>OX336397.1:72282558-72882558 GCA_946902985.2 Meconema thalassinum
CAGACTCACACACACACATACACACACACACACACAGACTCACACACACATACACACACACACACACAGACTCACACACATACACACACACACAGACTCACACACACACAGACACACACACACAGACTCACACACACACAGACTCACACACACACATACACACACACACAGACACAGACTCACACACATACACACACACACACAGACTCACACACACACACACACACACACACATACACACACACAGACTCACACACACACATACACACACACAGACTCACACACACACATACACACACAGACAGACAAACTTTTTTCGCCCTGTAGTGATCTCATAAGTCTACTTTCATTTTTTGCAAAAATCGAAAGTAGGTTAAAAATGCAATAAACTGAAAGAACTAGCATACTTATAAGTGAAAAGCAAGACTTTATGTATTTATAGAAAACATGCTTAAAATATGTATTTACATTTAAAGAAATTTATTTACCTAAAAATCCGAGCTCTAATTATTATCATCATGGGGCGTTCCATTGATCAGTCGGTTACGTTAGGGTTTATCTTCTCTCTCTCTCTCTCTCTCTCTGAATGTCTCCACTCTCTGTATCTTTATCACAGAACTTGTTATCAAAAGGAAACAGCTATCATGAACACAAACGAGAGAAGAAAAATTAAAAAATGTTACTATACATCTTGACAGTCGTGTCGGGATCCTTACTTCCATTTTAATTTTAAAAATCTTGTAGATTAAATGTTAGCGGTTGTGAGAAACGTGATGTAGTGCAGAGCATATTAAGAAGCCAGCTCTAGAATTCCTCTCGTGGGAGCTTGTGAGAGGGGGTTAGGAGGAGGGGGCGGGGGGTTGATTTATTGCAGTGCTGTGTCTTGCGTGTGGTTTCTTCAATAAAACGTGTATAAAAGATTAACGAAACAGAAGATGTAAGAAGCTACTTTTAGCGACGGTCTCAGGTCATCTATCTTCGTGAAGCTCTTTGTACAAACACTTTCAATTGAAAGTGATCGCCACATCGATCTTCATTGCCATGTAAATCGATATTAAAATTTGGTTTTAAAGTTCGAATTTTTTTCTTAGGAGACGATGTATTTTCCTACAGATACGAGGGTTGATAAGAAACTAAGGTTACAAATCTTCCAGTGAAACGTGTACATTTGATTTCACACAAACAATACATACAGCTGAAAAACTCACAGAAGTGGCTACGCTCGCTAAAGCGTAGCGATAGGTCATGGGGCCAAGCTCTGCTGACTCGGTAGACGCGTGGGTTCGAGCCCCACCGTCGACCATCCTTGAAATGGTTTTCCGTGGTTTCCCCATTTTCAACTCCAGGCAAATGCTGGGGCGGTACATTCTGACTGGCCACGGCCACTTCCTTTCACATCCTTGCCCAGTTTCATTCAACATCATTCAATTCATCTCTCATTAACTCCCGACATGAGGTTGGCGTCAGGAAGGGCATCCAGCCGTAAAAACCATCGCCACAAAGACTTCCATCGCATCTGATCCCCGACCCCGTTGGTTAGTTGGTTCCTTAGTTCAGGGGATGTGACAACGTGGTCATGTAGCCCCGTGTACTACGGGTGTGTGTAGTATTTGTCTCATAACCGTTGTAATTGTGATATCTATATTAGAGTGTGTTATATGCGATTCAGGTTGAATGACTGCAGGCGATTAATTTTTTCAAGTAGTTCCTACCTTTGCTACCAAATGCTACCGTCCACGACACCTAGCTGTGGACGTGGTTACTAAAATAATGTCATCGTAGCCAGCACCTGGTGGCGAACGTTGGAACTAATATACTGTTAACAAACTAACCTAAAAATTTAGCTTCCGCTGGGTAGATTATTAGCTTGGGAATAACCTAAACCCCAAGGGAAAATTATGAAGAAAAAGAAGTGGGTTTCGGACTGGAGAAAAAGGATGGAGAAATAGGACGAGAGTCCAACAGAAGTTATAATTTTAACTGTAAGTATACTCAAAGGCAGCTGCCACTGCAAATCCGCTTTCCGATACCTAAAGTGGGTAGGGACCTGGGCGAAGCTAACAGGAAACGCAGCTGGAACTTGGGCTATTCGCAAGAAAGCTGCTATAGCGTATTCCCTCTCAAGCATAAATATACCTACTATGGGGAAGGGTGGTGGTCTAGCAAGACAAAGAGTAACAGATTTATTGTGTATCTGTTCAAAGGAGTTTGTTTCTAAACAAATAATTTGAAGAATACAAATAATTTGAATCAGCCGTGATAATTTAGTTCTTGAAATTGTAGAATTTCTAAAGAGCAACCGAATGCTTCCAAGAAGGATAGGAATAAAGCAATTATACCCTTGGGAATAATTTTGGTAAGGGTACCAATAGTTGCAATTAGAAATGACTAAGCTTTTACCCAGCAAGGCGCCGACTAAAAGTTTAGACAATGAGAAACACTTAAATTTTGAAAAACCAACCATAAGTGGTAGAGAGAATCTCCACAAGCAGGAAGCTGGCGTAGCGAGCTATGCTTGCCTTACTGGCCAGTTAGAATTAGCTATCAAAGCTAAGAGAGACTTTAATAAGTTAATAACTAAGAGTTCTTGCTCAAATGCAACAAGTAGTGAACACCTTATCAATGGATTTATTTTTATTAAAGAGGGCATAAACCTAGGAAGAGTCAGGGAAGACAGGATCTTGCCTAACCGTTATGTTTGAGAAATAATAAATCAAAAGAACAAATCTTAGTTTATTTAACAATGTAAAAAGAAGTAGTTTACGTAACAAATATATAATTTTGATTTTACAAACAATTGGGGTCGCAGACCTCCTAAATCATTTAAAGCTTGCACCAGGCAATTGACAATTTTTGGGTTTTAAACCTTTTATACGTATAAAAATCTTCGTAAGAATTTGAAATATTGCTAAGATTAATAAATATAAAATTTTAAGTTAATTAAAGTAGTTAAACAATCAATCAAGTACAAGATGAGTACTTTAAGGATTTCTAGATAGGTATCTTAGAAATATGAACAAATAACGACTTCGAAAGTAACAACAAAAGAAACAGGAAGAAATGAAATAGAAGTTTCTATAACTTCTTGTATTAATACAGAACTACTTTAAGAGATTATACAAATAGCGCAGGTCACTTATGGTGAAACCTGAAGAGAAAAATTGAAAGGAAGTTTCTAGAACTCCTATGTTTAAGTAGGGATCACGAGAAAAATGGGGCAAATTTCCCTTTCGTGAAACCTAGAGATAACTCACTTTTGAGTAAAAAGAATTGGATTCCCTCATTAGAAGGGAGAAACAATGTACTTTAAGGCGTTTACTAGACACGAAGTTTTACAGACATTAATTCGTTGTACGTGGAACAAGTAAGGGAGGGCACTTATTGAGAGTGACACCTCATTGAAAAAAGACCTAAAGTAACAATTTTATTATTTTAGTTTGTTAGTAAAGGGTTTTGGAAAGATCAAATGGGATTGTGGAAGAGTGTTCATGGCCGTATTTATTGTACTCGGACGAGCGCGACGTGGATGAAAAAGTTGAACAGGCACTGTTATCACTATAGTCTGTTGATATAGTTGAAAGTTCACTGTACCAGCACAAAAAGTTTATAGAAAGAAAAGTTATTGCAGTTATGTAAAAGTTGAGTTTTGGCTTAAGAGAATTATGAGCTGTTGTAGTTTCTATGGGCGGCAGTTAAATACGGCAGAAAATTTCCCACGTAGGAAGACAGTTTATGTGG
The DNA here is from genome assembly GCA_946902985.2 of Meconema thalassinum. Classification (NCBI taxonomy): domain Eukaryota; kingdom Metazoa; phylum Arthropoda; class Insecta; order Orthoptera; family Tettigoniidae; genus Meconema; species Meconema thalassinum. The sequence continues at coordinate 72,286,297 of OX336397.1, forward strand.
ATTTGAAGTTTAACCCACATAAGTTTCTCAGCGAAGAAAGTATTCCCATATCAAGTGGAAAATTCATGACAGTATAACTGGTAGATAGAGTGTAGGTTCTGGAAGGTTCCAGAGCAATGATGACTTGTTTAAATTGGGTAGAGAATCCCTCGGCGGAAAACTAGATTATAAAGACAGTGGGTATTTTAGAAATATCCCTCGATATGAGATAGCATCTCAGAAAATCTTTCATTTTGAAAGTTAGACTTGAGAGTTCGAGTTTGATCAAGAAGATCTCTTGAAAGCAGTTATTTTATCACATATAGCAATTTACACTGTCTATAAAATCCAAATAAAAGCATTGAGCCTTTTAAAAGCGATGAGAATGTGGTTAAAACATGAAGTCGGTACCTATGTTTGCTTCATGAAGAAGGCGATCTTGCTGTTGACGGTTGATTCTAAAACTCGAACATGGCGGCGAATTTAAAAGTTTGCCTCTAGAGTAGAAGAGGCGAGCTTTAGTTAAGCTCCAACTGACTGGTTTGACTTCAGACGCACAAGTGAGGCCAGCTCAACGGAGCGCGGAGCGACCAGGGAAGGAAAAAAGGTGGGGGTAGGAGACAAAAGGAATACATATAAGAATAGCCAACTTTGAAATAATAATTTCTCTTGATGAAATGGTCTTCAAAGAGTTGATAGCAGGCGTCACTAGCGCAGCCTGGTGGGTGAAAAAGTAGACGAAGTTCTCTTGATCACGGAGATGATAGCTGGCGATAGCGACGAGATCTAGTGGATATATTGGTAAGGAAGTCCTCTTGTGCAGGGAAAAATTGAGGAACTTCAGAGATTCGCAGCTAGAAGACGCTAGGTGGGTCATGGAAGATATATATCTAGAACAAACTTACAGGTAGTGTAAGAAACATATACCAACAAAGAGAAATCAGGAGATCACTGTTGGTGTTTGCGAAAAAAGGAAGGGATGAACTAAAGCAAAGAGAAGCAAAAGCTTACTCTGTCTTACCGTGTATTCCAAAGAATACACCATCCACAAGTGTAGTTAGTGGAAGGTTCTTTTTCATGCCATAAATCTATGACATGGGACCACCGGCTTTACTTCCCCTCCGAAGGAAGGCATACTGAAGGATTTTTAACGCTCTTAAATATCCGATGACTTGGCCGGATTTGAACCCGCGATCTTGGTCATAGAAGCACAGCATGCTACCAACTACGCCACCGAAGCCGCTGACCCCGTTGGAAAATGGGAATAATAAGGGTTAGACATGGACATACAATACAGCCAACTAATAGTACATACATGGGTTGGTTTTTTAGTTTTGGCACCTTAGGTATAACTGGATTAATAACTCACTTAGATGGTTCCAAGTTTCACAGGCCCTCGATGTAGTCCCCACCGTTGCGTACAACATGTTCCCACCGATGCGGAAGTCGTTGGATCCCGTTGGCACTGCTCCATCTATTGCTAGTACGAAGAGAGCGCTCGGCAGGCTGCTTAACGTCTTCAATGGTACGGAAGCGCTCCCCGTGCATAGTTATCTTCATCTTCGGGATGAGATCATAGTCGCAGGGACTGATGTCGGGAGAATATGGGGAGTGATAGAGGACCTCCCAGCCCCAGCGATCCAACAATGCCGACACAATGCCTGTTGTGAGTGCCCTAGCATTGTCATGCAGAATGATGGGCGGTGTAACCATGTGGTGGCGCCTTTTCCTACTCAGAGCTCCTTGGAGATGGTCTTGCAGAAACGAACAATAGTACGCCGCATTAACGGTTTGCCCTCGGGGAACAGTATGGTGAATGATCACACAATCCCAATCATAAGTATGAATCAACATTACCTTCACATTATGGTAGCAGATCCTGCTCATGTTCACTTCGGTAACTATCCCCTCCCCAGTACCCACGGGCTGTTTTATGGACCCCTCTAATGCCGATGGGTCAGTTGTTGGTGGGATTTTGTCAGGAAAGTGCACTTAATGTTGTGTAAAGCTAATCCTTGTCGTTTATTGTGTTTCATGTTTGCCTCTGGATATCCATATGCTGTATGTAAGTGTCCTGTTATAAGCGAGGTGTTTCCTGCTGTAGTTTTATCCTGTTTGTGTGCAACATCCCAACTGAAGAAGCAGCTCGGTGAGTGACTGACATGTGTTCTTGGCATGGGAAATGGGATTTCTTAATGTTCTGATAGCCTATATGCTGCGTGTGAAGGCATCCTGGAGCCCCGTCGGAAGCTGGTAGCCTGATGTTTTGTGCCTATTTTTGTAATTTAGCTCCCTGTTCTCGAGCCAAGCAGGTGGTGACGTGTGCAGTTCTGGACAGCATGGTGCATGATTTGGTGTAGTAGGGTGGCTGTGTTCGAGTGTCAGCCTAATCTTTGGTGATGGTAATTGGTGGTTGTGGTACTGTTGTGAAAGTGTAAACTGTCCTTGTAATTCCTGAAATTTTGTTTCTTTCTATATTGGTTGTCTGCATTCTGTGTTTTCCAAAATGGCCGACAACAATAGTGTTTTCAATTTAATTGACTTAAGCGATAACCTTGTGAATTTAGAGAGTTCTTCTGGGGTTGAACGTGAATCACCTCTGTTTACTAGGTCTGAGGTTTTGGGATCGATTACCAGTAGTAGTTTGCCTGCCCCTCTGTTGCCTGGCGCTGGCTCGTCCATACCACTTAATCCTGCATACGGTAATTCTTCTAATGTTAGGTCACCTAGTGATTTCCTGGGTCCTGCCGACCCATTGCATCCCAGTTCTTTCTCTAGTAATATTAATGTTTTGTCGCCTGTAGAGGGTGTGCGAGCGGGCTACCCTGGTAACAATGTCTCTATTCCTAATGCTACGTTCTCACCTACCGTTAATTATGGGTCGATTCCTCATCCTATTTCTGGTTTCTTAACTAAATTAAAGCATTTCAACCTTGATGACGTTACCCAAGTGGTACAATTTTTAAAGCAAGTGGTCGAGTTGGGTAACCATGCCTCGATTTTTGGGATGTCGGAAGTTCAGATTTTCCAACTTTTGTATCCAGTTGCATCCGGTATGCTGCGCGATAATCTTGTTGAAGCTATCCACCTCCGCATGTCCTTAGACATGTTTATTAGGGAAGTGTTGTGGTTTTTTGTCCCTGCGAGCGCCCTAAGTGCTCTCGAGCATAAGTTCCTTTATCGTGTCCAAAGGCTGGACGAGTCCCTTAGCGACTATGTCAGTGACATTAAGGTGTATGCCCAGGTTTTTGCATCCCCTTTAACAGAGCGACAGTTGGTGTCGTCAATTGTGAATGGGTTTTCGCCTCAATATAGGTCATACATGACTATGTGTACCAGGCCTTCGTCATTCGTCGAGCTGAAACAGGTCGTTATAGAGGCTATGGCTGTGAAGCATGCAGATTCCCTTCGTGTAGCTAATGTTGCTCCTCCTTCCTTGATGTCTTGTCCTCCTCCTTCCTTGATGTCTCGTCCCCCACCTAAGGTTATGTTTCATCCTCGACCTAATATTAAGTGCCACTCGTGCGGTGGAGTGGGACATGTCAAGAAGGTGTGTCCGAGTAACCAGGCTGTGTATCGCCAATGACGGAACGTTGAGGAGACCAATTCGGGTGTTACTTCCAAGGATATTTCTGTGTGTAAGAATTTGGGAAAACCCTGTGAAGTTTCTGGTCGCCCTACCAATGATAGTCTTGATAACTCTATGAAAACTAATTCATCACGTGCTAATTCTGCTTATGTTGCTGACCTACCTAACCTGTCGGTGAGCAATGGCGTGGCAAGTCAGCCTAATTCTAAACGTTGTGTGAATCCTAGGGAGCGGGTGTCCTCGTCACCTAATTGTAATCGTGTTAGAGTGAGTAATGATTTTGGAATTTCTCCTGTGGCTAAAGGAATATCCCCGTTTATTGAAATTTGTGTTAATGACGAGCCCGTTTCTGCATTGCTTGATTCTGGTAGTGTCGCATCCTTTATAAGCGAGGACTGGTTTTTATCTATGAAGAGTGTTTGCAAATTTCCTGAGTTAGAGCCTAACAATGAATCTTTTATTTCGGCAAATTGTTCAAACTTAAGTATTTTGGGTAGTATGACAGTCAAAATTCATATTCTAAATTTTTCTTGGAAATTTAAATTTTTGGTTGCCAGAAATCTTTCTTGTGCTGTGGTCATTGGAGCTAATTTCATGTCACACGTTGGTATGCTTCTTGATTTTGGTGCTCGCAACTTATGGTTTAAGTTTAATCCACAGAGTAAATTATCTTTTAACCCGGTTTTATCTTCTCCTGCTGTCAATTCTGTTACTGAACCTATGACTATTGAGGATCTCGATCTGGAAAATTTAACGAGTCTTCAAAGGGAGGCCATTAAGAGGTTATGTCAGGAGTATGGCGATGTATTTACTGACAAGTTGGGTGTAACCCATTTGATGGAGTACAAAATTGAGCTAACCGATTCTGTGCCGGTGCGTTCCAGCCCGTATCGCCTTGCCCCTCCCAAGATGGCTGAAATTCGTAAGATTATCGATAAGATGTTAGAAGAAGGTGTAATCCAACCCTCTATCTCTGCCTACTCATCCCCTGTATTTCTTGTGCCAAAACCTAACGGTGGTTTTCGGCCGGTGGTCGACTATAGGGCTCTTAATCAAAAAGTTGTTTTGCTGTCCATTCCTTTGCCGGACCTTCACACATGTTTTAGTTGGTTTCGCAACGCGAAGGTGTTCACGATCCTCGATTTAAATTCTTCCTACTTCCAAATTCCCCTCTCTCCTGAATCCAGGCATGTTACTGCTTTTTCCACTGACTGGAACCTGTTTGAATATGCCCGTGTCCCGTTTGGCCTATCCACCGGAGCCGCTGTGTTGAGCAGACTTCTGGACAAGGTATTTTCAGAAATTAAATTCAAGTTTGTGTACCACTACCTTGACGATGTGGTGATCTATTCCGAGTCCTTCGAGGGACACGTTGATCATCTGAAAATTGTACTTGATCGGTTGCGTGACGCTGGACTTACCGTCAAATTGTCCAAGGTTTCATTTGCCAAGCCCAAAATTTCCTTCTTGGGACATATTGTTTCTGAATCTGGTATCTCAGTGGACCAGTCTCGCACGCAGGCCATCAGAGATTTTAAACCACCCAAGAACGCCAAGGGTGTTGCTCGTTACATTGGTATGGTCAACTTCTTCCGTAAGTTTATCAGTAACTTTGCCGACCGTGCTGCTCCTCTAAATCAATTACGCAAAAAGGCTGTGAAGTTCGAGTGGGGTCCCTCTCAGCAAGCAGCCTTCGAAGATCTTAAGCTTGCGCTCTCTAACGCCCCTGTGTTAGCCATTCCGGATTTTGGGAAGCAGTTCATTGTGCAGACTGATGCGTCTGGTCGTGGTGTTGGTTGTGTTCTACTGCAGGAATCTGATCTGGGTAGGCAACCCATTGCATATGCTTCTCGTACCTTAACGGACGCAGAGAGGAAGTATTCCATTTACGAACTTGAGGGTTTAACTGCGTTGTTCGCTCTAGAAAAATTCCGTATGTATCTTGAGCACACCAAGTTTCTCCTTGAGACCGATAACCAAGCCTTGAGCTGGGTCTTAGGGAAACCCCGCAAAACTGGTAGAATTGCTAGGTGGGCAACTAGGATTCTGTCGTTCCAGTTCACTGTCCAACATATTCGTGGGTCCGAAAATGCGGTAGCTGATTCTTTAAGCTGCATGTACGAGGAAACAGCTGAAGAGGATGTTCAGGAATGTGAACCCGTAAACCTTGTATCTACTGTAAATTGTGTCAATGCCGTTCTTAGCAATACCCCTGTGCTTTTTGAGGATGTGAGACGATTCCAGAAGGAAGACCCCTCCTTATCTAGCCTTATTGACCGAATCAATTCTGGTGAAGTGATCAAGCCCTACTCTCTGAAGGACGGTGTATTGTGTTGTTCGTCTCGTCATGACCGCCTACCTAAAATTGTGCTCCCGTCGATCCTCATTCCGGAAATCTTTCGTTACTATCATGAATCTCCTATTGGTGGCCACCTAGGAGTATTCAAGACCCGAGCTAAAATCAGACAGTTTTTCATTAGGCAAGGTAAGGATGGCGACATCAGGAGGCTCATTAGGAATTGTGCTGCATGCAGTATTAGCAAACCTCCGGTTTCTACTAAGGTTGGCCTGTTGTCATCTGAACCAGCATCTAGACCCATGGAGAGGCTTTTTATCTACCATGTTGGGCCGTTCCCTCGCTCTGGTCGGGGAAACCAATTTGCGCTTGTTTGCACTGACGGTTTCACCCGGTTTAGTTGGATTTTCCCCACCAGACAGGCTACGACCAGTTCCGTCATAAAGAGTCTTAATTCCATCTTTTCATCTTTTGGGCTATGTCAGTACCTGGTATCTGATAATGCCAAGTGCTTTGTATCTCATCAGTTCCGTCAATTCTTATTTGATTATGCTATTTCGCATGTAACCACCACTCCCTATTTTCCTAACCCGTCTCTCGCTGAGCGAGTCAATCGTAATCTCCGTTCTGCTCTGATCGCTTTCCACCACGACGACCATTCCAAGTGGGATTCTAATTTGCATTGGCTCAATTTTGCTTTCAACACCGCCGTGCATGAGAGCACGCAAACCACCCCTTTTTCGTTAATGTTTTCCTTTATGGCTAATTCTCCGTTGTCCAACCTGTGGAACCTGCACGATCTCCTTCCTGACAGTTTCACGCCCGAGGATATGAGGGCGAAATTCGACAAGGCTAGAGAGAATATTAAGGTGTCCCATGACCAACTTGCCAGGCGACACAATGCCTGTCGCAAGCCAGCTGATTTGGAAATTGGTGATGTTGTGTACGTCCGCAATTTCGAGCCCAAGGGCGTCAGTAATCTAGTTTCAAGCAAGTTAACCCCTCGTTTTAAAGGCCCATGTTATGTAGAGGCATTCTTGACCCCTGTTACTCTTCTTGTTCGAAACCCTAAGGCCAACAAAATTTCTAGAGTGCATCTATCACACATTAAGCGAGGTGGAGAGGTGTCTAATGAGGAAATGCTACCGTAAATTTTGTAAAACAAATTTTGTATAATGTAGAGTATCCCTAACCTTCATTTAAGCCTTCAAGCTTCTGTTCCTTGTGGAATTTTGAATTGAATTGGATTTGAAAACTCTGGTGGGATACAAAATGTAAATGTTGGGAAGTTCCCATTGTAATGGTAAATTGTAAAAGTGTACCTAATTTTGATGTTTCATTGAAGATGCTAACATGTAAGTTGGGCTCGGTGGGAGACCTAACTCATGGTAACCTTGTATTCCTGTTCCCTTTGGGAATTTTAGTGGTCATTCCTCTACCGTAGTTTCTTCTAAATGTATAGTCGTCTAACTCATGTAATCTTGTAATGTACTTCGAAGCTGTAAAAAGGTAAACTTGTTAATGAAATTTTGTAAGCACGGATCTAGGGCATGGTAAAAATTTTCTTCATTTAAAGTCAACCTTGTTTCTCTTTGTAAAATGTAGTAAGAATTAGTAATTCTGTAAACCTTTTTTGAAATTAGATTAACTTCTATTTTTGTAAATGGCTGCCCACGCGTCGAATCATATCTTGCACATTGCTTCCACCTACTTCGTCTAAAACGACCTACATTAGTCTTGTTGAATATATTCCTAACGTGTCTCGGACTCTGAAAGCACTGCTGGTGCTGGTGTACTGCATTTCTGAAGATTTTTGGACACAGTGATGCTGTTGACTAAGTGGTTTGCGAGGTGATCAATTATCCCATCACTGATAATCTGACCCTGCATTCTTCCTAACCAAAACGATGCAGTTTCATCCATCAATTGGAGTTAACAGGTGAACATTATCTTCGGGAAACATCTCTGGTGAATCGACAAGTTAAGGAGTACTGTCTATGCCTTGGCATATTCGTGAACGGTGTTCACGCTTAAGGGAGGGAGACTGATACGTGCAAGGGCACGTCCCTACCATTTCAAACATGTATATACGCTTGGATTGTAACATCTCGACATTTGAAACGACCGCCTGGTGACTTGCTTCCCATTTTGAACACGAGATGGTAGCATCTGTCGGACTTTGGAAAGATTCAAGTGGTTCCTGTGTCTCCCCACTAGGTTGTGTGGGCTGCGCCTTATTAAACTCTTTATACGCATGACATAATAGAAAGACAATTACATTCCTCGTCTTAAAACAAATGCCGGTGTATTCATGATACCGCCAAATTATGAACTTATTTATGACATTGTTGTTTTGAGGTGTCACTCCGTGATTGGACAATATTATTTACATGTATACAGTTCGAAAATGACACGCAAAAATTCTCCGCCATTTTGTGTAGGCCATTAGCGGTCGTGAAGTAAACATCAAGCCGTCTGGTCGTGAAAGGTGTCTCCACTAATGGGGGATTTTAGCCCCCATTCTCTACAAAATATATGTATTCAAGAGAAAAAGGAATTGCCTGTTTTCTTCAGGCTGTGAATTTTCATCGTTCCGCCGTGAAGAGGAAATGTGCAAAGTTAATCGCAACTGGATGCGATCGAGTGCTGTCATCTACACGAGGCATGGGCGTGTTAGCCATTTTTTGTGAAGCACTTGTAGTTACGTAAAATTATGTGTTAATTACTTTATTATTATTGTGTCTCCTCTGTGAAGAATTTAAGGTACGTTTTTTAAATTTAATTTATCTAATTATTTTATTTTGGGAGCTCCAATTTTGGCCGTGTATGAATGTTGATCTTCTGTTATGTTTTGGCTTGTAGGCCTAAAATTTCTTTTACGTTTTAATAACGTTTCCTTGTATATATTAAGTTTCTTATTATTTTTTTACCCTCTGGAGACACATTTATTAGTTTTTTTTACGTTTAAATTATTATTTATTTTCCTTTGGCAAGCTTGGGATTGTCATTTTTTTAAATCTATGTAAGATCCGTCCAGTTTTAAACGACTTGCATTAATAGTTTTAGATGTTTTTTTTTTTTTTTTTTTGCCGTTCATTCCCTTCTACTAATGTTGAAATTTATCTTATTAATTGTTTGCCGTAATTTCGATCTGGCATGTTTTTTGTGTGGCCATGTCTGTTTGCCGTGATGCATTATGGTCTCATGGTCAGTCCTTTGGCGCGGGTCTCAAAAGCAGACGTGTTGTGTGTTAGCTTAATCCCTTTTTTAATGTAATCTTGTTGATGTTAATTTTGTGATTTTTGGTAGATGTCCTTGTGTTTTCCGCCTTCGTAATTATCATTTATTTATTTTCTATCCCATTTAATTTTTTTTAAATTTAATTTATTTCTTTTTTTTGGCGTGGCCTGAACAGCTGCATGCCGGATCGCTATTGCATTCCCTTGCAAATTATCAAGCCCTTTTTCATTGTGTTATGCATGTAATTTTTATTTTAACCTTTGGGCTTTAACATTTTTATTTTAATTTAAGTCTTTTCTTTTCTTGGCTTTGCAAGCAAGCATGTTAGGCGGTATCTGGCCTTCATTGTAAATTTGTGCTGGTTGATGCATGTTCTGTTTCTGGTGGAGGTGTTTTCTCTTGAAATTTTTAACATTAAATTTTTTATTTGTAAATTTTAATCTATTGTTGTGGCATTATTTCGCCGACGGCAGTTCTGTCGGTTGTTGGGGGGTGTCTGTATGATAGCCTGTGTGTGTTGTCCCCTTCTCCACTTTCCTTCCACCCCTTTTGAACTCTTCTGTTGGAATTTGTCTTCTGGAGGTGATTTTGCTGCGGAAGTGACCCGGACCCCTGAATACAGGTAAGTTGGCCCATTCACGCTCCCCGTACACGTCTCATTCTGGTAAGCAAAGCGTTGGTTATCGAGTTACCGACATGCTGCTGGCCAGTGCCGTCCAATGTGGGGTTACAATTATAATAACAATGGGTACAATAGGAACTACAACAGAAATAACCAGTACCAGAATCGGAATCAAAATTCTCAAGGTCAGGTTATGACACCGGACAAGTATCAAGAGAGAGAGAAAGAAAGTCAGCAGTATTTGAAGGAATTACGAGAGAAGGAAGCTGAAAACCAGAAGAAAAGACAGGATTTAGTGATCGATCCTGGTCCTTCTACAAGCCAGCAGGGGAACTTTGAAAATGGTAACACAGAAAAAAAAACGCCGATTTCTCAACGAAAGTGAGAAACAATGAATACATTGCCACACCACACATAATTACTATCCATAACCGGGTGAGTTAGCCGTGGTGGTTACGGCATGACTGATGGCAGTCGCTCACATCCGGGAGGCGAGGAGGTTCGAATCCCCCCGCCGGCAACCTTGAAGATGGTCTTCTGTGGTTTCCCACCTTCCTTCCAGGCAAATGCCGGGGTTGGTCCCTAACTATAGGCCACAGCCGCTACCTTCCAACTCCTCCTCCTTACATTCCAACTTCCCTCCTTCCCTCCCCAACGGTACTTGTAGCTCACCCATTGGGTGTCCATCACGAAGCAGCTACAAAACTGGCGAGCCGAACATGTCCTCGGACACTCCCGGCACTAAAAGCCATACGCTAAAAAAATAAATTACTATCAATGAAATTTACGAAGTAACTGATGAGGATTTATTAGAAGAGAGAGGAATCGTCAAAGAGGAAAGACCATGTGCCTTACCTATTATTTCTGTTCTGATAGATGGCCAACAGTACAAAGCTCTTATGGATACCGGCGCAATTATTTCTATCATTTCTGATGAATGCTATCAAAGTCTATTGAAGGGAGAAAACATGACAGTTTTACCCGCTTCTACCGTCAAAGTGAGAGGAATTTTCCAAGACAAGGCAGTGAAATGCAAGATCCAAGTGTTGTTGAACTTTGAAATTAATGGAAGGAATTATGAACAGATCTTTATTGCGGTGAACAAGATCCATTTCGACATTGTGCTAGGAATCGATTTTATATCGAAAGTTGGAGCCATTATTGATATGAAGAATAGGATTATTAGCTTTAATGATGGGTACATGATCACAGAAGAGATCGAAGAACAGGACGTGAAAAACAGTCTGGAGATAGACCTTAGGGAAGAGACTTTAAATACCATTATCATTGAAGTGGAGAATCTAACAGAAATACCCAGTAGAAAAACTGAAGGATTTGAAGAAATTCAGGGGGAATTTGAGGATTTGGTAAAGTAATTCCAAGATATATTTGATGAAAAGCCTGGAGTGATTAAAGACTATAAGTATAAGATAAGGCTGACCGATGGAACCCCTTACCAAAAGAAAATATACCCCATACCTGAGAAATACTACCAAGAAGTACGAGGGTTGATCAGAAAAATGGAGGTAGACGGGATTATAAAAAAACAGGCGTCGTCTTACATAAACCCCATCACTGTAGTCAAGAAAAGTAATGGTCAGATACGTCTCTGTCTCGATGCTCGGACCATCAACTTAAAGATTCTTCCAGAAAATGACCGACCACCTAAGATTAGAGATCAGCTTAGAAAGTTCAAAGGGAGAGCTTGTTTCAGTGTTCTTGACATGACATCTTCGTTTTACCAAGTTCAACTGGAAGAAGAAAGTATGCAGTACACTGGATTCTTATTTGACCAGACGTCATGGGTCTTCCAGAGAATGCCTTTTGGAATGGTCAACAGTGGACCAGCTCTTATTCGAGCACTTGATAGCAAGCTCACTGACGAAGTAAAGGAAAATGTAATCTGCTACATTGACAATTTAATTGTATCTTCACCCAACGCCGCAGAACATTTAGTGCATTTGAGAAAGTTGTTTGAAAATTTAAGGAAGGCCAATATTAAGGTCAATTTTGGAAAATGTCAATTCATGAAGAAGGAGATCAACTACTTGGGGCATTCTATTGATAAGGATGGATATCATCCGAACATGCAGAAAGTAGATGCAATCACAAGGTTCCCAAAGCCAACTAAGGTGAAACAAGTCAGAGAATTTGTAGGCGCATGCCAATTCATCAGCAGCCACTGTCCGAGATACTCTGAAATTATGGCTCCTCTGTATGACTTACTCAAAAAGAATAATAGATGGAAATGGAGTACCGCAGCAGACGAGGCTTTTGAGAAAGCAAAGGAGATGCTCAGAAACAACGTTAAACTGGAGTACCCAGACTTTGAGAAGGTGTTCTATATTGAGTCTGATGCATCAAGAATAGGCATTAGTGCAGTCTTATACCAAAAAGACGAGGCAGGCAACAAGCACTACATTGCGTTCACTAGTCGGAAATTAAAGAAACACGAGGAAACTACTTTACGACAGAACTAGAAGCGTTAGCTTTTGTAACAGCTTTGCAAGCGTGGAAGAAAATGCTGCTGGGACACAAGGTTATCATTATTACAGATCACAAAGCACTTCAGTTTATGCTGCAAACTGACATGTCTAGTGATAGATTGACACGTTGGGCTTTGTTCACCCAACAGTTTAACGCCACTATTGTCCATCAGCCTGGGAAAGACAACTTACTGGCTGATGCTTTATCACGTAACCCTATCAAAAATGTGCAGATACACCATGTACAATTGGAGCAGCAAGATCAAGAGACCGTTAGGAGGTTAGCCCGAATCGGTGTGTCACAGAAGAGACACGCTCCAATCAGGAAAATGTACAGGTTCCTTAAGGGTTAAATGGACAATACTGATGTTGACTATGCAGCTACACAGAGAGATTCACGACACTTTGTCTTGAGTGGAGACGTCATATGTAAGTATGCTGACTCTGCGCATACAAAGCTCCGAATAGTCGTGCCACCTAAACTTGTAGTCAATTTTATTGTGGGTAGCTCATCACGCAACTGGACATGCCGGTCTGGATAAAACTCTTGACACTCTTAAAGAGAGGTTTATTTGGACTAACATGCGTTCCAGCATTGCTAATGTCATTCGTTCATGTGATAAATGTCAAAGAGCAAAGTATGCTTCCGCTCTATTAAAAGGAAAACCTAAGGCTATGATTCCCTCTAAACCGAATGAACTCATGGCGACGGACATATTTGGCCCCTGTCCGAAGGGATACCAGGGTAATCAGTACCTGTTGGTTACCGTGGATGTCTTCTCGAAATTTGTAACAATGAGTCCCATGCAAAAAGCTAACACGAGGAACGTTGTAAGCAGACTGGAACATGCTGTATTTCCAAAAGCTGGTAAACCAGAGTATCTACTATCGGATCATGGAGCTCAGTTTACATCCTTAGAATTTGCTGCAGATATGGAAAGGCTTGGTATTAAGCACATATTTTCAAGCGTGTGCTATCCGGAATCGAATTCTTCAGAAAGATACATGGCTGAATTTTCGAAAATTTGTCGAATTTTCTGTCCGAATGATCATACTAGTTGGGTGAGATTTGTACCCCTTATTGAGGAGTGTCTAAATTCTACAGTGCAGGAGAGCACAGGAGAGGTGCCAATGAGACTTCATCTAGGAAGAAACCCAGAAAGACCGTGGGACAATCTTTTCAACCACGTTCCTAGAGATCCCGACCTAGGAAGGCAGCAGAGAATTGACAGAGCGAAAGAACAACTCCAGAGAGCAGCACATAAACGACTGAAAAGAGTAGCTGGAAAACGTTTTTGTACTCCCTTAGAAATTGGAAATCTGGTATTACTACGCAGACCTGTCAAGGCTGACGTGAGTAAGAAAATCTATCCCAAGTTTGGAATAGTATTTATGGGTCCGTTCAGAATTACGAATGCTTATGGAAACAACTGTTATGAACTCTATGATGATGAGAATGATGTCGTATATGGCAAGTTCAATGCTGGAAACTTGAAGAAATATTATCCAAGAGTAAGCCAATAATAATTCAATTTCGTGTTCAAGTGAATTCAGATATTTGTAACTGAGTTTAAAAACAATTTGCAACTGTTTTTAAAACGTGGTGAAGGGAGAATGCCCCCGTAAATTGAATTATACTGAGACCACGGTGGCTGTATTGGCATATGTGAATAAAGTTATGGCCGTCATAGTTGTGACGTGTATATTCATGACGTAGGCGTGGATGACGCAACGCTCGAGCAAGTAGGCTGGCTGAGCTTAGAGTCTTGCTGACGTCACGATTTTGTTCGAGAAGGATCTTAGATTTACGACGCAGTCGCAGGGAAGCAAGTAAACGTGCTGAGGAAGAAGTTACGCTATTGGAGGAGAGGCTCGAAGCAATGAATGATAGCTTGAAGGGAGACGGAGGTTACTGAAACTACCATATTTAATAACTTTTGGCATGCAGAATTGTGGAAAACTATTTTCAGTTAGGGCATTGATTTGGAATTTTGAAGAAATTAATTATATGTTTTTGAAATCTGAAAATCCTTCAAGAATAGCCAAAGTTGGAACTTCGAGTAATGATGGAAGAAGAAGCTATGGTAGGGATGGATACGCCCCTTCATAGTTGATAAAAGGCCTTGCACAGCAGAGAGGATCTTCTCACTTGGTGGTTTTATTCTGACTTGTTAGTCTGACTTCGTGTTCTGATAGAACAAGCATATCGTCATAAGCAAGCGTGGCAGAGCCCACCGCATCGAACAGTATTGGGTATCCAGCAGTGCATTTTTACTGTTACTAAAACTAGGCGAAGTTGGAGCGCACACATAAACGATTCTACAAGTTTATCTATCAAGAATTAGCTACTGCATTTAGACTAATTCAATAGTGCATTACAATATTGAGGCGTGTGCGAAAGTTGAACATTTTCATTATAATACTTCAGAAGATATTCGCATTTAAAGACTGCAGAGAAAAGTGTTTTTCTCGAATCCTGAGAAGCACTTTTAATACCACATTCTACGCTACGGCAGACACGTGTATTGCAACCGTGATACTGAAGATTACATTTGGTGATACAACGCTACATTCTACAATGGAACTATACAATCTGGCAGTACTTTCGACTAACATTATAATGGAAGTGGAGATGGAAGACTAAAACTTTAATGCAATTGGGGCATACATCAGTAGTGTGAAGTAGCAACATGGAGCTTCGATAATCGTCATTCTACAAAGACGAGCATGTAGTGAACATTCAGCTACACTCATGCATCGTAATCCATCGCTGAATTACATCAAATGGCAGTGGAAATAAATTCATACTCCATAATTATGAACGTTTCTGCGGAAATATTTGCAATGAACTTCATGGCTGATTTCTACAAGAACTTCAGGGAACTTTCAAGAGGGG
Organism: Meconema thalassinum; assembly: GCA_946902985.2. Classification (NCBI taxonomy): domain Eukaryota; kingdom Metazoa; phylum Arthropoda; class Insecta; order Orthoptera; family Tettigoniidae; genus Meconema; species Meconema thalassinum. The sequence goes on from OX336397.1 coordinate 72,301,405, forward strand.
CAAGGGTTTTTCCCAGCACACAAAGAAGAATTTTGCCAGAAGGATGTCTATCGTCTACACGGAGCAGTGCGATTTCCGGAGGAGGAAGCTGTTCTATTCTCCGAGGGCGCAGGTTCCAGGTTCGAGGTCGGTGCACATCTATCCTGTGGTGAATTGGAACCAGCAGCAGTCTTCTTTGAAATTTTCTTCTAGAACTTCAATCCAACAGATAAGGTAGCCGTGAACGTTTCTTGATTTTTTGAGCCATTTTAGTGAGATCTGAGCAACTATCTTTCCCATATTTTCTGTCATATATTTGATTGCCCCATATTCTTTTGCTAGATGTTTCTGTACTCTGTACACTTTGCAGCTTTATGCCATTTTCGTCGATTTATTGAGACATTATTATGTCATTTGCATGTTTAAACATTTTGGATCAGTTTATATTGAAGTTAAATATTCTTTCGAGAATTTGAATTTTTCTTGTAGTCACGATTTGACTGTAAAGTTAACGATTTTCTATGGCAAGTTTGAATTCAGACAGCGTGTCGTTTTATTAAAGTAATTCTTTCCAGTAAATTACTTTGACCAATTTTCTGTCATCCTCAAGAAAGAAGAATGATTAAAAGATTTTAGAGCGTTAAAATCTACTACTTTATCGACGATCTTGGAAATACTAGTCGTTTTTATGAACATGATTGAAACACAGACAATTTTAGTCAAATCTGAAATACCATTGCATTATAGACAATTTTATGAAATTGAACTTTGAATACGATTTATTCAGTACTCTATAGTAATGAACATTTGATAGGAGATTTTCTCAATTCTAGTTTGAAACAATAATGTTTGCATTTTCTGGTCTATTTGCATTCTATTCGACTATTTCTGCAGTTAAATGAATTTTGCTTGAATATAGTATTTTTATACTGCGATAATTATGATGAGATTAATTCATTTTGATAGACCAGGGAGGCGTGTCTAATTGTATTTGCTATTAAATTTATTTGTGACTGGCAAATTTTTACTTCATATCGCTTCATGAATGAAACCCACGAAGGTTAAATATAATAACAGTTTTCGATACAATTGATGAATATAAGAATTTTTAAAGAGGAACTATGGAAGTATAATCTTTAGTTCAGTGGACGTGTAAAAGTCGCTGATGAATAATGCCCTTTAATAAGTGAAGGAGGTTCCCACAATAATATTGAAGATGATGATGAATTTATAAGTGGAGGTTTTTGTGTGTATTGTGGAAGATTTTGATGCCATATATAATGAGATATATGATGAATTAAGGGCCAATTTTGTGCGTTTGTGCGAGGTATGTTTCCGCTGAGTTGTATTGTTCAGGTCCATTGAATATTATTCATGTGTAGTTACTGTTAAAATTAACAAGAGTGATAAATTGATTGAATTATAGATTTTGAATGGAGGTTACCGTCACAAATTATAATTATTAAATCTTATTAAACCTGAATCTTAAATTTTAATATAAGTAACCTTCATCGGTCGATTATATTACCACGATTTAAGAAAATATCAACCGGATAAACGTGTGGTTAATGTATTTCAAATATAAATAAAATATGAATAATGTAAATAACTATGTAAATATCTATAATAATAATTTGAAACAAACGGGATTAATAGAGGCGTGTAAAAATTTTTCAATTATCGTTTGATTAAGTTATGAACAATCTTAATGTTATAAATAATTACTGAACACTATGCTATGACATTATGCGTTTTGCTATTAACATTTAAACAACGCTAGTTCGATAATTGGAATAAACATTTAAATAATATTTGAGATTAACAGAGTAATCCATTGCAATGTGATCGGAACTTGTATAAATTTTGCGTGATAATATTTGAGTTGAGATGTGAGCATTTATATTGTTTTGAATGAGAGCTAGACTCTGCGTTGGCCAGCATATGGTGACACTGGTTAGGCAGCTGCGTCCATTTGACGAAGCAAGCATGCAACACTGCTTAGGGTGTATTGCAGGTGGCCAGATAACTGAATGGTGGAGGTCAAGGTCAACTACTTAGCGGCCTTGCGGTTATTAATAAATGTGTGAGTCAATGAACTAAAGTATGAAGTTCATGAACAAGGAAACAAATGCTATATGTCTCGTCCCAGCTCCCTTATCCATTCCAATGTGCATTGTTATTATTACGTTCTTTTGAGCTAGAGAAAGCTGAATTTTTGTATGTAAAGTCTACATTCCTACAGGAGGACATGGTTGCATTGACAATGGCTTCAGACAGCCATAACTATTTTGTTGTTAAATTTTGTTACAATATTTTTTTTTCTTTATGTGAAATAAATTATTGTGCAGTTTAAATTTTCTGGTCTTCGATTTGGTTCATTTTAAATATCGTGAGGTTATTGTGAGGGCATACTATTAAGTGATCCAGTTGAAAACCCAGACCCGAGATTAAATTGAATAGGTAAGTAAAAGGTAAGTATGAACCCCCGTATATTTTGGTGTGTTCCACAATAATTTCATGTTAACTACTGTGCTCTAATCTCGGTGGTATCTGTCAGTGCCATTTTCATTGATGTAGCTGTGCCGGTGCAATCGATTATTGGCAATCCGATAGAGGGGGCGGATTTCTGACAGCCTACTATCCGGATTATCGGGGACAGTACCATCCCGGCATTTGCCCGAAGACGAAGTGGGAAACCACGGAAAACCACTTCGAGGATGGCTGAGGTGGGAATCGAACCCCCCTCTACTCATTTGGAACACCCGAGGCTGAGTAGACCCCGTTCCAGTCCTCATACCACTTTTCAAATGTCGTGGCAGAGCCGGGAATCGAACCCAGGACCTCCGGGGCGGCAGCTAACCATGCTGACCGCTACGCTACGGCGGCGACCAATTCTGATTGTACTGTATTGAATGAAAATCCACAGCCTGCTTCCAGTCTCCGACCGGGTCAGGAATGGAATGAATGAAGCCCCCATTTAGCGGCGAGGATATGAACTGTGCCGGCTGCCGAGGCCTGACGCACTCCTCTGGGGCAATGATTAAATGAATGACAGATGAAATGAAATGTTAGTGGAGAGTGTTGCAGGAATGAAATTTTGACAGGGAAAACCGGAGTACCCGGAGAAAAACCTGTCTGCCTCCGTTTTGTCCAGCACAGATCTCACATGGAGTGACCAGGATTTGAACCACGGACCCAGCGGTGAGAGGCCGGCGTGCTGCCGCCTAAGCCACGGAGGCTAATTATCTGGTTAGGGTCTTGCGCGGTCCTGTTGATAGCAGTTCACTTGTACACTGAAAGTTCCGTTCAATTTCAAGTAGTCCGAACTTTTGCTACCAGATATCACTGACATCTAGTGGTGAATGTTGGAACTTTGTTAGGGCTATTCAACGAAATCCAACCTAGAAATTTAGCTTCACACAAGTTTAGTTAATGGAAGGATCTTTTACATGCTATGAATCTATGTCATGGCACGGCCGGCTTTACTTCCCCTCCGAAGGAAGGCATACTGAAGGATTTTAACGCTCTTAAAAAATCCGACGATCTTGGGCACAGCAGTTCAGCATGCTACCAAATACGCCACCGAAGCCACTAAGAGTTAATTAATAGAAGGATATGGAATGCTCATATAAGCGAAAATTTGATTGTATTAATAGATATTGTAAACCTTTCCCAGACCATTCGACTGCAATGAACTTATTATTATGATGATATCGATGACGCCCTCAACACTTTCTTTGTTTGCGTCCATTCACTGCCACAAAGAAGATACTTGGAAGCTGAGCAGCAAGAATTGATTCCAGACAACATCGTGGATGTTATGCTGAAAAATTAAGAATCCTGGGAACAGGTAGCAGTGTATGTGGAAAGTACATTGCGCTAAAAGACAAGGGACGTAGCCGCTTATGAGCGATAATAAAGATGAATTGGTGAAGAAGAAGAAGAAGAAGAAGAAGAAGAAGAAGAAGAAGAAGAGGCTTCACGCACGACGCCGCGCCGCCCTGAAGTAATGCGAGAGCCATTCCCGGGCGGAGACACACTTCGTGGAAGAAGGGTGTGTAGATTTAGTGGATAAGAATCCCACACATTGTGGACTGTGGACCCCCACAAGTGTCTCAGGCAAGGTTTCCACCTACCCTCGTAAAAAAATACTAGTGTTTTAGTCTAAATGTGATGTATTGCTACACAATGAGAACTTTGGTCTTAGGGCGAACATAAGAAAGACCTGATTCTACTTTAACCGAGACTAATTTCCAACACTGCAGCTTATTGTGTTACAATCAATGGTGAAGTAACGTAGGTCACTACGTCAGTAGCAATTATAGCCGCTAAAATACAATATAGTCTCAAATGTGCTAGCGCAGCTTTTAGTTGACTGGGTGTGAAAGTCTTCGACAACACTAATATCAACCGATGAATGAATGAGGGATTTTTGAAGTGAAATATCACGTCCTGTGATTCGGAGATCTTGTGGCTCATGATCACGGTATTAACGGTCATGATGAACAATAAGCTTCCTTCATAGTTGGAAGATTTCAAAGCCGTCTAGTTTCACAAAATTTGGAAGATTTCAAAGCCGTCTAATATCGTAAAAATCGAAAGATTCCAAAGCCGTCTAATACCGTGAAAGTCAGAAGATTTCAAAGCCGTCTGGTATCGTACAAGTCGGAAGATTTCAAAGCCGCCTTGTATCGTGAAAGTCGGAAGATTTCAAAGCCGTCTAGTATCGTGAAAGTCGGAAGATTTCGAAGCCGTCTAGTATCGTGAAAGTCGGAAAATTTCAAAGCCGTCTAGTATCGTAAAAGTCAAAGGGTTCCATAGCTGTCTATAATCGCAAAAGTTGAAAGATTTCTAAGCCGTATAGTATCGTGAAAGCCGGAAGATTTCAAAGGCGTCTAGTATCATAAAAGTCGGAAGATTTCAAAGGCGTCTATTATTGTAAAAGTTGAAAGATTCCAAAGCCGTCTAATATAGTAAAAGTTGAAATATTTCAAAGCCGTCTAGTATAGTTAAGGTCGGAAGATTTCAAAGCCGTCTAGTGTCGTAAATGTCGAAAGATTCCAAAGCCGTCTACCATCGTAAAGGTCGTACAATTCCAAAGCCGTTTCGTATCGTAAATGTCGAAAGATTTCAAAGCCGTCTAGTATCGTGAGAGTTGGAGGATTCCAAAGCCGTCTACTGTCGTGGATGTTGGAAGAATTCGAAGCAGTCTAGTATAGTTAAAGTTGGAAGAATCCAAAGCGGTCTAGTAACATGAAAGTTGGAAGAAGCCAAAAGGATATAGTTTTGTAATTTCGTGGTGCGACTAGTTTTAGCTCCAGCTCATTGAGCTCAAATTTAGTTCAGTGACTTAACTGTGCCACCTAGTTAAACCATGTACATTTGGCAATACTATTATTGTTACGGTTTAGAATTAGAGCAGGTTCCGCGATGGTTAAAACAAAGTTACATTCTGACATTTACCTGGAAGGAGTCAAAATAAACGTAAAAGAAATTTCACTGAGAATGGTCGCTGTCAGTTCCTGGATTCTGACCTTGCATGTATGGACGTTTTGTTCCCTCTTGAAGAAGTAACGTGTAACTCAACGCAATCCACTGCACTGCGGCCCCCCAGGGGCTCACATCTAGTGGGACGTGGGTTGGTGACCACGGGGCCACAGCTGAGTCCGGCATTGTTCCCACTTACTTGTGCCGGGCTCCTCTCCGTCTTCATTTCTGTCGACCTCACTTGGTCAACTCTTGTTCTCTTCCGACCCCGACGGTATTAGGGTATCCGAGGTCTAGGGAGGTTCTTCCTTTCGCGCCTTAATTTTCCCTTGCCTCATCTTTTCTGATACTCTCCTTCTGCGAGGGGTCAGCCTTCATTTACTTTTCAAGTTATCTCCTGCCTTCTGGTCAAGGCCCTCAAGGAGGCAGGGTGTGTGTAGTCCCACCACTTCTGGTGCACCCTGGATATTGCTACAACCTCAGGAGCTCACGGCTGGTGAGTTCGGGAGTTGGTGACCCCGAGGGATCCCTGAGCTGGGTGCGGTTTTCCCCCTTTTATCCATTACCTCTGGGGCGGACCCTCTCCTCTTTCATTTCCTATCTGCCTTTCATGGCTCTCCTTCCTTCCAAGTCCCTCAATCCGCATTCTTCGAGGGTTGAGGGCATTTCTTTTCCTCCTGTCCTTTATTTGCCTTATTCTCCTTCTGTTTTCCATTTCTTCTTCTGGTATGTAAGTTAGTAGTTAGTTTTAGATAAGGTCTACCCACAATGCGCAGTCGGCAGTCGTTAGTTGATAGTTGACAGTCCGTAGCTCCAGTCGGAAGACGGTAGTTCATAACCTAGCCACCCACAATGCGCAGTCGTTAAAATGCTAGGAGTAAAAATAATAACTTGAATTTCGTTTATTCCTTGAGAAAGTTGTCAATTGTCGATAACCTAACCTAAAATTTGCAAGGATGGACGACTTGGAGCTGTACGGTTTATTTTTATTACTGGTACAGCATTGTTAAAATTGAGGGAAAATTCTCGTACATCCGGTATCCCCTCTTGTAAATAATTAATAACAAATCCAACTCTGTATTAGGCCTACTGATTTTTGAACAGAATTGTTTTTGTGTAGCTGGTCATTTTTGATTGAACACCCGAGGGCTCCCAACACGTTCAATCTATTACTACATCATTTCCTAATTTATGTTTCGTCATTAGAAAACGTATTTTGGCTAATTTCAGTACCGGTACTTTAGAAAAATTTATCGTACGATGAGCTCTCATTCAGCGTTACCTTCCACTGCATTACATTTGCTACAAAGGAAAACATTATAATCAATGAACTGTTTCCTTTTAAATACTTGGGCTCACACATGTCATACATCCAACGGGGTTCCCTCACAAGATCAATGAATATATCTTCTATCCCAAGGTCAGTGCATTCAGTCATCATCTTTTTATACACCGGTACTGTAATTATACGAAGAATATACCGCGAATACAACTAGTAAATTACACAGCTGATGACGAGCGAGAAAACGACCAAGTGACGTCAGCTTGTGATCTTTTCTGATTGGCTCTTAAATATGCAGTTGGCTGTCAAAGATAAAATTGGCGATAGCCGAGTACAAGCTGCCGATTGTCAACTATCAACTACCGACATACAACTTCACATTGCGAATGACGCTATAAGAGAGCACGGGTCTGACTTCAACTGTCGTCTGCCCACTACCGTCTGCCGACAGCGCATTGTGGGTAGACTTTATAGTTTACATTTCATTTTCAAGTTCACGACCAGGCAAACCATTAGGGGCCGATAACCCAGATGTTAGGCCCCTTAAAACAACAATTATCATCATCACTACGCTGCGAGGTTTCTATGACTGTGGGAGCTTGGTGGCGGTACCAGAGATTCTCGTATTTAGAAGCCTGGTTATGAGTGGTCGATACTGCTGTCCTGGGATCTCGCTCGCTCGCCTCTCCTTTCTGCCCCACACACAATACAAAGCTCCCTCCCTCCCACCCCAACTTTCAATTAATTATACAACCTACTACTCACTGGGCTTTACAAAGCGCCCACCAGGGTTTAAAAAGTGGGTGACACTGCAGTACTCAAAAATGATAAAGAACCATTCTTAGATTTTTTGCCTACGTGAACCCAATCTACAAGTTTAATTAATGAAGGAATACATATTCATAATGTTGAATTTTGGGCTTATGCCGTGTATTATTATATTAAAATTCGACGCGTTTCGAAAGAAACCATGTCTTTCTTCATCACGAATAATCTGAAATACGACAAAAGATTGCTAAGAGAAAGCAACAAAGAACATATAAAAGGTGCCCAAAGATGGACGCCATTATAGCCGCATGTTAGGGACAAGGAAAAGAAGGGTTCTGATAATAGGTAGCCAGGATTCACTGAGATTGTAGCCGGTGTCGCGGTTGAAATTATCTGTGTGTTTACGTATTTCAACCGCCTCCCTGATGATTCTGGGACGATATTGCTTTATATGGGCAAGAACATCATCTTCTTGGAACATGACATCATGGCCAGGTGTTAAAGCATGATCAGCAACAGCTGATTTATCAGGTTGAAGGAGCCTGACACATCTATTATGTTCCTTAATGTGAGTGCATATTGTTATCAAAGTCTGCCCGATGTAAACCTTGCCACAAGTACAGGGAACTCTGTAGATACCCGGTTGTTGCAATTTAGGCAAACTGTCCTTAGTTCTTCGCAGGAGTTGCCTAATCTTAACAGAAGTTCCAAATACAGTCCGGCTACAATCTCAGTGAATCCTGGCTACCTATTATCAGAACCCTAAGAAATTAATACACTGCTGCTTTTCGTTGTCCCTACATGGGGCTATAAGGGCGTCCATCTTTGGGCACCTTTATATGTTCTTTGTTGCTTTTTTAGCAATCTTTTGTCGTACTTCAGATTATTCCTGACGAAGATAGACATGGTTTCCTTCGAAACGTGTCGAATTTTAATGTAATAATACACGGCATAAACAAAAAATTCAACATTATGAATAATATAACGGGCCGTGAAAGTCTAAATGACAATATAAGGAAACAAGATGTTCAGTAAAGAACTTATGCCTACTTTCTCCTAAAAGCATGGGTATTGTTATAACTCTTTGTCCTTTTCAAGGAGTATAATTGAATGTTGGTTGTAGTAGCTTGTTGAAATACAACGTGCTATACGGATATTAAACATGAATATGAGGTGCCCTTTGAGAGTGCTACGTCTGTAAAAAAATTTATTCAATTCGGTTTCACCGTGTTTGAATTGATATGGGGAATCGATTTGCACACATACATGACCGCTATCTGCAAACTATTGGACTGAAGACCTTGTAGTTCAGTCAAAAGATGCTTCGCACAAGAAGGTATGTTGTTGCAAAATTTAGTAGAGATCAAATGATTAGGTTGGTCGTAATTTGATTTAAGCTTTTAATATTTGGGTGGCCGCCATTACGTTTCCGTCAAAATGGCGGCGATATAAAACATGACACTGAGGTGCCCTTTGCTAGTGCTACCTCTGTACCAAATTTTGTTCAATTCGGTTTCACCGTATTTGAATAGATAGGGGGAATCGATTTGCACATATACATGGCCGCCATCCGCAATGTATAGGGCTGATGACCTTGCAGTATAGTCAAACGATTTTTCATACATAAAGGTATAATAATGCATAATTTGGTAGCGATCAGATGATTAGATTGGTCGTAATTTGATTCAAGACTTTAACATTTGGGTGGCTGCCATTGCGATTTTGTCGAGATGGCGGCGATATAAAACATGGCACTGGAGTGCCCATTGCTAGTGCTACCTCTGTACCAAATTTCCAGGTCAGGGAATGAAGCCCCCATCTAGTGGCAAGGATATGAACTATGCCGGCTGCCGAAGCCTGACGCACTCCCACGGGGGAATGATTAAATGAATCACAGATGAAATTATATGATAGTGGAGAGTGTTGCTGGAGTGAAATTGTGACAGGGAAAACCGGAGTACCCGGAGAAAAACCTGTCTGCCTCCGCCTTGTCCAGCACAAATCTCACATGGAGTGACCGGTATTTGAACCACGGACCCAGCGGCGAGAGGCCAGCGTGCTGCCGCCTTAGCCACGGAGGCTCTGTTCAAAAGACTTACAAAATGCAATTGAAATTGAAAATGCTTACAAAATGTATGGTAGATTCAAACTACCCAATTGGATGGAATATACTAACAAATTGCAATTTAGATTGAAAATACTTGCAAAAAGCGGTTTAGGTTGCAAATACAAAATGCAATTTAAATTCAAAATACTCACAAAAGTTCCATCCCCTATATTGAAAGATTTACTAAAAAGCAATTTAGATTGTCAATTCTTACAAAATGCAATTGAGGTTGAAAACACTCAACAAATGCAATTTAGATCGAAAAGACTTACAAAATGCAACGGAGATTGAAATCACCTACAGTACAAAATGGAGTGTAGATGCAAAAAAATAGCTAAAAGGAATTTAGATACACTGGGAGCCAATTAACAAAAACAGTGCGGGAATCTTAAAGAGAAAAGGAAAAATATAATGAAAAGAAAACAAGAGGTCTGACCCCTCGAAGAAAGAGGGATCAGGAAAGATGAGACAAGGGCCAGTTAAGGCGGGGAAAGTGAAAGACTCTCGAGGCCTCAGATACCCTAATACCGTCGGGGTCGGAAAGGAACTAGAGTTGACCAAGGGAGAGGAGCCCGGCACAAGTAAGTGGAAGCAATGCCGGACTCAGCTGGGGTCCCGTGGTCGCCAACCCACGTCGCACTGGATGTGAGCCTCTGGGTGGAATAAAAGAATAAATAAATAGGCTAACTAAATACATAGGCTAAAATAAAAATAATTAAACTAGGAATAAATAAATAAATGAATAAATAAATGAAGTACAATGAAAACCAATCGGGTAAAGGAAACCGTGGACGACCTCAAGAAACTAAACATCTTTACAGACGTGGATAGATAAAATCAGAAAACAGAAATTTCAGCAAACGCCCAAAGAGAAAAAAAAAACAGGAAAGAAGTGGACAGAAGAGAGAAAGAGGAAACACAGTGAATATATGAGAGGTTTTGGGAAGAAAGAAAGAAGAGACAAAAGAATGAAAATTGAATGTGTTTTAACGCTTTCCATAAGGGGGAATTACAGATAATAATAATAACATTGAATGAACGAATTAGTGAATGAATGAATATTGAATAAATAAATGAGCTAAATAAACAAATAGACTAAATAAATAAATAACTAAATAAACTATGAATAAATAAATAATGAAATGAATGAATAAATAAATAAGTAAATAAATATAAGATAAATGCATAAATAAGTAAATAATGCAAAAATAAGTAGCCTAAATGTGTAAATGATATAAAAATAAATTATTAGTCTATATAAAAATTATTAAAAATCATAAACATATAAAAATTATTAAACAATTATAAATAAATACAAATTGTAAGCTAACTCATATGTAAATAAATAATGAATTGTGTAAATAAAAAAATCAATTAATTGATTAATGAAAGATTCAAATGATTATTTAACGAATAAGTAAACAAATTAATTATTACTCTAAAATGACATTGAAATAATAAAAGATTAATGAATAATTATGAATGAATGAATAAATGAATTAGTTAATTCATTTAGAAGCAAACCTCTTGTACTCGTACGAACCTCTGCAAGGAAAGAAAGAAAGAAAGAAAGAAAGAAAGAGGGGGGAAGAGGAGAGACATGGACAGGGATATTCCATGAGAAACAATAGATAGTGAAGCAAACCTGAGCAATTTAAGTGCGTATCTCTCTTTCCATCTCCAGTGAAGCGATATCGTTTCTAATAATATTTGTCTTTAGTGTTTAATTACATTCCCTTTAATAGGAGCCTTTGTGAATGGCGCTGGGAGTGTTTTAACAAGCTGTCTTCTCACAATGGGGGTAGGAAACTCAACCCCCACTCCAGTTCCAGCTTCCTCCACCAACCAAGTAGGAAGCGACGACCGCCTTCTCTCCCACTCAACTTCGAGGAGACCTCCACAGTTATACAGATAAAACATAGCCACAGAACTTGAGATTAATCTTTGGTGTCAAAAAGACATTCAATTATACTTTAATTGCACCTTGATATAAATAAAAAGTCCTAATAAGCCTAACAATAAAACACATACCGGTATGTGAAGAGATAAACATATAAACGTCCTGCAGATTAGTTGAACAGTGTCTATTGTTATCTGCTCACCTTATTGAATGATATTGTTGTCAAAAAGTACCAAGTTAGCTTATTGAAGCTTATTTTGGTTTTGGTGGTAAAATCGATGATGATGATGATAATTGTTGTTTTAAGGGGCCTAACATCGAGGTTATCGGCCCCGGTGGTAAAATCAACTTCTTTTATTTTTATTTGGCGTTTTTGACTCAGAGCATATTGGATGAGATTTTGAATGGTATGGACTATGTCTTTAGGAAAGGATCCTTGATTGGAATTAATAAATGTAAAAGAAGAATATTGGAAAGCACCCAAAATAAACCAGAAACCTCTATGGACATCAAATTGGCAGGTGGAAGGCTAAAGAAAGAAGGAGACTTCTGTTACTCAGGAAGAAAAATAACCAGTGATGGACGAAGCAAAGAGGATATAAAAAGTAGGTTGGCTCAGGCAAGGAAAGCATTTCTATAAAAAAGAAATCTGTTGACATCGAATATAGATTGAGGTATTAGGACGTAATTTTTGGAAGCCTTTGTCTGGAGCGTGGCGCTCTATAGAAGTGAAGAGGTAGGTATTAAGACGATTGGGAGAGGAGAGATGTTTCTGGCGGCTGCTAATGAAGAGAAGAGATAGGTTGGTAAGGCACATTCTAAGATACCCAGGAATAGCAAGGTTAGGTTTGGAAGGAAGGGTCGAGGACAAGAACTGGACGGGTAGACGAAGGTTAGAATACGTTAAACAGATTGCCTCGGATGTAGGGTGTGGTAGCTATGTAGAGATGCAACGATTAGCTCAAGACAGGGAGACATGGAGTGCTGCATCAAACCAGTCAAAAGACTGAAGACTCAAACAAAAACAACAACAGCAACAACAACATATTGAATTATATGACGACAAAATATACAGTCAGTCTGAGAGTCTAGACTTTTATCATTTCAAATGCCGCATGCTACAAATGCTACACATGTTAGAAAGGCTCAGGAGGGCTTCTCGCTTCGCTCGAAGCCCCAGGACTCTTTCAACAGACTCCATTACCCATTAACTTAGGCATCCCGCGCGGGGAACGGAGAGCGGGAGGTGCACTCTGCTGCATGACGTCACGCACTCGCTGTCTCCGTATCGCATAACGCTAGACCCCAGGATTAAACTCAGAATCAACAGACTCCATTGCCCTTTAACTTAGGCTTCCCACACGGGGAACGGAGAGCGGGAGGTGCACCCTGCTGCATGACGTCACGCACTCGCAGTCTCCGTATCGCAAAACACCAGACCCCAGGAGTAAACTCAGACTCAACAGACTCCATCACCCTTTGACTTAGGCTTCCCGCGCGGGAAACGGAGAGAGTGAGGTGCACTTTGCTGCATCACGTCACGCACTCGCCGTCTCCGTATCGCATTACGCCAGACCCCAGGAGTAAACTCAGACTCAACAGACTCCATTACTCTTTGACTTAGGCTTCCCCCGCGGGGAACGGAGAGCGGGAGGTGCACTCTGCTGCATGACGTTACACACTCGCTGTCTCCGTATCGCAAACTCAGACTCGGCGCAAATGCACTGAACAACATGATGACGTCATACACGCCGTAACCGTAACGTATAACGGTAGACCAAAGCATAACGATGAAGTCGACAAGATCATTTGAAATAATCAAACATTAACCATACAGAAAATGCTTAATATTAACGTATTAACTTCAATCTTAACCCTTAGCTACACGCATCTCTTTCACTAACATTCGAACACGCTAGCGGCATTTTATGCCGCAATATATTTTTTCATTCTTTTTCGTAATTTAGTGTCTTGCTAAACGGCTAAAATTGATTTGTATGGAGAATTATGCAGAACCTATGAGAATACATTGAAAAAATCTGATCATTATGTATGAAATTCTTATTAATAAAATATATTATTGGGAGGGATGGGATAAGGACATATTCACTATTCATACATAATGTAATTAAAAATTCTTATAAACATTTATTGGACAACGAAGAAAAAAAATTTTAGCACACAAAAGAGATATTGATAATTATTGGATTGAGATTGCCCTTTTTTCAGGCTCATATTACAAGACATTGTACCTGATGCTCAACAAGCTCAAGAAATACACTTGTCAGAATCATGTAGGCTTTTACACTAAGATTCTTGGCTTGGAAAAGGACACTTTCTGCTAATTTACAGTACGAAATAATATACAGTGCCTAAATACACAAAATAACTCTGCACGTGGACTTGAAAATCGATTAGGTCGTCTTCGTCCAGTGACCCTTTTTGCTCATCAAGTACTTGGAGCAAACTTTCAGCTCCTGTTGTTTACAGCCATGCCGAGACCTATAAACAGAAGTCAAGCGTGCAGACTAAACTATGTGCTGACATTGATAATAATGATAGAAGCATAGAAAGAAACAACAAAGGTAAAATAAGTTAAATACTTACATTATTTCACAACGCCTACTCCAGCCAGTTGTTACACGCTAGCGGTACGGAATGCCGCATTCGCGCACCTCGCAACTTTGACAACCTGTCTCAGACTAACTGGGAACCAGACTGGCACCGAACCTACTCCCTTCCCTGAAGCACATATCGAACAAAGGATATAGCGGGCGATCTCACAGAACTCGTAAGTGTTTACCACGTCTAACAAAATTTTGCAAAAAAGCGGCACTGAGTGCCGCCTAGCGTGTATCTAAGGGTTAAATAATAAAAAATCGTTTGTACACCTCTGTCTCCGTATGCGCGGCAGTATTAAAGGTGCCGGGACGTCTTCATTACACCGGGCAGCGCTTAGTTCGAATGGCTTTTTAGTCCACGCGTGGCGAAGACTTTTCCATAGTAGTAGATCTTCCTCTATTCAATAACATACAGTCTTATCTAGATTTGGCAATGTCACACATAAACATTGCACTGACCTCAGAAATCACATAGGAACAAAGGGGGAGAAAAGAAAAACCAGTTTCGTCCAGTCAACACCCGGGTTCAGTCGACCAAAACTGGTGCTAGAGTGAACACGAAACTGCTCGAAGTTCCAGTCAGGAAGACAGTCAGCCTGTATTATTACAGTATAACCATAGTTGATATTTTATAACCATAAAATCACCCCAAACATACAAACTCCAGAGTTTTATCACCATTTTAGCATTTCACCTAATATTAGATATACTACATTTAGCATACACCTACAGTTGCATTACCAACACTGCAACTAAATAATTGTACATATTGTAAATATTTTTCACCTGTATTCTCAAACATAGATGTTATAGTCTAAGTGTAATGGATCTGATGATGATCGCTTGACGATCGAAACTGGCCATCCTAGTGTATTTATTACGCATGTAATTTATTTCATGATTAGGGCATAACCCAGCTCTTTTTGGGTACATTCGTGTTGACCGACTGAAAAGCACTAAACATTTGTTTACTTAGGCAACACTGAAAAATTGCCTCAAACCTCAAGAAAACACCTCTTAATACTAATATGTTAGCTTCTAATGTGGCGTAGTTAGTAGCATACTGAGCTTCTATGCCCAAGATAGCGGGTTCAAACCCGGCCGAAGTCATCGGATTTTTAAGAGTGTTAAAAATCCCTCAGTATGCCTTCCTTCGGAGTGGAAGTAAAGCCGGCGGTCCCATGTCATAGATTTATGGCATGTTAAAGAACCTTCTACTAATTACACCTGTGTGAAGCTAAATCATAGGTTAGATTAAACATTTGACAAACGTTCGTCGCCAGGACCCGATTGCGATGACATCTGGTAACCAGTTCTGAACTAGTAGTCGTTGACGGTGGCGTTTGACAGCAAAAGTAGGAACTACTTGAAAAAATCCAATGTCGTCGGTCTGCACTTGAACTGAAAACAGATAAGACACACTAATACAGCCATCACAATTAGCACCGATTATCAGGCAAATTCTACACACACCCAAAGTACACGGGGCTACATGACCGCGTTGTCGCGGCCCCTAAACTGAGGAACCAACCAACCAACCAACTTACATTTTTAAATGGACGTCCTTACAATTTTAAATTGATATAAATATACATGTATTCAAATAAAATAAAATTGGGTATTGTTGAATATAAGAATTTTGTATCTCAATTTCTTAGTAATCTTAAATGAACTGTGTCATATGGTGGTCCAGTTAAAGTCTGTTGGAATGGTTTATATCGAAGTCTTGTACCCGTATTTGATGATGATGATGATAATAATTGTTGTTTTAAGGGGCCTAACATCTGGGTTATCGGCCCCTAATGGTCTGGGTGATAGCGAAAATGCCAATGAAGTGGAAACCAGAACGAAAATTAAGAGAGAAGGAACTCAGATTGAAACTACTCACAAAATGGAGAGCGGTAATACTTACAAAAGGGAATTTAGAATGAAAATACACACAAAAGGAATAGATTAAAAAATACGCACAAAATGTAGGTTAAGTTCAAAATACGTACAAAATGCAATGTACAGTCGGAACAAAATGCAAGTGGAATTCAAAATACATACAAAATGCAAATGAGAGTGAAATTACGTACAAAATGCAATTGAGCTTCAAAATACTTACAAAATGCAATTGAAATTGAAAATACAAAATGCAATTTAGATTGAAAATGGCCGGTTCAGATTCAAAATACTCACAAAGTGCAATTGAAATTCAAAATACTTACAAAATGCAATTGAAATTGAAAAGGCTTACAAAATGTATGGTAGATTCAAACTACACAATTGATGGACAATACTTACAAAATGTCCGGCTCTGTGGCTAAATGGTTAGGGCGCTAGGCTTTGACCCAAAGTGCCCCGGGTTCGATTCCCGAGCCATCAGGGATTTCAATCTCCTGAGATTAATCCCGTGGCTCGGGGACTGGGTGTATGTGCAGTCTTCATCATCACTTCATCCTCATTATGACGCGCAGGTCGCCTACGGGCGTCAACTAGAAAGACCTGCACTAGGCCTCTCCGGAGGCCACACGATGATCACATCACTTACAAAATGCAATTTAGATTGAAAATACCCACAAAATGCAATTGAGAATCAAAATACTTGCAAAATGCGCACCCTACAAATTGCAATTTAAATTGAAAATAGGCTACTTGCAAAAAGCAGTTTAGGTTGAAAATACAAAATGCAATTGAAATTCAAAATACTCGCAAAAGTTCCGCCCCCTATATTGAAAGACTTACTAAAAAGCAATTTAGATTGTCAATCCTTACAAAATGCAACTGAGGTTGAAAACACTCGCAAAATGCAATTTAGATCGAAAAAAACCTACAAAATGCAACGAAGATGGAAAATACATACAAAATGGGGTGTAGAGGAAAAAAATAAAATAATTCGCTAAATGAAAATTAGATACACGGGCAGCCAATTAACCAAAACAGTGCGGGAAACTTAAAGAGAAAAGGATATATAATGAAAAGAAAACAAGAGATCAGACCCCTCGGAGAAGGAGGGACCAGGAAAGATGAGACAAGGGCCAATTAAGGCGGGAAAGTGAAAGACTCCCTACGCCTCGGATACGCTTATACCATCGGGGTCGGAAAAGAACAAGAGTTGGCCAAGGGAGGTCGACAGGAAAGAAGACAGAGAGGAGCCCGGCACAAGTAAGTGGAAGCAGTGCCGGACTCAGCTGGGGTCCCGTGGTTGCCAACCCACGTCACACTAGATGTGAGCCCTTGGGGGAGTATCCGTATTTGATTTGAAGCTGTTGATTGTTATTACTTTACATGTTTCTATTGCGGTACTTATGACTTTGAATGAGTTTTATTAAATCACCCCTCGTACTTCCCTTGAAAGTTGTCAGCAATGTTTGGAGACGAAGTGATAAAAAAATATATAAATAAATTACGAGCCTTACAGTAGTCGCATATTGAAGCCTCCGTGGCTTAGGCGGCAGCACGCCGGCCTCTCACCGCTGAGTCCGTGGTTCAAATCCCGGTCACTCCATGTGAGATCTGTGCTGGACAAAACGGAGGCAGACAGGTTTTTCTCCGGGTACTCCGGTTTTCCCTGTCAACATTTCATTCCAGCAACACTCTCCACTATCATTTCATTTCATCTGTCATTCATTTAATCATTGCCCCAGAGGAGTGCGTCAGGCCTCGGCAGCCGGCACAGTTCATATCCTCGCCGCTAGATGGGGGCTTCATTCATTCCATTCCTGACCCGGTCGGAGACTGGAAGCAGGTTGTGGATTTTCATTCACAGTAGTCGCATATGATGTGTAACATGTGACATGTTCTCCCTTGTTAACAGTGAACTCTGTTGGTCATTGAAATAACTACTTGTAAAACTGCAGTGCCAAATCCTGACCAATTTTCAGCAAATATGATTTAATGAATATTTTCACACCAAACAACGACAACTTGAAGATGATTTATTGTAGGAATAATATCTCTAATGGGGCCTCCAAACCTTGAAGTAATTTTGTATGCGAAATTGATTCCACGTAGCCACATGGCCGACAGTACCTCGGTTGCTAACATTAAATAAGAATACAGCAAAAGTATGAAGATTTAATAAATCATAATTGTTTGCAGCAAATATGATGTAATGAATATTTTCACACCAAAGAACGACCACTTGAAGATGATTTATTGTAGGAATATCTATAACGGGGCCTTTAAACCTTGAAGTAAACCGTATGCGATATACATTCCACATAGCCACATGGCCGACAGTACATCGTGATATCAATCTCCGTCACCGCGCGCGCTCATTGTTTCCGTCTCATCCATTTCCGTTTCATTGTTTCCATCCCATCCATTTCCGTTTCATTTTTCAAAATCACCCCAGAAAAGATACACAGATACCGATTGGATAGATGTTAAACATCAATAAATAAGTTAACAAATAAATTATACTCTCCGTGCATCTATGCATCTTGTATGTTCTGTAATGTGGAATGTCAGAGAAAGATGACGTTTTAAACCTTCGTTTTATTGGTAGAGCCATTGAAATGCGGGGAAGCGATTGAAATCTTGTTGGATTGCGGTCAGCAATTCAGAATACCACACACCGCTGCTGTAAGGAGGTACGGGAATTCCTTTATAAGACGAGCTTTGCAGCTGCCCGCTATCGATCAGAATTCTTCCATACCATTGAGAGGCAGAACCACACCACTGCTACCCCAGGAATTCATTGATAATAATCAGTTAGTAGCCAAATGATCTGATAAACTGTACCAATGAGAAATTCTCAATCATTAATATTAAAGGAATTCCTATGATTATTATTGGAGAATTCCAACAGTCCTACTCTGGTTGTAATCAGGGGATAGAGGTGGGGGAATAAAATACACCACTTGGAGTTCCTAAGGATCGAGTACCAAAGGAAAAGATTCAGATCATCCTGGAGGAAGGCGGTATAAAGGGAAAGCTGCTAAAATCAATCAAAAGCATTTGTGTTGATAATCATGATAATTCAGCCGCAATGAGAGTTGATGGTAGGATGAGTCCTTGTTAGCCTACTTTTCATATTTTGTAACAAGTAGTTCCGTGAAGAACTAAAAGGCCTATTTTCATATATCCTACTAATATTAATTGCCTCTATCAATATACAAATTGTCAGTTTGATTGCTGTAATAGATTCGTAGATAATGAGAATCATCTAAATATTTTGGATGGTCACCATGTTGGATTTTAATATATGTAGGTTATAGAGTTATGTACTATTAGATCATGATTATTGTGTACGTCCATTATGCAAATGTTCATTTCGATCGCATGATTAGAACACAAGAAATAAAAACCTAATTTTCGAAATTCGCACAGCTGCCATCTTGAGGTTACTTAAACAATTGAACTAAATTAGATACCAGTGCATTACACTGTGTAGAAACATTTCCTCTACCAGATTTCATTGCGTTTGGAACATTAAATCGCGAGAAAGGTCTATTTAAAATTTTCAAATTCGCTTGGCCGCCATGCTCGTTTTGTAGTTAACCGGTTTTTGAAAGTCTTATGGATGAACTTCCAGTAGTGCTCTTTATCTCCGTACAAAATTTCAGGGTCATACCGCTAATAGTTTCAGAGATAAAGAATGCCGGTGAAATATTTCGCACATCCTCCATCTTGTGGTTAAGTAAACAATTGAACGAAGTTAGATGTCGGTGAATTACAATGTGTGTAAACATATACTGTACCAAGTTTTATTGCGTTTGGTTGGTTAAATCGCGAGAAACGTCTAATTAAAAGTCGCAAATTCGCTCGGCCGCCATGTTGGTTTTGTGGTTACCAGGTTTTCAAGGGTCACATAAGTAAAAGTTTAGTAGTTCCCTTTATCACCATACAAAATTCCATGGTGATATCGGTAATAGTTTCAGAGATATTGAATGCTGGTGAAATATTTCGCACAGCCGCCATGTTGGATTGGTGACACGTAACAAAATTTGAAGGGCACGGTCGGGGTTGCCTGGAATAGTGCTATGAACTTACCAAGTTTCATTGAAATCGCTCCAGCCGTTTAGATTTCATAAGGGACACACACACACACCATCACACACACACACACAGACAAACGGACAAAAGGTGATCTCATAAGCCTATTTTTTCATAAATGAAAATAGGCTAAAAATGAGGAGAAAGTAGACTTATGAGACCGATCCGGGCAAATGTGTGTCTGCCTTTCTTTCTGTCTGTCTGTGACCCCTCCCCCTACCAACGGCTGCAGCTATACCAAATTTGGTATGAGTGAAGAGCTTAACCTGAATAATGCAAGGTCATAATTGAATATGACATCAGTGCTACCAACTGCTGGAAAATCACTATTGAATATTGAGGTCTATGTTGGATATCTCGGAATATATGCATGAGAATTGTTCCAAAATTTACACACATATAGATAATATTACATGACTAATTTACAGGAGCCCATTCATGAGAGTGCTGCCAACATGATTCTATGGTTGCTGATAGGTCCAACCTTTAAATGCATGTAACTATTGGATTTCAACCAAATTTGGTATGTGATTAGCGCACTGGAGCAGATATGAATATGCATTTTTGTGGTGTCAACAGGGCTGCGAACTGTTGAAAAATGCACTTTATACATTTTTGTCCTAATCACAACATATCAGAAAATGTGCAGGCCTACTGTTCTATACTTTGCATTTATACAGTACATGCAAATGTAGGTGAATTTTCAGTAACCGATATACGACAGAGCTGCCAACATGATTCTAGGCGTGCTGATAGGTTTAATGTTGAATCACATATTATAACGTCCATACTAATAAATGAAGCTCTTAAAAAATTGGCACATGTATAGATGATAATATTTCAATTTGAGTTTGAGTATCCAATTTATGGCAGTGTCGCCAACCTGATTTTACGCATGCTGACAAATTAAATATTTAATTGCATGTAACGTTCATACTATCTATTGGATTTCTACCAAATTTTGCATGCGCATTGTGGATCTTAAGAGATGGAACTAAGAATATATTTAGAGTCACCAGGTCTGCCGACTGTTGATATATGGTCTTTATAATTTGAAGAAAAGTAGGCTCCTTAGTTCGTCAGGGAACTACTTGTTTTAAGTTGTTATAGGAATGATGCAAGGCTGTAATCTTTTACCATTTCTATTTATATGGCTCATTTGTTCAAGGGCATAAACCGACTGGATGGCATTCAGTCAGATGGAAACCAGGTAAGCAGTTTGGCTTACGTCATATAGAAACTATCGTATGAATAGAACAAGAAGAGGCTCAAACGGTTTATTAACTTGACACTAATTAACTCTTGGAATCTGTGCCCGCTGATGAGCCAGATTGTTTTTCCTAGGCAAAACCCCACACAAGACACGGCTTAAACCTAGAAAAATTGCCGAGGTTTAACTCACGGGCCGTTAAAGTCAATGTACCAACTATACAGGGTCATCGAAAAATAATGCCAAGATTTCAAAAAAAGATAGCACCGAAATACTTTATGTTAAACGTGTAATTCTTTCACTGAACGCCAGCTGGTTCAAGTAAGTTTTGTTTTGGAGGGGACGTGACCTTGCTATGCGCACACTAGATGCGCAGTAGCCAAGGTCACCCGGGGGCGCGTGCACCAATGACTGCACCGCCCCACAAACTGCACCTGATTACAAAGCTGTAATTCGATGGTTTAATCAGTTGAAGGAAACAGGGACTGTAGAGAAAAAATCCAGGCCAGGCCGACCACCAGCATCAGCATTGAACGGACGCTTTCCCAATGGCTGGATTGGTACGTGCAATCATTTCAGGAGTAACTGTCAAGATGGCGGCAGAAATTCGCTCCCGCAGGTGCTCCAAATTCCGAATTTTTTCTTCATACACAATGTTTTTAATGTACCCCCAGAAAAAAAATCCCAAGGGGTGAGGTCGGGACTTCATTGGCGCGCGCGCCCCCGGCCGACCTTGGCTACTGCGCATCTAGTGTGCGCATAGCAAGATCACGTCCCCTCCAAAACAAAACTTACTTTAATCAGCTGACGTTCATAGAAAGAATTACACGTTTAACATAAAGGGTTTCGGTGCTATAATTTTTTGAAATGTTGGTATTATTTTTCGATGACCCTGTATTTTTACCTAAAAGAAACGTAAATTTAATCATACGTTAGTTATTTATTTTTGCTTTAAAGGGTCGGAACAGCAAAGTCATCTGCCTCTAATATGTTACTTCGATCATTGTAACTGTAGCGCCCTTCCTTTTGGAACATATTTTAGCCACCCTTGGTAGTATCTATGAAGATTGCCAATTGTGAGAGTTCTGAGATTGTTAAGTAGAGGTGGGTATTCTGATGTCACAGCACACTATGCGGTGTTAACCAGAATCAGCCAGCTTGTTACAAGGTAGTGTATATTAGCATGTATGACGTCATTGTCCTCACCTCCTGAACTCCATAAAGGAGTCTCCTTGTTAAAACTTGAGCTAGTCCATCCTCCAACTTGTACAACTTTGTCGGGGCGGTCTATAACCACTGTCTACCTTACGAGGTGCAAACAAATTAATATACCGTACCTCCTGCTTATCGACCCACCAGGTCGTTCAGGGGCAGATGTACTCGCTGTTCCGCCCCATCAAAGGAAACAATAAATTACTGGTTCCATTTGAGGCTGTTTTGCCTCAAACTGTTTACGTATTTAGTTTCTTATTCCTTCCTACCTGGGGACGATAACCTCGATGATAGGCCCCTTAAAACAACAATTATCATCATCAACCTTCCTACCTGCCTACCTACCTTCCCTTCCCTTCACTTCCTTTCCTTTCCTTCCCTTTCCTTTACTTCCCTTCTTCTCCTTTCCTTCCCTTTCCTTACCTTCTCTTCCCTCCTTTCCATCATTTTCTTTACTTCCTTCCTTCCCTTCCTTCCTTTCCTTCGTTTCCTTCCCTTCCTTTCCTTCTTTCCCTTCCTTTCCTTCCTTTCCTTTCTCCCCTTCCTTTCCTCCCCTTCATTTTCCTTTCCTTCCCTTCCCTTCCCTTCCTTTCCTTCCTTTCCTTTCTCCCCTTCCTTTCCTTACTTCTCTCCCTTCCTTTCCTTCCTTCCTTTCCTTTCCTTTCTCCCCTTCCTTTCCTTCCTTTCCTTTCTCCCCTTCCCTTCCTTCCCTTCCTTTCCTTCCCTTCCTTCCTTTCCTTTCACCCCTTCCATTCCTTCCTTCCTCCCCTTCCTTTCCTTCCCTTCCTTCCTTTCCTTCTTTCCCTTCCTTTCCTTTCTCCCCTTCCTTTCCTTCCTTCCTCCCCTTCCTTTCCTTCCCTTCCTTCCTTTCCTTCATTCCCTTCCTTTCCTTCCTCCCCTTCCTTTCCTTCCTTTCCTTCCTTTCCTTTCTCCCCTTCCTTTCCTTCCCTTCCCTTCCTTTCCTTCCCTCCCTTCATTCCTTTCCTTTCTCCCCTTCCATTCCTTCCTTCCTCCCCTTCCTTTCCTTCCCTTCCTTCCTTTCCTTCTTTCCCTTCCTTTCCTTTCTCCCCTTCCTTCCCTTCCTTCCTTTCCTTCCTTTCCTTCCTTTCCTTTCTCCCCTTCCTTTCCTTCCTTCTCTCCCTTCCTTTCCTTCCTTCCTTTCCTTCACATCCTTTCCTTTCTTTCATTCCTCCCCTTCCTTTCCTTCCCTTCCTTCCCTTCCTTTCCTTTCTCCCCTTCCTTTCCTTCCCTTCCTTTCCTTCCCTTCCTTCCCTTGCTTCCTCCCCTTCCTTCCCTTCCCTTCCTTCCTTTCCTTCCTCTCCTTTCCTTCCCTTCCTTCCTTTCCTTCCTTTCCTTTCTCCCCTTCCTTTCCTTCCCTTCCCTTCCTTTCCTTCCTTTCCTTTCTCCCCTTCCTTTCCTTCCTTCCTCCCCTTCCTTTCCTTCCCTTCCTTCCTTTCCTTCTCTCCCTTCCTTTCCTTCCTTCCTTTCCTTCATTTCCTTCACATCCTTTCTTTCTTTAATTCCTCCCCTTCCCTTCCTTCCCTTCCTTTCCTAACCTTTCCTTTCTCCCCTCCCTTTCCTTCCTTTCCTTCCTTTCCTTCCCTTCCTTCCTTTCCTTCTTTCCCTTTCTTTCCTTTCCTTCCTTCCTTTCTCTCCTTCCTTTCCTTCCCTTTCTTCCTTTACTTCCTTTCCTTCCCTTCCTTCCTTTCCTTCTTTCTCTCCCTTTCTTTCCTTCCTTTCCTTCCTTTCCTTTCTCTCCTTCCTCTCCTTCCCTTCCTTTCCTTCCTTCATTTCTTTCATTATTTATTTATTTATTTATTTTATCATTTATTTTGAGTATCGTTTCATTTCGTTTCGTATGTTTCTTGATTAGTGTTTCTTCTAGCTTTTAGTTTCGTTTCCTTCTTTTCTGTGGCTTGGTTTTGATTTTGCCTTGTCTGTTGTTGTTGTTTTATTAGAGGGTCTTGGACATCGTGGTCATTTAAACTCGTGTACTTAAGTGTGGGTGTGTGGTTTTTGTTCGATAACCAGTTCTATTAAGATGACTGTATTAGTGTGTATATTTTAAATTCAATTGAAGACTGGGAAGGAGACGGTCATGGCATTACTTTGGGAACCATCCTGGCATTTGCCTGGAGTAAAAGTGGGAATCCACAGAAATCCACTTCTAATATGACTGAGGTAGGACTAAAACCCCATCTCGCCTCAACTTTGCTTCACCAGGTTGAAGAGGACGTTATTGCCTTAAGGCCATAATTACATTTCTTGCCACAGCTGGTATTGGAACTTGGACCGCAGGGCAGACAATCAAGAATGCTAACTACTGTGAACCACGAAGTGGTCATTTACAAAGCACACAGTGCAAATGGCATGCCTGGAAGGTACTGTGTTTCAAAGAAATACGTGGTTGTAAAACTATTGCGAACATTCTGAAGAAAAAGTCGTGGAGGGTATCCCTTGTCACTGACCCAAGCTGTCACGACATCGAGCGTGTGACCAATAAACAGAGTGGAGTAGGCATTGAGAAAGAATGAATTTTAATTAAACAAAATAAGAATGCCAAATATAATCAAACATGACCATTCGCAAACAATAAACCTCATACACAAATATGTCATATAGCAAAATATACTGTATACATTAAAAAATAAATACGGTATTAACAAGTAGTTCCGTGAAGAATTATAGAGCCTATTTTCATATATCCCACTAATGTTAATTGCCTCTATCAACATACTAAATTTCAGTTTGATTGCTATAATAGATTCGTGGATATTGAGAACCGTCTAAATATTTCGGATGGTCGCCATGTTGGACTTTTATATATGTAGGGCTTAGAGTTATATACTATTACATGAAGATTATTGTGTACGTGTAGTACTCAAACTTCAATCACATGATTAGGACACAAGAAGTAACAAGGAGATTTTAAGATTGCGTACCTTACAGCTGCCATCTTGTGGTTATGGAGACAATTGAAATAAATTAGATGCCAGTGGATTTACATTTGTAAAAGGATTTACTGTACCAAGTTTCACTGCACTTGGATGGTTAAATTGCGAGAAACGACCATGTGAATATTTATACTTCGCGTTGCCGCCATGTTGGATTTGTGATCACCATGCTATTGAAAGTCCTATAGGTGAACTTACGTTCATAACCCCTATGAACGTAAAAAAATCAGTTTGATTGCTTTAGTAGATTCTAAATATTTCGAATGGTCGCCATGTTGGTTTGTTATATGTATAGGCCATTGAGTCATGTACCTTTAATGGAAAATTATAGCGTAGTTTCATCGTTCAAACTTTCACTTCGATCGCATGATTACGACACAAGAAATGAAAACTTAATTTAAAAATTCGCACAGCCGCCATCTTGAGGTTATGTAAACAATTGAACTAAATTACATACCAGTGCATTACAATGTGTATAAACATTTGCTGTACCAAGTTTCAATGCGTTTGGATCATTAAATAGCGAGAAAAATCTATTTAAAACTTTGAATTTCGCTTGGCCGCCATGCTCGTTTTGTAGTTAACCGTTTTCTTTAAGTCTCATATATGAACTTCCAGTAGTGCCCTTTGTCTCTGTGCAACATTTCAGGGTGATACTTGTAATAGTTTCAGAGGTAAAGAATGCCGGTGAAATATTTCGCACAGTCGCCATATTGAGGTTATGTAAACAATTGAACGAAGTTATATGTCGGTGCATTACAATGTATATAAACATATACTGTACCAAGTTTCATTGCGTTTCGATGGTTAAATCGCGAGAAACGTCTATTTAAAGTCTCAAATTCACGTGGCCGCCATGTTGGTATTGTAGTTACCAGGTTTTCAAAAGTCACATAAGTGACCTTGTAGTAGATCCCTTTATGACCGTACAAAATTTCAGGATGATATCGGTAATAGTTTCGGAGTTATTGAATGCTGGTGAAATTTTTCGCACAGCTGCCATGTTGGATTGGTGGGACGTAACATAATATGAAGGGCAAGGTCGGGGTCGCCCGGAATATTGCTATGAACTTACCGAGTTTCATTGAAATCGCTCCAGCCGTTTAGATTTTATTACGGGGACACACACACACGAATCACACACACACGCACACACACACGGACAAAAGGTGATCTCATAAGCCTATTTTTTCAAAATTGAAAATAGGCTAAAAATTGAATACCAACAAAATAATAAAAAATAAATGCAAAATTAGAAAATCAATATTCAAAAATCAAAAATCAAATATTAAAAATTAAAAATTTGAAATTAAATATTAAAAATTAAATACGGTATGGTATTAAAATTAAAATACAAAATTTAAAATTTCAATTAAATATTAAAAATTAAAATTGAAATAAAATATTAAAAATTAGTAATTGAAAATTAAAAACGCTATTAAAATCAAAACAACAAATAAAAATTACAATTAAATATTAAATATTTAGAGTTAAAAATAAAAATAAAAATAAAAAGTAAAATATTACAATAAAAATAAAAATAAAAATAAAAAATAAAAATTGAATTTTTAAATTAAAAATTCAAATTGAAAAAAATGAAAATTTACTTAAAAATCAAAATTTATAAAAATTAAAAATTTAATATTATAAGTAAAACTTAATAATTAAGAATGAAGAAATAATGATTAAAAATTAAGAGTAGAAATTAAATTGTAATGACAACTTAAAATGTAAAGAATAGTAGATCAAAACGTAATGTTTACATATGAAAAATTACAGGTTAAGAATTAATACCTATAAGTTTTTTTTTTCTTTTTTTTAGCGTATGGCTTTTAGTGCCGGGAGTGTCTGAGGACATGTTCGGCTCGCCAGTTTTATAGCTTCTTCGAGACGGACACCCAATGGGTGAGCTACATGTACCGTTGGGGAGGAAAGTTTGGATGTAAGGACGAGGAGTTGGATGGTAGCGGCTGTGGCCTATAGTAAGGTACCAACCCTGGCATTTGCCTGGAAGGAAGATGGGAAACCACAGAAGACCCTCTTCAAGGTTGCCGGCGGGGGGGATTCGAAACTCCTCGCCTCCCGGATGTGAGCGACTGCCAGCAGTCATGCCGTAACGACCACGGCTAACTCACCCGGTACCTATAAGTTAAAAATTAATATTAACAAGAAGTTCCGTTAAGAACTATACAGCCTACTTTTCATGGCAATGATTATTCTACAGAATATGAACCTATCTAGAATAATGACGAAAATAAGTTGGTAATATCGAAATATCTAATTAGTTCAAAATATACCTGGTATAATGTAGCCTAATAGAGCACTACAGTTGGCAGCCCTGGTGACTGAATATATTCTTAGTTCCATCTCTTAAGGTACAGAATACAAAATTTGGTTGAAGTCCAATGGACGTTACTTGCAGTTAGACACTGGATCTATCAGCACGCGTAAAAGCATGTTGCCAACAATACCATGCGTGTGCTGGTCAGAAATAATCTGAAATATTATGATATCTTGTAGTGCCAATTTTGGATGAAATCCATTTGTTAGTATAGAAGTTACATGTATTTTAAAATTGGACATATCAGCAGGCATAGAATCATGTTGTCAGCACTGCCTTGTATTAATTACTCCAAATTAATCTAGAATGCCAGGTGCTATACGTGTGCAAAGTATAGAGCTGTTGGCTTGCATACTTTCTGATATATTGATATTAGGGTAAAAAAAAAAATATGGACAGCATTTATTAACAGTTGGTAGCTCTGATTGCACTGAAGAATACTTATAGTCATATCTGATATGTTACACATAGTACATGCGAAATTTGGATGAAATCCTACTGATAGTATAGAAGTTACATGTATTTAAAAATTGGCCCTATCAGCAGGCTTAGAATCATGTTGGTAGAACTGACGTATATAAGTTACTCCAAAATTAATCAAACATGTCGGGTACTATACGTGTGCATAGTTTAAAGCTGTCGGCTTGAACACATTCTGATATATTGGTATTTGGATAAAAAAAATAGAGAAAGCAATTATTAACAGTTGGCAGCCCTGGTGGCTCTTAAGAATACGCTCAGTCATATCTGTTTATGTACAGATATTACATACAAAATTTGGTTGAAATCCAGTTGATAGTGTAGAAGTTATATGCATTTAAACATTGGACCTATCATAAGGCTTAAAATTATTTTGGTAACACTGTCATGGTTGGCCTCCTGGAAGTTAAACTGAAATAGTATTATCTACATGTGTGCCAATTTTGGAATAGCTCCTATGCATACCTTGCAGGATATCCAACATGGAGCTCAAATTTCTAGTGCGTTTTTTCAGCAGTTGGTAGCACTGACATCATTTTCAAATATGGACGTGAGCTATTCCGGTGCACATCTTTACTCATACTAAATTTGGTTTTGATTGCTGCAGCCGTTTAGGAGTTGATAGGGGGGGGACACACACACAGCCAGACAGACAGACAGAAGGACAGACAGACAGACAGACAGACAGACAGACAGACAGACAGACACACACACATTTGCCCGATCTCATAAGACTACTTTTTCCTCATTTTTGCAAAATGTGAAAAGTAGGCTAAAAATTAATGCCGGTACTTAAAATTATTGCTTGAAAGTAAAAATATTAAAAATACAGAATTAAAAACGTATTTTCCATTATTAAGTTTAAAAACAAAACTAAACCTAAACGAAACGAAATAAGAAACACCAAACATAGAAAACAGAAAAGAACACAACAAAAGATATAACTATGACTAATAACATTAATTTAAACAATAACTATAACAATGGAAACAGAAAACAAATCAGTGCAATAATTAAATAAATCGCAGGAAACTGAAAACAAACAAAAAAAAAAGAAACGTATTATATAAATAAATGAATATACTGTCTGAGGACAAAAGAAAACTGAACAATCGCATCAAGCAACGACTTTGAAAGAGAACTCAGGTTATTTGGGGATATTTTAACTTCTCCATTTGAGATCCTCTGTCGGACGTGTTGCTAGCTCGTGTGTGACAGTGATGACAGGGATGACAGAGATGACAGGACGAGCAGGGAGAGAATTGTAAATATTCCAAAAGCGTTGAGGTTGTAGGGCGGGCCCTTAGGGAACACCAACTACCATTAGAAGCGAATAAGAGTGTAGAATGAACGGGTAGAGGAGAACCTCGTCAGTAATGCATGAAATAAGCACGGTATTCTTTATACCTCAGCACCTACGGTGTTCGTGAACGTGGCCATTGCACTCCAGCTAAGTCTGGCATTGTTTCCATGGGCACTTTTCAATAAACCTCCCGCAGGCCAGGTCTGGCCGCCGAGAGATTTCTGCTGACCCACCATAAAAAGCGAGAAAGATTAAGTTTGAAAAATTCAAATAAAACTATAGGTTCTAAATGTTACTCTTACAAGTTAGATGCGATTTCAATGAAACTCGGTAAGGTCATAGCACCATTTTGGCCAACCCCGACCGTGCCCTTCAAATTGTATTACGTCTCACCAATCCAACATGGCGGCTGTGCGAAATATTTCACCAGCATTAAATATCTCCGAAACTATTACCGATATCACCCTGAAATTTTGTACGGTGATCAAGGGAACTACTAAAAGTTCACCTATTAGACTTTCGTAGACCTGATAACTACAAAGCCAACATGGCGGCCAAGCGAAGTTGCGACTTTAAAATGGACGTTTCTCGCGATTTAACCAACCAAACGCAATGAAACTTGGTACAGTATATGTTTATACACATTGTAATGCACCGATATCTAATTTTGTTCAATTGTTTACATAACCTCAAAATGGTGGCTGTGCGTAATATATCACCGGCATTCTATATCTCCGAAACTGGTACTGATATCACCCTGAAATGTTGTATGGAGATAAAGGGCACTACTAGAAGTTCATCTGTGAGATTTTCAAAAACCTGTTTACTACTAAACGAACATGGTGACCAAGCGAATTTGAAAATTTAAATAGACTTTTCTCGCGATGTAATCATCCAAACACAATGAAACTTGGTACAGCAAATATTTATACAAATTTTAATGCACTGGCATCTAATTTAGTTCAATTGTTTAGATAACCTCAAGATGACGGCTGTGCGCAATTTTAAAATTAAGTTTTTGTTTCTTGTGTCGTAATTTTGCGATTGAAGTGATTGAATAATGAAGCTACGCAATAATTTTTCTTTATGGTACAAAACTATATGGCCTATACATACAACAATCCAAAATGGAGACCACATGAAATATTTAGACGGTTCTCAATATCTACGAATCTATTACAACAATTAAACTGAAATTTTGTATGTTGATAGAGGCAATTGTCATGAGTAGGTTATATGAAAATAGGCTGTATAGTTCTTCACGGAACTACTTGTTTCAAATTGTATTGTCTATCCAAATGAGTAGTTTCGGTTGCATTTTGTAAGTATTTTGAATTTCAATTACATTTTGTAAGTATTTCGACTCTTCATTACATGTTGTACGTATTTTTCAATCTATTTCTTTTGAGAGTATTTTCCTTCTAAATTCCCTTTAATAAGTATTACCACTCTCCATTTTGTGAGTCATTTCAATCTGGGATCCATTTTAGAAGTTTTTTTCAGTCTAACTTAATTTCCATTCTGGTTTCCGTTTCTTTATCATTTTCGCCATCATCCATACCATTAGGGGCCGACAACCTAGATGTTAGAACCCTTAAAACAACAATTATCATCATCATCATCATCATCATCATCATGTTTTCAAATTTGTCGCTTTTCTAAAGATGGATTACTTAACTTTTGCGACAATGGTTAGATACGAGGGCAGATCAAAAAGTAAGTTGCACTTCCCAGTTATGGCCATTTATTACACCACCTATACAACAGCAACACGCCTATAACGACATACAATGTAACGTCACTTTTCCACATAGTTTCCATGAGACTCCAAACATTTCTGCGAACGCACAACCAACTTGTCTATGCCGGACGCCTAGAATGTTCCTCCAGCGTTCTGCAACCACACGGAGACAGCGGCCTTCACCTCCTCATCGGTCTGGGAATGTCCACCACCGTTCTGTCTAATGATCGCATTCATACTGTTGACATTTGCACGGGTCCTGGACGTTGCGGGCCAGCTCTCACGATATTCGTCCGTGATATCCGTGCGTCCGGCTTCGAATTGCTGACACCACTTTACGATCCCTTGCCGGGTATAGCCTGCTCCCAAGAAACAGCACTAATTTCACGATGAATGTCCGTGCAATTCTTCCTTTTGGCCCATAGGAACCGCATTGTCGCAAGCACCTCATATTTGGAGTGAACGTCCAGTCGACCCACCATTGCTTTTGGCCGCTATTCACACCATACAAGACGAGACACCACAGCGACCTGCCTAACAGATGTGTGGGCAGAGTCTGTCCCTTTCTCCGCTGTGCCCACGTTTGCGATCCACAGCGCGCTGCTGCAGCGCGTTAGTGCATCTAACGTTTTGATCCACCTTCGTATTTGTACTAAATTCTGCATTCTTTTAGGTAGATATCATGAGAAAGCTACCTACCATGTGGCGACTTCTGGAATATGTCGACATAGTCTATGTATGCGTTTCACGTCCTCCTGCCCCAAAACCACAGACTGTTCAAAAGTTTATATATTCAGTTTATTTTATATAGGAATATCACTTCTTCT
Source organism: Meconema thalassinum (assembly GCA_946902985.2). Lineage (NCBI taxonomy): Eukaryota > Metazoa > Arthropoda > Insecta > Orthoptera > Tettigoniidae > Meconema > Meconema thalassinum. Next base: position 72,333,599 of record OX336397.1, read on the forward strand.
TCTTCTCCTTTTCCGCTGGCTTCGGTGGCGTAGTTTGTGGCAAGTTGCGCTTCTATGACCAAGATCGCGGGTTCGAACCCGGCAGAAGTCGTCGGATTTTTTAAGAGCGGTAAATATCGCTCAGTATGCCTTCCATTGGAAGGGAATTAAAGCCAGCGGTCACATGTCTTAGATTTATGGCATGAAAAAGAACCTTCCACTAATTACACATGTGGAAGCTAAAATTTATAGGTTAGTTTCATAACGCTCTATTAGTTCCAACATTCGCCACCGGGTGCTTACTGCGATCGCATTTAGTAGCCACGTCCGTAGCTAGTGTCATCGACGGTAGAATTTGGTAGCAAAAGTAGGAACTACTTGAAAAATTAATTGTCTGCAGTTCTACCTGAATCACAGATAACACACACTAATGCAGCCATCACAATTAACACCCGTTATCAGACAGATTCTAGACACACCCAAAGTACAAGGGGCTATATGACCACGTTGTCGCAGCCCCTAAACTGAGGAACCAACCAACCAACCTTATTTTATGCACACGATAACTACCAATCACTTTCAAATGTATACATAAAATCTAACCAATCAACATCTCGATTAAGTTCATTAATGTTAAAAATCGCACTAAAGGGGTGGAAATGGGGCCTGGGGAGACCATTTCCGAAACAAATTAGATATTTTTATAACTTTCTTAATATTTCAAAAATAAAATCCATTCAAAATTTATAAAATTCTTCGGATAAGGGCCAAAAATTTGTCTTGTTAAGGATTTTGGATAGCACCAATCATTGACCAAAGGGATGGGATCTCAGTCATACTTCCCATAATAGGCAAACAATATCATAACCATTTTAAATGGCCAATTTTCCTCTAGACATTTCCTAAAACTTTTGTCTGAGAGTTTATTTGATGTGATCCATCCTTACCTCAAGGGATAGGCAAAATGTTTTCAGAATTATAAAAGACTAGCATTACCCGTCGCGGCTTCGCCCGTGAATATTCTAGTTGTAAAGAGTACACTTAGCAAAATCTCAATCATGAATGCTATGACTGATTTATGCTTGGTATGAATAATCAGACTTTATCAATTCAGCTACTGGTGCAGTGGTTAGGGGTTTGTCATTCCTTCATAGGTATATCGGAGCGAAGTCAGTTTTCTGGGAATATCACAGACACTGTTAATTTAAGGGCCTTTAAATGTGGTTTTCGGAGACCCTTTATAGTCGGGTGAAAAAGACCTTTCGTACCACACTCACACGTGAAAATTGCGTGAAAAAATTCTAGGGTGCCCCTTGACCCCCTTAAGCGCATTATACTGTATGTATTGATGAATTTTACAGCTTAATTTGGTTCAGTGATAACCTTATAACCTTCTGGAAAATTTCACAGTAATGTAATAATTGGAATTGCATTGCGTCTTACAGTAATAGATGGACCTGTGAGATTCTGTTACCAAGGTTACCGTGTTGCATTCTTTCATTATTTCATTGTTATTATACATGTTTTAAGGTATTTATTTAATTGTGAGGCTTTTAAAGAGTAAAGGAAGGAAGGAAGGAAGATTGTAGTTTTACGTGACCGTGAATCTTGTGATTATGAGCCACGGGACCTCCTTTTTAAGTGGAATCCGAACCACAGGACATGGCATTTCACTTCGAAAATATCACATGCATTAACCGGGAATCGAATCCGGACCGCCTTGGTGAGAGGCATACAGCTAGACCGCTGAGCCACCACGCCGTCTTTAAAGAGTAAGTGAGTGCGTTTCGCTTACGCATTGGGTTATGCTGAACTTGTAGGTACCCCGTATGTGTAGGTTGGTGTTAATGGGACCTTATTTTCGGTACAAAACTGGAATGGGACCTTAGCAGAATAATATAGGGAGGGATAGGGGGGGAGGGGGTTCTCGTATGATGAACATGTGGAACTTTTGTAGGTAAACAACAGGTGCCAAATTATTTTGTTATTTTAAGCCGTTTTTAATAAATACACTTGGATGACCTGTTTCGATCGTCATCAGATCCATTATGTCAGAAAGTATGGGTGAAAATATTTACAATATATACACCTATTTGGTTGCAGTATTACTAATGCAACTCGTCAGTATGTGTTAGTTATAGTCTATGTGATGTTTTGTTGAGATACTGGAAGTGGCGATTTACCTCCGGAATTTGCCTGTTTGGAGTGAATATTTGGTTGTTGTAAATGGTCAATTCTGATTGTACTGTATTGTACAGGCTACTTATCTGGTTAGGGTTTTGCGCGGTCCTGTTGAGAGCAGTTCACTTGGACACTTATTGCACTCGACTGACTGGAAATTCATGTGTGTGAGGGTCTGTTATCTCGCTGGGCTGTTCCCCCACCCCGCATTCCTAAGTGCAGTGTGCTCCTGGTGCAAGTGCCGATGGCTGCGTGGCTCAGCGGTAACGTCTGTTGCCAAGTCTAGACTCTAAAATGTGGTGTATGTTACTGTATTCAGGATAATCTTCAACTATTAAAGACCGTGGATTCAAATCCTGCCACGCATAAGCTAGTAGCCATAGAAGCACTGCCCGGTCTATGAAAACGTCCCGGCACCTTTAACATTGCCGTGATTACCGGCCTCATCTCATTTGGGTACAATCGTGTTGACCGACTGATAAACACCAAATTTAGTGAATTCGAAATATATTTCTTTGGCCGGTGAAATCTACCTCCACATTTTGGGATTCTTTTTATTACTTCCGGCACCCCGAGTACCTCAAATAATTGGAAAATTAATCTATGTGGCCCTCGGAAAAGTCAATTGACAACACCTTTATTAGGGTATAATACAGTATGATGTCCAATTTGTCATTCATTTTGTCGCCTTAATTGGTATTGTTTCATCTTTCCTGACAGCTTGCCACAGTGGGTGAGTGTTTATCATGTCAGACTACCAACCACAAACTTACAGGTTCGCTACTGGCCATGGGAAGTGATTATGAGAGGCGACAAAACTCACGACACCCATGTCATAAGTTGTTGGCATGTTAAATAACCCATTTGAATTCAGTAGGCCGTGTTCATAATGGCAAAATTTATCTCGGAATTTTCCGCCAACACAAAAATTTCTCCCTTTTTCTACTAGAAAGCGCTATAGTGTCAAGGAACTTAGATATATAACCTCCGTGACTTTCATAGCGCTCCAAGGAACAACAAACCTTGACAAGTAAGCTACCCTCTGGGCGGCAAATAACAAAGCTTGCAGCCGGCAACCGAGGCCATACGATATTATTGATGTGTAACATCTTTCCACTCGGTTGCTGGATATTTTTGTGGGAGTGTTTTTGAAAAATGGACCGGAGGTGGATTGGTCAGAGGTGTGTAAGACGCACTGCCGGCTGGATCGTATCCTTCCTGGCTACTGTGGAATGTATATCTCATGCGGATTACTTCAAGGTTTGGAGATGCCATTACAAATATTCCTACAATAAATCATATTCAAATTTCCGTTCTTTGGTGTAAAAATATTCATTATATCTAATTTGCTGAAAACAATTATGATTTATTAAGGGTCTGTTTTTCAATCTCTGGATAAAAGTGATCGGCATCCACTCCCCGAGTAACTTTGCTCAACATTGTCATTCTGACGGTAAACGCTCATGCAAACTCTGGTGTCAACTGATTGAAACACAAAGCACATGGCATATGGTCGAAGTCTTCGAAACAGTATTTAAATAATGATATGCTTCAATATGAAACATTGTAAGTAATCGGCAATGCCAGTATTATATTTCTGCACAATGGCTATTCAAATATTAACCCACGTAACGGTAATACAGTCATCAATATAATATAATCGTTGTGGTTATATGAGAATTGAGCAAGCCTTCATGAACTATTACTGAATACATTCTCTTTACTCACAAGAGGGCCTATTCATAAGGCATTTTAAACTCAATTTCAAGCAGCAACATTATCGAAACAAGCAAAATATAAATGAAACTTAATTTGATAATGCAGTATTATTGGAACGTAAAAATAAGTCACTAACTTGGGTTCAATGTTTGCGTGGTCGAAATAGCCGTGGTCTTAGCGTCTTTGACTGTGAATCTAGAGATCTTGGGTTCGAATCCCGGACTGGATAGGTATTTTTGCTACCAGATTATCGTTTTAAACGATATTATCATATCAATATGACTCACTTTAACAGAATCCATATGAAACTAAGTATTGGTCTGTGATTCAAGAGGTCCGGGAACTGGGCAAGCCTTTCATTTTCTACTGTTGTGCACATTGCATTTACTCGCAAGTTGGCCTATTTATAAGGAATTTAAGGTTATGAGCAATGTCGCGTCTATTAATCTAGTTGATGCATATGGTATTCTTTATTTAGGCTACTGCTGGTGGAAGCAACAAATCATCTAATAAAATGAGTTCCGTATTATAAAATACAATATCTGTAAAACACTCTCTTTTACAATAGATTAATATTTGTGCCAATAATATAAGGTGCGTTCAAAAAGTAACGACCCGGAGGCTGTAATGCGCAAACCGGTGACGACACCGGCTAATCGTGGCGTGTGTAATGAGGTGTTGTTCCGACCAGAGCGTGGAAGGTCACAGCACGTCGCTAGAGGGCACGCGTGCACGTCACGTGACGATACAAAGCAAGCAGCAGTATGCATCAAACGTCCAACGCTGCCAATCGCATTGCAAACAGTGACACGGAGGCGTCAAACGAAGAACAAAGAGGTGTTGTTTGGTTTCTGACAGCGAAAGGAGTAGGGGGAACGGACATTCATCGCCGAACGTCTCAAGTGTACGGCGAACAATGCATGTGCCTTGCAAGGGTCAAGGCGTGGCACAAACGCTTCAGGGAAGGACGGGTGACGTTAGCCGATGATGCCCGGTCTGGGGCACCACCCTGCATTACCGATGACAACGTCCAGCAGGTTGATGCTCTCATTACCCAGGACCGCCGAGTGACAGTGAACGCCATAGCCGCCGTGGTCGGATTGAGCGTCGGAAGTGTGCACACCATCATGAAGGAACGACTGCACTTGCGGAAAGTGTGTGCCCAATGGGTTCCCCACAGTCTTCAACCACACCAGGAAGCATGTCGAATGGCCCGCTGTCTTGGTCTTGGTCGGACGATTGATGCATGCAGCTGCTCACTTTGTATCGTCACGTGACGTGCACGCGTGCCCTTCAGTGACGAGCTCTGTGACCTTCCACGCTCTGGTCGGAACCACACCTCGTTACACACGCCACGATTAGCCGATGTCGTCACCGGTTTGCGCATTACAGCCTCCGGCTCGTTACTTTTTGAACGCACCTTAGATTATAAAATACCGGTGTTTCAACAATTTCACGTGAGGTTTCTTCTATGTCAGATGTTACACATCATATGCGACTACGGTAAGGCTCGTAAAGTTTTCTTTATCATTTTCCCTGATACTCTCATTTTCCTAAACTGTAAGAGACCCTGAAAGGAACAGTGCATGTATCTCCACCTTGCTTGATTCATCACGGTCCACCTACCTGTGTAGCAGTGGCTGGCACTCTTGGCTGTCAGCCTGGAGGTCTGGCTTTGATTCCCGGCTCTGCAAAGAAATTTAATTCTGGTCTGGCCTCGTGAGGCAAAACAGAGAAGAGGAGGGTTCGATTCTCATCTCAGCCATCTTCGAAATACACACATCAAAAAAAGTTTTGCATCACCTCGGTTCCCAGATCTCCGGCATATAGACGTTGACTGTGTATATTGTATCAAAGATACAGTCCCATTGACTGTTCATAGATGTCACTAAAACTGCTCAAAGATGTAAACAACCATGCATGAGCAGGGCCTATTAGACGAAGGGGGTACGACAGCCGATCAGTTCCAGTCATTCCACCAGGACGAAGGTACGCTGCTCATGTTGTCTGTAGTTCGACCATGCCTAGAAGGTCAATACCGCAGTTCGATCGCGTCCGCATTGTTACTTTGTGTCAAGAAGGGCTCTCAACAAGGGAAGTTTCCAGGCGTCTCAGAGTGAACCAAAGCGATGTTGTTCGGACATGGAGGAGGTACAGAGATACAGGAACTGTCGATGACAGGCCTCGCTCAGGCCGCCCAAGGGCTACTACTGTAGTGGATGACCGCTACTTACGGATTGCCGCTCGGAGGAACCCTGACAGCAATGCCACCATGTTGAATAATGCGTTTCGTTCAGCCACAGGACGTCGTGTTTCAACTCAAACTGTGCGCAATAGGCTGCATGATGCGCAACTTCACTCCCGACGTCCATGGCGAGGTCCAGCTTTGCAACCCCGACACCATGCAGCGCGGTACAGATGGGCCCAACAACATGCTGAATGGACCCCACAGAATTGGCATCACGTTCTCTTCACCGATGAGTGTCGCATATGCCTTCAACCAGACAATCGTCGGAGACGTGTTTGGAGGCACCCTGGTCAGGCTGAACGTCTTAGACACACTGTCCAGCGAGTGCAGCAAGGTGGTGGTTCCCTGATGTTTTGGGGTGGCATTATGTGGGGCCGACGTACGCCACTGGTGGTCATGGAAGGCTCCGAAACGGCTTTACGATACCTGAATGACATCCTCCGACCCATAGTGCAACCATATCGGCAGAATATTGGAGAGGCATTTGTCTTCATGGACGACAATTCTCGACCTCATCGTGCACATCTTGTGAATGCGTTCCTTCAAGATAACGACATCGCTCGACTACAGTGGCCAGCATGTTCGCCAGACATGAACCCTATCGAACATGCCTGGGATATGTTGAAAAGGGCTGTTTATGGACGTCTTGACCCACCAACCACTCTGAGAGATTTACGCCGAATTGTCGTTGAGGAGTGGGACAATTTGGACCAACAGTGTCTTGATGAACTTGTGGATAGTATGCCACGACGAATACAGGCATGCATCAATGCAAGAGGACGTGCTACTGGGTATTAGAGGTAGTGGTGTGTACTGCAATCTGGACCACAAATGCTGAAAGTCTAGCTGTATGATGGTACAACATGCAATGTGTGGGTCTCATGAGCAATAAAACGAGCTGAAATGTTGTTTGTGTTGATCTCTATTCCCTTTGTATTTAAAGGTTCCGGAACTCTTGGAACCGAGGTGATGCAAAACTTTTTTTGATGTGTGTAGTTTATCGAGGTTTCCCACATTCATACTCCAAACAAATGCTGGGATGGTTCCTAACGTAAGGCCGCGGCCGTCTCTCTCCCAATCCTCATCTAAATTACAAATACACACTAAAACATGATGATGATGATGGTTGTTTTAAGGGGCTTAACATCTGGGTCATCGGCCCCTAATGGTTTGGGTGATAGTGAAAATGAAATGAAACTGTTAGTTGCACTAACGCGCCGCAAACGTGGGCACAGCGGAGAAAGGGACAGACACTGCTCACACGTCTGTTAGGCAGGTCGCTGTTGTGTCTCGTCTTGTATGGTGTGAATAGTGGCCAAATGCAATGGCGCGTCGACTGGACGTTCACTCCAAATATGAGGTGCGTGCAACAATCCGATTCCTATGGGCCAAAAGGAAGAATTGCACGGACATTGATCGTGAAATTAGTGTTGTGTGTGGTGAGCAGGCCATTTCCCGGCAAGGGATCGTAAAGTGGTGTCAGCAATTCGAACTGCTGCAGCGTTTCAAGTGGGAGGTCTGGCAACATCCACCCTAGAGTCCCGACCTAGCGCCATGTGACTTTCATCTGACCGGTAAGCTCAAAACGGAGCTCGGTGGTCGACGTTTCCAGACCGACGAGGAGGTGAAGGCCGCTGTCTCCGTGTGGTTGCAGAACGCTGGAGGAACTTTCTATGCCTCTGGCATCGACAAGTTGGTTGTGCGTTCGCAGAAATGTTTGGAGTCACTTGGAAACTATGTGGAAAAGTGACGTTACATTGTATGTCGTTATAGACGTGTTACTGTTGTATAGGTCGTGTAATAAGTGGCCATAACTGGGAAGTGCAACTTATTTTTTGATCTGCCCTCGTACTAGAAGAGGAAATTGAGAACAAAAATAAGAATAAGGGGAACAAAAGACAGGAGGAAAGCAAATGCCCTCAACCCTCAAAGAATGAGAATTGAGGTACTTGGAAAAAAGGAGAGCCAGAAAAGGCAAAGAGGAGAAAGACCACCCCAAAGGCAATGGAAGATGGAGATTAACTGGACCCAGCTCAGGAAGACCTCGGGAACGCCAACTTCCGAACTCACCAGATGTGAGCTAGTAATTTAAATTTCCACTGAATGAAGATGTTGTTGTTTGAGTCGTCAGTCTTTTGACTGGTTTGATGCAACTCTCTATGCCTCCCTGTCCTGAGCTAATCGTCTCATCTCTACATAGCTACCGGACCCTACATCTGAGGCAAACTGTTTAACATATTCTAACCTTGGTCTAACTCTACTGTTCTTGCCCTCGACCCTTCCTTCCATAACTAAGCTTGTTATTCCTAGGTGTCTTAGTATGTGTCATAACCAACCTATCTCTTCTCTTCATTAGCAGTCACCAGAAACATCTCTCCTCTCCCATTAGTCTTAATACCTCTTCGTTTGTAACCCTATCTACCCATCTGATCTTCATCATTCTCCTGTAATACCACATTTCAAATGCTGAATGAAGATTGTTGGAAGAAATGAATACGTAAACACACTTATAGTGGGCGTTGCATTTGGTGTATTTTTGCAAATACACGGAAAGAAAGAATTAGCTTCTGCTGCACATTACTTTATATCAGTCCATTTATTTAAATTTCTTTCCCGCACACACCAACATCGAACCGTTACCTCCCGCATGCCCCGTGCATTTGTTTATTTTTTCTGTCAGTTTTTTACAGAAACGTATATTCTGCTGAACCCGCCTGACAGCGTCCCATCGCTGCCTTCCGAATTTCTATCGCTTCAAACCATGAAGACTTCATCATTAATCCGCTGGGCGTCGTGTTCTTCACCAATCTACTACTCCATGAAGACACCGCTCCAAGAAAAAAATTATTTTTGTAAAGTTGTTTCATGTTTATGTGTAACCTCTTTGTTCCTCCCCTTACTCGCCCGCTACTCCCTCTTCTCCCCTCCTCCTACTGCGCTCTCCTCCGCGCGCGCAGCAGCCCGCTCTGTCACTTCAGGTTCTACACTTCAGTTCTACACTTCTCCGCGTCGTGAGCAACGGCTCACTCACTCTCTTAAGTGCACTCAACTTCTTGTTGAACATGCCGTCTAGGCTAGTGCTTTTCTGCGTCTAGCAGCTCTCATTTGTACGTCGGCAGTCGACTCAGTCAGTTGAAGCTCAACTAGAGCTCGCCTCCTCAACTCAAGAGGCAATCTTTCAAATTCCACGCCATGTTGGAACTTTAATCTCAACCGTCAAAGGAAACATCAACTTCGCCATGAAGCAAAGCTAAGTACTACTTCTACGTTCTTCAACTAATTTTAATGGATTTTAAATAGCTACATGCTTTTAATGATCATTTTATAGACAGTGTGAGATTTCTATATTTGGGGCAATAATCATTCGCGCGATTTTCCATGTTGGGCTTTGGTTTGTCTAAGCCAATCTTAATAGGAAGCAGCATTTCTTATGCTAATTAAATGAGAGATTTTCTCACTACGTGGGATACCATTAAATTACCCACTGTCTATAAAATACATAGCTCGTTCCACCGCTGGAATAACTTTTGCCCTAATCTTCAGTCAGGATTGCTCTGGAACCTTCCAGAATCTGCACTCTATCTACCGGTTATACCGTCATGTATTTTCCACTCGCATGTGGGAATACCTTTTCTAACTAAGGAATCTTCCTTATGAATTACTGATCAATAGCTAATTTTTCTTCCTCCGTTGGGATTTTCTCTGGCGCATTTAACTCTAACCTACAAGTTTCTCAAGCAATAGACTCTCGCAAATCTAGTGTAACTAGTTATTTTCCATCATTGCAATAACTTTTTTGCCATAAACCTTTTGTGCTACTACAGTGAACTTTTCATCTATTTCAACAGACTATACTGAAAAACAGTGTTTGTTCAACATTTCTTCCGCGTCGCGTTCGTCCGATTACAATAAATACGGCCATGAACACTTATCCTCAATTCCATTTGATCTTTCCCAAACCCCTTACTAACAAACCAAAATAATAAAATTGTTATTTAGGTCTTTTCCAATGAGGTGTCACTCTCAATGAGTGCCCTCCCTCTCTTGATTTATTTAAAACGAATTAATGTCTGCATAACTACGTGTCTGGTACACGTCTCAAATTATCTTGTTTCTCCCTTCTAATTAGGGAATACAATTCTTTCAACTCATAAGTGAGTTAATTCTAGGTTTCACGAAAGGGAAATTTGCCCTATTTGTCTTGTGATCCCTACTTAAACATAGGAATTCTAGAAACTTCCTTTCGATTTTTCTCTTCAGGTTTCACAATAAGTGACCTGCCCTATTTGCATAATCCAACCAAGTAATTCAGCATTAATATCAGAAGTTATGGAAACTCCTCTTTTATTCTTTCTGATTTTTGTTGTTGTTATTTCCGAAGTTGTTACTCTTTGTAAGATATTTACTTAGAAATTCCTTAAAGTACACACCTTGTACTTGATTTATTGTCTAACTTTAATCACTTTAATTATCTTTAAATTTTTCATTTTATCTTCGCCATTTCAAAATCTTGCGAAGATTTTAAAACATATAAAGGTTTGAAACCAAAAGAATTGTTAATTGCCTGGCGCAAGCTTTAGATGTTTTCGGAGGTCTTGACCCCATTTGTTACAAAATCAAAATTATATATTTGTTACCAAACTACTACCCAACATTGTTAAATAAAATAAATATTTGTTTTTGGATTTATCATTTCTCAAACATAACGGTTAGGCAGGATCCTGTCTTCCCTAACTCTTCCTAGGTTCATGCCCTCGTTAATGAAAATAAATCTATTGATAGGGTGTTCACCACTTGTTGCATTTGAACAAGAACTCTTAGTTATAACTTATGTCAAACTCTCTTCCTATTTCTCCATCCTTTTTCTCCGGTCCGAAACCCACTTCCTTTTTCTTTATCATCTTCCCTTGGGGGTTAGGTTATTCCCAATTTAATAATCTAACTAAAATTTGGCGCCGAAACCCGGGAGAGTCCATTCTGAGTCTATTTATGAGAATCTATTCGTCATTTATTGTTCTAAGTCCATTTGACAATATTTTGCAAATCATTAATATCTTCTTTGAATTTTTCAGCTATAACTTCGCAGTGCAAAGCTGGTGAAGGTGATAGAGGTCGTTCCTGTATTCTTCAGCCTGTCTTACTTGCAACCTGTCTTCTGCTGCCAACCTGACAGCATTTTCAAAATCTCGCTACAGTATCGTAAGTTGTACTTCAATTTACCTATTTTCAACATGTCAACTGAAAAGGATGAAACTCTCTTTGCCAGACGTTCTTCCTACAAAGGGCAAATCACCAGATTTAGACATTTTCTAAACAAAATAAATCCCGCCGATTGTGATCTAGACGTCTTGACACAACGCCTTAAGTTGTACGAACGGTCTTTTGATTACTATGATCAAATTCAAACCGACATTGAATCCGCTTGCCCAGAACTTCAATCGGATCGGGACGAGGTTGAACCCTTGTATTTTGAAGGGATCGCCAAGGCCCACCAACTGATCCACAGTATCTCAGAACCGGACACTAGGGTCAACAATCTGGCCCAGTTCGCACCCGCTTCAGTTCATAAAGACAAACCGAAACCGTTACTTCCTAAGATAACTCTATCTCACTTCTCAGGCCAGGAAGGTGAATGGAATTCTGTTTACGAACTTTACTGCTCACTTATTCATGAAAACTCAGACATTCTCGACATTCACAAGTTCTATTTCCTGCGTTCGTCCTTGGAAGGCCAGGCCTTGGCCTTGGTTGAGTCACTGCCTTTAAGCGCAGATAACTACCACATCACCTTTAATCTCCTTAAAGAGAGATATGGGAATGTACGTTTGTGTGTTGCTCGTCACTTTCGCTGCTTGCTCAACTTGCCAGTCGTCAAACCTAATGACGTCACCTCTTTATGAGACCTGTTAGACTCCATGCAATTAAACGTTAGAGCGTTATATCACCTCAAGCAGCCAGTCCAAACTTGGGACACCATCCTTATTTATCTAGCTACATCCAGATTCGATTTTTCGACATTAAAGGCTTGGGAAATCGAACTCACTCGCAAGGATGAGCATTCTTTCGAACACTTAATCTCGTTTCTGAACAGCCGGTGCCAAGTCCTTACAGCAATCTCATTCCAGTGCGAAAATGTCGAAATGACTTCTCAGTGTCACATTCTTGATAAAAAAAACTTGTCTCTTCAAATGGACATCAGCACCCATCTGTCGAGAACAAGCAAACCCGTTCTGCCTCTTTCAACCATCCAAGAGAACATATCAGGCCGCTCAACAAATCTTTAAAATGCACGCTCGGTAAAATGTTTCACACTTTGTACTCGTGCAAATCCTTTAAAGAATTGTCTGTTGAAGACAGAAGGAAGTTTGTCTTCAATAATAAACATTGCTTCAACTGCTTGTCACCTAAGCATTCTTCTTCTAACTGTACGTCTTCCAACCTCTGTTTTCATTGCAAAAGACCGCATCATTCTTTATTGCACGTTCATGATCAATCGAGGTCACTAGTACCTGCTTCTTCAAATTCCATGCAGAGCAGCTCCGAACAAACTAATGCTTCTTCCTGCATTTCAAACGCCAAAACTTCTCACAGTGCGCAAGTCCTTTTGTCCACTGTACAATTCGAAATCCAAGATAAATTTGGAAATTGGTTTCGAACCCGCGGTCTTCTCGATTCCGCTTCAACTCACAACTTTGTTTCGCAATCGTTAATTAAAAAACTAGGTCTTTTTTCATCACCTACTTCCATCAATGTATCCGGCATTGACAATTTCAAAACTCAAGCCTTGCAGTCTTCAAAATTTTAAAATCAGAGACATTTGTCAAGGAAACACCAATCTTAACTTAAACTGTCTCATTCTTACCAGTATTGGCAAGGACACTCCTAGCAGCTCTATTAATACTTCCGGTTTAAAGATTCCTTCGCATTTAAGGTTAACTGATCCTCAGTTTAATGCTCAAGGCCCCATTGATATACTTTTCAGTGCCAATATTTTTTGGAATTGCCTTCGTAAACAAACCCGTAGGCTATCTTCAAACGTGGTCGCCAGAGACACCGATTTTGGTTGGGTCATTACTGGTGAAATCCAACATCCCAATCTTCAAACCAAATCGCAATGTCATTTTGTTACTGCTGATATAAATCCCTTTTCTGAAAAAGAGAACGCTCATGTTTTCGATCTCAATACTTTTGAAAAACACTTGCCGAAACGATGTCTCATTGTAAACAACTACGTCACCTGTGTAAGTTGTTTAAGTGGTTTTGCCTTATTTCCGCACAAAATGGCAATTCAAGTTTGCCTCGCCTTGTGTTACTTCGTTTACCTTCTCATGTCATTTTTTCTAGCAGGTAATTGTTCAAACCTTCTATCGAAAACTATCTTCCCCTTGTTTAAAACCATGGCTATCAGTCACCATCATTTCGCTGTAAGCTATGTTTCACTTCTTTCTCTATTTATTTGGATGGCCACGGCCGCCTCCTTCCCTCTTCCTCACACTCGGAATCCGCTTTTGAAACCGCTTGAAAATCTGAGTTCTCTAGCATCTAGAATAACTATTCTTACGCATAAACTCCTTCTCAATGTCCCAGCTTCTCTTCTTTGTTCAGAAGAATTAAGTTTTTTTCTGTTGAAAATTGTCGGATTCCGTGATCCTCAAAATTATGCGAAATTGATTACTTACTTTATTTCATATGCCTTTAAATTGTTTTTTCACGTCCAAGCTTCGAATGACTGCATGCCGTGTTACCTGAATATCCGCTTTAAGTCTCGGCTGATTGCACTTGTTTTGTTTGTTTATTTTGAACTGCTTGTTTGTCAATCTTGTTTGTATACAAGCCCGGGTAAGGCCAAGCTGCCGTTTATTTCCTCTATGCTTGACAAAGGTCAGAGCAAGTTTTCCTTATCTCAACTTTGGCTGACTGCCAACCATTGTCTTGCGAGTTGCTTCCGTAATTTCAGAAGCTGCTCACCTCCTTCCCAAAATAAACTTGTTCTGGTCAAGGACTCTTTCCGCTATTTATATTCGTTATCTCGCTGTACTATGTGGGTCAAGGTCGTGTCAACCTATTTCTCCCACTTGCTCAGACTCGTATTTTATAGCTGTTTCGATTCCTGTTTCATAACATCGTTGCATATTTTTTACGCGCTCATGTATTGCACTTTGCTTACATATTTTGCACCCTTATTGTTCATTGTAAAACAAACTTGTTTCCTCTCGTCGTTACACTCGATGTGTTTTTGCATTTATACTTGTTACGCACGTTTCTTGTTGACTTAAGTATTCTTCTGATTAACCCCTTTGATACGTATTATAACTTAAGGTCATTGTTTATGGCTACTAGATTGTTGTTACCTATGGCGTTCTTGCTTTCTACTCGCATAGTTCCTTTGTTTATTTGGTATAATCTTATCCTTAATCTATGTACTTGTTTCTATACGCTTTGTTTAAATTTGTTAACTCTTCTTTCGCATCTTGTCGCGATCTCCACTAGGGCTTTATTTCTCGCAGCTTCTAGCTACTTTGTGATTGACAGCGTTGTTAATTCGCGCCTGTCGCCCCCGCATTCCAATAACCCTGATAACTTGCTTCCACTTACACCTGGTCAGTTCCTCATAAATGCCACCCCCTTTTCCCTTTCTCCCTTCAGCATAGATCTTTGGCGTAATGACCAATTGTTACCCAGGAGTGAAGGGAAGAGTCAGAGAAAGAATCATCTCAACTACCCATATGTTTATTATAAGACCTCTTTCATATTGTGTTCTTGTTCTTTGCTGGTGTTTGCTGTTGTCCCCCAACATGGTGTATTTTTTGCAAATACGCGGAAAGAAAGAATTAGCTTTTGCTGTCCATTACTTGATATCACTCCATTTATTTAAATTTCTTTCCCGCACACACCAGCATCGAACCGTTACCACCCGCTTGCCTCGTGCATTTGTTTATGTTTTCTGTCAGTTTTTTACAGAAACGTATATTCTGCTGAACCCGCCTGACAGCCTCCCATCGCTGCCTTCCGATCTTCTATCGCTTTAAACCATGAAGACTTCCACATTAATCCGCTAGGCGTCGTGTTCTTCACCAATTTACTACTCCATGAAGACACCGCTCCAAGAAAAAATTATTTTTGTAAAGTTGTTTCATGTTTATGTGTAACCTCTTTGTTCCTCCCCTTACACGCCCGCTACCCCCTCTTCTCCCCTCCTCCTACTGCGCTCTCCTCCGCGCGCGCAGCAGCCCGCTCTGTCACTTCAGGTTCTACACTTCAGTTCTACACTTCTCCGCGTCGTGAGCAACCGCTCACTCTCTCTCTTAAGTGCACTCAACTTCTTGTTGAACATGCCATCTAGGCTAGTGCTTCTCTGCGTCTAGCAGCTCTCACTTGTACGTCGGCAGTCGACTCAGTCAGTTGAAGCTCAACTAGAGCTCGCCTCCTCAACTCAAGAGGCAATCTTTCAACTTCCACGCCATGTTGGAACTTTAATCTCAACCGTCAAAGGAAACATCAACTTCACCATGAAGCAAAGCTAAGTACTACTTCTACGTTCTTCAACTAATTTTAATGGATTTTAAATAGCTACATGCTTTTAATGATCATTTTATAGGCAGTGTGAGATTTCTATATTTGGGGCAATAATCCTTCGCGGGATTTTCCATGTTGGGCCTTGGTTTGTCTAAGCCAATCTTAATAGGAAGCAGCATTTCTTATGCTTATTAAATGATAGATTTTCTCACAACGTGGTATACCATTAAATTACCCACTGTCTATAAAATACTTAGCTCGTTCCACCGCTGGAATAACTTTTGCCCTATTCTTCAGTCAGGATTGCTCTGGAACCTTCCAGAATCTGCACTCTATCTGCCAGTTATACCGTCATGTATATTTCACTCGCATGTGGGAATACCTTTTCTAACTAAGGAATATTCCTTATGAATTACTGATCAATAGCTAATTTTTCTTCCTCCGTTGGGATTTTCTCTGGCGCATTTAACTCTAACCTACAAGTTTCTCAAGCAATAGGCTCTGGCAACTCTAGTGTAACTAGTTATTTTCCATCATTGCAATAACTTTCTTTGCCATAAACCTTTTGTGCTACTACAGTGAACTTTTCATCTATTTCAACAGACTATAGTGAAAAACAGTGTTTGTTCAACGTTTCTTCTGCGTCGCGTTCGTCCGATTACAATAAATACGGCCATGAACACTTATCCTCAATTCCATTTGATCTTTCCCAAACCCCTTACTAACAAACCAAAATAATAAAATTGTTATTTAGGTCTTTTCCAATGAGGTGTCACTCTCAATGAGTGCCCTCCCTCTCTTGATTTATTTAAAACGAATTAATGTCTGCATAACCACGTGTCTGGTACACGTCTCAAATTATCTTGTTTCTCCCTTCTAATTAGGGAATACAATTCTTTCAACTCATAAGTGAGTTAATTCTAGGTTTCACGAAAGGGAAACTTGCCCTATTTGTCTTGTGACCCTACTTAAATATAGGAATTCTAGAAACTTCCTTTCGATTTTCCTCTTCAGGTTTCACAATAAGTGACCTGCCCTATTTGCATAATCCAAACAAGTAATTCAGCATTAATATCAGAAGTTATGGAAACTCCTCTTTTATTCTTTCTGATTTCTGTTGTTGTTATTTCCGAAGTTGTTACTCTTTGTAAGATATTTACTTAGAAATTCCTTAAAGTACACACCTTGTACTTGATTTATTGTCTAACTTTAATCACTTTAATTATCTTTAAATTTTTCATTTTATCTTCGCCATTTCAAAATCTTGCGAAGATTTTAAAACATATAAAGGTTTGAAACCAAAAGAATTGTTAATTGCCTGGCGCAAGCTTTAGATGTTTTCGGAAGTCTGTGACCCCATTTGTTACAAAATCAAAATTAAATATTTGTTACCAAACTACTACCCAACATTGTTAAATAAATTAAATATTTGTTTTTGGATTTATCATTTCTCAAACATAACGGTTAGGCAAGATCCTGTCTTCCCTAACTCTTCCTAGGTTCATGCCCTTGTTAATGAAAATAAATCTATTGATAGGGTGTTCACCACTTGTTGCATTTGAACAAGAACTCTTAGTTATAACTTATGTCAAACTCTCTTCCTATTTCTCCATCCTTTTTCTCCGGTCCGAAACCCACTTCCTTTTTCTTTATCATCTTCCCTTGGGGGTTAGCTTATTCCCAAGCTAATAATCTAACCAGCATTAAATATAGAGATATGCTGTCGTGGACTCATTAGTGAAACTTTTCATGCTGAACAATTCTTACACTCATAGTATTGATCCCTTTAGTATTGCAGTGTTTATATGCAAGAATCTTGATCAAGGGGTCGCGCTCAGTTCATAGTGTGATGTTTACGTTCGCCAAACAACATGCTCTACTGAGGTAAGGGTCATAGGATTTAAACTATAATTAAGAAAGAAAGTGACAAGATGTAAAATAATAACAAAATTTAATGACTATTAGTGCAAATAAAAATGAATATAGACAACAACAAAAATCCTCCCTGAATCTTCCCATGGCAGAAATATTTATCAAAAGTTGAGGAGTCAGACGGATCTTCCCCTTATAAAAAAAATGTGGATCCAAGTTCCAATAGCTTGCATTGGATTTTATGTATGCGTAATGACTAACTACGAGAAATGAGTACTTGGATGACTGTTCGTTTACAGCGGGTTAACAGCCACGATGCTTACGAACAATCATCTCGTAAATCAACGTTTACGGATATGGGACATGACACTAATAAAAAAACTTAAAAATTAATGCTGACACACAATCTAAAATCTACTATTTACAGGAATCTCCCTCGAGACCCTCCTTTAGTGCGATGACGCACCTGACAAATGAGCTGCCAACCCGGCCAATTGCTCAATACACAAACAAGGAAAAGACAGCATCGCACGTGACTGCACGGGTCACTAATACGGAATATAAACATGGCATGAAACCAACAACAACAAAAGCCTGACCGGCTGAGATTACTTTATATGAACAAAAATGCACGTTAAGCTAACGCTTCGGAGATTATAGTGATTCGTAGGCAACTCCCATTTATTTAACAATTTTTACCATTGATCAGTTCTTATTCTGTATTTCAAGTAATTTTACGGAGCCAACAAGCACTCCATCAATGACCTTGATGCAATCCTTTCCAGCCCGCCTTGTGAAACAACTTCCCCTTTCCTCACTCTGTCATCGTCCAGCCCAGTGTGTAAAAATAACTTGACCACCTGTCTCGTTATCTCGTAGAATCAACAGCAACAAATCTCAACCACATAAACATATGGTAAAACATTAATCGAAATAGCCACATATGTCCTCGCAAGGTAACCATATGGACTTGGCACAAAGCTGACAGAAATCAGTCTACGCTGAAATTCCCGCATGTAATGACCAATAAAATACACACACACACACACACTGCTGGGAATGACATAACATTTTTCACACAGGTCGGTTGAATTAGATGCTCACAACTATTTAAAAATATTAAAACCTACGAGAGAGCTGACTGCTCCTCGCCACAATTCACATTGCTCCAACGGCAATAAACTCAATGAATCTGATAAATAATAAACATTACAAGATTAATTTTACCCTCCAATCTACTGCATGATTATACTAATTCAGTCCTACTTCTGAAACACAATATATCTCCGAGAGACGCTTCTTAATCGCACTACGTAAACATATGCGAACACGGTCGTCCACATAGCCACGTTAGTTAAAACAAACAAACAAGAACTTACGACTTATTAACATTGTGCGAGCTGTTTCCATGCAAAAGGTGTGTCAGACCAAAACTAAATACACTACGTTAATCAACACAAGCAAAATATTTACAAACAAAATATGTCCCATATACCATAAGTTAACTTGTCAGATAATAAGAATATCATTGAGTACTCATCCTCGGCCAGTCACCCGTCAAAGGACATCAGCAGCCATCTCCCAACTTAAATGCTTTTAGCTCATGGCAAACATTTCAGCTAAGTGATGATGATTCCATACAGCTTCCATGATCGACGCTGCCATCTCTCGTGCTGATTCAAAAAGTTATAGATTATTACACACTCGATATCTGACTACTAAATTCGCCGTTTCAGGTACTTATTTCCCCAGAACAGTCTGTTGGCGAATTGTCGATGATACTGTCCCTACAAAAAAATAGTACTGTGACTATCTATCACTGAATTTAACACATTTATATTAATAAAAAGCTGTGTTCTCATGACACGAAAAGTACAGTAATAACCTGTGTCTTCCGACACACAAAAATATAATAACAACCTGTGTCCTCCGACACACAAAATGTAATAATAACCTGTGTCTCCCGACACACACAATGTAATCGTGAACTTCGTCCTTAGACGCACAAATTGTAATAATAATGTCTTGGCTCTTCACGCCACTTATAAATGAACTGGCCCTAGGTATTAGTAGAGGGGGAAATTATATAAAAATTTCTCAAAATAATAGTGGTACAGGAATGAAACAAATATCACTGAACTCGTAAAATTGCGCAGGTCAAGAATATGCCCATTAATCCTAGAATCGATCGTAGAGATGTTGTCTAGCCGATCTCCCGCGTTAATGCTAGCTTTCGCGTGCCCAAGCTAGATTTGGCGCGTTCGTAAGCATTCATCTCTCATTGGTTCCACCTTTTCAATAACTTGGCGGTTTTTATCAGACCTCGGCCTCGTAGGAGTGTCCAGTATTCCCATCAGCCACTCACATTACTGCATTATATATTTTCTAGACGCGAATAGTACAATGAACATACCATAAGCGTGTCTCAACACGCGTCCCTTCTATTCTGAGGTAGCCACCACCTGTCCTTCTGAAACATTGCTAGGGTCTTTCTTTTCACAATTCTAAAGTATTTAGCCTTTTTTCAAACTGCTGCAGGTATGTCCCAACTGTCTCCAACAAATACTTGAAGTTTCCTCATCTTCGTCTGGCTATTTCATGACGCTGGTGGAAATATTAATTAATTGTAGAAATAAAACATCGAATCATTTATCCATCAGAGGATAAAAGGTTCACAACTCCTCCACTCACAAAATTTCGAACTTAGGATAAAGTCGATAATGTTTAAAAGACTTCCGCAGGCCACTTTGTTTTATTTCAGAATCACCCCTTTTCTATTACTTGGTCTAGCCGCTCCTGTCTTGAATGGCATTTACTTGTTTCATTTCCTGCTTGAACCTTACCCTCTCAACTGCTTGCCTGACGCGCTGATGCCTTAGGCAACATTCTGCCCGTCTCGTTAATGTTTGGCAACACCATTTCCACTTCCTTCTTCACGTGCCGTACTCAACTGCCCCCAGTCCACTTGGTTGTTATAGGACGTCTATATATTCAAACTGCATCATTATTTCGGCGCTCCCATGGCTCACTTCTTCGATACTTTTTTAAGTTGGCTGCATTGTAGACCGACATTGTTCCTGTGCTTAACTCTTTCACTCTGTATGCATTATTTCCTAGGTTTCTTACAATAGAATAGGGTCCTATGAACTTTTCTCAGAATTTGCTGAAGATCTTCTTCTCTGGATCCGATGTAGCGGGTCGTTTCACCAAAACGAGCTGGTTGATTTCTAGATCACGGTGAAATCTCTTATTTCTCAATCGCCGTAATCTGCGATCTGCTTGTTTTCTCATGTAGGCTCTCGTTCTCTCTATCCGCAGGTCAGGTGCTATCATGGGATCTTGTGGGCAGTTAATGATGCTTTTCCACGTTCTCACTGGATACTCGTTATTGTGAAGGACCATAGGGATCTGTCCTGTTGACTCGTGCCTGGTGGAATTCATGCATGTCTCTACATCCTTAATTTTATCTACCCACTTATGATGTTCTTTGGGAATGAAGATTCTCAGGTATGATGTCACACATTTTATTGCTCTCTCACTTGGATTAGCTTGGGCATGTCGGATACTGCTTAAAACGTGTTTTGTACCCATGTCCTCCATACCTTTCTTGAATTCGGCGCTTGTAAAATAGCTGCCATGGTCTGACAATATAAATTCTGGTTTTCCAAGGATTGGAATAACTCTATTACGAATACGACTGAGTACTTGTTTCGATGTGGTTTTCTGAATGGGACATAATACGACAAACTTAGAAAACATATCAATGCACACTAGCAAGTGACGGCAACCTCGTCTACCTTTCGGGATTGGACCGAAACAGTCTAGGGCCAGTTGCTCGCAGGGTTTCTGAGGTAGCAATGGTCTAGGATACTGCCTCATTAAATAGTTATTGGGCTTTGTCCTCTGACAAGGATCACAAGTCGTAATGACGTCACATATAGTTGTTCTCATACGTGGCCATGTAAATGTATCTCCTATTGTCGCTTCGCACTTGTCTAATCCGACGTGTCCGTAACTTTCGTGAGTATGCCATGTCAATCCTCGCTGTAAAGATGCAGGTACTAGTATTGTGCCCAAATCTAGGAATGGGTATTCCAAGTTTCAGACACCTAGATATCAAGGGAAAGGCTGTAGCCGCTTTTGAAAGTTCAGATATTTGAATATCGCGCTACATTGCTTCTCGAAGCCTTTCGAAGGAAATTACCGATAGTTGGATGGTAAATGACGTGGCGAGTCATAGCAGAGGTGGAGACTATTTATTGATTAAATAGTTAACTATGGAGCAGAGACTTGAGACTGGGATCAGATTACTGGCACGGCCAAATGAAAGAGAATGCAATTAGTATCAAGTAAATCGGACCAGGGATTCACGAGATATGAGGATTTCTAGATATCAGGCGATGACGCGTGACCCTGACCGTTTTTGTATAAAAGCAAGCTGGAGCAGGAATGGATAGCTCAATTCATCACAAGCACTTGGCAAGCAAGTTGCGTCTACGCTGAGCCAAGGCACATGGTTGCCGCCTCTACGAAGAAGTACTTTTCAAATCGTGATAGTCACGAGAAGTGCTGCGCAAACGAGTTGGAACTTAGTAAGTTTCTGGTGAGGAGAATCACTGAGGTGATTGTTTTTCTACAGACATTGGTGGAAATATTTATATTTCCTAAAAGGACATATGCTAGACTTGGTCTAGAAAATAGTATTTGTCACAGTCCAATAGTAAATTAATACTTGGATGTTTAGATCCATTTGAAGTCAGTTTTCATATTTTGTAACTATTTAACCACTTCGATCCGTCAGTACATTGAAGAATAGTCTATAACGGTGGCGTTCATTAGTCTACGCAAGGGAAACTGCAGGTTGTCTAGCGCATGGCAGATGGTGATTTTAATAAACCATGCCCAGGGAACGATCTTCAGAACAGCCGTTAACTGCTTAGACTGTCAACGTTTTTCTTGTACTGATGAGATTACAGTGAGTTAGGTTACAACTGACATATTTAAGAAGAGATCGCTTAGATCTGACCCTTTTCAAACAAACTGTTATGGCTTGGTTAGAAGCCCATATTAAAATGGAACCACAGTCATTTAAAACGTCGAAGGATACTACCACTATGTCTGACTAGACGATTTGTGGGTCTACAATGGCGGCCGATACAAGGATTATACGTGCTTGTCCGATAGGGCATGTCTACGGATAAATCTGGTATAGACCAGGTTTACTACACTTCAAGACCATCAAGAAATGTAAGCCACATTTGAATTATATTATGCCTAGCTAATTGGAACAAACTATTTTTTCTGCAGATGACCAACACATTTTTTTCGTCATATTTAAAGCTTGTAATGATTTACGCAAGACTTGTTAGATTTATTCTGAGCATTTTCAGCACTCAGAACAGTTTAGGATCGATGACCGAGCATTTTGAGCATTTATTTGAATTTTTCATATTTTTGGGAAATCACGGTAATCAGCCGATGTAACTGTAAAAGTTAAATTTATTTTTGTTGAGGAATGGATATTTTTTCCATATTCGAAGGTTCGAACATGTGGATTCTCACATGATGAGATGATAATTAAACATATTTGAAATAAATAATAATAATAATAATAATCCACTAATAATAATAATAATAATTTTCATAATTTTTCTAAATAATTCTTGGATATTATATTTTATAATAATCATATGTATTGAGAAAGAGCCTATGAAGTAGTTGAAACATTTCTAGTTTGGAACAGGAGATTTTACGAAGGAGAGTGGTTAGCGCAAGCCCGCATTCAACCTACATTTCAGTTCTGGTTGAACAGTTGATATTTGCAATGAGCAAAGTATATGTTTCATATAACACGGAGAGGCATGAAACGGGAAGCAATTGATATTTGTATCAAATAGGATATTGTTGTATTTATATAAAATCATGACGTAAATACACTTCGAAAGTGAAATAAAGCTTTTCATGAGTATGGTAAATTCACGGGTTGAACTGAATGGTAAAATAAAATAAACTTGTAAGTTTATTAATCTTCCAGTGTTGATAACAAGCAGAGGCTTGATTTATTGTATAAATTTTGGGGAAGAAAATTTATGTGTGTGGAATAGTTGTAATGCCATTCCCAGGTGCGCATGTTAAGTCGCAGGAATGAAGGTTTTTTTCGAGCATCAATCAAATAGCAGGTTCGATGGCTCAGGTTTATAGTAGGAGTATTGGAGCCACACATTTCGTCGTATGAATAACCCGAAGGTTATTTCTTTGAAACCATCAGTTCTTATTTCAGCCTTGTTTACGAATTCCATTTAGACTTTGATTTTGCTAGAACCCGGATTTGTCATGATAGTAGTTTATTCTTCTTCAGAGGAAGACCTTTGCCGTTGTTGTTATTGTAATATTGTGTTCTTACACAAATAGTAGAATGGGCCACTGCCAATTTAAAATAATTCTTTAACCACGAATAATTTGAAGGATATTTTCAATCCTAGTGCCATGAACTAAATGAATTCATTATAAGACTACAATTCTAATTTCCGCATTCTGTCGAAGAATTGCAAGTTGTAAAAGTTGCTAAAAATGGCCATAAATATAAATATTTTTATAATATTGTTCCCAAGTGGAAAATCTAATAGTTGAATGGTTCAACCATTTATTGATCAAGTTGATGATTCAGAAATCATATATTTTGTTTGGAACTTGAAGTTCATAATCGAGTCACTTCTCGAATGTTTAATGTCAGAAGAACAATTAATTGTTGTTGTGCTTCGCACAGTTCTTCGATGCTATGCTCAATGGTCAAATACTTTTCAAATGTTGTTAATATGTGTTAATAATTTGTGTTGCTTCTATGATAATAGTTTCAACGATATATTTTGGAAAACTGGAAAACAAGTGAAAGTTTAAGAAATTCTATAAACATTTATTCTACGAGTGTTAATATCATGTAAATAGTCAAACAGTGATCGACGTTATTTCCAGTATGGACAATTCATTTTGCACTGGAATAAAATGTTAATAATTTTGGAACACAGTCCACAGGACTAACAATCGGACTTGTGTTTTCAAAAGATTGTCAAATGTGTTTGGAAGATTTCTGTATATTGTGTGTAAATAAGAGTGTGGATCGCCACACGTGGATGATGCTGCTTTGAGCATTATTCTTGCAGTCAGATTTTAACTTTAAATAAACTGAGATAATTTTACCAGATGTGTTTCACCCAATTAAATCTCCTTCTATCCTTATTGTTGCATTGAGCCAAAAATCAGCAAAGCATTTTTATAAATTTGATGTCGTTTTTGCGATTTGCTTTAACCCATCTGGCGCTCCGGGATATTTTGATTCTCGTGCTGACTGATTATTGGTAAAATGCATATGTGGTCGTGCGGACTCCGGTCTAAACGGGCACAGTATGCGTAACTTGGTGTGGTCATTATCTACCCATTTGTGCAGCAAATTGTTGACATAAATATATCTTCCTTCTTTTGCTTTCGCTTCTCGAAATGCAGGTGTTCCTGTAGGTAGTTGCTTTCTGAAGTATTGAATTAATAGCATCATCCATGGTTCCGCTTCCTGTTCTCGCTATATCTCACGTAACTCCTCCAAGAATTCCCGGTCCTTCGGTGTTAACTCCAAGTGTTGTACCATTGCTGTTTCTTCATCATCAGGCTCTGGGTTCCTGCTGAGTGCATCTGGAATCACGTTCATCTTCCCTGGGCAATGTTCAATCTCTATGCTAAACTGCTGAATATATATAGACCAACGTGTCACACGTTCGCTTGCCATCGACGTCTTAAACAAGAATGTTAGTGCCTTGTGATCAGTCCTGACAACAATGGGGTAGCCATAGATTATTCGTTTCCATTGTTGTAGCGCATGAAGGATGGCCAACAGCTCTAGCTCCGTTATAGTATAATTGCGCTCGTGCTTACGCAATTTTCGGCTGACAAATGCCAAATATGTTTTATGTTGCAGGTTCGCTGGATCTTCTTGGTAGAGCATAGCACCTATACCAATTAGTGAAGCATCCGCTTGGATTATAAATTTGTGCTTGAAATCTGGATATCCTAACTTAATGCAGTTTTCCAGTAGCTGTTTTGTTGCTTGGAACGCCTTCTCACATTCCGCATTCCACAACCATTTTTTTTAGCATTTCCTGCATTGGAGCTACAGTCTCCGTGTAACCTGGACAGTTTTCTTTAAAGAATCCCGTTACTCCTAAGAAAGCCCGAATATGCTTGACTCTCGTTGGTGTAGGGAAATTCTTTATCGCTTCGATCTTAGCTGGGTTCGGCTTCACTCCCTCCTTGTCAATTATGTGACCCAAATATAAGATCTCGCTCTTGAAGAAATGCGATTTCTTCAGGTTTACTTTGAAATTTGATGCATTAAGGTTGCCTAATACTTTATCTCAATTTTCCATGTGAATTTCAATGTTGTCGGATGCCAGCAGAATGTCATCAATGTAGCGCACCGTCATCTCCTTAACTTCCTCGGTTAGATTCCGATCCAAGGCTCGGATTACAGCACAGCCCGCTGTTTTGACTCCGACGGGCATTCGGACGAAACAAAACGTTTGGTTATCGAATAAGAAGCCAGTTAGAAGCTGTGACTTCTCATCCAATTCAATATGGTGAAACGAACTCGTCAGGTCTACTGATGAATAGATGCTTTTGTTCTTAAAGCCTTATAGTACGTCTCTGATAATTGGCGCTCTGTCATACTCAGGAAAAATGAGTCTCATATTGAGATTTCTGGCATCTAAACATAGTCTTATAGATCCATTTGGTTTTGTGACTGCCAAAATCGCATTTAGATAAGGTGTAGGTGTCTTCCTTATCACTCCAGCTTGTAACATCTCATCTATAATGACCTTGACTTGACCACGATATTTTGCCGGAATTGGGTACAATCTACTTTTGAAAGGTGACCAATCCTCGACTTGCATTGAATATTTGAAATTTAATATTTTTTTCAGGTACTGTATCAAATACTGCTTTGTGCTTCCTTAAAATCTCTTCCAATTGCTTTCTATGTTCACCCCCAAGTTGAATGTCATTGAGCCGCTCCTGTAGTAACTCTTCAAATTGTGCATCACTGTCATCTCCTTCTGTTAATAAAGACCATATCTCCTGGGATACACTCTCCTCATCTAGTTCCACAACAGCTCCTTCCATGATGTCATCTTCCGCCTTTCGTATCTCCTCTTCCGTCTCTTCCGATATTGCCTCCAATGCCCAAGAATTTACATCTCTTCCGGTAGTGATTTCATCCGTATGCAATCCCACGTTCTTCAGTTGATCATACTCTCTAAAACTGACTGTGTTCTTGTGCAAATCTATCACTGCTTGATAGTCACAAATGAAATTTGCACCAAGAATTATATTGAAATTCATCTTTGCCATGATAATGAATTTTTGCCCAAAAGTGTGTTCCAATATGTTCAGTTCTAAGTATGCCTGACGTTTACAAGTGACGGTGCGTTCAGGAATAACACCCCTCACTTTGAGTTGTGGTACGGGAATCACAGGAATATTCTGACTCCGTCCCAACTCTCGAACCAAGGCCTCCGATACCAGACTGATCTGCGACCCCGTATCCAATAAACATCTTATATTAATTCCACCAATCCTCGCGTAAATAATGGGTAACTCCCTAATTTCATCGTTCCGTGGTTTCACCGTCTCCTCCAGGCAATCTTCTGGCAAAGCAATCCATTCTTGTATGTTCGCTACTATCCATCCATCTTCAACTTCCGACTGTTGCGTTCGTTACTGTCTTCTTTATCCAAATTTAGATTTGTTTTAGCTCCGCTGCGACTCCCGTCATCATTTTGTCGCCCACGCCCTTGACTTTCCTGTTGTCTCAGTAGACTTCCAGCTTCCTCAGTATGTGTGTCTGGATTCTTCATGTTCCCAATGGCTTTCTCCCATCGTCCTTGCTCTCCACCTTGACTAGCGTGTAACTCCTCTAGGTAATTTTGTGATTGAGCGTGCCTATCATCCCAGTCATTTCGATAATTACGTGCCTCTCCTTGATTTTGATCTCTCCTTCCTTTCCATCTTTGATTCCCATTGTAATCACCGTATCTTCCATAAGGCCTCTCATTTCTTCGATTTTCACGCCATTGTTGATACCCTCTCTGTTGATATCTATTGTTGCCTTGATATGACCTATTGTTGTAATTATTCTCGTTACGCTGGTACGGTCTGATTTCTACCTCTTCCTGGTTCCGCCTAGGTGTGGATGTGCTTGTATTTGTACCCTGCGTTTTAGTGTTCGCCTGTTTAGGTTTTATGACCTCTGTCGTATTTACTAACTCCAGTTGTCTTCCTCCTCTATAATGATTATGAGATGTAGTCTCATCTATCTGGCGTAATATCTGTTCTGCATGTAAGGCCGTACTAACGTTCGCTGCGACTAGTACTTGTTGCACGTTGACTGGTAATTGCCGCGTGGAGAATAAGTTCTGCCCTAAAACTTCCCCATACGGGAGAACGAAACGCATCAGGCGAAAGCCTGGACAAAATAACTACTGTGGTCAAGAAAATTAGACTGAAGCGGTGCGGGGTAGTGGGCATGAAATACGTGACTATAAAACCAATGTAGGTAGCAATACATTAACAATTTTTATTCCTAATAATAAATTTATAATCAATAAACAAATTGCACAGAAGTGCTTATCACAGAAATGAACAATTATAAATGGAGCAAAAGTGTGAGGGCCTGATGACAGAAACCCACATTAAGAAAAATGTCAATGAAACAAGCTTGTTTACTTGGAGAGAAGTTGAACTTAACATATAAAAATGCACTTTACCAGAAGA
Organism: Meconema thalassinum; assembly: GCA_946902985.2. Classification (NCBI taxonomy): domain Eukaryota; kingdom Metazoa; phylum Arthropoda; class Insecta; order Orthoptera; family Tettigoniidae; genus Meconema; species Meconema thalassinum. The sequence continues at coordinate 72,361,932 of OX336397.1, forward strand.
GAGAACCATAAAACTGATTAAGAGTATAAAATAACTAATATAATTTATTCTTCCTAAAATTGAACTTATCTTTGAAGAGGGTTGAAGAGCCAGCTCCTTAAAAAGTTCCAGCTAGCATAAATGTTGATTTAAAATTCCTCACGGTTTCTTCAGAAGGAGGCGTGCATGGCCTAGAGATATGTGCACCATCGATAAAATGTCAACTCTCTCTTCTTTTCTTGCGCAGGAATGACATTTATAGCTTCCAAGCGATGATCCAGCGGTATTTCGAAAGACGAATCAAAGTATCCCATCTAAGGTGAAGGTGAAGAGTACAGCAGCTGGCAATTATTCTTGCCATCTTGAGCAATACGTCATGGTGCAGATCTCGTGACGTAACTGCTAGGTAGCGTAGAGATCAGCGATGGTGTCATGAGATGCAGTAGCGGTGACCAGCAGATTGAAGTGATCCAAAGTGATGATTGATCAGAAGTGGTGAAGAACGCCAGCAAGTGGCGTCTTAAATAGGGATCATGGAACCATCTCGAAGCTGGAGATCACCCGACTAGACAAAGACCCGCCATTGGTCGAACGAAAGTCAGGGTGACGTCAGTCGACACTACTCAGCGGACAGCGGATCAGCCAGTAGATGCCCTGTATGTCGGGAGTGAGGACGCTTGAGGTAGCGAGCGACTGGAACACTCAAGGTGAGAACTATAATATCTATGAATAAGTGATTGATAACAAGATTATGCATATGGTTTAAGCAATTAATACATTTATAAAGAAATAATTACCATTCGGGGATCTCGGTAACAGGAAACATAATTTGACCGTCAAATGGGCCAAGCTAACTATTGAAAGTATCACAAAAGTGATCATGCTCCGAGAACTCCGAATGAAAACAAACAAAAGAATCAGTCAAAGCAAAACATGGATAACAGATGAGGAGAAACTAAGACTCGAAAGGCAAAACAGAGATAGCAGAGATGGGTCTAGTATAAAGACCTTTACTAGTTAAAACATCAACAACTCTGACGCGTTTATCACGGCCAAAGTGGCAGTGAATAACTCTGCCTAGGTTCCACACGAGAGGCGGAGATGGGTCTCGAAGAAGAACCATGTCCCCCACTCGTACATCTGGTTGAGGAAGCCGCCATTTCTCACGCCTATTTAGCAAGCTGAGATATTCTAACTTCCATCGGCGCCAAAAAGAACATCGCAAAGATTCTACTTTTCTCCAAAAGATAGGTAAGTTAGGATCACAGCGTCGAACCAGCAAAGGCGGAGTAGCAGCAAGCGAACAGCCAATCAGGAAGTGACTGGGTGTTAAAGGTAAAAGATCCTTAGGATCGTTTGAAAGAGGGGTCAGAGGTCTGGAATTTACAATACCTTCGACTTGAATAATTAAAGAGTTGAATTCCTCATAAGAAAGTATGGTAGGACCAAGAATTTTCTTAAGCTGTCTTTTAGTAAGTTTGATGCAGGACTCCCAACGGCCCCCATGATGGGGAGCATAAGGCGGGGTGAAATGCCATTTGAACCCTTTAAAATAGGAAAAGTTGGAGATTTTTTCTTTAGCAGAAGGAGAGCTTAACACTTTTTTCCAGAGATCAGAAGCGCTTACAAAAATTTTTGCATTATCTGAAAAAACTTCAGATGGAACGCCCCTTCTAGCAGCAAATCTAGAAAAGGCGGCCAAAAAGTAAGATACAGAAGCGTTCGTAACCAACTCAAGGTGGATAGCTCCCGTCACCATACATACAAATAACGAGATGTAGAGTTTACCTAAGATTTTGCGCTTAGATGAAGAGGGATTGGTCTGATATACGTAAGGACCAGCGTAATCGATCCCAGTAAGAGCGAAGGGCTTACTAGGTTCTGAACGAAAAGGAGGTAAATTACCCATAATCTGCGTGGCGGGCCGTGGTTTAACCTTGAAGCAAGGTATACACTTTTTGACAACAGAAGAAACCTCATGAATGCCATTGATGATCCAGTAGAGTTCACGAATTAGACAGAGCAAGGTGCGAGTGCCAGCATGAAGGTGCTTATAATGAAACTTTTTTATTATAAGGGTAGTGATAGGATGCTTTGAAGGAAGGATGATGGGATGCTTTTTCCCATCCTCACAACTAGACATAGCTAATCTTCCACCTACACGTATTATGCCGTCCTGGTCTAGAAAAGGAGTGAGTGGTGAAAGCCTGCTAGACTTGGGTAAATCTTTACCACTTATAAGAGCTTGCTTTTCAGGAGCAAAAACTTCCTGCTGAACAAGTAACAAAATCTTGCAAGTAGCAAATTCTAACTCTACTCTGGAGAGAAAGGGTTGAGGCTTCAATGGTTGATCAATTACCAAATATTTCCATCGGAAGATATAAGACACTACACGAATCAATTTATCAAATGAAGAGTATCTATGGAAAAGGCTAGTAGAAGTAGAAGTAAGATGCGACGTGACAGAGTCATTACGGGCATCAGGTATTTCTTCTGCAAATTGATTAGCTAAGCGAGGCCAGCAAGATGATTCCTGACTTAGCCAAGGAGGACCATTCCAGTACAGGTCTGAAGAAATCAATTTTTTAGGCGTGCAACCACGTGATATTATATCCGCGGGGTTTTCACGGCTAGGAACATGTCTCCATTGTTCAGAATGAGAGACTTCATGAATCTTAGAAACGCGATTTGCCACAAAGGTATTCCAATGAGAAGAAGGCTTGGAAATCCAAGCTAATACAATAGAAGAATCGCTCCAAAAAATGTGCGGGAAAATTTTAACTTTAAACTGACATTTAGTTTAGTAGCTAATTCTGTTGCCATTAAAGCAGAGCATAATTCTAATCTCGGCAATGATACTTTTTAAGTGGAGCAACTTTTGATTTAGCGCACACTAAATTAGAAAATCCAGGGAAAGTGGCTGAGGAACGTCCTACTATGTATGCACAACAGCCATGAGCCCGTTCTGAACTATCAGAAAATACATGCAGGTCATACTGCTGGTATAAGGGATTATAAATTAAAAGGCGGGGTATAGAAACCTTGGAGAGATCCAGCAAACTGCTGCGATACTCTAACCATTCTTCAACAAGCGGAAGGGGGAGATTTTCATCCCAGTCTGATTTTAATAACCAAAGCTGTTGCAAGAAAAATTTTGCAACAATAACTATAGGAGCAATATATTGCAAAGGATCAAAGATCTTTGCGATTTCTGACAGAACTTGCCTCTTAGTTACAGGGGGAGATTCTGACAGATGTACCTGATAAGAAAAGGTATCAGAAGAAGGACACCAAAAAACACCCAATGCTTTTACGGCTGCTTCATCAGTAGGAATGGCAACAAATTCATCAACTGGGACCTCTGATGAAAATTTTGATATAAATTCAGTGGAATTTGAAGTCCATTTATGGAGCGGAAAACCACCTCCTAGGAGCAGGGATTTCAAATCTTCGCACACAAGGAGTGCTTCAGAAATATTAGGGAAGGAGCACAAGAAATCGTCAACATAAAATGCCGTTTATAATAACTCAGAGGCCAAAGGATGATACAGATGACCATCTTGCTCGGCTAACATGTGGAGAGACCGAATCGCAAGAAAGGCTGAAGGCTTCAGGCCATATGTCACAGTCTTCAATCTAAATATCTTTATGGGTTTGGAACTCTCATCGCGCCACAATATTCTTTGCAGATCTTGCTGCTCAGAATTTACGAGAATCTGCCGGTACATCTGCTTAATATCTGAGATTACAGCAATAGGAAACCTTCAAAAATTAAGCAAAACAGAGGTGAGATCTGTTTGAATCGCGGGACCACATTGCAAGGTATCATTTAAAGAGATTCCATTGGAATCTGGTGATGAGCCATTGAAAACTACTCTTATATTGTCTTGTGTTAAGGAATTTTTCCATACCGGGTGATGATTTAGATAAACTATTTCATTTAAAGGATGGTCAATTTCTTCTGATTTAGAAATTACCTCCATGTGATTGGACGATTCGTATTCCTCCATAAAGGAAGCATATTGAGTTTTGACAGAAGCATCTTGTTTGAACCGATTTTCAATAGCAAATAGTGCCCTAAGTGCTCTGGAATGCGAGCCCGAAATGGCGGGAGGATTGGGAATACGTGGAAGAGTTACTATAAATCTGCCTTCAGCAGTACGGGCAGTGGTTTCCTTGTATAACTTTTCACAAATTTCGTTAGAAGAAGAAGAAGTAGTCTGAACATTCTCAAGATCCCAGAACTTGGTTAGCTCTTGACTCAAATCGGTACCAACAAAATAACAATTCGATACAGTTTGAATAGGATTACGGTATATTTGGCCAGTAGCAATCCAACCAAAATCAGTTTCGCGGAAGAAAACATTAGGAGCAATTTTTACTTTATTGGAATGAAGACATTGCCAAAATACGCTTGAGCTGAAAAGAAGCTCTACGGGCGAAGCTCTGTTGAAATGAGGGTCAGCTAGCTGGACAAAATTCGCGATATTCCAACTTTGAATAGGATAAGAAGTGCCAGGAATATTGTTGCCTATACACTTGATAATCAAACAATCTAATTGCAACTGCGTACCAAGATTATTAGAGTCCTTCAGATCCACTTTAGCAAAGCTTAACGATTGCGATTTAGAGCAGTTTATTCCTGTAACCTCTATTGAGGTAGGATGTTTTGGGAGGCCTAACATTTGTACCAACGATTCATTAATAAAATTGTTGGTAGCGGCATTGTCCAATAATCCCCTGACAGATACCCATTTTCCGTGAGAATTTTTCAATAGAACCTGCACGGTAGATAATAAAACCTGGACTTTGCCAAGCGAGGTAGAACTTTGAGCATACGACTGCGCACTATTTTGAGAAGTCTCCGAATTAGACTTGGTATTGGAACTGCTTGGTCCTGATAACCGTGGTCTTTCATGCCTGTGCAAAAGGGAATGGTGTCTTGCCCTACAATGAAAGCATAAACGTTGTGAACGGCAATTGTTTAACATATGCGTTCCTGACAAACAGTTGAAACAATGTTTTTTGTTCGTAATGAACTTTCGTCTTTCATCTACTGATAAAGATTTAAATTCATCACAATTATATAAATTATGCGATTGCTGACACAGACCGCACGTTTGCATTTGGTTAGGTGACCGAGCATCAACAGGAAGAGCCTGTGATCTTAAAATTCTTTGATTAGAACTGCTAACCTTATCTTTTGAGAAGGCTTTTGAATCTGAACTACTAGTTTTTTGATTAGCTATGGCGGAAAAGACTTGGCTTCTGGCCTTCAAAAAGTTAATAATCGCCTCATAAGTGCATTGCAAATTTTGGGAAAGTTCTGTTTCCCAGGCTTTTAATGTATTTCCATCCAATCTTGCAGAAATGAGGTGAACTAGAAGTAAATCCCAGTGGTTTACAGGTTGGTTTAAATTGGACAATGCTCTGACGTGTAACTCTGCAGTGTCAATCTACTTACGAAGTGATAAACTGTTATCTGCTTGCACGTTAGGTAACTCGAATAAGCTTTGTATATGGCGTTGAATAGATAAACGAATGTTCCCATATCTATCCTTAAGAAGATTCAGAGCAACTTCATAATTATCACTGGTCAAAGAAAGTGCTTGAATCAGGTTAAGTGCGTTGCCTTGAATTGCCAGACGCAAGTAGTGAAATTTTTGTATTACTGGTATAGAAGTATTCTCATGTACTAAAGAATTGAATAATTCAAAAAATGGCTCCCATTCTATGTCCTTACCAGCGAATTTGGGTATTTCTAATTTGGGTAATATAATGCGTGAAGAAGATGCAGAAGATGCTGCAGAAGTTTGATCTTCTTGTTTTTCTTTTAAAGTTGAAGCCCTAATAAGTTGTTTAGCTTCAGCAAATCCCTGATAGTATAATTTTTCAACTTCCAACCTATCACTTTGCTGGTCCGGATGCTGAGTTTCTATACTGCATTGTATCTCATCATATTTCTCAAAGGCTTGTTCATAATTCTTAAGCCTCTGCGAAATTATGTCAAGATTACGCTCTTGGGGTTCAAGCTCCGTTAAGAAAGTACGAAACCGTGTGAGCTTGCCCTTACAAGAGGCTCTGGCGTTGCTGAGTTTTTCATCAAGGTTAGGAATGTTAAAAGTTGTTTGTTACTCACGTCAATATTGTGACTTCGAGTACTGGAAGTCAGAGGATGGCAGCTTGCTAGGTAGTAAGGTTTAGTCTGATGCGGAAGAAACCGGCTTAGCTTACGTTTCTCTCCTCCCCTGCTGAACATGCGCCTCAAGCTGAAACGTACAATGTGAATTTGTGTTGAAACACAATGAACAAAAATTGTTAATGTAAAATCCAAGATATAGAACTTGTATAAGGATCCAGGGTGCAACAGATATGTTTCCCGGGTTTCGGCACCAAAAATTATGGAGAATAAGTTCTGCCCTAAAACTTCCCCATACGGGAGAACGAAACGCATCAGGCGAAAGCCTGGACAAAATAACTACTGTGGTCAAGAAAATTAGAATGAAGCGGTGTGGGGTAGTGGGCATGAAATACGTGACTAGAAAACTAATGTAGGTAGCAATACATTAACAATTTTTATTCCTAATAATAAATTTATAATCAATAAACAAATTGCACAGAAGTGCTTATCACAGAAATGAACAATTATAAATGGAGCAAAAGTGTGAGGGCCTGATGACAGAAACCCAGATTAAGAAAAATGTCAATGAAACAAGCTTGTTTACTTGGAGAGAAGTTGAACTTAACATATAAACAAGATGTTCAGTAAAAAACATATAGCCTACTTTCTCCTAAATATATGAGTATAGTTATAACTCGTTGTTATTATCAAAGAGTATAATAGAACTATTCTTTGTTGAAGACCTTAGAAACGATTTACCTCTACCAAACGCCACAACCTAGATAAAAACTGCTACCATCATTGAAGAAAGAAAGATAAGAAGTATCTAAAGAATGTTATGGATCTGGAGACATAATCGACCGGACTGGCGGCGTGGCTCAGCGGTTACGTTCTCGCTTGCTGGACCGTATGTTTCAGGTTCGTATCCTGGCGCAGTCAGCTGGCATTTGAGGGTGCACAAATGCGAGGGAGCCGTGTTAGTAGATTTACTGGCACGTTAAAGATCCCCTTCGGGACAAAATTCTGGCACCCCGGCGTCTCTAAAAGCAACAGTAGTTAAAAGGGATGTAAAACCAATAGCATTATTATTATTATTATTATTATTATTATTATTACATAATCGGCCTGACGCGGGCAACATCCAACTTTGAGTTGAGGCATGTCTTTACACGTCTGGCTGCGTATGACTTTCACAACCCTAATTGAATTAACAAATCTTTCCATGACCCTACAGAGACGTGTGTATACCAACTACGTGGATATTTTCGATTGCTATTTGGCTGAAATAGAAGTATTAATTAATATCCTGAACTAGCACCAACGGTAGAGTTCAGATACTATGTGAAATCGTTTTGTTCTTTACTTCAATTAACATTTTCAAATAACGCACAATAGGCTGTTACAAACCCTTTAAAATAGAAAGTAAAAATGTATCGTAGTATCATCTTGTCATTATTCAAATTCGATGCGCATAGAATGCAAATGGTATAGTAATCAATGGAGCCCCACGTAGACTAGTCGTGATATCTAGTGGTGAAATATCTAACAATATAATCCTAACAGAGCGAGTGCATTCTAGCGGCCAGAAAAAGAAACTTTTCAATAAAATCTGGTCGGCGTGCAGTTACCTTTTTGGCAGCTAGATGTCTCGAGTAAATCTGATGGCGAATTATGTTTTAATTAAATATATATTTTACACCATAATATGCACAATATAACGCTTAATTTTAAAACATCTGAGTCATTACAAAACAATAAACATATAAACTTTCAAGCAAGAAAACTAGCTCTGATCGGGTTTGAACCATAGGCATTTGAGCGATAGGCTAACTCTCTACCACTGAGCTAATTGTGTCAACGAATATCGTTCTATATAAAATGACTAACATAAAACTTGTTAGGAAATAGTGATTTATACTAAACGATTTCATCACTGGAATATATTATTTATATATAAAGCATTTCATACAAAGTTTATTTATTTTATATCAGTACGCTATATTGCATGCAATACTCAAATTAGTGAAATATAAGTCAGGCACAAGATATCCGCTGCCATCTTGTCTTATTAGTGAATCGGGTCAGCTTTTTAAAATCACGTCTGCACTATAGTATTACAAAATAAACTTTTAATTTCGAACGTGCCTCTTCCTTTAGAACAGTTAAAACGATTCTCGGCTCGATAATCGGAACTGGTGGGTCCCATGATATGGATTATAAAGTTTGCATAATTCGCACGGCCGCCATCCTGAAATGGTATGGTGGACGACCTTGTAGTCTGGTCACAAGACGCATCCTATACGAAGGTATGTTGTTACCAAATTTGGTAGAGATCGGATGATTTGGTTAGTCGTTATTTGATTTTACGTTTTGAACGTTTGAGTGGCCGCCATTCAGTTTTAGTAAAGATGGCGGCGATATAAAACATGACACTGAGGTGTCCTTTTCTAGTGCTACCTTTGTACCAAATTTCGTTCAATTCGCATTCACCGTGTTCGAATTGATAGGGGGGACAGACATTCAGAGTACACACACTCACACACACACAGACACACACACACACAGACACACACACAGACTCACACACACACATACACACACACACACAGACAGACACACTTTTTTTCGCCCTGTGTTGATCTCATAAGTCTACTTTCATTTTTTGCAAAAATCGAAAGTAGGCTAAAAAAATGCACTTTATCAAAAGAGAGAACCATAAAACTGATTAAGAGTATAAAATAACTAATATAATTTATTCTTCCTAAAATTGAACTTATCTTTGAAGAGGGTTGAAGAGCCAGCTCCTTAAAAAGTTCCAGCTAGCATAAATGTTGATTTAAAAGTCCTCACGGTTTCTTCAGAAGGAGGCGTACATGGCCTAGAGATATGTGCACCATCGATAAAATGTCAACTCTCTCTTCTTTTCTTGCGCAGGAATGACATTTATAGCTTCCAAGAGATGATCCAGCGGTATTTCGAAAGACGAATCAAAGTATCCCATCTAAGGTGAAGGTGAAGAGTACAGCAGCTGGCAATTATTCTTGCCATCTTGAGCAATACGTCATGGTGCAGATCTCGTGACGTAACTGCTAGGTAGCGTAGAGATCAGCGATGGTGTCATGAGATGCAGTAGCGGTGACCAGCAGATTGAAGTGATCCAAAGTGATGATTGATCAGAAGTGGTGAAGAACGCCAGCAAGTGGCGTCTTAAATAGGGATCATGGAACCATCTCGAAGCTGGAGATCACCCGACTAGACAAAGACCCGCCATTGGTCGAACGAAAGTCAGGGTGACGTCAGTCGACACTACTCAGCGGACAGCGGATCAACCAGTAGATGCCCTGTATGTCGGGAGTGAGGACGCTTGAGGTAGCGAGCGACTGGAACACTCAAGGTGAGAACTATAATATCTATGAATAAGTGATTGATAACAAGATTATGCATATGGTTTAAGCAATTAATACATTTATAAAGAAATAATTACCATTCGGGGATCTCGGTAACAGGAAACATAATTTGACCGTCAAATGGGCCAAGATAACCATTGATAGTATCACAAAAGTGATCACCGCGCTATAGTCATCACCAGATCCGCTTCATTTAAAGGGTAATCAAGGTCGCGAAATTTTAGCATTTGCATGTTAAAGAAATCTGAGTATTTCGTTTGCTGGGTAGTTTGGTATTTCCTAGAGTAAAGTTCCATTCTTAAACTCTGTTGTAATGCCGGCGACCAGTACTTGCGCAGAAACGCGATTTTGAAGTCTGCCATAGTTCAAAATGTATATTTGAAGCTTAAAAACCATGTAAGGACATTTCCTGATAAAAATCTTTCCATCATCCTTAGCCTACGTGCTTCAGGTACCCCAGTGTCATTGTAATGATCTTCAATTTCTTTAATAAAGGCTTTAGGTGTCACCCCTGAATTCTCGGTGTACTTCTGCGGTTTATAATCGTTCGAGCGAATTACTTGGATAAGTTGTGTTGGCTGATGACCGTCCTGTGGCGTGGAACTCCTTTCAATATTCTTGCGAAACCCCTCCGTGTTTGTCATTAATGGGCTCTCTGTCTGAGTTTGACTACCTGCTGTGCTCGTCTCCTCCGGGCTATTTGAGTCGTCCTGCTTGTCTTTCATTGTTCCCGTTTTAAATAACGAGGATTGTTCTATCGACCTCAGTTCAGCTTTAATGATCCTGTCTGTTTGTTCTTTAAGTTTACTCTTAATTTCTTGCTCTAATGCTTGAATACGAGTATGATTTTGGCCTACTGTCTTAAGGATGGTCGATCTTTCCTCTTTCGAATCGATATTCATTTTTCGCCAATCTTTCCTTATTTGCTCCTTAATTGTGCTTACTTTCTCCTCAATCTGGCTTTTAGTGTCATCCTGATTGCTTTCTATCTGGCTCAGCCTATCTTCCAATCTCGCGCTATTTTCGTCGATAGTATTCTTTAATTGATCCTGATCCGCTTCTAGGCTTTTCCATTGCTCCGCTGATTTTATTTCGAGACGATCCATATCTTTAATTATGCCGGATATATTTTCATCTACCGCTGATAATTGTTGTTGAATGACCTTGCCGCTTTTTTCCATTTCCTTAAATCATCCTTCCAACTTATCCTGAGCTTTCTTGACCTCGCTTGTACTCATAGTGCATGCTAGTTCAATTTGCTCTAATTTACCTAACACCGTTTCATCCAGAATGCTAAGTTTTTGATCAAATATAATTTCCATTTTCTTAATCTGCTCTAATTGTTTTTCATTGTTTTTACTAACATCTAGGGCCAGCAATACCATCTGTTGATTAGTGTGATCCTTCATCTCTGCGGTTAACGAAGCTAATTGGTTCGTGTTTTTAACATTCTGCGCCTCTAACTGCGAATTTATAGTGTCATTAATTTCACTTTTTAGTAATCTAGCTTGTTCCGCCTGATATTCATTTTGTTCAATCCTACTGTTATTTAATTGTGTCCGCAATGATTCACTTTGTTCAGATATTTTTCGTGTTTAGTGATTCACTTTGTTCGGATAGTTTTGTGTTTAGTGATTCACTTTGTTCGGATAGTTTAGTTTTTAGTGATTCACTCTGCTCAGACAATTTGATTATAGACTCACTTTGTTCTAACATAGTATTGTTTAATTGTTCAGATAATTTCGCTTTTAATGCTTTACTTTGTTCTAACATACTATTGTTTAATTGTTCAGATAATTTCGCTTTTAATGCTTCACTTTGTTCTAACATACTGTTGTTTAATTGTTCACTGTGTTGAGATAGTTTAGTGTTTATTGATTCGCTCTGTTCCGCCAATTTAGTGTCCAACAATTTCTGTGTCCTCCTAGCAGCACTCTCAATGATTTCTTGAATCTGTTCTACTGTTGCCATGTTATATACTTTATATGAGACATTAGGGAAATGGCATAAAGCAATGTCCCCTGACACACACATACAATCCCAATGCACATTTAATTTTTTTACCCTACTCAGTTCATTTATTTTTACATTTAATCCCACTAGTCGATTGCATCTCTGAGTGGTTCTAATTTTTCTCAATTTAATTTAAACCCAAACACATATTCAGTCATTAAATTGTTATCCTGATCTGATATTAACACTGACTAATTAACAAAGTATTAATTGTCGTTTAAGGCTACCAGCCTCCTACCATTTTCATGACTTTGACTTTCTAAACAAATCTAGTTTAAACTTTAATCATTGGGCGCCCAGTATCACGTATATTACCTTTATTTTAATTCAATAGACAAAAACGTGAACCGTATTTTACATTGCAAACTCCTGATTTTAATTTATATTTCACACAGTTGGCGGTATCCTCTTCGCCTCAATTACTTTTAATAAAACATCACTTTCCGGTGATTAAAATACTGTCATATCTGCCTCCACTTGTGGCCTGTCAGTTTTACTCAAATACGCCAACTAAATGTGTTCCAGCAGCGAACCAGCAACAAAAATACACCTTCATTGTTGCGTCAGTTTGTAAACCCAACTACGCTTACATTGACATGTGCAATTTCGTTGCCGTTACACCACAGTGAACCGCCCCAAGCTTGGCCGCGCCAGTTTACCTCCTATGAACCCTTTAGTATTGCAGTGTTCATATGCAAGAATCTTGATCAAGGGGTCGCGCTCAGTTCATAGTGTGATGTTTACGTTCGCCAAACAACATGCTCTACTGAGGTAAGGGTCATAGGATTAAAACTATAATTAAGAAAGAAAGTGACAAGATGTAAAATAATAACATAATTTAATGACAATTAGTGCAAATAAAAATGAATATAGACAACAACAAAAATCCTCCCTGAATCTTCCCATGACAGAAATATTTATCAAAAGTTGAGGAGTCAGACGGATCTCCCCCTTATAAAAAAAATGTGGATCCAAGTTCCACTAACTTGCATTGGATTTTATGTATGCGTAATGACTAACTACGAGAAATGAGTACTTGGATGACTGTTCGTTTACAGCGGGTTAACAGCCACGATGCTTACGAACAATCATCTCGTAAATCAACGTTTACGGATATGGGACATGACACTAATAAAAACCCTTAAAAATTAATGCTGACACACAATCTAAAATCTACTATTTACAGGAATCTCCCTCGAGACCCTCCTTTAGTGCGATGACGCACCTGACAAATGAGCTGCCAACCCGGCCAATTGCTCAATACACAAACAAGGAAAAGACAGCATCCCACGTGACTGCACGGGTCACTAATATGGAATATAAACATGGCATGAAACCAACAACAACAAAAGCCTGACCGGCTGAGATTACTTTATATGAACAAAAATGCACGTTAAGCTAACGCTTCGGAGATTATAGTGATTCGTAGGCAACTCCCATTTATTTAACAATTTTTACCATTGATCAGTTCTTATTCTGTATTTCAAGTAATTTTACGGAGCCAACAAGCACTCCATTAATGACCTTGATGCAATCCTTTCCAGCCCGCCTTGTGAAACAACTTCCCCTTTCCTCACTCTGTCATCGTCCAGCCCAGTGTGTAAAAATAACTTGACCACCTGTCTCGTTATCTCGTAGAATCAACAGCAACAAATCTCAACCACATAAACATATGGTAAGACATTAATCGAAATAGCCACATATATCCTCGCAAGGTAACCATATGGACTTGGCACCAAGCTGACAGAAATCAGTCTACGCTGAAATTCCCGCATGTAATGACCAATAAAATACACACACACACACACACTGCTGGGAATGACATAACATTTTTCACACAGGTCGGTTGAATTAGATGCTCACAACTATTTAAAAATATTAAAACCTACGAGAGAGCTGACTGCTCCTCGCCACAATTCACATTGCTCCAACGGCAATAAACTCACTGAATCTGATCAATAATAAACATTACAAGATTAATTTTACCCTCCAATCTACTGCACGATTATACTAATTCAGTCCTACTTCTGAAACACAATATATCTCCGAGAGACGCTTCTTAATCGCACTACGTAAACATATGCGAACACGGTTGTCCACATAGCCACGTTAGTTAAAACAAACAAACAAGAACTTACGACTTATTAACATTGTGCGAGCGGTTTCCATGCAAAAGGTGTGTCAGACCAAAACTAAATACACTACGTTAATCAACACAAGCAAAATATTTACAAACAAAATATGTCCCATATACCATAAGTTAACTTGTCAGATAATAAGAATATTGTTCAGTACTCATCCTCGGCCAGTCACTCGTCAAAGGGCATCAGCAGCCATCTCCAAACTTAAATGCTTTTAGCTCATGGCAAACATTTCAACGAAGTGATGATGATTCCATACAGCTTCCATGATCGACGCTGCCATATCTCGTGCTGATTCAAAAAGTTATAGATTATTACACACTCGATATCTGACTACTAAATTCGCCGTTTCAGGTACTTATTTCCCCAGAACAGTCTGTTGGCGAATTGTCGATGATACTGTCCCTACAAAAAAATAGAACTGTGACTATCTATCACTGAATTTAACACATTTATATTAATAAAAAGCTGTGTCCTCATGACACGCAAAGTACAGTAATAACCTGTGTCTTCCGACACACAAAAATATAATAACAACCTGTGTCCTCCGACACACAAAATGTAATAATAACCTGTGTCTCCCGACACACACAATGTAATCGTGAACTTCGTCCTTAGACGCACAAATTGTAATAATAATGTCTTGGCTCTTCACGCCACTTATAAATGAACTGGCCCTAGGTATCAATAGAGGGGGAAATTATATAAAAATTTCTCAAAATAATAGTGGTACAGGAATGAAACAAATATCACTGAATCGTAAAATTGCGCAGGTCAAGAATATGCCCATTAATCCTAGAATCGATCGTAGAGATGTTGTCTAGCCGATCTCCCACGTTAATGCTAGCTTTCGCGTGCCCAAGCTAGACTTGGCGCGTTCGTAAGCAATCATCTCTCATTGGTTCCACTTTTTCAATAACTTGGCGGTTTTTATCAGACCTCGGCCTCGTAGGAGTGTCCAGTATTCCCATCAGCCACTCACGTTACTGCATTATATTTTTTCTAGGCGCGAATAGTACAATGAACATACCATACGCGTGTCTCACCACGCGTCCCTTCTATTCTGAGGTAGCCACCACCTGTCCTTCTGAAACATTGCTAGGGTCTTTCTTTTCACAATTCTAAAGTATTTAGCCTTTTGTCAAACTGCTGCAGGTATGTCCCAACTGTCTCCAACAAATACTTGAAGTTTCCTCATCTTCGTCTGGCTATTTCATGACGCTGGTGAAAATATTCATTAATTGTAGAAATAAAACATCGAATCATTTATCCATCAGAGGATAAAGGGTTCAGTATATAGATATTTTTAACGGTTAACCAAGCATAAGCTTAAAAGGTGCACGGACGGCAAGTTCTTCTTCGACTCGATTCACTGAAGTCGTTACTGCTCAGATTCCTTTGGTCATAAACGTTTTTCGGCAGAAACCTTTCTCCAGAAATCCTTTGCAGAATGGTGAAAACTGATTCAAAATCCAACCAGGGATTGTCGAGATTACCCGTTACATCCATGAATCGGGGGCTTTGTTTTATTCAGGGCTCCCGGGAATGTTCGCTGCAGTGTTTACTTGCTGCATCAGTATCAGCTGTTACGTTGGCAGCACGGCTGCCTCTTGTATCAAATCAAACAGTCAACGCTGTACTCACCACAGCCATTCATAACAGATGCTGGAAGTGTTCGAAGACCGATTTAAGCACGCCTACACATATTGCCAAATACTTTCTTGAGCTAATTTGCGTGTTGATTTTCTTTGACTAATCATCATCATCTTGCACAGTTTCCAGCCACTGGCCGGGTCTGTTTGGAACACAAGCCTCTCCAACGTCTTCTGTCTTCCCACCATCTCTCAGCCTCCACCCTTGTGCAGTCTTCTCCTCTCTTCTTCACGCTTTCATCCACCCCCATCGGCCACCTGTCTATCGGCCTTCCTCTCGGTCTCTTTCCTTCCCACTTCTTCTCGTGCATCCTCATGGGTATCCCCTTCTCCTCCATTCCTTTTACATATCCATATCATCTAAGTCTAGATTTCTCTATACCATCCTCTAATGGTTCCTTCTTCATTTATTCTCTGGTCCTCTCATTTGTTAATCTGTCCATCTTGGTAGCTCCAATACTGCTTCCGAAGTACCTCATCTCACTGGCCTGTATTTTGCTCTTCTCCGTTCCTTTCACAACCCAGGTCTCCGAGGCATACGTCAGGATAGGGACATAGTACGTCCGATATATGATCTTTTTGCTGTTCTGAGGGACATCCTTGCAGTATAATATGCTTCTCACAATCCTCCGGAATGCTTCTGCCTGTCTCCTCCGCTCAATTATTTCTCTACCGTTTCTTCCTTTATCTTGTATCAGGCTTCCCAGATACTTGAAACTCTCCAGTTTCATCAGCTGTTCCCCACCAATTGTTATTACCGTTATGGTTCTTTCCTTCTTCCTTGTTGTGATCACCATCTCACTCTTATTTATGCTAAATTTCATCCCATATTCTTGTATTATTCCTTCCTTCTTTGACTACGCAGCATTATATCGGAAATTTCAACACGTTTTTCGCCTGTAAAAACCGGAGGCCTGCTTGTTCCCAGTACATCGTTAACTGAGCCGGTCACACGAAATTTACTTAGCCTATCAAATTCTGAACGGTATCCCGGTTTGGACACTTTGAATTAGGAAAGTGCACATGAACTTTTAGTTTTACATTTTCTGTAAACCGGTCACCTTCGCGAAAAACGTATTCCACCAAATGAGCTCTCTCTTCAGTAGTAAATATTACCGCCTGTATGCTGATGCACTCTTCCAATAATCTATCTGAACGCTCGCTTACTGCAACACACACTGACGATTTCGACACCCCTCAACCCACACGTGTGTCCTTCACTGTACCGCTGTCCTGTCAAGAACACCGCGCTGCCAAGTAAACCGCTGATGCTACCCCTGATAGCAGCACTTAGTCGCTGCGGAGAACAATCCCTGGCGTCCTGTACTATAAGGTGCGTTCAAAAAATAACGAGCTGGAGGCATAATTACAGAAACCAGTACCTGTATGTTGGAAGTATTGGCCTTGGCTCTTGAGGCACTTGTCCCACTGTGACACGAGGCGGTGAATGGCTGTCTCATAAAATTCCCTGGGCTGCGATGTGAACCAGTTCCACACGTACGGCTGGACGTCGGCGTCCGAGTTGAATCGTTGGCCCCACAGAGCCCTTTCCAGGGGACCAAACATGGCGTAATCTCCGGGAGAGAGAGGTCTGGACTGTATGGAGGATGGCCGAGAAGGTCCCATTTGAATTTCTGCAGGAGTGTTGGCCGTATGAGGTCGTCCATTGTCGTGGAGTGGAATGACCTCATGGGTGAGATTGCCTGGTCGTTTTGTTTCGATCGCTTAGTGAAGTGTGGTCAAGGTTTGCGAGTAACGCTGGGCATTCACTGTTGTCCCGTGCGGCATGAAGTGTATCAGAAGGGGGCCATCTTGTTCAAAGAAGAACGTCAGCATTATCTTTCCTGCACTCGTGTGGATGGCCTTGCCTTTATTTGGGTGGTGGTGACCCTGGATGCATCCACTGAAGGCTTTGTCGTTTGATTCTGGATCGAAGTGTTGACACCATGACTCATCTCCAGCCACCACTCGTGCCAGGAACCCATTCCCTTCCCTCGCATAGCGCTTCAGATGACCAAGACAGTGGGCCATTCCTGGTGTGGTGTGGTGTGGTTGAAGACTATGAGGCACCCATTAGGCACACACTTTGCGCAAGTGCAGTCGTTCTTTCATGATGGTGTGCACACTTCCAACGCTCAATCCGACCACGGCGGCTATGGCGTTCACTGTCACTCGGCGGTCCTGGGTAATGAGTGCATCAACCTGCTGGACGTTGTCATCGGTAATGCAGGGAGGTGCCCCAGACCGGGCATCATCGGCTAACGACACCCATCCTTTCCTGAAGCGCTTGTGCCACGTCTTGACCCTCGCAAGGGACATGCAGTGTTCGCCGTACACTTGTGACATTCGGCGGTGAATGTCCGTTCCCCCTACTCCTTCCGCTGTCAGAAACCGAACAACACCTTTTTGTTCTTCGGTTGACGCCTCCATGTCACTGTTTGCAATGCGACTGGCAGCGTTGGACGATTGATGCATGCTGCTGCTCGCTTTGTATCGTCACGTGACGTGCACGCGTGCCCTCTAGCGACGGGCTGTGTCCTTCCACGCTCTGGTTGGAAGCACTTCTCATTACACACGTCACGATTGGCCGATGTAGTCACCGGTGCGCGCATTCCAGTCTCCGGCTCGTTACTTTTTGAACGCACCTTATATGTAGAGATTACTTCCTGAGGAGACGTAATCCTTCTCTAATTTGAGATCTAGAGCTGTTATATTTGTTCCACGGTGTACACTGTGTTGGGTCTCATATCCTGTCTCCCGAGACTAACTTCATCACTTGATCTATGTCTAGCTGTGATATTCTCTTTGTGCTGCTTCATTTACATAACGGCAAATGAACACTGCAGTTGAAGTCGCAATACATCTCCGGACAGACGCTCTGAGCGAAAGAAAACGAAGAGAAATGGAACAAGTTTATTTATTACCAAAGTTTACCTATGGGACTTTCAATGACCTGTTGAGCACAAATTTAACATGGTGGCGACGCGAAATTTAAATAGCCTCTTGAAATGGACGTTCCTCGCGATTTGGTTGGTTGGTTCCTCAGTTTAGGGGCTGCGAAAACGCGGTCATGTAGCCCCACGTACTTTGGGTGTGTTGAATCTGTCTGATAACCGGTGTTAATTGTAATGGCTGTATTAGTGTGTGTTATTTGTTCTTAATTCAAGTGAGGACTGCAGACATTCGATTGTCAAGTAGTTCCAACTTCTGCTACCAAACGCCATCGTTAACAAACAACTAGTTCTCAACTTGGCTACTAGATGCCACCGCGGTCAGCTTCTGGCGACGTACGTTGGAACCTAAGAGCGTCATTCAAATCCAACCTATAATTTAGCTTCACACAAGTGTAATTAGTGGAAGGTTCTCCATCATGCCATAAATCTATGACATGGGACCGCCGACTTTACTTCCCCTCCGAAGGAAGGCATACTGAGGGACTTTTAACGGGTTTGAACCAGCGATCTTGGGCTTAGAAGCTCAGCATGCTACCAACTACAAACTTGGAACTGACAATGCTTAATCCAGTGACATTTAATTGATTTCAATTATTTCCATAACCACAAGATGGTGCTATGCGAAATTTTAAAATCTCGTTTTTATTACTTTTGTCCTAATCATACGATTGAAGATTGTATAATACACCTACGCAATTATCTTCACGTAATAGTACATAACTATATGGCCTACACATATAAAAATTCAACATGGCGACCATCCGAAATATTTAGGCGATTCTCAATATCTACGACTCTATTACAGCAATCAAACAGAAATTTTGTATATCATCATCACCATCATCGTCTTGCACAATTTCCAGCCACTGGCCGGGTATGTTTGGAACACAAGCCTCTCCAACGTCTTCTGTATTCCCACCATCTCTCAACCTCCACCCTTGTCCAGTCTTCTCCTCTCTTTTTCACGCTTTCTTCCGCCCCCTTCAGCCACCTGTCTCTCGGTCTTCCTGTCGGTCTCTTTCCTTCCCACTTCGTCTCGTGTATCCTCCTGGGTATCCTCTTCTCCTCCATTCGTTTTACATGTCCATATCATCTAAGTCTAGATTTCTCTATACCATCCTGTAATGGTTCCTCCTTCATTAATTCTCTGGTCCTCTCATTTCTTATTCTGTCCATCTTTGTAGCGCCAATACTGCTTCTCAAGAACCTCATCTCACTGGCCTGTATTTTGCTCTTCTCCCTTCCTTTCATAACCCAGGTCTCCGAGGCATACGTCAGGATAGGGGCATAGTACGTCCGATATATGATCTTTTTGCTGTTCCGAGGGACATCCTTTCTCAATAACATGCTTCTCACACTCCTCCGGAATGCTTCTGCCTGTCTCCCCCGCTAATTTATTTCTCTATAGTTTCTTCCATTATCTTGTATCAGACTTCCCAGATACTTGATACTCTCCACTTTCTTCAGCTGTTCCCCACCAATTGTTATTCCCGTTGTGGTTCTTTCCTTCTTCCTTGTTGTGATCACCATCTCACTCTTATTTATGCTAAATTTCATCCCGTATCCTTGTTTTATTCCTTCCCACACGTCCAGCAGTTCCTGTACCTCCTCCTCCTTGTTTCCCCAAATCATCAAATCATCTGCAAACACCATTGCTTTCATCTTTCCTTCCCCAATTACTTGTGCCACTCGGGTCATTATGGCATCCATCACCACAATGAAAATTAACGGTGACAGTGCACTTCCATGTTTCAGGCCGTTTCTCTGTTCCAACCAGTCTGATCTCTCTCCTCCCACTTTCACACAGCTCACGCTTCCCTCGTACATCTC
The DNA here is from genome assembly GCA_946902985.2 of Meconema thalassinum. NCBI lineage: Eukaryota > Metazoa > Arthropoda > Insecta > Orthoptera > Tettigoniidae > Meconema > Meconema thalassinum. Next base: position 72,382,029 of record OX336397.1, read on the forward strand.
CTTTATCCACCTTATAGTTTTGTATATCGAAAGAGGCAATTAACATAAGGAGGATATATGAAAATAGGCTACTTATTTCTTCACGGAAGTACTTGTTCATCATGGGGTTACCGATAAACTGACTACAGGTATCCCGGCATTTGCTTGGAGGGAGTGTGGGACAACCCCGTGTAAAGCAACACTCAGGATAGCCATTGTCAGTGTCGGTATTTGAACCTACGATCTCTGGACTTGCTGTACCTAATGCCCTCATGGCCGTGGTGCACAATTTAACGAGCATTGCTAGACTGCTAAAGTTTAACCCGCGAGTTCTGGCGCATGAGTATTTATTTATTTATTTATTTATTTACTAGCAACCCTGTCCGGCTTCGCCCGGGAACAGTTGTGAATGCATTACGTTATAAGCGCTTATTTACGATGTCAATGAACTACGATCCATATCCGTTTTACGTCTCGGCATGATGGGTTAAAATCACTGAATGGACTATTAACTACATTATCATTGAAATGCATGTGCAACAAATTCTTGTCAGACGTAATTTAAGAATAGCGAGGTGCATGAAACACAAATTCCCCTTCCGTTCAATCTTAAATTGACTGTGAATTTTGCGGAACGAAAGTTTCACAGGTGAAATGAGAGTTGCACTTCCAGGGAATGGCGAGGTGAATGAAACTCAAATCCCCCTTCCGTCCAATCTTAACTTAACTGTGTTTCACAGGCGAAATGAAGAAAACCCGAGTTGTAGTTCCAGGGAAACTCCAAACACAACCACCTTTCTCAGAAGTCTTTACTCAACACAACTCAACGGTTTGCTGATGGCTGTATTTGGGGCAATAGGTTCGCCCACTATCTAGGCTGTAACAGGGATGATAGAATCGCCCTTAGCTAGCTCGTAAACTGTCGCCTCAGTAGTTGAATGGACGTGGTTGGAAGAAATTAAAACGTAAAAACACTTATAGTGGGCAATGTATTGAAGTCAGACATATGCTCTCGCGGACTATTTATAGAACTTTTCATGCTCAATAATTCTTACACTCATAGTATTTAGATATTTTTAACGCTTTGCCCAGCGTACACTTACAAAGCGCTCGGACGCCAGGTTTTTTTTTTTGACTTGTCCACTTAAATCGTTACTGCTCGGCTTCCTTTGATTATAAATAAATCATTTTCTACAGAAATCATCCTCGAGATATCCTTTACATAATGGAGAAAACCGCATCAAAATCCATCCAGTGGTTCTCGAGATTACCCGTAACATCCAAGAATCGGGGACTTTGTTTTATACTGTGCCCGTATACACGGATGATGATTAATCAGCACTCGGCTTATGCTCTTGCGGTTTCGGGTTATGGGACGTTCCTTCCCCCGCTGATTAAACATCTGATATGGATTACTCAGGTTCACAAGGATATTAAGAAAAAACGCAACATTTTAAATATTACAAAAATTTAAATCATAAAAGAAAAATATATCACTCAAAAACATGAAAAAATCACTCACTTGGCATATTTCCTTCAAGTGTTATCAATAACTAAAAACTAATCACTTGGCATAGTCTCTTCAAGTGCCATTCAAACAAAAATTAATCACTTGGCATAGTCTCTTCAAGTGCCATTCAAACAAAATCACTTTGCAAAATTTTATCAAGATCACTATAATGTCATTTCATCATTCTATGAACTCTATAACCTCTCTGTAATCACTTTGTCCTGCTTAAATCTAAGTATAATTACTTGTATTATATTTCACTGTGGCGTCAAGCGCGCCTATCATTTAAGTCATACAACTTTCCAAGGCTTTGGATATTTATATTCACTTCAAAATCATTACCCTTCTGGGTTTCTTTAACATTACATTGTATTCGTTTATCTATTATTCACTTAGTCCTTTGGACCTTACCAATAATTTTCCACAAAGCCTTAGATTTTACACATTTTTAATACTGTACAAGAACATGCCATGTCTATGAATCGAACCCTGGTTCTACCAGTTTCACTGTCATGCATTAGGTGATTTCTCTTTGCAATGTACGATGCACGTTATAATTTATTTTCATGGGATCTTTACCCATCATTAAACTATATTTTTCAAACCCGTATCTTTTACTCTTTCAAGGAAGGAATCCTTTTTTACTTGCAACATGACTGTTTGACAAACTTGTAATATTCATGTAAATGATTCAAACTTATATTCTGGAGAAATATCTCCATCCCAGCATTTTTAATATATACGTTAATTTCAGCTTGCATCATTTTACAAAAACTGTATCTAATGGCTTTTTTATTATGTTAGTCTTCACACAGACCCTCAGTTGACCGTGAAACTCATTTACTTTCTAACTCACTCCCACAGTACGGTAGGTCGGTTCTTAGACAGATGTCTCGCCTCCGTGGTGGTACTTTGCTTGATTAATGGTGTCTCGACTGGCCGCCACGCTTCCTACAAGGTTTGCTCTTTTAAACATATAATTACCAAGGCTTCTAAAAGAGGTTGTTAGTCCCTGCTTTTAACATTATTATTATTATTATTACGTGCAAGAGCCCGTCCCAACGTTTCAAACATGTAATTTCCCGTGATGCAATTCTTGACATTTTGAAACGTCCGCTTCGTCGCTCAGTTCCGCCTGTGACCACGAGATGGTAGCTGTTGTCGGACTTTGGAAAGACTTCAAGTAGTTCCTGCAGCTCCGCTAGATAGTGTGTGCTGCGCCTTATAAAACTCTTTATATGCATGACATAATTGAAAGACAATTATATTCTTCGTCATGAAACAAATGCCGGTGTATTCATGATACCGCCAAAATTATTTACTAAATTATGACATTGTTATATAAATAATTCATGCTTTTGGGCTAATGCCGTGTGTATTTTTAATTTGAACCATACGTTTCGGAGAAACCTTGCCTCCTTTTTCAATGGAAATAAACAATGTGGCCATAGAAAGTAAATCAATGAGATTACAAAAAATATAGGTAAATTCCTCTGTTCGTCACCAGAGAGCAGCTGCCAGAAATTACTGTATGGACCATGGTGGAACGGCGGACAGATTAGTAAGTAACGAGAAGGTAAAGGGGGCGGTGATTTGGTGGAGGTATGTGGATGATACGTTCGTGGTGTGGGAGGAGGGTTCTGAGAAACTTAACCACTTTCTGAACCACCTAAATCAGCTGCATCCTTCAATCCACTTCACAATGGAGCTAGAGTCGGGTGGATGCTTACCTTTTTTGGATGTTCTTGTGAGGAGGAAGGCGGATGGCTCCATGGGGCACAGCGTCTACCATAAGCCAACTCACACTAACCGTTATTTACATGCAGACTCCCACCACCACCCAGCACAAAAACAAGGAATTATAACAACTTTGGCCAAAAGAGCGGAACGTATTTGTGTGGCATCAACTCTTCAGGAAGAGTTACATGCCTTACAAACCAAGGGTAATGGCTATAATGAATCCACTATATATGGGTCCCTACATCCCAGAAGGAGGGATAGACAACCTTCTCAGAGCTCCGACGTGAGAGGAACTGCTTACCTCCCTTATATTCACAACACCACTGACCGCGTTGCTAAGATTCTCCGCAAGCACAAGATAAAAACAGTTTTCGGCACTATGACGAAAATTGGTCAACGTTTAGCATTAAACAAAGATAAATTGTCCCCAACACTACAACCTGGGGTGTATGAAGTCCCATGTACTTGCGGAAAAGTCTACATTGGACAAACAAAACGGTCCATTGCAACTCGCATCAAAGAGCATCAAAGGAACATCCGTCTAAACCAACCTGACAAATCAGCTATAGCTGAACATGCCCTGTCTTCAGGGCACGATGTATGTTTCAAGGATGCTCATGCGCTTGCCCTTGTTAAGCACAACTGGTCTAGAATTATAAGGGAGGCAGTTGAAATTCGTAAAAATCCCAATAATTTTAACAGAGACACTGGATATCAGCTAAGTGACACTTGGCTACCAGTTATTAAGGATCTAGGGAGATAGTTCCTCTCAGTCTGTTCTTCACATATTTAAAATTGTACATTTTACCTCTAGGACTCAGAGCCTGGATTTGATCTCCTTTGTTCGTCACTGGGGGAGTTTCCATCTATTTTATCGCCGTTGACTGTATGACGTTAGGTATCGTTCAGATACACTTCCCTTTTGTTTATGTTTCCTAATATCCCTCTAACCCTCCCCCCTCTCCCCCCCTCCCCTCCTCATTCTTCGAGGAGTTTCTATATTTTCACACCGCCCCCTTTACCTTCTCGTTACTTACTAATCTGTCCGCCGTTCCACCATGGTCCATACAGTAATTTCTGGCAGCTGCTCTCTGGTGACGAACAGAGGAATTTACCTATATTTTTTGTAATCTCATTGATTTACTTTCTATGGCCACATTGTTTATTTCCATTGAAAAAGGAGGCAAGGTTTCTCCGAAACGTATGGTTCAAATTAAAAATACACACGGCATTAGCCCAAAAGCATGAATTATTTATATAATAATCCGGGCCGTGAAAGCCTTAATATGACATTGTTGTTTGATGTGTCAATCTGTGATTGGACATTTTCCAAATATCATGCATGCAGCACGCCTGGCTTTCTTGTCGGTGCCATTATGTGTTGTCATCGGTAACTGAACAGTCTGGAATGAACTGAGTGATCGTGAATTTGATTGTCTATTGAGGTGGGGGCCTGTGGCCCTCGCCTCACCAAGAAATGAAATTACTTTACAAAAAACGTGTACCGCAGTGGGTAGGAAGTGGGATCGTCGCCCCTGAAGCATGGTTTACTTATTTTCGCCGGAATGGAGAAAACTTGAAGATGTTTGGTGTCAATAGTTGCATGTGCCAGCAACAGCCATCTGGGCAGTTTTCATTTTTTAAAAATTATTTATTAGTGTTATGTTTGTTTTATCATCAGTGTTCCCCAAGGGCCTTATTAAGGTATGTCTTGAAACCTTATTTAATTTAAATTATTGGAGCTCCTTATTTTGCATTGTGTGATTAGTGTTTGTTTTATTTCTGAAAGGTTGACCTTGGAATAGATATGTCACCTATGAAAATGTAAAAGTTTGTTAAACTATTTTTTGTCCGGGGAACACTACTGTTTTTCTTCTTAACTTATTATTTGGTATCTAGCTAAGGCAGTTTCTTCTTATAATATTATGGTACTGGCCAGACGAGTCTATTTACACTAGGCCTAAATTGGTTCATTAGTCGGTCGTTTTTTTTGTCTGATCCGTTGCCTTTCACTGTTGTAATAGTATTTAGACATAATTGTTTTCCGCCGTTCATTTCCTTCTGCTAATGTTTAAATTTAATTTTATTAATTGTTTGCCGTAATTTCGATCAGGCATGCGGTTTCCTTGTGTTTTTGTGGCCATGTTATGAAGAGATGCATTATGGTCTCGAGGTCAGTCTCTTGGCGTCCACCGCGAAACTCAAACGTGTTGTGTTAACTTAAGATGTTTTTTTTTTATTTAACCTTGTCGGTTTAACTTTGTGTTTTTCGTAATTGTTCCTGTGTTTATCTCCATCATGCAAATTAATTAATTGTTTTCTGATACAATTTAATTTGGTTAATTTAATTTTTATTTCTCGTTTCATCGTGGCCGGGATCTACGCATGCCGGATCGCTATTGCATTCCCTTGCAAATTATCAAGCCCTTTATCATTGTGTTATGCATGTAATTTTTATTTTAACCTTTGGGCTTTAACATTTTTATTTTTATTTAAGTCTTTTCTCTTCTTGGCTTTGCAAGCAAGCATGTTAGGCGGTATCTGGCCTTCATTGTAAATTTTTGCTGGTTGATGCATGTTCTGTTTCTGGTGAAGGTGCTCCTTTAAATTTTTAATATTAAACCTTTTATTTATAAAATTTTAATCTTTTGTTGTGGCATTATTTCGCCGACAGCAGTTCTGGCGGTTAGTGGGGGGTGTCTGTACGATAGCCTGTGTGCGTTGTCCCCTTCTCCATCTTCCTTCCACTCCTTTTGAGCTCTGCTATTGGGACATGTCTTCTGGAGATGATTTTGCTGCGGAAGCGACCCGGACCTCTCAAACAAAGGTAAGTTGGGCCCCCCATTTCAGGTGTAGCAGTGGTGAAGCAGAGCGTTGGTTATCGAGTTACCGACGTGCTGCTGGCCATGCGACGGTGTCATTGCGGGTGTCGCAGTGGTAGCAGACCGCGCTCGAGTTCACTTCCGTAACTATCCCCTTCCCATTACCCACAGGCTGTTTTATGGACCCCTCTAGGGCTGATGGCGCGGTTGTTGGTGGGATTTTGTCGGGCCAGTGCACTTAATGTTATGTAAAGCTAATCCTTGTCATTTGTTTTATTTCATGTTTGCCTCTGGATATCCATATGCTGTATGTAAGTGACCTGTTTTGAAGCGAGGCGTTTGCTGCTGCTTTTTACCCTGTTGGTGTGCAACATCCCCACTGAAAATGAAGCCCGGTGAGTGACTGACATGTGTTCTTGGCATGGGAAATGGGATTTCTTAATGTTCTGATAGCCTACTTGCTTCGTGTAAAGGAGTCCTGGAGCTCTGTCGGAGGCTGTTAGCCAGATGTTTTGTGCCAATTTTTGTAATTTAGCTTTCGGTTCTCGAGCCAAGCAGACGATGACTTCTGCAGTTCTGGGCAGCATTGTGCATGATGTTATTTGTCGAAATTTCAGGTGTCGGGGCAGTGTCGGTGTTTAAGAAGACTGTTGTGTTCCTGTATGTTTCTTGCATGATATTCTGTGCTGATATGCTGTTCTCGTGATATGTTTATTATGCTACTATCACGCCTATTGGTGTTAAGGCAAAGTGTAGTCCGATTAAAAGGGCTAACCTATGGAAATCTGCCCGCCCTATGACCCTATTGTGGTGCCAGAAGGCACATTTAACATGCATGTCACTATTTTTTGGCTAGGAATTCTTCCCAAATTCATTCAAGGCAAGTGTTTGTTTTGAAGTGTTTTTATCGCAGTGTGCGATCTGTAATTTTTGTTCTTAAGCTTACATTATACTGCAATCGTTCTGGGATAAGCGTATATGTTGTGAAAATCATGTCTGTATGTATGTGTTAACGTAGATTTGATTTAGATTTGTAGGGTGGGGTAATTCAGGCGTTGTTTTGTTTGCAAAAGTAAGGTTAGGGTCGTATTTTTATTAGTTGCTTTCCTTGTAATTTTGAACTAAAGCGAATATGTAGGAGTGTTTTACGTGGAGATATCTACTGTCTGGGGTTAGCTAGGTTAGAAGTATGGGATTCTTTCTTGGTTTGATCCCTGGGCAGGTTGTATATAGGACTTGCACGATCGGAACTGGCTTGGTATGGGACTGGTCTGTTCGATGAAATGCAAGTATGTGTAGTGTAATGTAATTGTAAGGGTATTGTGTTTTTAATTGTATTTGTTTGTGTTATGATGTCTCTACGACTACATAACTTGCATATTTGAGTATTAATGGGAATTATTTTTGTGGGTGGTAAAAATTATGTATCGCTATTATTGGAGTACGTTGTGCGATGAATATGTTGTTGCGAATGTGAGATCTCAGTTCGTGAACAGCCATAATGTAATGTGCTTTCCTGCTTAATTAATTAATATAGGGTCTTCAAAAATTACTGGGGTTAAATTTCTGTTGGACATTATGGTCATCAGGTTCTGTAAGTCAGCTTGTTTTACTTTTAAAGCTAGTAATCTCTTGTTGCTGGAAATCAGGGTCTCCTGTTGCCTCATGCTAACCGTAAATTACATAGGCCTTCTGTTTTAGTTCATGTTATGGCAATCTCGGTCATCAGCCACTGTACTTTGAGTAAAATTTTCTGCTTTTGATTAATAATCCTAAATTTTTCGGCTTTATCGTTTGGAATGGTGCGTAAGTGTTCTCTGTTAGCCTCGTCTTTCGACAAGAGCGGCTTGTTTCTCATCTAACCGTATTTTTGGGCCATGTTAGGCATCCTTTGGTTGTACGTGTTCGTGTCTTTAACCTGAACGAGGAAACCTCATTTGTACTTCGTGTACTGTTGAACTTAGTTCTTTTTATGTTGGATGTTTCTCACCCAGGTGGATGTCGGCTGTATTCTCATCGGGTGTCGAACCTCAGTTTGGTTCCTTGTGTGAGTGTATTGGTGTTTGGTTTTCTGCGCTGCCATTTCCTCTTCGTTTTTGTCGTTACTGTAACTGCGTTTGAATTCCTCAGTGTTCCCATGCCAAGTGATGCGTGCGGTCACGAACCAACTATGTAGAGGCACACATGTCAGATTAATTAATTTTCCTTTTCTAAACCCCAAGGCAAGCAAAATTTCAAGAGTGCATCTATCGCACATTAAGCGAGGTGGAGAGGTGTCTAATGAGGAAATGCTACCGTAAATTTTGTAAAACAAATTTTGTATAATGTAGAGTATCCCTAACCTTCATTGAGGCCTTCAGGTATCTGTTCCTTCTGGAATTTTGAACTGGATATGAAAACTCTGATGGGATTCAAAATGTAAATGTTGGGAAATTCCCATTTTAATGGTAAATTGTAAAAGTGTACCTAAATTTTGATGTTTCATAGGAGATGCTAACATGTAAGTTGGGCTCGGTGGGAGACCTAACTCATGGTAACCTTGTATTCCTGTTCCCTTTGGGAATTGTAGTGGTCATTCCTCTACCGTAGTTCCTTCTAAATGTATAGTCGTCTAACTCATGTAATCTTGAAATGTACTTCGAATCTGTAAAAAGGTAAACTTGTTAATGAAATTTTGTAAGCACGGATCTAGGGCATTGTCAGAAATATTTTCTTCATATAAATTCAACTTTGTTTCTCTTTTGTAAAATGTAGTAAGAATTAGTAATTCTGTAAACCTTTTTTGAAATTAGATTAACTTCTATTTTTGTAAATGGCTGCCCACGCGTGGAATAATATCTTGCACATTGCTTCCACCTACTTCGTCTAAAGCGACCTACATTGGACTTGTTGAAAATTTTCCTAACGTGTCTCGGACTCTGAAAGCACTGCTGGTGCTGGTGTTCTGCGTTTCTGAAGATTTTAAGGACACAGTGATGCTGTTGACTAAGTGGTTTGCGAGGTGATCAATTATCCCATCACTGATAATCTGACCCTGCATTCTTCCTAACCAAAACGATGCGGTTTAATCCATCAATTGGAGTTAACAGGTGAACATTATCTTCTGGAAACATGCTTGGTGAATCGACAAGTTAAGGAGTACTGTCTATGCCTAGGCATATTCGTGAACGGTGTTCACGCTTAAGGGAGGGAGACTGTTACGTGCAAGAGCCCGTCCCAACGTTTCAAACATGTAATTTCCCCTGATGCAATTCTTGACATTTTGAAACGTCCGCTTCGTCGCTCAGTTCCGCCTGTGACCACGAGATGGTAGCTGCTGTCGGACTTTGGAAAGACTTCAAGTAGTTCCTGCAGCTCCGCTAGATAGTGTGTGCTGCGCCTTATAAAACTCTTTATATGCATGACATAATTGAAAGACAATTATATTCTTCGTCATGAAACAAAAGCCGGTGTATTCATGATACCGCCAAAATTATTTACTAAATTATGACATTGTTGTTTGATGTGTCAATCTGTGATTGGACATTTTCCAAATATCATGCATGCAGCGCGCCTGGCTTTCTTGTCGGCGACATTATGTGTTGTCATCGGTAACTGAACAGTCTGGATTGAACTGAGTGATCGTGAATTTGATTGTCTATTGAGGTGGGGGCCTGTGGCCCTCGCCTCACCAAGAAATGAAATTACTTTACAAAAAACGTGTACCGCAGTGGGTAGGAAGTGGGATCGTCGCCCCTGAAGCATGGTTTACTTATTTTCGCCGGAATGGAGAAAACTTGAAGATGTTTGGTGTCAATAGTTGCATGTGCCAGCAACAGCCATCTGGGCAGTTTTCATTTTTTTTAAATTATTTATTAGTGTTATGTTTGTTTTATCATCAGTGTCTCCCCAAGGGCCTTATTAAGGTATGTCTTGAAACCTTATTTAATTTAAATTATTGGAGCTCCTTATTTTGCATTGTGTGATGAGTGATTGTTTTAGTTCTGAAAGGTTGACCTTGGAATAGATATGTCACCTATGAAAATGTAAAAGTTTGTTAAACTATTTTTTGTCCGGGGAACACTAGTGTTTTTCTTCTTAACTTATTATTTGGTATCTAGCTAAGGCAGTTTCTTCTTATAATATTATGGTACTGGCCAGACGAGTCTATTTACACTAGGCCTAAATTGGTTCATTAGTCGGTCGTTTTTTTTGTCTGATCCGTTGCCTTTCACTGTTGTAATAGTATTTAGACATAATTGTTTTCCGCCGTTCATTTCCTTCTGCTAATGTTTAAATTTAATTTTATTAATTGTTTGCCGTAATTTCGATCAGGCATGCGGTTTCCTTGTGTTTTTGTGGCCATGTTATGAAGAGATGCATTATGGTCTCGAGGTCAGTCTCTTGGCGTCCACCGCGAAACTCAAACGTGTTGTGTTAACTTAAGATGTTTTTTTATTTAAACTTGTCGGTTTAACTTTGTGTTTTTCGTAATTGTTCCTGTGTTTATCTCCATCATGCAAATTAATGAATTGTTTTCTGATACAATTTAATTTGGTTAATTTAATTTTTATTTCTCGTTTCATCGTGGCCGGGATCTACGCATGCCGGATCGCTATTGCATTCCCTTGCAAATTATCAAGCCCTTTTTAATTGTGTTATGCATGTAATTTTTATTTGAACCTTTGGGATTTAACATTTTTATTTTTATTTAAGTCTTTTCTCTTCTTGGCTTTGCAAGCACGCATGTTAGGTGGTATCTGGCCTTCATTGTAAATTTGTGCTGGTTGATGCATGTTCTGTTTCTGGTGAAGGTGCTCCTTTAAATTTTTAATATTAAACCTTTTATTTATAAAATTTTAATCTTTTGTTGTGGCATTATTTCGCCGACAGCAGTTCTGGCGGTTAGTGGGGGGTGTCTGTACGATAGCCTGTGTGCGTTGTCCCCTTCTCCATCTTCCTTCCACTCCTTTTGAGCTCTGCTATTGGGACATGTCTTCTGGAGATGATTTTGCTGCGGAAGCGACCCGGACCTCTCAAACAAAGGTAAGTTGGGCCCCCCATTTCAGGTGTAGCAGTGGTGAAGCAGAGCGTTGGTTATCGAGTTACCGACGTGCTGCTGGCCATGCGGCGGTGTCATTGCGGGTGTCGCAATTATTATTATTATTATTCATTTATATTCGTTTTTACAGGATTATTGTAACTTATTCCAGAGAGGATGTCTTATATAATAACAATTCGTATGACGCCTTCTATTAATACTATTTTATAACAATGCCGCTCACGGTCTTATTTGCAAATTTCATTCGACGATTATTGCCTACCACAATTGGATATAACAATGCTCTTATGGCCTTACATGTATATTCACTTACAACGCGTTATTTCGACGATTTTTGGCCTTCACTATATATATTTTATAACAATGCCTTCCAAGGTCTCACATGTATATCATTCGACGATTTTGGCCCATTATACTTATTTAACACAGCCTGTTCGGACTTACAAAGTAATTATTATTTTTAACGCTTCAACATGGCAATACAGATTTTGGGAATTTCACCGACCCAATACAACAATGACGTCAACATACGACAACAATACAAAAGGGGAATCTTTAACCCACAACATTTCGATGAGACTTTCCATCTCCAGAGTAGTTATCCTGATTAACACACAATTATTAGCGTTTAGCTTTAATTATTTATTTTCGGCCCTTTGGCATCAACTATATCTTGCTTGATTCTTCGCGGTTGTTTTAACATCTCAAATTTATATTTCATTTATAACGGTAAGACCTTGGCCTTCCTATCTTTCGTTTCATAATTTTGGCTCGCTATCCAGTAATAATACATTTCTTTAGGTGTTTAATTCACCAATTACTTTTAAAGATTTATAACATTTATCATTTGACAACAATAAGACAAGACATTTTAATTTATTTCGTTCTGTTCATTACTTGAGTTTCTCGTTTACAAGTTTCATTATCCCTTTATTTTTAGTGCATTACCACTCGATACTATTTATTCTTACTATTTTCACTACGAAATTTCAATTATTTATTCTTTTCAACCTTTGCCTTATTTGCCATTTAATTATTATTTTATATATTTCATTATTTATTTCTAACAATTTATTTATGATGCATATTTATTTCAGTTTCTGCCTTTACTATGGCGAAACTTTAAGTCATGTAAATATATTTTCAATTTCATCCTCCAAATCATTTACTATTTGTTATTTCATTCCTTGGGTTTTTATTACGTTACATTATTGATCCCATTCACATATTTAATTTGCGAGGTCATTTTCGCAATTATTTATTATTATTATTATTTCAACATTTTTATCATATAAGTGCATTCAAATGCCCGATGAGATCGATCGCGTAACTCCCAGTTACGACCGATCTCATCTGGCCAGTACATCGTACATTTGCAATTTTAACGAAAAATCATGACTCACCCTCGTGATCCATCTTCTGATCCACTTGTGGGAAGGATTTCACCCACCTAACGACATAATTAGTACTCTTCCATGGCACTTTCTATTGTGAGCGACACCTCACTTAGGTCCAATCGACCATTACTTAAATCTACACACATCACTAATTTGTAAAACACTATATTAACATTAAAACACATATATCTTGAAGCTTATTTACACTGCATAAATTTCATCACCTCTCAGTGACTTTTGGCACGTTTATCGGTGTTCACGCCCTGATGAGATCTCTGGACCCTGCATTGGACGTGATGCAAATTCGAAACGGCTCCTAATTGTTCACTGGATCTAGTCTCTGTCCTGTTCTTTAGATAGTCTATTTTTGACTTCTATTATTGTCTTTTTACTAGCGATTTTTAGCTTTTACTTGTCCTACGTTTGCGTATCGGTCTATCGAACCTATGGCCCGCTTACTTTGTGACCGTATTGTCCTTATTTGCGACAAGTTTCCCTTTCTTCTCCTACGAGAATATCTTTATTGTTACGTTCCTATCTGAAACGCCGTAGCTTCGCTAACGTTCACTCTGTTTGTTCTGGGTCTCGAACCCGTGTTCATTTACTTGTATTGTTCCAATATCGGTCCCTCAATACTATAGTCTTTTAACTTAACTTTTACGGAGACCTGTCTATGTATTTCAAAATGATGACCTCCAGTTTAATGTCTTTACTGATCCTGACGGCTGTATTCTAGCTTGTCACTATTCTAGAATGTCGCGGCGCAATTTTACTTTGTTACCGTTTTCGAGTTACGTATTGTAATGTTGATCTAGCACAAGTGCTTTAGTGATCACTGATAACAACCGTAGCGGATTTAATTTACCTCGCACATACAACTTTTCGTTATTACCGTGGATACTGATGATCGTTGATTTGTTTTAACACGCTCTACTTCGGCGGTTGGTAACGGACTTCGTTACTTGCTGCGAATTCTCCATACAGGAGTACGATGAGTCTTGTCTACTGTGAGGATGGACTTCCGCCTCGAAAACTTGACAATACTGTGTGCGGTGTACTTGTATACTGTGCGGAAAAGCGTTGAGCCTCCCCGGGCTTACTGAACTGTGACGAATGTTATGCAACGCCTCTGCATATTGAGAGACAGTGCGGACCCTATCCCGCTGCTGGTGAACTGCTTCTGACACAGCCTATAGCCTTACTCGGTTGTCGGATACTGCATGCTATTTGGTTGAGACCTGGGCTATTTATTGGGAACTTGCAATAATAAACTACTTTTGCTTTCTTCCTTGAGCTAACTTCTGAACCAGACGTCGTACGTTTTTGAAAAGCACATCATTATGCTCCCTATATTTCAAACGTCTCATTGCCACTTCGTTTTCTAAAAATCGATCGTCTAATTAATTTGCATAAAATTTATAAAGCTCCTCAGCTGCATGGGTGCTTGAGTTTTTTTTACCTTCATCCCACTACCTTCGCCTGGCCCCGCCTAATGACGTAGCTGCTGACTAAGTACTTCTTTCCTAGGCCATATTATTCACTTTTAACTTCGCTTAATTCATAATTTCCGGGATCATTCTGATTCCCATAAGCCTATTCTTATAATTTTGCATTGTTTCCGTGAAAACGGCTCATTTCGCAATTTTGCGGTGTTGATGTGCAATCCAACGTTGTCGAAAAATGCTAATGTCAGCACTCAGTGGTTGTTCCCCTGTTTACCTGCTCGGGCTGATTCATCCCAGCGTGACTGCTTGCGCGATTCACCTATCGCTTGCACCACATGCCTTTAGATAAAGCTATCAATGTTCTGCGTCATGCTCTGAATCATTTCCTGGTTTCCTCACTGCCAGTTCATGTTGGACCTCTTTTCATCTTAAAGGTCGGAAGTTCATATCCTGTACCAACTCTAATTGGGTACAGAATCCCTCCTTCAAAGGCAAATAAATTTTCGAAGAGCTGAGGAAATTTATTTGTCAAAATTCAAAAAAAAATCTTATATGAACTTCCTTTAATTTTTCCTTAAATTTCTTGAATGAGAAAGAACTCTCCCTGCCCGTTTCGTTAATTCCATATTATTATTTATCCACATCATATTTTCTGTTCATTTTGTCTGCCGTTTTATTTTCTACAAATATTATCAATTTGTCATCGGGTTAGGCCTATCCTTACCCGTTTCAGTTTAATTTTGTCATTTCCTTGAAGTTTCTGAGCCTCTCACTCTCTTCTTTCAACTTCCCATTTTCTTCCTCAATGTGTCTGATTAATTCTTTCATTTCTTCGTATGTTTCATTCAGATCACAGGTGCACTTTAATTTATTCCATCTCCTTTCTCTTTCATTCTCACCATCATCTTCTATTCGGTTTAGCAATGCTTGGATTTCCTTCTCGTATTCTTCTGGAGGATTGTAAACTTTTAATTTTGCCGCATTCATGATCATTTTATTCACTTATTCTCCCTCAACCAACGGCCTATGATACATTTTATTTCGATTTCTTTTCTGCCTTTAATCAGCTTGTGCCTTTAAATGTTCATATGTTCTCTGGATTCTTAATTCCCATCCTACTTGAGCATCAGTGAAGGTTGGTAGAATCTGGTCCCAAGGCCTTTCTGGCTTCTTATCCAAATGCAACCTAACGTGTACCTCCCCTGTTGCTTCGTGAACTGTATTATTGATACAAAATTCAATGGTTGGTAAAATATCAATCCATTTCCAGTTCTCCTCTGAGCAGTAAATTTTACAATACTTTTGCACCTCCCTCATCATTCTCTCGACGGGGTTTGCCTCTGGGTGTCTTATGCTTGATAAAATCTAATGAATTTCCAAATTTTCTAGTTCTCGCCGAAACTCTATACTCGTAAAACAACTTCCATGGTCTGAAAGTAGGTTTTCTGGTTTGCCTAGCACAGGGATTACACGTTCTTTTAACCTCTTGACAAACTGTTTCGTTGATGTTTTCTGTATCGGACATAACACGACCATCTTCGTGAAAACGTCCATGGATACCATGATATGCCTATTGCCTCTTCTGGCCTTTGGTAGTGGACCGAAGTTGACCACTGACAAGATCTGACATGGTCTTTCCGGCAAAAGTGGAATTGGTTTTTGCCTCATTAAGAAAGAATTTGGCTTTATCCTCTGACAGGTATCGCAAGTTTTTATCGTGTATCTCACTGTATCTCTCAACCGTGGCCATGTAAACGCTTCTTGTAACATGTTGACCGTCTTGTCAACTCCCATATGTCCGAATGATCTATGCAATAGTCAAACTAATTTTCTTCGCATGTCTGCAGGCACAATAATTCTTAAGCGAGTGTGGTCTGCATCTGCAAATTTGTGTAGGATCCCATTAAAATAACTGTAATCAGTAGAAATTCTTTCTGCCTCAATGAACGCAAGACTTCCCTCGAAGTAGCTTATCAACATCCTCATCCATGCGTCTTGTTTCTGTTTTTCTTCAATTCTCTTTAATTCCTCAATTGTTTCTTGATCTTTCGTATCTATCTGAATGGTACATGTCTCCTCACTGTTGCCTGGATTCCTACTTAAAAAGTCCGGAATAATATTCTCCTTCCCAGGACAGTATTCAATTTCGACATCATATTGTTGTATGTATAGCGCCCATCGCATTAACCGCTGACTCGACAAATCCGTTTTCATCAGAAATGTCAGCGCCTTATGGTCTGTCCGTAGTATAATCGGAAATCCATACACTATCTTACGCCAATATTGTAGTGCGTACAATATTGCGAGAAGTTCAATCTCACTAATAGTGTAATTCTTCTCATGGGGCTTTAATCTTCTTGAGGCGAATGCTAAATAATATCTTTGATGTGTTTGTTCTTTATTTTCTTGATACAACATGGCTCCTACGCCTATCTGAGAAGCATCTGTCTGAATGATGAATTTTTCGTTAAAATCCGGGTATCCCAACTTCACGGAATGCAACAGCATATCTTTTGCCTTCTTACAGACTTCTTCACATTCCTCAGTCCATTTCCACTTTCCCCCTTTCTTAAGCAAGTCTTGCAAAGGTGAAACCGTACTTTTGTACGCAGGACAATGGCTGTTAAAGAACCCTATCAGTCCCAAGAACTGTCATACATTCTTTACTTTGGTTGGCCTTGGAAAGTTTTTAATTGATTCTAATTTACATGGGTTTGGCATCACTCCATGTTGGTCGATTACGTGACCCAAAAACGTCACTTGCCTCTGACAAAAATTGGATTTCTTGAAGTTTACTTTAAAATTTGCTTGTTCCAGATCCTTTAATAATTTATATAAATTTTCCAAATGTTCTTCCATGGATTCTGACGTTAACGAAATGTAATCGACATATCTAATTGTGCATTCCTTAACATCTTCAGAGAGGTTCCTGTCTAACGCTCTAATTAACGCTGACCCTGCCGTTTTCAATCCGAACGGTAATCTTTGAAAACACATAGTTTGTTGTTCAAATTGAAATCCTGTTAGTAGGCTTATTTTGTCTTCCAACTCCAAATGGTGGTACGAACTTGTTAAATCAATATTTGTAAATAGTTTTTCCCTTTAAATTTTCTCAAAATTTCCTTTAATTGGAGGAGCTGCATCATTTTCTGGAATTATCCTTGAGTTTAAATTCCTTGCATCCAAGCATACTCTTACTGATCCGTCTGGTTTATTTACCACGACCAATGGGCTTACATAAGGCGTAGCTACTTTTTCTATTACCCCATCTTCCATCCTCTTTTGAAGTACTTCCTTGGTTTGTTTGAAGTGTTTTTCGGCTACTGGATACGGTTTTTGGCGAAATGGCGTCCAGTCATTTACTTGGAAGGCGTACTTGAAATTTTTAATTTTTCCTGGCTTGGAGTCGAATGCATTTCTCTTGTCTAAGATTATTTTCTTCAAAATCTCTTTGTCTTCTGCTGACATCTTTGCTTCTTTGAATTTTTATTTAAGGCATTCTTCGAATTTGACTTTTTCATCCTTTTCAATATCTGCAGCCAGTGTGCTTAATTCCCTTTCTAAAAATAGTATTTCCCTTTCTGTTTCAGTCCTGTAATTCTCTTCTTCTATATTCCAAGTTTGTTCGCCCTCTCTAGGTTCTGCCTTCTGAGATGCGATATCAATTTCAGAGTCCTGTTCTTCATTTTTGAATTTAATTCAATTCTGGGACAAGTCGATCACTACTTTGTGTTCTCTTATAAAGTCAATGCCCAAAATTATGTTGTACGGTAGCTTTTTAACTAACAAAAAGCTTTGAGACAACAATAAGTTTCCTATTTGCAATTCTAAGAACACTTGGTATTTGCAAACTAAACTCCTTTCTGGAATTATTCCTTTCCTTTCTAACTCATTCACTAGTGCTTGAGTTATTAAACAGACCGTTGATCCTGTATCTAACAAGCTTCGAACTAGAGTACCCTCGATTCTTATTAATATTATGGGTAACTCTCTTCTAATAGCGACTGGACCTTCTTTAATTTCGTCTATTAGTTCTTCGGGCCTTTCAATCCAATTTACCACTTGGATAGTGTTCCATCCTCCATTTCCATTTCTTTCTATGCCTTCAAATTTTGGCATTTATTCCCCTCAGGATCGTCATGCTGGGATCTGTGATTATGTTTTTGGAGTTCCAAACTCTCTGCTCCTCTCATATCATGAATATCTGGCGAGGTTCTTTGTTCCATTGCATTGCTCCATTTCACTTAGGAGGTTGATTGTATTCATCTCCTCTTTCGTCGTAATACCACTGGGTTATTACCCTTCGTTCCTCAATTTCAGCCTGATAATCAATGCCATTATCTCTTTGCTGATTGTTCCTACTGTATTTTGGGTTCCATTTTCTTGCCTGATATGGCCTCTCATTTGGCGATCCCCACTGATTTCTGGGTTTTGATCCATAATACCATCTGTTCTTGCTATTCCCTGGGCTATAATTTTCTTTATAGTTGCCCCTATAATTCCCGTTATAATTTCTTCTATACGGTGTGTTTTGTTCTCTCGGGTTATATCCTGGGTTATTTTGTCCCATTCGTATTTCTTCCGTACCCGTTGCTTTATCATTCCTTGATCTATCCGTATTTCCCAGCTGGGCTTAAGTCACATGCCCATGCTCTACTGTTCTATGTTGTCGTGGCGACATGTGTGCAGTAGTCATGTCTAATTGGCGCAAGACCCTTTCTACTTTAATCGCTGTCTTCGCATTCCATGAAATAAGGAATCTTTGTATTTCAAACGGTAACTGCTTTGTTATTGCCAGACATAAGTCATTTTCTGACGGTGCGCAGTCTAATTCTCTGAATTTGCACAGCTGTGCAGTGAAATATTCGGAATAGCGCGTGGGTGTATTCGTGCTATACTTTTGGAGTAGAGATCAAGCCTTAAATTTTGTTGGACATCCGCTGCCCAATATCTCTTTAAAAATGCGTCCTTAAATTCGTCCACGGTGTCGAAAGTATTTCTAAAACTTCTAAACCATGTTAAACAATCACCATCCATTAATTTCTCGATTGATCTTAATTGACGCTCAGGTGCAACTCGTGTGTCCTTAAGGTACTCAAATACCTCCTTTAACCAGTATTTAGGCGTCAGAGAAGACACATTTCCTGAAAACTTCCTTGGTTTATCAGAGTCTGACCTAATAATGGTTATCACTTGATTTTGTACGTCATTATTGTTATTATTATTATTAAAAGGGGTAGACGTGAATACAGGTGGTCCCGGTGTTTTAAATTGGCTTTCTCCTGCTGGTTAATTCTTAAATATATTTTGGGGTTTTGTTTCTCCCCACTTCTCTCTCAGGTCCTCCATGCTCGCCCGATTTGGCTTATGATCTCCCTCACTAATTCCTTCTATGGCAATCATTCTTGTTTCGCTCTGATTTACTTTTCCTTCGAGTCTCTCTATCCTAGCGAATACTTCTTGGTTTGTCCCGTTTATTCGATCCTCATTATCCTCAGTTCTTCTCCCTATTTCTTCTTGCCTTCCTTTCAAGTTTTCCTTGAATATTTCAAACTCTTCCTTTATTTCCTTCTTAATCCCGAGGATCTGTGTTTTTATTTTATTTAACCTGTGCTTTTGTTTCTAATTCCTCTTTTGCGTTTTCTAAGTTTTGTTTTACGCATTTCTCTAATTTTTTAAGATCCTGTCTTATAGATTTTATTTCTCCTTGGGTTTTCTCCTCAGTTTTCTTTATTTTTGCCAGATCCTCCTGGTTTTGTTCTGCTTTCTTATTGGTTTCCCCTATGGTAATTTTCAAAGGATTGATACAATCTATAATTTTTTCAATTTGGATTTGTTGCCTATCAATGTTTTCCCCCTGTTTCTCAACAATTTCTCCCTGTGTCTTTATTAATGACTGTATGGGTTCTATGCGTTTACCTAACGTGGTTTCCCATGCTTTATCTTGTTCCTCTATTCTTTGATCTGTGTACTCTCTATCTTCCTTCGCTTGCATATCTATCCTTTTACCAATTTCATCTATACCGAACTTTCTTTGTTCATTACTTTCTTGGATTTGTTTTGATAAATCATTTATTTCCCTCTTTAATTCCTCCTGGGAATTTTTACATTGTGTTTCATTGTTCGCTAATTGCTTTGTTACATCGTTCTTAAATTCCTGGAAATCGACCTTATTTACTTCCAGTCTAAGATCTAACGTGTCTCCGAACGATTTCTCTATTTCTTTGAATCTAATGTCTATTTGCTCTCTTGTTTCGGTTTTACTATCGTTAATTTTCACCTCGATCTCATCTAGGCGTGATTTAACCTCTGCCTGTTCACCTGAGATATGGTTTACATCATTTTTAATAGTATCAATACTTCCTTGTATTTGTAATATACTATCATTTACATTTGCCTGTACGGCGTCAACTTTATTATTTAATTCACCTAATCTATTGTTCGATGTTTCAAAATTCTGTTGACATTCAATCCTACCCTTACTGATATTATCCCTATTTCCTTGGAGTTTATTATTTATTATTTCCAAGTCCTTTTTAGTTTCTTGGATTTTATTATTTATTCCTTCCAAGTCCATTTTAGTTTCATCCCTACTTTCTTGAAATTTATTATTTAAAACTTCGCTAGTTTCTTGAAATTTATTATTTAAAATTTCTGAGTTTTTTTACTCTCATCCATACTTTCCTGAAGCCTATTGTTTATAGCTTCCAAGAGATTTTTCATCTCTTCCGTCATAGCCATTCTTTTTCCAATCTATTTCGGAAAAGATGGACTACTACCCCCCCCCCCCACCACACACAGAATGGATCATGCACACGAGGTGAATCTGGGCTCGACCCGACATGTTTGTACTCTTTCTTTTTATTTGAGGTGAAGTGTCCACCGGGTGTGCAGGCATGCGAACCCGTTCACACGTCCCTCCTTCAAAATCTTCAACAACTTTAAGCAAGACACTTTTTGAAATAGTGATCTGAAAATTTTTGAAATTTTCTGATTTCCCCCCCCCGAAAACTCGAGTTTTTCTGTGTTTTTTTTCCTGGAAAAACCCGTCCCTAAAGGTGGGCGCCAAAGAAGAATTATACCACAGGGGACGGTATCTCCTTAAATTTATATAGGGTTGCGGGTTGCGGTCTTCCTACTGCGTTGATATTTACTTTATCTTTACTTTGACCGACTTCCCATGTGGACTTAGTATCCATATCTAGCACGCATTAAATGCTTCCCCTATGTGCTCGTATACACGGATGTTGATTAATCAGCACTCGGCTTATGCTCTTGCGGTTTCGGGTAATGGGACGTTCCTTCCCCCGCTGATTAAACATCTGATATGGATTACTCAGGTTCACAAGGATATTAAGGAAAAACTCAACATTTTAAATATTACAAAAATTTAATTCATAAAAGAAAAATATTTCACTCAAAAGCATGAAAAAATCACTCACTTGGCATATTTCCTTCAAGTGTTATCCATAACTAAAAACTAATCACTTAGCATAGACTCTTCAAGTGCCATTCAAAGAAAATTACCTTGCAAAATTTTATCAAGATCACTATAATGTCATTTCATCATTCTATGAACTCTATAACCACTCTGTAATCACTTTGTCTTGCTTAAATCTAAGTATAATTACTTGTATTATATTTCACTGAGGCGTCAAGCGCGCCTATCATTTAAGTCATACAACTTTCCAAGGCTTTGGATATTTATATTCACTTCAAAATCATTACCCTTCTGGGTTTCTTTAACATTACATTGTATTCGTTTATCTATTATTCACTTAGTCCTTTGGACCTTACCAATCATTTTCCTCAAAGCCTTAGATTTTACACATTTTTAGCCTATTTTCAATTTTGAAAAAATAGGCTTATGAGATCACCTTTTGTCCGTGTGTGTGTGCGTGTGTGTGTGTGTGTGTGTGTGGTGTGTGTGTCCCCCTAATAAAATCTAAACGGCTGGAGCGATTTCGATGAAACTTGGTAAGTTCATAGCACTATTCTCGGCGACCTCGACCGTGCCCTTCAAATTTTGATACGTCTCACCAAATCAACATGGCGGCTGTGCGAAATATTTCACTAGCATACAATATCTCAGAAACTATTACCGATATAGCCCTGAAATTTTGTACGGTGATAAAGAGCACTACTGAAAGTTCACCTATGAGACTTTCAAAAACCTGGTGACTACAAAACCAACATGGCGGTCAAGCGAAGTTGAGACTTTTAAATAGACTTTTCTCGCGATTTAACTATCCAAACGTAATGAAACATGGTACAGCAAATGTTTATACACATTGTAATGCACTGGAGTCTAATTTAGTTCAATTGTTTACATAACCTCAAAATGGCGGCTGTGCGAAATATTTCACTGACATTCTATATCTCCGAAACTATTACAGATATCACCCTGAAATTTAGTACGGTGATAAAGGGCACCAATACAAGTTTACCCATGTATAATTCATATACCTGTAAAGTACAAAACGAACATGGCGACCAAGCGAATTTGAAATATTTTAATAGACTTTTCTCGTGATTTAACTCTCTGAGCGCAGTGAAATGTGGTACAGTAAATGATTTTGCAGATTGTAATGCACTGCACTCTAATTTAATTCAATTGTTTACATAACCTCAAGATGGCGGCTGTGCGAAATTTTAAAATTAAGTTTTAATTTCTTGTGTCGTAATCATGCGATCGAAGTGAAACTTTGAATAATGAACCTAGGCAATAATTGTCCTGGAATGGTAGATAACTCTATGGCCTATACATATAACAATCCTAAATGGCGAGCTTCCGAAATATTTAATGTTTCTCAATATCTATGAATCTTTTACAGCAACCAAACTGAATTTTTTTTATGTTCATAGAGACTATGAACATATATCCACCTATAGGACTTTCAGTAACCTGGTGAGCACAAATCCAACATGGCGGCGACGCGAAGTATAAATATTTAAATGGACGTTTCACGCGAATTAACTATTCGAGTGCCGTGAAACGTTGCACATTAAATGCTTATACAAATGTTGATCCACTGGCATTAATTTATTTCAATTGTTTGCATAATCACAAGATGGCTGCTGTGCGTAATTTTAAAATCTCGTTTTTACTTCTTGTGTTCTAATCATGCGATTGAAGTTTGAATACCACACGTACACAATAATCTTAATGTAATAGTACAAAAATAAAAATCCAACCTGGCGACCATCTGAAATATTTAGACGGTTCTCAATATCTACGAATCTGTTGCAGCAGTTAAACTGAAATTTTGTATGTTGATAGAGGCAATTAACATGAGCAGGATATATGAAAATAGGCTGTATAGTTCTTCACCGAACTACTTGTTAATACTGTACAAGAACATGCCATGTCTATGAATCGAACCCTGGTTCTACCAGTTTCACTGTCATGCATTAGGTGATTTCTCTTTGCAATGTACGATGCACGGTATAATTTATTTTTATGGGATCTTTACTCATCATTAAACTATATTTTTCATAACCAGTATCTTTTACTCTTTCGAGGCAGAAACCTTTTTTACTTGCAACATGACTGTTTGACAAACTTGTAATATTCATGTAAATGATTCAAACTTATATTCTGGAGAAATATCTCCATCCCAGCATTTTTAGCCTATTTTCAATTTTGAAAAAATAGGCTTATGAGATCACCTTTTGTCCGTGTGTGTGTGTGTGTGTGTGTGTGTGTGTGTATGAGGTGTGTGTGTGTGTGTATGAGGTGTGTGTGTGTGTCCCCCTAATAAAATCTAAACGGCTGGAGCGATTTCAATGAAACTCGGTAAGTTCATAGCACTATTCCCGGCGACCTCGACCGTGCCCTTCAAATTTTGTTACGTCTCACCAATCCACCATGGCAGCTGTGCGAAATATTTCTCTAGCATTCAATATCTCCGAAGCTATTACCGATATCGCCCTGAAATCGTGTACGGTGATAAAGGGCACTACTATAAGTTCACCTATGAGACCTTCAAAAACCTGGTGATTACAAAACCAACATGGCGGTCAAGCGAAGTTGAGACTTTTAAATAGACTTTTCTCGCGATATAACTATCCAAACGTAATGAAACTTGGTACAGCAAATGTGTATACACATTGTAATGCACTGGAGTCTAATTTAGTTCAATTGTTTACATAACCTCAAAATGGCGGCTGTGCGAAATATTTCACTGACATTCTATATCTCCGAAACTATTACAGATATCACCCTGCAATTTTGTACGTTTATAAAGGGTACTGATACAAGTTTACCTATTTATGTTTCATAAACCTGTATAGTACAAAACGAACATGGCGACCAAGCGAATTTGAAATATTTTAATAGACCTTTCTCGTGATTTAACTCTCTGAGCGCAGTGAAATGAGGTACAGTAAATTATTTTGCAGATTGTAATGCACTGCCATCTAATTTAATTCAATTGTTTACATAACCTCAAGATGGCGGCTGTGCGAAATTTTAAAATTAAGTTTTTATTTCTTGTGTCGTAATCATGCGATCGAGGTGAAAGTTTCAATAATGAACCTAGGCAATAATTGTCCTTGAATGGTACTGTCCCCGTTTACCTGGATAGTAGGCTGTCAGATATCCGCCCCCTCAATCGGATTGCCAATTATCAATCGCACCGGCACAGTTACATCAATGAAAATGGCACCGACAGATACTATCGAGATAAGAGCACAGAAATTCACAGGAAATCATTGTGGAACACACCAAAATAGACGGGGGTTCATACTTACCGTTACTTACCTCTTAATTATCTCGGGGTTTGAGTTGACAACAGGATCACTAAAAGTCTGTTCACACAATAACCTCCACCATGACATTTAAAAATGAACCAGAAACGAAGACGAGAACTTTGAACTGTACAAAAGCTTTATTTCTAATAAAGGGTCTGATTTTACTAACACAACAAAAACAACGTGGCTATCAGTAGCCCAAGTCAATCTGACTACGTCCTCCAGTAGGACTTGCAAAATTATCATACAACATGATATAAAACATTTTAGCTCCCAAGAGCTTCAAATAACGTAATATTCATAACACTATTGGATTGGAGAAGGACGTCAGGGTGTGACATATATAGAGCATTTGGTTTCCTTTTAATAAACATGAGAATGGTATTTATAGTCGCAAGGCCAAAGTGTGTACGACCTCACTCCCTGAGAACCATATGTTGGCACAGCTGCGGGCTACCTTCCAGCCTGTTGCATACTGGTTAAATGCACTCCCTTCTCACACGCTATGTTACGTAAGAATACAGCCTGCACTCTCAAGCTTTTAAATGTCTATAAGACAACTCACATTATATTTACGCAAATCTTTCAAGTACTTTGCACACATCCTATTGGATCATTATATTAATTTCTTAAACTTGTTAACTTCAATCCAAATGTTTAATTAGCTCTTAAATGTTTATAACAAAATCACATAAATTATTTATAACAATTCGAAATTGTTTATAATATTTGTCAAAGACAATAAAAATATTATAAGCACGCCTTTAACATCACTCTCGTTTCACATTATTTTCAAAAATATTTACAACAATTATTTACAATATTAACATTTAAATTGTTTAAATTATTAATTAAATAAATACATTAACCACATGTTCATTCGGTTGGTAATTTTATAATCCTGTTTAATATAATCGACCAATGAAGGTTAGTTATACATGTTAATGTCACAATCTGGTTTAATAAAGTTTTTACTAATGATTTGTGACGGCAACCTTCATTCAAAATCTTATCTCAAATTCTTTCAAAACTCGTGTTAATTATAACAGTAAATCACTTGATTAATTTTCAACGAACTATAACAATCTTACTCCAGCGGAAAATCCTTCGCTAACAAGTTAATGCACAATCTGCATTAAAAATATGCCCAAAATCATCATATATTAATCTATATGGCATTAAAAACTTCTACATAACTTACAAAACTTCCACAAATAATTCTTTAACATTAATTCCTGTGGGAACTTCCTTCATATTCAAGGGCATTATATCTCAGCGACTTTCAACACGCGCTGCACTAGCGATTATACATTCATAGTTCCACTTAAAAATTCTAATAATCATTAATTGTTTCAAAACTGTTTTTCTATTTAACCTTCGTGGATTTCATTCATGAACTGAAATGAAGTCAAAACTTGCCAATCACAAACAAATTTAATAGTGAATACGCTTATATACGCCTGTCTGGTCTATCAAAATTTAAGATTAACATCTTTAAAAAAAAAATGTAGTATGAAAATACTATCTTCAAATAAAGTGCGACTAAAAAGCAAAGTAGTCGAATAGAATCCAATTAGACTGGGGAATGCAAACATCGTTCTATAAATCTCTAATTGAGAAAAACTCCTAACAAAAGTACTTGACTTTAAAGCATTCAATAATTCATTATTAAAGTTACTCTTTCACAAAAGTGTCTATAATGCAATGTTCATTCATAACTGACGATAAATGTCTGTGTTGCAATCAATTCAAATAACGACTAGTATTTCCAAGATCGTCGACAACGTAAGAGATTTTAACGCTCTAAAATCATTTAAATGTTCTTCCTTCTTGATGATGACAGAAAATTGTTCAAAGTAATTAAACTGGGGTAGAATTACTTTAATAAAGTGACACGCTGTCTGAATTTAAATCTGCCATAAAAATCATTAACTTACAGTCAAATCGTGACTACAAAAAAAAAAAAAAAAAAAATTACTGAAAAATCTAAATATCAGTCTCAACTGATTCAAAATCGTTAACTATGCCCATGACATAACAATGTCTTAATAAATCGTCGAAAAAGGCATAACTCATCAAGGTGTACTGAGAATAAGAATCTCAACAAGAAAATAGGGCAAAATACATGAGGATAAAAATATGGGAAGAATGGTTGCTCAAACATTATTAGTAAACTCAAATACAATAAACGTTCACGACTACCTTATCTGCCGATTGACGTTCCAGAGGAAAATTCCCCAAAGAAGACTGCTGATGGATCCATTTCACCACGTTAAAGCTGAGCTCCATCCTCGAAATAGGAAATAGCACCCTCGGAGAATCGAACTGCTTCCTTCTCCGTGAATCGCTCTGCTCCTCGAAGACGAATAGACATCCTTCCGGCAATAATCTTCTTTGTGAGTCGGGATATCCCTGACCTCTCTTGAAAAATTCCCTGAAGTTCCAGTAGACAATCGTCATGAAGTTTTGTAGAAATTTCCGAAGAAATTATTCATATACAGAGTATGAAATTGTTTCTATGGCTGTTCGATGGTATTCAGCCTTTAATTACGAAACATGGGTGTAGATGGTATTCACCGCATGTTCGCTCGTGTGGAATAGCGATTAGCGAAGTTCCATGTCGCTATCTTACTCCAATGAAGTATGTCCCAATTGCAATAAGCCCTTTTAGCCTTCCATTTGCTCTTCGATTGTAGTGTCAGAAGAACAAACTGCCGTATTCAATTGCTCCATTATACTGTATCGTTCTGTAACCAAGCAATCTGAAGTCTTTCTACTCCACTCGCAGCGTCAGCCGTTGCGTTGATTCTGGCTATACAAAAAGTGCTTCTCTAGTGGCGAGATAATCACTTTTGTCAGTCGTATAAAACTGCTAATATCTTTTAAACTAATCGGTCGAAATTGTTCAGCTTTTCTCTATAACTGCATGTAGCACTGCACAATACAATTATCTTATCGGTGACCGCTAACTGTTCGAAGCTAAACTTGTAGAAGCTTTCTAAGGTCCGTTTCAACTTCACCTAGTTTGACCTGGATCTCGTTAATATAGTGGCCTCGCCACGCGTTATAAAGACGATTCTTTTCACTGCTGTTCACTTCGATGTCTCACTATAATGAATGTATAAGAAAAGAACTTTCACAAATATACTTCGATGATCTGAGAATGAGATCTCAGAATGATCAGAGAACGAAAGAGACTCCTCTCTTCTGCGCAAGCCCTTTTATTAACTTCTCGAGGGGCGTTTCCATCCCTTCCAAAGCGTGATACTACGTCATCGGTAAAAGTTCCAACTTCGTTAATACATGACGGAATTTCAAAATTTAAAAACTGAAAATAAATTTCACCAAAATTCCAAATCAATGCCTTTACTGCAAATGGATTTCCACAATTCTGCATTCCAAAAGTAATAAAAATACCATAGTTTCAGCAATCTCCGTCTTCCTTGAAACTATCGTTCATTGGTTCATGCCTCTCCTCCAATAGCATAGTTTCTTCCTCAGCAGAATTCCTCGTTTCCTGCGACTGCGTCGTAAATCTTGGAACATTCTGGACTAAAATGCTGACGTCACTGAGAATCTCAGCTCAAGTAGCCTGCTAGCATAGCATATACGTCATCCGTGCTTACGTCATGACTACCCACGTCATAACTATGACAGCCATAACTCTCCTTATAATTTCAAATATAGCCACCGTGGTCTCTACATAATTCAATTACGGGGGCATTCTCCTCTCACCACGTTTTAAAAACAGTTGCAAATTGTTTTTAAACTCAATGTTACAAGTATCTCAACTCTGTTGAACACGAAATTGAATTATTACTGGCTTACTCTAGTATGATATTTCCTCTATGTTCCTTAATCATAAATTTCTTCTACTCTGGGTTGTGTGTGGTTAATGTATTCTTTCCTCTCTACTTTCTCTTCTGACCAGTATTTCTATTTTCTAAGTTCTGCTGGCTCGTAGAAGGACCAGGATCGATTACAACATCCTGCCTTTTCTTTTGATTGTCGGCTTCTTTATCCCTTAATTCTTTTAAGTATTGCTGGCTTTCCTTTTCTCTTTGCTGATATTGATCAGGTGTCATAACCTGACCTTGAGTATTCTGGTTTCTATTTTGGTTTTGGTTATTCCTATTATAGTTACGGTTATACCCATTATTGTTGTAATACCTGCCTCTTCCATTGTAGTTTCCTCGGTTGTAGTTCCAACCTCTTCTCTGTTGATACGGTCGGTAACCTTGTGATCTGTAATTTCTAAACTGATTATTCCTGTGAGGACCTACATTGTCAGTTTTCTCCTGCTCTGGCTTGTCAGTTTGTTGGACTTGGTCCATATATACCGTATTGATTTCTTTAAATTCCTGCCTTTGACCTTTCTGGACTACGTTAGGCATTGGACTTGTGTAGTCTAACCTTCTCAGTAATTCATCCATGCTGGATAAATCCCTGATGTTGGACGAAATTATAAGTCTCCTCACCTCAACTGGCAGCATACGAGAAATCGCATCTATTAGTTGCTCCGTGGACAATGGGGGTTGCAAAAATCTCAAGCGGGACAACTGACTCGTAAAGAAATCAGCGTACCTCGTTGGAAGAGTACCTGAGTATTTTCTTGAATACACCTCCGCTCTTAACGAATTCTGCGCTTCTATGGACCAAAATCGTTTGATTAACGCCTCTGCAAACTCGTCAAATTTACTGAATGTGTATCTAAATGCGCGAAACCATTCAAGGGGTCCTCCAATCAGATATCTCTCTACTATCTTCATCTCTCTCTCTCTGGGAATGTGAGCTTCGATGAAATAATCTTTGAGATTCCTTACATACTCTATAGGTGTCAAACTATCAGTGTTACTGAAATTTTGTGGTTTGTCCTCGAAATTCCTGATGACCGTCACGTTCCTCGGATATGAATCCGGATAGTTTTTCCCACTATCTCGATAGTTCCACTCAGGTTCCATATTCCTCTCGTCATCCTCCTCTCTGAATCTGGATACACGTTCTTCAGGAGTCATGTCTCTCTCTTCTGGCTCTAGGTGACATCTTCTGGTATACTTCCTATTCAATTCGCAAGCTAAGCCTTCTGTATCCTTGTCGGTGATTTCTGTTAAGACTTTCTTGACTATCTCTTCTTTGTAGTTCTCCATTAAACTAGCCTCTCCTAACTTCAAATTTTTCAGTTTACTCGTCGTTTCATTTACATCCGAGACAACTTTATGAATTTGATCCTCTAATGTAGATTTTAAAGTTTGCATATCCTGATCTAGTTGTGTTCTATCGTCAACTTGTTTTTCGGATAACGAATTTATCCTGACGCTTAAATCTTTCCTAATCTGTACTACTTCATTGTTAATTTCTATCTGCGTACTGGCAAGTTTTCTTTCAATCCTTTCCTGAATTTGGGTTACATGTTCCCCACTTGACTTATTCCACTCGTCTTTCCATACCGCTACGTTTGCTGTTAACATTTCGGCTATGTCTACTTCGATATCCTCTTTTAATACTCTATTGTGGTCTAATACCTGGGTTCCCATGACCTCTACATCATACTTCAACTCTGCTAAAGACGTTGTTGTTCTAACCGATTCATCGACTAACCTAGTCGCTAATGCAGTTATATTACGCGTACAAAGAGTTTTTGAGTTTTCGATTTCTTCCCTGACTTTATTTACATCAGTTTGGACTTTAGTGATATCTACGAAAACTGTGTTGACCTCTACCTGAATCTTAGTTATGTCACTTTGCACCTCAGTTATATCCGCATGAATGTTATTAATGTCTACCTGAACATTGGATACATCCGTTCTAGCTTTTTGAATTTCTTTTTGGACTTCCTCGACCTTGTCTTGGACAGTCGCTACATCGTTTTTGACAACAACTACTTCGGCTCTAGCACAAGAAATATCCCCTCGGACATTAGCTACATCTAGATTTAACATTGTAAGGTCTCTCTGTACCTTAGACACATCATTTTTAACATCAGACACATTTGTGCGGATGTCACTTACAGTATTTTCAATTCCTAGGGTATTAATCTGTAAACGCGACATATTATCCTCCAAATTAGCAGCACTAGTTTGGATACCCTTCAAACTTTCATCCATGCTAGCTTTCAAATTACTAGCATTCTCCTCCATTCTTGCATTCAAATTAGCAGACAAATTACTATTATTCTCCTTCATGCTTTCATTCAGCATCTGCTTCATACTACTAGTCATGCTTGCTTTCAAATTAGCAGACATATTACTAGCATTCTCTTCCATCATCTGCTTCATGTTAGCAGACATCTCCTCTAACATTTTCTTCAAACTTTCATCTGCCATTACAATATTATTCAAAAATGGATTGCTGTAGGGACATACATCAAAAGAGCAAAATAACAACATTTGAGCAACACTTTTCACCATATATAAATTTGATCAATTTTCTGTCTTAAATCTAACTTATAACTACCTTATAATTAACCTTCGAAGATACTTCATGTTGAAACAAACTCAAGCACATGTTCAAAATTTCTCTGGCTCATTTTAAAATATCCTAACACAAATAATTTATATTTACAATCCAAATAATTAAATTTTATCTTTAATATGACTAAAATGTCATAAGCCGGTCAAATAAAATAAGATTCCAGATCATAGGCGATTTTCCTAAGTTTCCAGCCTATTTAACCTTTCTCAAGTTGTATAAGATCTGATCTTTTCTGAGTGTAATTTTCCTAACACAATACAACATTTAATTCCTATATAATCACACTCTTAAATACTACAATTGGCCTAGACATCTAACAAAGAATCAACCTCTTTATTTGAGTCTAATCGAACCTCACGTTTTAGGTGCGAATCTTTCTATTGTTCAACCTGGTGATCCAGTTTTGTCGAATTCGTCCCACGTATTAGGGTCAATCTTTCTGTTGACTCAGCCCCACGTTCATGGGTCGCCAATCTTTCTGTCCCCGTTTACCTGGATAGTAGGCTGTCAGATATCCGCCCCCTCAATCGGATTGCCAATTATCAATCGCACCGGCACAGTTACATCAATGAAAATGGCACCGACAGATACTATCGAGATAAGAGCACAGAAATTCACAGGAAATCATTGTGGAACACACCAAAATAGACGGGGGTTCATACTTACCGTTACTTACCTCTTAATTATCTCGGGGTTTGAGTTGACAACAGGATCACTAAAAGTCTGTTCACACAATAACCTCCACCATGACATTTAAAAATGAACCAGAAACGAAGACGAGAACTTTGAACTGTACAAAAGCTTTATTTCTAATAAAGGGTCTGATTTTACTAACACAACAAAAACAACGTGGCTATCAGTAGCCCAAGTCAATCTGACTACGTCCTCCAGTAGGACTTGCAAAATTATCATACAACATGATATAAAACATTTTAGCTCCCAAGAGCTTCAAATAACGTAATATTCATAACACTATTGGATTGGAGAAGGACGTCAGGGTGTGACATATATAGAGCATTTGGTTTCCTTTTAATAAACATGAGAATGGTATTTATAGTCGCAAGGCCAAAGTGTGTACGACCTCACTCCCTGAGAACCATATGTTGGCACAGCTGCGGGCTACCTTCCAGCCTGTTGCATACTGGTTAAATGCACTCCCTTCTCACACGCTATGTTACGTAAGAATACAGCCTGCACTCTCAAGCTTTTAAATGTCTATAAGACAACTCACATTATATTTACGCAAATCTTTCAAGTACTTTGCACACATCCTATTGGATCATTATATTAATTTCTTAAACTTGTTAACTTCAATCCAAATGTTTAATTAGCTCTTAAATGTTTATAACAAAATCACATAAATTATTTATAACAATTCGAAATTGTTTATAATATTTGTCAAAGACAATAAAAATATTATAAGCACGCCTTTAACATCACTCTCGTTTCACATTATTTTCAAAAATATTTACAACAATTATTTACAATATTAACATTTAAATTGTTTAAATTATTAATTTAATAAATACATTAACCACCATGTTCATTCGGTTGGTAATTTTATAATCCTGTTTAATATAATCGACCAATGAAGGTTAGTTATACATGTTAGTGTCACAATCTGGTTTAATAAAGTTTTTACTAATGATTTGTGACGGCAACCTTCATTCAAAATCTTATCTCAAATTCTTTCAAAACTCGTGTTAATTATAACAGTAAATCACTTGATTAATTTTCAACGAACTATAACAATCTTACTCCAGCGGAAAATCCTTCGCTAACAAGTTAATGCACAATCTGCATTAAAAATATGCCCAAAATCATCATATATTAATCTATATGGCATTAAAAACTTCTACATAACTTACAAAACTTCCACAAATAATTCTTTAACATTAATTCCTGTGGGAACTTCCTTCATATTCAAGGGCATTATATCTCAGCGACTTTCAACACGCGCTGCACTAGCGATTATACATTCATAGTTCCACTTAAAAATTCTAATAATCATTAATTGTTTCAAAACTGTTTTTCTATTTAACCTTCGTGGATTTCATTCATGAACTGAAATGAAGTCAAAACTTGCCAATCACAAACAAATTTAATAGTGAATACGCTTATATACGCCTGTCTGGTCTATCAAAATTTAAGATTAACATCTTAAAAAAAATTGTAGTATGAAAATACTATCTTCAAATAAAGTGCGACTAAAAAGCAAAGTAGTCGAATAGAATCCAATTAGACTGGGGAATGCAAACATCGTTCTATAAATCTCTAATTGAGAAAAACTCCTAACAAAAGTACTTGACTTTAAAGCATTCAATAATTCATTATTAAAGTTACTCTTTCACAAAAGTGTCTATA
The DNA here is from genome assembly GCA_946902985.2 of Meconema thalassinum. NCBI lineage: Eukaryota > Metazoa > Arthropoda > Insecta > Orthoptera > Tettigoniidae > Meconema > Meconema thalassinum. Next base: position 72,415,550 of record OX336397.1, read on the forward strand.
ATGCAATGTTCATTCATAACTGACGATAAATGTCTGTGTTGCAATCAATTCAAATAACGACTAGTATTTCCAAGATCGTCGACAACGTAAGAGATTTTAACGCTCTAAAATCATTTAAATGTTCTTCCTTCTTGATGATGACAGAAAATTGTTCAAAGTAATTAAACTGGGGTAGAATTACTTTAATAAAGTGACACGCTGTCTGAATTTAAATCTGCCATAAAAATCATTAACTTACAGTCAAATCGTGACTACAAAAAAAAAAAAAATTACTGAAAAATCTAAATATCAGTCTCAACTGATTCAAAATCGTTAACTATGCCCATGACATAACAATGTCTTAATAAATCGTCGAAAAAGGCATAACTCATCAAGGTGTACTGAGAATAAGAATCTCAACAAGAAAATAGGGCAAAATACATGAGGATAAAAATATGGGAAGAATGGTTGCTCAAACATTATTAGTAAACTCAAATACAATAAACGTTCACGACTACCTTATCTGCCGATTGACGTTCCAGAGGAAAATTCCCCAAAGAAGACTGCTGATGGATCCATTTCACCACGTTAAAGCTGAGCTCCATCCTCGAAATAGGAAATAGCACCCTCGGAGAATCGAACTGCTTCCTTCTCCGTGAATCGCTCTGCTCCTCGAAGACGAATAGACATCCTTCCGGCAATAATCTTCTTTGTGAGTCGGGATATCCCTGACCTCTCTTGAAAAATTCCCTGAAGTTCCAGTAGACAATCGTCATGAAGTTTTGTAGAAATTTCCGAAGAAATTATTCATATACAGAGTATGAAATTGTTTCTATGGCTGTTCGATGGTATTCAGCTTTTAATTACGAAACATGGGTGTAGATGGTATTCACCGCATGTTCGCTCGTGTGGAATAGCGATTAGCGAAGTTCCATGTCGCTATCTTACTCCAATGAAGTATGTCCCAATTGCAATAAGCCCTTTTAGCCTTCCATTTGCTCTTCGATTGTAGTGTCAGAAGAACAAACTGCCGTATTCAATTGCTCCATTATACTGTATCGTTCTGTAACCAAGCAATCTGAAGTCTTTCTACTCCACTCGCAGCGTCAGCCGTTGCGTTGATTCTGGCTATACAAAAAGTGCTTCTCTAGTGGCGAGATAATCACTTTTGTCAGTCGTATAAAACTGCTAATATCTTTTAAACTAATCGGTCGAAATTGTTCAGCTTTTCTCTATAACTGCATGTAGCACTGCACAATACAATTATCTTATCGGTGACCGCTAACTGTTCGAAGCTAAACTTGTAGAAGCTTTCTAAGGTCCGTTTCAACTTCACCTAGTTTGACCTGGATCTCGTTAATATAGTGGCCTCGCCACGCGTTATAAAGACGATTCTTTTCACTGCTGTTCACTTCGATGTCTCACTATAATGAATGTATAAGAAAAGAACTTTCACAAATATACTTCGATGATCTGAGAATGAGATCTCAGAATGATCAGAGAACGAAAGAGACTCCTCTCTTCTGCGCAAGCCCTTTTATTAACTTCTCGAGGGGCGTTTCCATCCCTTCCAAAGCGTGATACTACGTCATCGGTAAAAGTTCCAACTTCGTTAATACATGACGGAATTTCAAAATTTAAAAACTGAAAATAAATTTCACCAAAATTCCAAATCAATGCCTTTACTGCAAATGGATTTCCACAATTCTGCATTCCAAAAGTAATAAAAATACCATAGTTTCAGCAATCTCCGTCTTCCTTGAAACTATCGTTCATTGGTTCATGCCTCTCCTCCAATAGCATAGTTTCTTCCTCAGCAGAATTCCTCGTTTCCTGCGACTGCGTCGTAAATCTTGGAACATTCTGGACTAAAATGCTGACGTCACTGAGAATCTCAGCTCAAGTAGCCTGCTAGCATAGCATATACGTCATCCGTGCTTACGTCATGACTACCCACGTCATAACTATGACAGCCATAACTCTCCTTATAATTTCAAATATAGCCACCGTGGTCTCTACATAATTCAATTACGGGGGCAGTACATAACTCTATGGCCTATACATATAACAATCCTAAATGGCGTGCTTCCGAAATATTTAGACAGTTCTCAATATCTATGAATCTTTTACAGCAACCGAACTGATTTTTTTATGTTCATAAAGACTATGAACATATGTTCACCTAAAGGACTGTCAGTAACCTGGTGAGCACAAATCCAACATGGCGGCGACGCGATGTATAAATATTTAAATGGACGTTTCTCGCGAATTAACTATCCGAGTGCCGTGAAACGTTGCACGTTAAATGCTTATACAAATGTTGATCCACTGGCATCTAATTTATTTCAATTGTTTGCATAATCACAAGATGGCTGCTGTGCGTACTTTTAAAATCTCGTTTTTACTTCTTGTGTTCTAATCATGCGATTGAAATTTGAATACCACACGTACACAATAATCTTAATGTAATAATACAAAAATAAAAATCCAACGTGGCGACCATCTGAAATATTTAGACGGTTCTCAATATCTACGAATCTGTTACAGCAATTAAACTTTAATGTTGTATGTTGATAGAGGCAATTAACATTAGTAGGATATATGAAAATAGGCTGTATAGTTCTTCACGAATCTACTTGTTAATATATACGTTAATTTCAGCTTGCATCATTTTACAAAAACTTTTATCTAATGGTTTTTTTTATTATGTTAGTCTTCACACAGACCCTCAGTTGACCGTGAAACTCATTTACTATCTAACTCACTCCCACAGTACGGTAGGTCGGTTCTTAGACAGATGTCTCGCCTCCGTGGTGGTACTTTGCTTGATTTATGGTGTCTCGACTGGCCGCCACGCTTCCTACAAGGTTTGCTCTTTTAAACATATGATTACCAAGGCTTCAAAAGGCTGTTATTTGTGAGCTCGATTGCGTAACTCCCAGTTACGACCGATCTCATCTGGCCAGTACATCGTACATTTGCAATTTTAACGAAAAATCATGACTCACCCTCGTGATCCATCTTCTGATCCACTTGTGGGAAGGATTTCACCCACCTAACGACATAATTAGTACTCTTCCATGGCAGTTTTTATTGTGAGCGACACCTCACTTAGGTCCAATCGACCATTACTTAAATCTACACACATCACTTATTTGTATAACACTATATTAACACTAAAACACATATTCTTGAAGCTTATGTACACTGCATAAATTTCACCACCTCTCAGTAACTTTTGGCACGTTTATCGGTGTTCACGCCCTGATGAGATCTCTGGACCCTGCATTGGACGTGATGCAAACTCGAAACGGCTCCTAATTGTTCACTGGATCTAGTCTCTGTCCTGTTCTTTAGATAGTCTATTTTTGACTTCTATTATTGTCTTTTTATTAGCGATTTTTAGCTTTTACTTGTCCTACGTTTGCGTATCGGTCTATCGAACCTATGGCCCGCTTACTTTGTGACCGTATTGTCCTTATTTGCGACAAGTTTCCCTTTCTTCTCCTACGAGAATGTCTTTATTGTTACGTTCCTATCCGAAACGCCGTAGCTTCGCTAACGTTCACTCTGTTTGTTCCGGGTCTCGAACCCGTGTTCATTTACTTGTATTGTTCCAATATCGGTCCCTCAATACTATAGTCTTTTAACTTAACTTTTACGGAGACCTGTCTATGTATTTCAAAATGATGACCTCCAGTTTAATGTCTTTACTGATCCTGACGGCTGTATTCTAGCTTGTTACTATTCTAGAATGTCGCGGCGCAATTTTACTTTGTTACGGTTTTCGAGTAGCGTATTGTAATGTTGATCTAGCACAAGTGCTTTAGTGATCACTGATAACAACCGTAGCGGATTTAATTTACCTCGCACATACAACTTTTCGTTATTACCGTGGATACTGATGATCGTTGATTTGTTTTAACACGCTCTACTTCGGCGGTTGGTAACGGACTTCGTTACTTGCTGCGAATTCTACATACAGGAGTACGATGAGTCTTGTCTACTGTGAGGACGGACTTCCGTCTCGACAACTTGACAATACTGTGTGCGGTGTACTTGTATACTGTGCGGAAATGCGTTAAGCCTCCCCGGGCTTACTGAACTGCGACGAATGTTATTCAACGCCTCTGCATTTTGAGAGACAGCGTGGAGCCTATCCTGCTTCTGGTGAACTGCTTCTGACACAGCCTATAGCATTACTCGACTGTCGGATACTGCATGCTTTGTGGTTGAGACCTGGGCTATTTGTTGGGAGCTTGCAAAAATAAACTGCTTTTGCTTTCTTCCTGGAGCTAACTTCCGAACCAGACGTCGTACGTTTTTGAAAAGTACATCATATTGTTCCCTATATTTCAAACGTCTCATTGCCACTTCGTTTTCTAAAAATCGATCGTCTAATTAATTTGCATAAAATTTATAAAGCTCCTCAGCTGCGTGGGTGCTTGAATTTTTTTTTACCTTCATCCCACTACCTTCGCTTGGCCCCGCCTAATGCCGTAGCTGCTGACTAAGTACTTCTTTCCTAGGCCTAAATTATTCACTTTTAACTTCTCTTAATTCATAATTTGCGGGATCATTCTTATTCCCATAAACCTATTGTTATAATTTTGCATTGTTTCCGTGAAGACGGCTTATTTCGCAATTTTGCGGTGTTGATGTGCAACCCAACGTTGTCGAAAAAATACTAATGTCAGCACTCAGTGGTTGTTCCCCTGCTTACCTGCTCGGGCTGATTCATCCCAGCGTGACTGCATGCGTGATTCACCTATCGCTTGCACCACATGCCACTAGATAAAGCTATCAATGTTCTGCGTCATGCTCTGAATCATTTCCTGGTTTCCTCACTGCCAGTTCATGTTGGACCTCTTTTCATCTTAAAGGACGGAAGTTCATATACTGTACCAACTCTAATTGGGTACAATACTAAGTAGAGATTTATTTATTTATTCGTGTCAGAAGTACAAAACATAAAATGCACACAAGTATGTGTCCAACAGACGACTTCAAACAGTTTCTGCCCAGAACTTAGCAACTTCCATAGCACTTGAATTAGCTCAAGTCAAGTCATTCATTGTGCGGCTGTAGGGGCACAATGGACAGGAGAAGAGGTGTTGAGTTGTCTGGGTTGCGCCACAATCACACAGGACTGTCTTGGTGGAAAATGCCACAGATATAAGTTGTCCCTGGATCTTGCGACTTCCACCCCCAGTCTATTCAGGGTCTTCCAGATTAGCCAGTTCTCTGTGTGACCAGGAGGTAGAGATTCCTTTGGTTCCATCCATACAGACAGATTGCTGGTCCTCTCCTCCCACACGGCAACTCGAGCTATTTCTGCTGTTCCTAGTAATGGTTGAGTAGTTGTTAGGAAGCTCTTTCTCGATTTTAATCTCCTATCAGCAGGTCGATATCCAAAGAGTGGGTGTGGGGTTATAGTAGATGATTTACTTCTTTCGTTGTTTGCAGCCACTTCTCTTCTGATATCAGGTAGAGCAATCCCTGCAAGATAGTGTACTTTACTGATGAGAGTTGCCTCAAGCAACCTGTAATTATCCTGCTTTGCTTGGGCTGACTTGTACCACACAGGACTGGCATATTCTCCTGCTGAATAGCATAAAGCCAATGCTGTTGTTCTTAACGTTTGGGGATGGGTGGCCCAGTAGTCCCTGCCAGTCTACGGAGGAAGCTGTTCCTCGAAGAGATCTTCTGTTTTAGCTTAAATCACTACTCCTTGTATGTGAGTGTACGGTCCAAGGTGACACCTAGATATTTGGGATGGAAGCAATGATCCAATAACATACCATTCCAGAATAATTCAAGTTTCCGACTAGAATGGGGAATTATGACCCGAGGCTTAAATAATACTCTATATTTTCGTTTTGGTAATCCCTCATTTCCTGTCACTTACTGTACCTTCCTTCCTAGCCTTGGACTTCTTCACCCTGCAAAAGAAACATGTCCATAGCTTTTGGAACACTCGAAGTTATTTCTCTATTATTTACGGTCGGGTCAGATTTACCCATGGCGCCATTTCTCGCGTGACAATTCTCGGCTTACGTTAGTCGGAACAATACGAAAAAATAAGGGGAAAAATCCAAATAATTTGGTGCAGCACACCTTGGACACCTTGGTCATCAGCTCCTCTGTTTGAAAAAATTCAGATGACTATCAAAGCCAAAGCATACCTTTCTGTGGTAAGCATCTTTTGACCAAACTAAAACGTCATCAGCCCAATAGTTTGCAGATAGCGGCCATGTATGTGTGCAAATCGATTCCCCCTATCAATTCAAACACGGCGAAACCGAATTGAACGACATTTGGTACAGATGTAGCACAAGCAAATGGCAACTCAGTGTCATGTTTTGTAACGTCGCCATCTTGACGGAAACGTAATGGCATCCACCCAAGTGTTAAAAGCTTAAATCAAATTACGACTCACCTAATCATCCGATCTCTACCAAATGTTGCAACAATATACCTTAATGTGGGGAGCGTCTTTTACCCAAACTACAAGGTCATTAACGAAATCGTTTCAATGTGGTGGATGTATAAATCATGAAAGTATTATAGCCTAACCGTAACTTACGATTAAACAAGGCCTGTCCTCAACAATTCAGCTTGTCGTACATAGGGAGGTTTAATCTGTCCTGAAAGAGGTGACCGGTAGGATTTTAGCATATTATAACAGAATATGTAACCGTAGAAGTGACTGACAGGTCAGGCTTACCGTGCCATATCGTTGTGGGCCCGTGCCGTCCCGTTGTCAACATGGCCACAATTTTTGCTCGTAAATACATATATTTCCGAAACTTCCTAAGTTTATATCCTTTTAGGAATATACTGAACAAAATAATACATATTTAGTATCAAATGGTTTATAGAAACGCCTTGTAAACGCTAATGAAATCGTTGATTTCAACACAAAATATGATACAGTTATACTAAACCAGTCTTTTATCAAGTATTATCGTAGCGCATCCGTGGCGTAATGGTAGCGACTTGGGCTCTTAGCCTGGGGGTTTGTGGATCAAATCACTGCAGGTTCAAATTTCTTTACTTCTTTCTTTTTGGTATTTATTGATATATAACTACTCACACGTTATAATGTTAAGCATATATACTGTAGTGTGTATTTGTAATCGAAAATATTATGGGCTGTATATACTTATAACATCACATATTTCAACACTCGAATACAGCGATTAATATTCGTTGACCATGATCTGCGGTAGATTATTTAGTTTTTTTGCGGCATCGTGGTCTTGTAGCTCGTTTACATGAGTGTGTGTAGAAGTTGTCTGATAACCTGTGTCACTGTGATGTCTGTAGGCTTACTGGTGTGTGTACTTTTATACGAGAAAGGATTTGGATAGGGAGCTGTTGTTGTTGTTGTTGTTTCAATTGAGATGCATGGACATCGTGGTCATTCAGCCTCGTGTACTTGGGTGAATGTGGAATTTTGTCTGAAAACCTGTATTATTGTGATGTCTGTAATTAGTGTGTATCCCTCCCTATATTATTCTGCTAAGGTCCCATTCAAGTTTTGTACCGAAAATAAGGTCTCATTAACACCAACCTACACATATGGGGTACCTACAGGTTCAGCATAACCCACTGCGTAAGAGAAACGAACTCACTTATTCTTTAAATGCCTCACAATTAAATAAATACCTTAAAACATGTATATTTACAATGAAATAATGAAAGAATGCAACACGGTAACCATGGTAACAGAATCGAACAGGTCCATCTATTTCTGTAAGATGCAATGCAATACCAATTATTACATTACTGTGAAAGTTTCCAGACGATTATAAGGTTAACACTGAACCAAATTAAGCTATAAAAATCATCAATACATAGAGTATAATGCGCTTAAGGGGGGTCAAGGGGCACTCTAGAATTTTTTCACGCAATTTTCACGTGTGAGTGTGTTACGAAAGTCTTTTTCACCCGACTATAAAGGGTCCTCCGAAAACCACATTAAAAAGCCCTTAAATTAACAGTGTCTGTGATATTCCCAGAAATTAACTTCGCTCTAATATACCTATGAAGGAATAACAAACCCCTAACCATTGCACCAGTAGCTGAATTGATAAAGTCTGATTATTCATACCATGGATAAATCAGTCATAGCATTCATGATTGAGATTTTGCTAAGTGTACTCTTTACAACTATAATATTCGCCGGCGAAGCCGTGACGAGTAATGCTAGTACTGTATATATAATTCAGGTGAGGATTCAATCAATAAACGTTTAATATGTGTATAGCACGTTGTATTTCAACAAGCTACTAAAACCAACATTCAATTATACTCCTTCAAAAGGACAAAGAGTTATAACTGTACCCATTCGTTTAGGAGAAAGTAGGCTATATGTTCTTTACTGACGCCAGTTCTGAAGGTTTAAGAACACGCTGTACGTTAATTCAAAACGCAGTTATATGGAGTAAGAGGTATAAGAAAATTAATATTACCAACAAAGTAACAATAAAATATCCTTCTCCTCTTATCCCCGCGACAAAAAAAACACCAGTAAATCTGCAGCATCCATTACTGCCAACTTGCCGGCTGAACAGCGAGCGCTATGCATTAAAACCACATCCCTGGCTATATGAGGAATCCAGGAATTTCCAATTTAGGCTGAGGACGGAGCATGGCAGTGTAATTATTTTTAAGGGTGCGTAGGACTTTATTTCCAGCTGCAAATAAACAGAGAAACACGTGAATTCTGCAGCTGCACTGCGTATTCTAGGATCTGCTCTAAGATGGGGATAAAATTTGATAAATCTTTTCACGGCTCCAAATATTAGGAATTATAACAATAAATAAGAATATAGTACGGCCTCGGGTGCCGGATGCAAGCTTTGTTATTTGCGTCCGAAGGGCAGCTTGCATGTCAAATTTTGTTGTTCCTTGTAACACTATGAAAGTCAAGGAGGTTCGATATCTAAGCTCCTTGACTCTACAGCGCTTTCTAGTAGAGAATGGAGGAACTTTTGTGTTGGCGGAAAATTCCGAGATTATTTTTACCCTACTTTTCACATTTTGCAAAAATGAGGAAAAAGTAGACTTATGAGATCGGGCAAATGTGTGTCTGTCTGCCTGTCCTTCTGTCTGTCTGTCTGGCTGTGTGTGTGTCCCCCCCTATCAACTCCTAAACGGCTGCAGCAATCGAAACAAAATTTGGTAGGAGTAAAGATCTATACCTGAGTATCTCACGGCCATATTTGAAAATGATGTCAGTGCTACCAACTGCTGAAAAATCGCAATTGAAATTTGAGCTCCATGTTGGATATCTTGGAAAGTATGAATGGGAGCTATTTCAAAATTGGCATACTTACAGATCATAATATTTCAGTTTAATTTCCAGGAGGCCAAACATGGCAGTGTTGCCAAAATGATTATAAGCCTCCTGATAGGTCCAATTTTTAAATGCATATAACTTCTACACTATCAAGTGGAATTCAACCAAATTTCGTATGTTGTATGTGTACATAACCAGATATGACTGAGCGTATTCTTAAGACCTACCAGGGCTGCCAACTGTTAATAAATGCTCCTAATTTATTTTATCCAAATACCAATATATCAGAAAGTATGCAAGCCGACAGCTTTAAACTATGCACACGTATAGTACCTGACATTCTATATTAATTTGGAGTAACTTATATACGTCAGTGCTACCAACATGATTCTAAGCCTGCTGACAGGTCCAACTTTAAATACATGTAACTTCCATACTATCATTTGGATTTCAACCAAATTTCGTATGTGCTATGTGTACCATAACAGATATGACTATCCGTATTCTAAGGAGCAACCAGGGCTGCCAACTGTTAATATGTGCTGTCCCTATTTTGTTACCCTAATATCAATATATCAGAAAGTATGCAAGCCAATAGCTCTAAACTTTGCACACGTATAGTACCTGGCATTCTAGACGAATTTGGAGTAACAAATATACGTCAGTGCTGCCAACATGATTCTAAGCCTGCTGATAGGTCCAATTTTAAAATGCATGTAACTTCTATACTAACTAATGGATTTCATTCAAAATTGGCACAACAATAGATCATACTATTTCAGATTATTTCTGACCAATACATGCATGACATTGTTGCCAACATGATTTTACGCGCGCTGTTAGATCCAATGTTTAACTGCATATAACGTCCATGCTGTCCAGTGGACTTCAACCAAATTTTGTATTTAGTACCGTAAGAGACGGAACTAAGAATATATTCAGTCATCAGGGCTGCCAACTGTAGTGCTCTATTAGGATACATTATGCCAAGTATACAGTATTTCGAACTAATTTGAAATTTCGATATTAGCAACTTAATTTCGTCATTATTCTAGATAGGTTCATATTCTGTAGAATAATCATTGGCATGAAAAGTAGGCTGTATAGTTCTTCACAGAACTTCTTGTTGTAATTAGCTTTACCGCTGGGCCACCACGCCCCCATCGATGAATGAGAATTGAAGGAAGTGGAGCCATGAAAGGCAGATAAGTAAAGGAAAGGCGAAAGGTTCCGCCCCAGAGTGACTGGAAAAACAGGAATAACCTGAGCAAGTTCATGAATCATTTATATACGCCAAATCTCGAACTTAGCAGCAGTGATCCCTTGAGGATGGGGCTACACAAAACATGCCTCCCTTAGGGCCTTGATCAGAAGGCAAGAGATACCATGGAATGAAAGACAAGAGGTCTGATCCGCCGAAAAATGAGGGATCAGGAAAGATGAGACAAGGGCCAATTAATGCAGGAAAGTGAAACACACTCTAGGCTTTAGATACCCAAAAACCGTCGGGGTCGGAAGAGAACAAGAGTTGACCAAGAGAGGTCGACAGGAAAATTGCCACAGAGTAGATCTGCGTAAGTAAGTGGGAGCAATGCCGGGCCTAAATAGGGCCCCGTGGTCACCAAATCACGTCTTACAAGTTGTGAGCCCCTGGGATCCAGTTCTCAAATCAGTCATCCCGTTGCTAAACTCGTTTAATCCACTTGTCATAAAATTATTTATTTAATTGTTTTTTATTTTTATTTTTTATTTTGTTTTGTTTAATTTAATTTTGTTTTGTTTTAATGATTTTGTTTTGTTTTATTTTATTTCGTTTTATTTGGTTTTGAAATGTTTTGTTTAATCCTTTATTTGACTTATTTTATATTTTTATTTTTTGTTTTTAAAATTTTATTTTGTTTTGTTTTATTTTGATATTGTTTTGTTTATTATGTTTTATTTTATTTGGATTTTTCAGAAAACAAAGACAAAACCAAAAACACGAAGCAAGAAGCAAAATTCAAAAACAAATGCAAAAGTATAAAACAAAAAACAAGGAACACAAGACAAAAATCAAAATTCTAAAAAAGCAAAAGCAGAAAACAAACACAAAACCAAGAAAGAAAAGCAAAAAGTAAAATTCAAAAGCAAAAGCACAAGGCAAACACAAAACCAAAAACACAAAGCAAAAAGTAGAAAACAACAAACACAAAAGATACGTGAAGCAAAGTCCAGAGAAACGTTTCTCATGAAAATGATTCTTATTGACAAGTGGATTAAATGAGTTTTGCAACTGGACGACTCAGTTACTATCTACTGTATTCTGTAAGAAAGAAGTTAGTGTCGTGACAAAAAAAAATATCATAATGATTGTTGTATTAAGAGGGCGCAACAACGAGGTTATCTGCCTCTCAACACAGTTTAAAAATACAAATATCTCAAGTTGAAATTTACAGTTATGAAAAATCCACAGCCTGCTTCCAGTCTCCGACCGGGTCAGGAATGGAATGAATGAAGCCCCCATCTAGCGGCGAGGATATGAACTGTGCCGGCTGCCGAGGCCTGACGCACTCCTCTGGGGCAATGATTAAATGAATGACAGATGAAATGAAACGATAGTGGAGAGTGTTGCTGGAATGAAATTTTGACAGGGAAAACCAGAGTGCCCGGAGAGAAACCTGTCTGCCTCCGTTTTGTCCAGCACAGATCTCACATGGAGTGACCGGGATTTGAACCACGGACCCAGCGGTGAGAGGCCGGCGTGCTGCCGCCTAAGCCACGGAGGCTTGGTTGAAATTTACAGTTATATGTCTGAATATATTGTTTTTGTCTCAATTGAGGCGTTGGACATTGTGGTTTATTGAGGCCCATGTAAATGGGTCTGTGGATGTATAGAATTTGTCTGATAACCTGTGCTATTTTTGTGGCTATAATATTGGGTGTATTTGTAATTCAGGTGAAGTGTGGGAAGGAGACGGCTGTGGCCTTAAGTTAGGAACCATCCCGGCATTTGCCTGGGTAAGAGTTGGGTGACCACGGAAAACTACCTCCAGTTTGGCTGAGACGGGAATCAAACCGAAGGCCTCTGGGTGAGACCCAGGCGCGCTATCGCTACAGTATATCACGGGGTCGGCTTTTCGACTTAACGCCCCTGAAGACGAGAAGAATTGGTGGAAGAGTATATAAAGAAAAGGAGAAAAGGAGAAGGGTAAAAGAGGAGAAGGAAAGGAGAGGAGGTAACAATTGGAAAAGAGGATGAAGTGCAGAGGAGAAGAATAAGAAGAAGAATAAGCGAAAAAGGAGAAGGATACGAAGAGGAATAGAAGGAGAAGAAGAGAAAAGGTTTGGAGAACACAAGGAAGTGAAGAGGGATAGAATGAGGAGGAGAAAAACGGGAGGAGGATACGAAGGGAAAGCAAAGTAAGCTTGTAGTTAAAGTGACCGTTAATCTCGCGATCATGAGCCACGGGACCTCCTTTGTACGTGGAATCCGAACCACAGGACATGGCATTTCACTTCGAAAATCTCACATGCATTGACCGGGAATCGAACCCGGTCCGCCTTGTTGAGAGGCATACAGCTTGACCGCTGCGCCACCACGCCCAGGATACGAAGGGAAAAGAGGAGGAGAAGATGTGGCGAAAAGGGGAGGAGAAGAGGAGGAAATTACAAATAGGATGTTACGACGAGGGGGAGAAGAAGAAGAAGAAGAAGATGATGATGATGATGATAATTGTTGTTTTAAGGGGCCTAACATCTAGGTTATCGGCCCTTGATGGTTTGGGTGATCGTGAAGATGAAAATGAAATGCAAACTTAAAAACTAAAACTAACCGGCCGCGGTGGCCGAGAGCGCTAAGGCGCTACCTCGTGCCTCGCTGGCATCGGGAGAGCGTGGGTTCGATTCCCACCTCGGCCGTCCTGAAAATGGTTTTCGTGTTTTCCCATTTTCACCACCAGGCAAATGCCGGGACGGTTCCTTTCAATAGGTCCACGGCCGATTTCCTACCAAAATCCCCTCCCTGACAGTCCTGAAAAGAAAAGTACATGGCCATTGGCTGCATTAATAAAAAAATTATTAAAAACTAAAACTAACTACTAACCTACATACTAGAAGAATAAATGGAAAACTAAATGAGAATAAGGCAAATAAAGGATAGGAGGAAAAAAACCCTCGAAGAATACGGATCGAGGGACTTGGAAGGAAGGAGAGCCATGAAAGGCAGATAATAAAGTGAAAGAGGAGAGGGTCAGTCCAACAGGTAAGGGATAAAAGGGGGAAACCGGACCCAGCTCAGGAATCCCTCGGGATCGCCAACTCCCGAACTCACCAGCCGTGAGCCCCTGAGGGTGTAGCATTATCTAGGGTGCGACCAAAAGTGGTGGGGCAACATACACCTGTCCTCCTTGAGGGCCTTGAGCAGAAGGCAGGAGAGAACATGAAAAGAAAAAGAAGGCTGACCCCTCGCAGAAGGAGGGAATCAGAAAAGATGAGACAAGGGCCTATTAAGGCGGGAAATGAAGAGACTCCCTAGGCCTCGGATACCCTAATACCGTCGGGGTCGGAAGAGAACAAGAGTTGACCAAGTGAGGTCGAAAGGAAAGAACACAGGGAGGAGGCCGGCACAAGTAAGTGGAAGCAATGCTGGACTCAGCTGAGGCCCCGTGGTCGCCAACCCACGACCCACTAGATATGAGCCCCTGGGGGCAGAAGAAGAAGAGAAGAAGAGGATGTTATAGAGAATAGGATAAGAAGTGGTGGAGAGAAGGTCGTGGCTGCTATGAGAATGTGAGGAAGAGAAGAAGCGGAATTCATGAGGAGGAGTAAAAGAGGAGGACAGGAATATGAGGTAAAAATGCGTTGAAGAAAAAGTGGGGGGAAAGGAAAAAGAGTGGGTCATGATGAGGAGAAGAACAGGAGGAGAATAAAGGGGCAGATACGAAGAGGAAGTGACGAAGAGGAGAACAAAAAGAAATAACCTTCTTACAAATATTTGTAGGTCTTAGTTCTCTACTAATTCATGAAGAATCTAGGGATCACTATGTCTCGTCTTCAGTTTAAAGATTAATGCTCTAGATTGCTCCCAGGAGTCAAACACCCGCGCAGGTATCAAAAAGTCGGTGAGACGCGGTCGTTAAGCAGGTCAATTGCTATAAAAGAGTTTTACGACTATTTTATGTTAATACCACTTTGTAAGTGTTCTTTTGCATGGTGACTTGGGAATTTAGAAGGAGCATTTATCTGCATTACATTGAAGGGCAAAGTGACAGCTGTAACCACTGAGGTAGCCCAGACACTAGAGTGACAGCCGGCAATGTTCCTCTATTTCTGGCTGCGTGACTCAGGGGTAACGTTCTCGCTTGCTGTGCCCAAAGTTGTAGGTTCGAATCCTGGCGCAGCACAAATGTGAGGGAGCCGTGCCAGAAGATTTACTGGCACGATAAAGACACCCTTCGGGGCAAAATTCCGGCACCCCGGCGTCTCTAAAAACCGCAGTATTTAAAAGGGATGTAAAACAACATTATTATTATTATTATCATCCTCTATTTCTAGATAGTTGTTGTGGTTTGAGTCTTCAGTCTTTTGGCTAGTTTAATGTAGATCTCCATGGGCTTACCCCTTACATCCAGCTTGCCACGGTGGGTGAGCTGTTATCGTGTCGGACTACCAACCCCAAGCTTGCAGGTTCACTCCTGGCCGTGGTAAGTGATTTTTGAAAGGCGACAAAAATCACGACACGCATGTCATACGTTGTTGGTATGTTAAAGAACCCATTTGAATTCAGTAGGCCGTGTTCATAATGGAAAAATTAATCTCGGGATTTGTCGCCAACACAAAGTTCCTCCATTCTCTAATAGAAAGCGCTATAGTGCTCAGGAGCTTAGATATCTAACCCCCTCGACTTTCATAGTTTTTCAAGTAGCGATATAATTTGACATGCAAGTTGCACTCTGGGCGTCATTTAACAAAGCTTGCATCCAGCACACGAGGCCATACGATATTATTATTATTATTATTAGTCTATTATTATTATTATTACCTCACATCAAAGTCAATCTGTTCAACATATTCTAACCGTAGTCTACTCCTACAGTTCATGTCCTCAACCCCTTCTTCTGCTGTTCCTAGGTGTATTAGTACATGTCCTACAAACCTATCTTTTCTCCTTATTAGCAGTCGCCAGAAACATCTCTCCTCTCCCACTCGTCTTAATACCCCTTCATGTGTTACTCTATCTACCCATCTGATCTTCATCATTCTCCTGTAACACCACATTTCAATCGCTTCTATTCTCCTCTTTTCTGCTGCACCAATAGTCTAAGTGTCACTTCCATAAAGCACCATGCTTCAGAATCAGGCTTTTAAAATGATCTTCTAATACCTACATTTATATTTGATGACAACAGATTTCTTTCCCGTAGAAATGCTTTACGTGCCTGAGCCAACCTAATTTCTATATCATCTTTGCTTCTTAATAATAATCATAATAATAATAATAATAATAATAATAATAATAATAATAATAATAATATCGTATGGCCTCTGGTGCCGGGTGCAAGCTTTGTAATTTGACACCAAGAGGGTGGATTGCATGTCGAATTTCGTTGTTCCTTGAATCACTATGAAAGCCAAGGAGGTTAGATATCTAAACTCCTTGAACATTATAGCGCTTTCTAGTAGAGAAATGAGGAAATTTGTGTTGGCGGAAACTCCCGACATTAGTTTTGCCTCTATGAACACGGCCTACTTAATTCAAATGGGTTCTTTGACATGCCAACATCGTATGACATGCGTATCGTATTTTTGCCGCCTTTCAAAAATCACTTACCATGGCCAGGAGCGAACCTGCAATCTTGGGGTAGACACGCTATCCACTCACCCACCGTCGCAAGCTTCTTAAACATAATATATTTTAAGGGGAGTATAATAGGTTTATTATTATTATTATTATTATTATTATTATTATTATTATTATTGGCAGTGTTGCCAATATATGAATATTATCTGTAAAGTAAGAAAAGCAGCATTGGGTTAGCAAGATAGAAAAGAGCTACCAGGAAGGTTTCAGAAAATGTATTCTGCATAAAGTGAGTTTGGGCGGCAATATGTACTTTAAAATCAATTTACTTAAAATTGAATTTTTGTGTATAAATACCCATTTATCCAAGAAGCTGTTGGTTATATCTCCAAACCTATTTTACTATAGGCTATGTACAGAATACCGCTCTAATTCTGTGGATATACTGCAAACAATTTTTCTCCAGTACATTATAAACAAAATGGAGCTTCTATTACAGTAGATTTTCACAACTATATCTATACTAATGTATAAAATTGAGATGGTGTGTGTTTGTGTATCACTCAATCTTGCAAGAACCACTGGTCCGATGTACATGAAATCGAACATGGAAGTAGCTTATTTACCTGGTTAACATATAGGCTACTTTTGATTTAGATACTTTGCACTATTTAAAGATGGGGACCATTTTAGTTACGTCACACACCCTTTGGTTTCAAACCTTCATGTTTCCATTTCAAATAAAAAGAGAACGCTACGAAATAGGAAACATTTGATGGCATATATGACGTTTAAAATTTAATTTTTTTATCCAAAAGGTCCTTATCATTTTTCGTGTACTCTAAAGGTTAGCCTGAAAAACCTAAATTTGTGCTATAAAACACTGTCAATGCCAAGCGGTGTAGTTGGACAAAATGTTCCATCCTTACTCTACCTTCGCGCAGCACATCGCAAAGCTTAAGCGTGTTCAGTCATTCGCCCAGAAACCCTGTACGCAGCAATATTGAATAGAAAAGGACTGACTGAAAAGTTACAAGCCAAATAAAGGATATGATGATGATGATAATTGTTGTTTTAAGGGGCCTATCATCTAGGTTATCGGCTCCTAATGGTCCGGGTGATAGCGAAAATGTCAATGAAATGAAAAAACATAACGACAATTAAGCGAGACTGAAAATACTTACAAAATGGAACTCAAATTGCAATGACTTACAAAATGGAGAGTGGTAATACTTATAAAAGGTAATTTAGAAGGAAAATACTCACAAATGAATGGATAAAAAAACACGCACTAAATGTAGGTTAGGTTCAAAATACGTACAAAATGCAATGTAGAGTCGAAATACTTAGAAAATACAACTGAAATTGAAAATGCTTACAAAATATATGGTTGATTAAAAATACTTAGTTGGATTGATAATACTTACAAAAAGCAATTTAGATAGAAAATACTTACAAAATGTAATTTAGATTCTAAATACACACAACATGCAATTAAGAATCAAAATACTTACAAAATGACCACCATGCAAAATGCAATGTAGATTGAAAATACATGCAAAATGTGGTTTAGGTTGAAAATATTTACAAAATGAAATTGAAATTCAAAATATTCACTCAAGTGAATATTGAAAGACTTACTAAAAAGCAATTTAGATTATCAATCCTCACAAAATGCAATTGAGGTTGAAAATACTCGCAACATTCAATTTAGATAGAAAAGATTTACAAAATGCAACTTAGATTGAAAATACCTACAAAATGTAGTGTAGATTCAAAAAATTTGCTTAAGGTAATTTGGATATACGGGGAGCCAATTAACAAAAACAGTGCGGGAATCTTAAAGACAAAAGGAAATACAATGAAAAGAAACCAAGAAGTCTGACCCCTCGTAGAATGAGAGATCAGGAAAGATGAGACAAGGGCCAGTTAAGGCGGGGAAGTAAAAGACTCCCTAGGCCTCGGATACCCTAGTACCGTCGGGGTCGGAATAGAACAAGATTTGACCAAAAGAGGTCGAAAGGAAAGAAGACGGCGAGGAGCCCGGTACAAGTAAGTGGAAGCAATTCTGGATTTAGTTGGGGTCCCGTGGTCGCCAACCCCCGTCCCACTAGATGTGAGCACCTGGGAGGCCAAAGAAAGTAAAATCCTGAGGAGGATCCTTGGACCAATCGGAGAAAATGACGAGTACAGAAGAAGGCATAACATCGAACTCTACCTGCACATTGAGAGGATTACAGACACCATTCGGAAGAGCATCAATTTTATGAGCTCGCAGAGACAGTCCAACATGGTCTCTTTCACTTGCCACGGTGGGTGAGTGGATAATCTGTCGGTCTACTAACCCCAAGATTGCAGGTTCGCTCCTGGCCGTGGTAAGTGATTTTTGAAAGGCGGCAAAAATACGACACGCATGTCATACGACGTTGGCATGTCAAAGAACCCATTTGAATTCAGTAGGTCGTGTTCATAAAGGCAAAATTAATCTCGGGAGTTCCCGCCAACACAAAGTTCCTCATTGCTCTAGAGTGCTATAGTGCTATAGTGTTCAAGGAGCTTAGATACCTAACCTCCTTGACTTTCATAATAGTGATTCAAGGAACAACGAAATTCGGCATGCAAGCTATGCTCTGGGTGTCAAATTACAAAGCTTGCACCCGGCACCCGAGGCCATACGATATTATTATTATTATTATTATTAATATTATTAACAAGAAAACAAAGGGACCCTTGTTCATCGAAGTTGAAAAAGACCTTCGGGAAGTAGGAATCACACTTGAAGGAACGTGAACCTCTCCAGAGAAGACTTCGAGCATACAAGCAAGAGCTTCCAAGAAACGCCAAAATTAAAAACCGGCAAGAAGTGAACTGTTGAAATAAAGGAGGCGCACTGAACGCCAATAAGAGAATATTGGGGAAGAGTTAAAGCTCCATGCTGCAAACGGTTGAAGTTACGTGGTGCACAACAGTCCGAAACGAAGAAAGAAGAAGAACGACCATAAAGGTCAAAGAAATATGATACTATACTGTTCCATATCAAGTCGGCACTAACACCCATTTTCTTTGCCCAAGATAGCGGGTTCAAACCCGGCCGAAGTCATTGGATTTTTTAACAACGTTAAAAATCCCTCAGTATGCCTTCCTTCGGAGGGGAAGTAAAGACGGCGATCCCACGTCATAGATTTATGGCATGAAGAACAACCTTGCACTAAAAACACTTGTGGAAGTTAAAATGTGTAGATTCGTTTGATAACGATATATTTGTTCCAACGTAGGTTACCACGGTGGATGAGTGGTCATCGTGTCGGTCTACCAAGCACAAGCTTGCTGGTTCACTCCTGGCCATGGTAAGCGAGTTTTGTAACGCGATAAAAATCACGACACGCATGCCATACGTTGTTGGCATGTTCAGTAACCCATTTGAATTCAGTAGGCCGTGTTCATAGATATCTAACCCCGTTGACTTTCATAGTGCTCCAAGGAGCAACAAAATTCGACATGCAAGCTGCCCTCTGGGCGTAAAATTAAAAAAACTTGCTCCCGGCACCCAAGGCCGTACGATATTATTATTATTATTATTATTATTATTATTATTATTATTATTATTATTGCTGCTCTGATTGTGGCTCGTGATATAGAGCTGGCGCAACTGAAACTCAATCAGGTAATGCGACGTGTCACAGATTGGATGACGGAACATAAGCTGTCATTAGCAGACCATAAAACGGAGATTGTTGTGCTGACGAGAAGGAGAATCAACACTCTTGTACCAATGCAAGTGGGAGGGACGATGATTAATTCATCAAGGAGTACGAAGTACTTGGGTGTGACGCTAGATACGAAGCTCACATTCTGGGCCCATATCCAAAGAGTGACGGATAAAGCAGCAAATATCTTGACCGCTTTGAGCCGATTAATGGGTAATATTAAAGGTCCGAAGCCTAGCAAACGACGTCTCCTGATGACAACAGTCCAGTCCATATTAATCTATGGAGCTGAGATCTGGGCTGAGTCCTTACGGTTCGAGAAATATCGTAAAAGGATAGCAGCAGTACAACGAAGAGGAGCACTGAGGATCTCATGTGCATATCGCACTGTTTCAGAGCCTGCTGTTCTAGTGGTAGCGGGAGTAGCACCAATTGATTTACTTGCCTTAGAGCGTCAGGAAGTGTGGCGCACCAAAGAAGAACTGGACATACACCAGGCAAAGACGTCTGCACACAACCATTGTATGGAACGATGGCAACAGAAGTGGGATGATGAGACACGAGGTCGATGGACAAAGAAACTTATTCCACGTCTGGCTGACTGGGTTGATCGAAACCACGGAGAGGTCAATTATTATTTGACACAGTTCCTAACAGGCCATGGATATTTTCGGAGATTCCTGCATCACATAGGCGTGGCTAATAGTCCTTTGTGTCATTATTGTAATGAAGAGGATGATGCGCTCCACACATTCTTTGTGTGTGAACGCTGGTCAACACATAGAAGAGATCTGCAAGCTTCTATAGGGGCAATCACGCCGGACAACATCCTAGAGATGATGCTCCGAAATGATCAAACATGGAATCAGATAGCTATTTACATAGAATGTGTCCTGCGCCAGAAGAAGAGGGAAATGGATGCGTTCGAACATCCTTAAGAAAAATGAAGAAAGAAGAAGTCTGAATGACTAAGTAAGCACGACGTCACCCTGAAGTAATGCGAGAGCGGTTCCGGGGTGATTAACACATCGTGGGAAAAGGGAGGTGGTTTTTAGTGGGTAAGAATCCCACACTACTGTGGAGTGCGGACCCTTCACATGTGTCTTTTGAAGATTTTCCACAGTCCCTCGTAAAAAAAAAAAAAAAAAAAAAATATTAATAAAAGCCTCCGTGGCTTAGGCGGCAGCACGCCGGCCTCTCACCGCTGGGTCCGTGGTTCAAATCCCGGTCACTCCATGTGAGATCTGTGCTGGACAAAACGGAGGCAGACAGGTTTTTCTTCGGGTACTCCGGTTTTCCTTGTCACAATTTCATTCCAGCAACACTCTCCACTATCATTTCATTTCATCTGTCATGCATTTAATCATTGCCCCGGAGGAGTGCGTCAGGCCTCGGCAGTCGGCACAGTTCATATCCTCACCGCTAGATGGGGGCTTCATTCATTCCATTCCTGACCCGGTCGGAGACTGGAAGCAGGCTGTGGATTTTCATTTTCATTATTATTATTATAGTTCCAACATTCGCCACCAGATACAGACGGCGATGGCATTTAGTAGCCACGTCTGCAACCAGGTGTCGTGATCGGTAGCATTTGGTAGCAAAAGTAGGAACTACTTGAAAAAATAATCGTCTGCAGTCCTTCTACTTGAATCACAGATAACACACACCAATACAGCCATCACAATTAGCACCGATTATCAGAGAGATTCTACAAAACCCAAAGTGCACGGGGCTACATGACCGCGTTGTGGCAGTCCCTAAACTAAGGAACCAACCAACCAACTAACGCCCATTATCGATGGTTGATTGGTTGGTTCCTCAGTTTAGGAGCTGCTACAACGCGGTCATGTAGCCCCGTGTACTTTGGGTGTGTGTAGAATCTGTCTGATAACCAGTGTTAATTGTGATGGCTGTATTAGTGTGTGTATCTGTTTTAATTCAAGTAAGGACTGCAGATATTGAATTTTTTCAAGTAGTTCGTACTTTTGCCACCGTCAACGACCAACTAGTCAGAACTTAGTTACCAGATGCCACCGCAGTCGGCTCTTGACGACGAACGTAGGAACCAAAGAACGTTAGTCAAATGTTTAACCTATAGGAATTTAGCTTCACACAGGTGAAATTAGTGGAAGGATCTTTAACATGCCACAAATCTATGACATGGGACCGCCGGCTTTACTTCCCCTCCGAAGGAAGACATATTGAAGGAATTTTAGCGTTCTTAAAAAATCAACGACTTCGGCCGGGTTTGAAACCGCGATCTTGTGCATAGAAGCTCAGCATGCTACCGACTACGCCTCCGAAGCCGCTCCCATTATCGATAATCTCTATTTAATACACGAGAAGTTCCCACACGTGCCATAAGAGAATTAACACCTGAGCTCTTGTACGTGAACAACATCACGAACGCTGTCGACGTCAATAATAATATTCACCAAGCCCTTTCTGTAAAATGTTGTCACGAAAATAAAAGATAGGGGATGTAAATTTAATGAAACCTGTTTATTTCAGATTTACTAATTCACTTATTCATTAAAACATCTCATTAAATATTGGAATTTCAATAAGAAAGTTTATGTTGTTAGGAAAGATACACAAGGCAGTAGGATGCCGGGTGGAAGGAGCTAATTGGAGCAGGTGCAGTGGCGTAGCTTCTGCAGGGGAATGAGTGGATACAAATCTGTAGTTTTTTGTTTTGTTGTCTTCTAATTGATTGAGTGTGTTTTAGGTGTTTGGTTGTGTTTGTTTTATGCTTTTTCTTGTGTTTTTTAATTTTGCCTTTTGTTTTGTGTTTTTGTTTTCGTTTTATGCTTTTGCTTTTGTTATGGAATTTTGCTTTTTGTTTTGTGTTTATGGTTTTGTGTTTGCATCTGCTTTTTCTTTTGTTTCCAAATTTTGCCTTCTATCTTTTGGTTGTGGTTTTGTGTTTGTTTTCTGCTTTTTCTTTTGTTTTTGAATTTTACCTTTTGTTTTTTGTTTCTGATTTTGTGTTTGTTTTATGCTTTTTCTTTTGTTTTGGAATTTTGCTTTTTGTTTTGTGTTTATGGTTTTGTGATTGTATCTGGTTTTTTTCTTTTGTTTCCAAATTTTGCCTTCTGTCTTTTGGTTGTGGTTTTGTGTTTTTCTGCTTTTGCATTTCTTTTTGAATATTGCTTTTTGTTTTGGGTTTTTGGTTTTGGTTTGTTTTATGCTTTTGCTTTTGTTTTGGAATTTTGCTTTTTGTTTTGTGTTTATGGTTTTGTGTTTGTATCTGCTTTTTCTTCTGTTTCCAAATTTTGCCTTCTGTCTTCTGGTTGTGGTTTTGTGTTTGTTTTCTGCTTTTGCATTTCTTTTTGAATTTTGCTTTTTGCTTTCTGTTTTTTGTTTTTGGATTTGTGTGTTGTTTCTGGTATTTCATTTGTTTTCGAATTTTGGTTTTTGCTTTCTGTTTTTTTTGTATTTTGGTTATGTGTTTATTTTCTGCTTTTTATTTTTATTTTGAAATTAGCTTTATGCTTTATGTTTTTGGTTTTGTGTTTGTTTTCAGCTTTTTACATACTTACTTTTTACATAATTTTGTGTTACTTTAGGCGATAAATTTCAATCTATCTTTATGGTGCACCATATAAGATTTAGTGATAATCGACTTTTTAGTGTTACGCTAAACAATTATCCTGTGTCACATTCATTCATATCGGCTGATGAAGGGGCCAAAACTAATAATTAGGCCTCGAAACATGTCCCACCAATGACCAAACAGTGATCATATTGATTATTAAAAAGCATTGATAAGGCGGAACTTTTAACCTGTTTATTATTAAACTAGCAACCCACCCCGGCTTCGCCCGGGTACATTTATGAATACATTACGTGATAAGCCCTCTTTTTCGATGTCAATGAACTACGATATATTGTGCCCAATCGGACACGGCAGACTGGCATCGAACTCGGGTCTTATCAGAGAAGACCAGGCCCATGATTCTGCCTAGAGTCGAACTATTGATCTCTGAGGGGGAACAGCTATAGGGAACCCGAAGAGCAATGAGTTGTATAATGACATATAGCCTAATAATATCGCATGATTTCACGGCTAGAATGTGAATATCATTGCTGTTTAAGGGAAAAATTGTCAGAAAATAAAGTCATATGTACGTTTTCGAACTATAAAAACGTGAAAGCAGGCCAGCTTGACATTTGACTAATCGCAGCCAGCGGATGGGAGGAGATTCAAGGCGCCGAAGGAACTTATTTCGTCTGGACCGAGGAGACAGCTCGAAATTAATGACCCTGGGAGTCCCCGATGGACAACACTCGAGACTGTAGTGGGGGTAATTGTCCACGGAAATTAATTGATTGCAGCCAATTGGAGTATCGAAATGGAATAAAAAAGTACACCCAGGTGAATATATTCTAGGAGAGATAATTTAGGAGTGGTCTTACACCTAAATTAAAGCCTATATCTCTAAATAAGCCTGTTAACACCGAGCTTACGCTCGAGAGGAGTGATTTGGTGACCAGCAAGAGGGGATTCACCACGGTGGCGTCATGACGCTATGGAATAAGGCAATTAATTGTAATTAATTGGCCGAAGCGATCGCTAGCACGAGAGTGATTATGGGACTTCCACATCTAGATGAACGAGGTGTATACGTCATTTTGAATGGAAATGCATTATTTCAAGAAGGGGGTCGCGCTCGTGTGTCCTGTGGACTACATTTTACGAGAAAACTTTATATAGGGGAAGCAGCACAGACCAAGCCAGTTGTTCTTTAGTCAGCTTTAGTCTTCTCCAGTTGCTCTGCAGTTCATCTTGACTCTACATGCTGCCAGTAAGTGCGCGAGATATTAGAGTATATTTGAAGAACAATGGAAGCGCATCATACAGCTTCTTAATGGTGATCATGAATCGCATAAGATTTAATCTACAGAAGATATTTATCCATTATTATACGCAAGTGTAGTTTGCTACAGCGTAGCAATAATTGAGGATGGTTTTGGACACTGAATACCAGGAGGTATTGTCATACTTATAAATGACGCAGTATCGTCAGGATCATTACAGTTATGGGAGCCGAGAGGCATCACAAGTAATCATGACGGTGAAATGAACAGTATTGAAGGGAACGAGAATCGAACGCACGTATACGCAGATAGACTTTCACGGAGACCAGCGGTTGTCGTAGCTTCATCGCATCTCTGAGGGCAGGCGTTAGGAGGAGTCCGATTAAGGATCAACCTGTGAAATAGTGAAAAAGTGTATATAAATTTTATTATAGTGATTTCAAAAGTGTTTATGTGTATTGTGAATTAATATGTATTGTGTAAAAGTGAGAAAAGCCACTGATAAGAGTATGATTATCATGTGGGAAATATGTGATATCAAGTGTCGTGTGAGATATAGCATGATGGCTTAAATCAAGCGTCATGGTAGGCCCGTGGCTGGCGTGCTGGAATAATCCAGCGAAAATGAAAAAGTGAGTACAAATTTACAATGTTATTCTAACTAAATAGTTCACCATACAACGATCCATCACTTTAAGAATAAGATGTAACAGTCACTTATGTACGAGCTCTCACCACTCGTATTTGGTAGAATATGGCTTGGAAGGTGATTTGTTTAGGGCCATTGAGGCCTAAAATAGTGATGAATGTAACGGTAACGTTAAATGATAATAATAATAATAATAATAATAATAATCTGGGGTCGGTAACAGTAAAGTAAAGTAATAGGCATTTCTGACCTAAATAACGTTCAAAGTGTGTCATGTCTAATATAAAGATACTGTATTTGGTAAACAGTAAGAAAGTAACGTGAAATATAGCGAGATACGAGAATTTTTCAGTGTCAATGAAGTGTTGAATGAATATTTAATATGATCAATTTTTAGGATTGTGTTTGAGAACCATTAAAGTAATGTAAGCCAGTAAATTTATACTTGTTTTTAGGAGCTATTTGAAGCTTTGGCTTAAGTTTAATTGCAGAGAGGACGCGGGTGCCTTAATAAATTGAGTCATCTATGAGAAGTATTGTTTGAGCCGCATTGAGCGAGCAAAGTAACGTAGAATCCAGTGATTTACGTAAATATAGTTGCGGGGACCAAGCTAACATAGCTTGCACGTTAGGTGAAAAGTTGGCTAATCTACGAGTTAGTACCGCCGTGGAGCGTACTTATATTATTCGCAGCGAATTGGACAGAGCCTGTCTGTATCCATCGCTTGCAGGAATAATTGCCACGAGGGATGTTCTTCGAGACCCCGTGAGCACATGTATAAAATGATCTGCCCTCAGAGGAGATTCATGTTCGTCGTATAGGAAACGCAGATTTCCTTATTATATATTTTAGGCAGCTGCTGATGAGCAATCTTGTATTGTCATTATGATGCGCGCCCAAAGCCACTAGAATTGCCAAAGAACGGCAAGACTATTACAGAATCCATCCCCAGCCATGAATGTTAATAAGGAGCCGAGTTGAGCCCAATACACTATAAAAAAAATAGGTGGTAAATAATCAGAATGACTCAATTACTTGAGACAACACTTAGCGTAACTCCATTGTACTGCAATTGTAAACAAAGATGACCTTGCTTGCAGCAGAAGGGGGGCGGTAGTAGACCACTAGGACCGCGGCCATCTTGCTCGGCCAGCTGGAACTAATTTTATTGCCTGCTTGGAAGGGGAGGTTTGGAGACCCAGTCCCTTTATTTTTAAAGCAGAGTGGGACACTGAAGAATCTCGATATTTCGAAATGTAATTAAGATATGATTGTTATGATGATGCCAATTGATTTAAATGATGTGTTTCAACACACATACATTGTCAGATCATTGAAATCGGATAATATTTGGCCCAGTTATTCTCTGAGGAGGAACGCTGAACCAAATAAATGTAGGCATCTCCTTAAAGTGCATTTTTGCCCAGTTCACACTAATTTATGCAGACGGGTATGTGATTTCTAAGAACATGACACGTTTGTAACGATAATAATTTCGACCAGACCCAGAAAATCGTTGTATGGTGAAACGATAAACATTTCTATCCATGTGTATTTTGGAAGGGAAAACGTACCACTTTAGCGTTTCATATTGATGGAAAAGAAGGGAAGACGATTCACACGACACAACAACATTTGTTAATTAAGGCATAAAATAATGAATTTATGTTAATGCCCGTGAGAAACGGATTAATGATTAATTATTACAGAATTAATGTCATTTAAATGTGATATGTGACTTTTGGGTTGTGATACTCCAGTTATGTAAAATTGTGTCACGTAAAGAACACTATGGAGACTCGTAGATGTCTGAAAGTATCAATGATAGGATGCTAGAAATAGATTTGAGTGCAGTGTAGCACTAATTAAGAAGAGACTCACAAAATAACCTTGATTTTCATTGTGGGAATTAAATGTAAATTATCCTTTGTTTGTATTTTGTTGTATAGCCATGACTTTATATCAGTAAATGTTTTATTTAGGAATATGTTGTTTCTTTCATGTAGAGTAGATACCTGGTAGACTCAAATCCTGAGCATGTGGTCGTATGGTGGGCAGGAACGTCCCATACCTCGAAAGACCGTGAGTTAGCTGGGATACGAACACATGTTCCACATGATGACAATTGGGTACACTATATCCGTTTTACGTCTCGGCATGATGGGTTAAAATCTCTGACTGGTCTATTAATTATATTATCTTGGAGATGCATGTGCAACAAATTCTTGTCAGACGTTATTTAAGAATGGCGAGGTGCATGAAACACAAGTCCGCCTTCCGTCCAATCTAAAAAACACTCATAGTGGACGATTTATAGAAGATAGAGATATGCTCTCCCGGACTTTTTTGTAGAACTTTTCATGTTGAACAATTCCAACACACATAGTATATTGATATTTTTTACGGTTTGCCCAGCGTAAGCTTAAAAAGCGCACGGATGCCAGGTTTTTCCGACTTTTTCAGAGAAATCGTTACTGCTTGGCTTCCTTTCATCATAAATTATTTTCTACACAAAAACCTTTCTCGAGATGTCCTTTACAGAATGCTGAAAACCGCATCAAAATCCATCCAGTGGTTCTCGAGATTACCCGTGACATCCGAGAATCGGGGACTTTGAGATTAGTTATCAATACGGAACCAGAATGAACCTTTTAAGTTCATTTATTTCATCCCTCTTGAGGTTGAGGTCAGGAAGGGAATCAGGCCGTAAAAAGCATCCGGCATATAGAATATCATTGCATCTCAAAAATGACCCCATTGGAAACGGGAGTAATAAGGTGTAAGCATACATACAAGCTCTCTAAAAAACAACAATACACAAGTTAATTTTAAGCGTTTTATGACATCCTTGTGAAATTAATTTTCCATTCGTCCTATCTGCTTTGACAACCGACAGCATTGGCTCAGCTGGCTAAAGCGCAGCATTAGGTCATGGGGCCAAGCTCTCTGCTGACTCGGTAGACGCGTGGATTCGAGCCCCACCGTTGGCCGTCCTTGAAATGATTTTCCGTGGTTTCCCATTTTCAACACCAGGCAAATGCTGGGACGGTACCTTCTGATAGGCCATGGCCGATTCCTTCCACATCCTTGCCCTGTTTCATTCATCCTCATCCATTCCATCTCTCATCCCGACGCGTAGGTCGCACACGGGCGTCGAATAGAAAGACCTGCACTCGGAATCTCAGGAGACCACACGACAAAAAAAAATATATAAAAAAATAAAGATTTAACCCTTTATAGGGCAGAATATTATTGAAGATCTCTTATTTGTATTTATTTAATTTAATTTTAATTGTTTTATCCTAATATTAATCATTATTCATTTTTGTTTTTTTTGGTTTCTTTATCATTTTAATGTTCATAAAATTAAGATTATAAAAGAATAGAATTTTAATATTTATCAGCTTATTTATTTGTAATTCTAATTTTATTATAATTTCTTTTTTACTTTTTGATTGTTTCACCCTAATATTAATTAATGATTTTAATTGTTATGTTCCTTAACATTGTAATGTTCTAAAAATTAAGGATAATAAAAGTAGTAAAATATTAATTTTTATGAGCTTATTTATTTTAAATTATAATTTCATTGGGCCTACCATTTTTATAACATTTTAATTGTTTTATTTAAAAAGGTTTCACGTACTTTAGATCAAGGAGATATAGAGATAATATGCAGGTTTAACCCCCTCAACACCCCGTTAGAACCTGAATATCCGAAAATCCTTCCTTAGTGGACGTTTTCGACTTACAGCGAAAGTATCCCCAAAATGTCATGATTCTAACTTTCGAACTGGGCGATGATGAGTCAGTGAGTCAGTGAGTCAGTCAGTCAGTCAGTGAGTCAGTCAGTCAGTCAGTCAGTCAGTCAGTCAGGACACTTTATTTTATATTTTTAATTGGTTTCAGTAATATTAAAATTTCCAAAATAAAATCTGTTGGTATATCGCTGAAAGATTCAACCATCAGCATCATTGGCAATATAACCGGGTGAGTTAGCCGTGGTCGTTACGGCATGACTGCTGGCAATCACTCACATCCGGGAAGCGAGGAGGTTCGAATCCCCCCCCCGCCGGCAACCTTGAAGATGGTCTTCTGTGGTTTCCCATCTTGCTTCCAGGCAAATGTCGGGGTTGGTCCCTAACTATAGGCCACAGCCGCTACCTTCCAACTCCTCGCCCTTACATTCCAACTTTCCTCCCCAACGGTACTTGTAGCTCACCCATTGGGTGTCCGTCTCGAAGCAGCTTCAAAACTGGCGAGCCGAACATGTCCTCGGACACTCCCGGCACTACAAGCCATACGCTAAAAAAAATAAAAAATAAAAAGGCAATATAAATTGGTTAATATATAGACCACTAACCTATAAAGGGTTAACGTATGATAATATCAATAGCCTCAGGGACTTGTAGAGGAAGTTGGCAACACTGTTATAAACACATACTTCAGAACATCAAGTAATATCAATTGATCTCTTTTACGACTGTTTCCCCCCACAAAGTTAAGAATACGCTGACGTGACGTGTCCTGGATACAAAGCAAGATAAATGAGTCTGTATTTATATAGTTTTCCAGCCCATTAGAGGCGAAAGAGGTCGTGAAGTTTATTGCTCAGTGGACAAGATATATTTTTATAACTCAATGCAACATAGAAAAACAGCTGCATGTGTCACATAGAAGCAATAACTCCTTGACTAAATACATCAGTCTTTTAGAAAACATTACACGGGCTCTTTTCCTCAGTAACTGTGTGCGTTTGTGTCTAGTGTTTTGACTGGTTTGATGAAGCTCTCCATGCATCCCTGTCCTGAGCTAATCGTTTCATCTCTACAGAGCAACCACACCTTAAAATCTCTTTAATATATTCTAACCTTGGTCTACCCCTACAGTTTTTGTCCTCAGCCTTCCTTAACTAAGCTTGCTATTCCTGGGTGTCCACGTATGTGTCATACCAATCTATCCATTCTCTTCATTAGCAGTCACCATAAACATCTCTCCTCTCCCACTCTTCTTAATACCTCTTCGTTTGTTACTCTATCTACCCATCTGATCATCATCATTCTCATGTAACACCACGATTCTCTTCTCCTCTTTTCTTCTGCACCAATAGTCCAAGTTTCACTTCCATAGCGCGACACGCTCCAGACAAAGGCTTTCAAAAATGACTTTCTAATACCTTAATCTATATTCGATGTCAACAGATTCCTTTCCTGCAGAAATGCTTTCCTTGCCTTGAGCCAACTTACGTTTTATAATATCTTCTTTGCTTCATCCATCAACGGTTATTTAGCTATTTACAATTCTCTGTGACTATGTGGTTATTATTATTATTGCTTTATTTCACAACATCTGTAGGTACAAATCGACATATCTTTAGCCTTGTTTGAAAGACGTTGATGTTTCATTTGAGGAGGTTGAACATCGTGGTCATTTATCCCCACGTATTTGTGTGTGCGTGTGTGTAGAATCTGTTTGATAACCTGTGTAGTTGTGATGGTTGTATTAGTGTGTGTATATGTAATTATATTATATTTGAGTTACAGCCAATGGCCATAGCAGGGCATATCAATTGAACAAGTTCAATTAAAACTAGTTCCAACGGCACTGTCACTGATACGCAGTGGTGAACATTGTAACTTGATAACTTACAAATTTTGGCTACGCATTACGCCACGCTTTACTTCCCCTCCGAAGGAAGGTATACTCAAAAAGCGACGACTTCGACCAGGTTTGAATCCGTGATCTTGGGCATAGCAGTTCAGTATACTATCGACTACACCACTGAAACCGTTGTGTATTTGTAATTGCGGTGTGGAATAGGAAGGAAGCGGCAGTGGCCTTAAATTAGGAACCATCCAGGAATTTGCCTTGAGTAGAAATGGGAAACCACGGAAAAACATTTCAAGGACGGCTGATGGTGGGGCTGGAACCCACGCGTCTACCGAGTCAGCACAAAGATTGACCCCTTAACCAAACGCTGCGCTTTACGAGCTTAACCACCACTGTCGGATATTCTCCGTTAAAATGCCTATATTTACTTATTTCCATTGTATAACAGTTTTCATTTAATGAAGGGAATTAATCACGTTTTACACACCTAAGTTCGCGAGGCCGTTAAATATTTTCGTCTAAGGTAAGTTTCCGTTTAATAAAGGGTCCGTTAAAGACTGGTTTTACTGTCATTTTGAGGTTGAAAACATGATGATGATGATAATTGTTGTTTAAGGGGCCTAACATCTAGGTTATCGGCCCCTAATGATCTGGGTGATAGCGAAAATGATAATGAAACGAAAACCAGAACGAAAATTAAGTGAGACGGAAAATACTTACAAAAAGGAACTCAGATTGAAACAACTCACAAAATGTTCTTACAAAAGGGAATTTAGAACGAAAAGATTCACAAAAGGAATAAATTGAAAAATACCCACAAAATGAAGGCTAGGTTCAAAATACGTACAAAATGCAATGTAGCGTCAAAATACCTACAAAATGCAATTGAAATTCAAAATACTTACAAAATGCAAATGAGATCGAAATTACGTACAAAATGCAATTGAGGTTCAAAATACTTACAAAATGCAATTGAAATTGAAAATACACGATGCAATTCAGATTGAAATATCCCAGTTCCAATCCAAATTATTCACAAGGTGCAATTGAAATTCAAAATACTTACAAAATGCAATTGAAGTTGAAAATGCTTTCAAAATGTACGGTAGATTCAAACGACTCATGTGGATTGACAATACTTACAAAATGCAATTTAGATTGAAAATACTTGACAAAATGTAATTTAGATTCAAAATACCCACAAAATGCAATTAAGGATCAAAATATGTGCAAAATGCCCACCAAACAAAATGCAATTTAGATTCAAAATTCGTGCGAAATGCGGTTTTGGTTGAAAATACTTACAAAATACAATTGAAATTCAAAATCCTCACTAAAAGGCCCGGCTACCTGCATTGAAAGACTTACCAAAAAGCAATTTAGATTGCCAATCTTTACAAAATGCAATTGAAGTTGAAAACAATCGCGAGATGTAATTTAGATCGAAAAAACTTACAAAATGCAACGTAGATTAAAAAGACCTTAAAAATCGCTAAAAGGGAATTTAGATACACGGTGAACCAAGCAACAAAAACAGTGCGGGAATCTTAAAGAGAAAGGAAATATAATGAAAAGAGGAGAGGAGTGGAGAGGAGAGGGGAGAGAGGAGAGGGTCCGCCCCAAAGGTAAGGGACAAAAGGGGAAAACGGACTCAGCTCAGGAATCCCTCGGGGTCGCCAACTCCCGAACTCACCAGCCGTGAGCCCCTGAGGGTGTAGCATTATCTAGGGTGCACCAGAAGTGGTGGGGCTACATACACCCGGCCTCCTTAAGGGCCTTGAGCACAAGGCAGGAGGTAAAAGGTAAAGAAAAATAAGGCTGACTCCTCACAGAAGGAGGGTATCAGGAAAGATGAGAAAAGGGCCAAAGAAGGCGGGAAAGTGAAAGACTCCCTAGGCCTCGGATACCCTAATACCGTCGGTGTCGGAAGAGAACAAGAGTTGACCAAGTGAGGTAGACAGGAAAGAAGACGGAGAGGAGCCCGGCACAAGTAAGTGGAAGCAGTGCCGGACTCGGCTGGGGCCCCGTGGTCACTAACCCACGCCCACTAGATGTGAGCCCCTGGGGGAAGTTTGAAAACATCTCTTAACAAGAAGTTCCGTTAAGAACTATACAGCCTACTTTTCATGCCAATGATTATTCTACAGAATATGAACCTATCTAGAATAATGACGAAATTATGTTGGTAATAACGAAATATCTAATTAGTTCAAAATATACCTGGTATAATGTAGCCTAATAGAGCACTACAGTTGGCAGCCCCGGTGACTGAATATATTCTTAGTTCCATCTCTTAAGGTACAGAATACAAAATTTGGTTGAAGTCCAATGGACGTTACTTGCAGTTACACACTGGATCTATCAGCACGCGTAAAAGCATGTTGCCAACAATACCATGCGTGTGCTGGTCAGAAATAATCTGAAATATTATGATATCTTGTTGTGCCAATTTTGGATGAAATCCATTTGTTAGTATAGAAGTTACATGTATTTTAAAATTGGACATATCAGCAGGCATAGAATCATGTTGTCAGCACTGCCTACTATTAATTACTCCAAATTAATCTAGAATGTCAGGTGCTATACGTGTGCAAAGTATAGAGCTGTTGGCTTGCATACTTTCTGATATATTGATATTAGGGTAAAAAATATAGACAGCATTTATTAACAGTTGGCAGCCCTGATTGCACTGAAGAATACTTATAGTCATATCTGTTATATTACACATAGCACATGCGAAATTTGGATGAAATCCTACTGATAGTATAGAAGTTACATGTATTTAAAAATTGGCCCTTTCAGCAGGCTTAGAATCATGTTGGTAGAACTGACGTATATACGTTACTCCAAAATTAATCAAACATGTCAGGTACTATACGTGTGCATAGTTTAAAGCTGTCGGCTTGCACACATTCTGATATATTGGTATTTGGATAAAAAAATAGAGAGAGCAATTATTAACAGTTGGCAGCCCTGGTGGCTCTTAAGAATACGCTCAGTCATATCTGTTTATGTACAGATATTACATACAAAATTTGGTTGAAATCCAGTTGATAGTGTAGAAGTTATATGCATTTAAACATTGGACCTATCAGAAGGCTTAAAATTATTTTGGCAACACTGTCATGGTTGGCCTCCTGGAAATTAAACTGAAATAGTATTATCTACATGTGTGCCAATTTTGGAATAGCTCCTATGCATACCTTGCAGGATATCCAACATGGAGCTCAAATTTCTAGTGCGTTTTTTCAGCAGTTGGTAGCACTAACATCATTTTCAAATATGGACGTGAGCTATTCCGGTGCACATCTTTACTCATACTAAATTTGGTTTTGATTGCTGCAGCCGTTTAGGAGTTGATAGGGGGGGACACACACACAGCCAGGCAGACAGAAGGACAGACAGACAGACAGACAGACAGACAGACAGACAGACAGACACACATTTGCCCGATCTCATAAGACTACTTTTTCCTCATTTTTGCAAAATGTGAAAAGTAGGCTAAAAAATCGTGCCAAACGTTGAAAGGCTAAACGGCCCGGAAAGATTCCAAATTGTGAGCATTAGAGAACTCTATCAAACTAGAAAGACAAATTTCGAAAATCACTTTCGGCCTAAATGCAGTTACGGATAAACGGCCTAAAATCGCTTGTTTCTTTTTGATTTAAATCCTAGCCAAATTAACTTATGTTCATAATACTTTCATTAATGTATACCTTGGTTCAATACCCTCAGATTATATATAAATATATTTTAAAATCTTGACGCCGTAAGTAGTTATAAGGCCTTAAGGGAAACTCTGCATTGATTCATCACACTAGCCCTCGTAGTGGTAGAAAAGCCAATCCCCTAAAGGGAATTTTTAACGTGCCAGTAAATCGACTGACACAGCTCCCTAGCATTAGCACAACTTCCAGCTGACTGCGCCAGGATTCGATCCTGCAACCTTGGGCATAGCAAGCGAGAACGTTACCGCTGAGCGACGCAGCCAGTCAAGAGTTTCCGGTGAAAATCATCAGTCTCGCGCGTGTCATCATGTTGGCACCTCGTAAGACACGTTTAGTGTGTTCTTTACGTTTGGAACAAGAAGTTCCGTGAAGAATTATACAGCCTACTTTTCATGCCAATGATTATTCTACAGAATATGAACCTATCTAGAATAATGACGAAATTAAGTTGCTAATATCGAAATTTCCAATTAGTTCGAAATACTGTATACCTGGCATAATGTATCCTAATAGAGCACTACAGTTGGCAGCCCTGATGACTGAATATATTCTTAGTTCCGTCTCTTAAGGTACAAAATACAAAATTTGGTTGAAGTCCGATGAATAGCATGGACGTTACATGCAGTTAAACATTGGATCTAACAGCGCGCGTAAAATCATGTTGGCAACAATGTCATGCATGTATTGGTCAGAGATAATCTGAAATAATATGATCTATTGTTGTGCCAATTTTGAATGAAATCCATTAGTTAGTATAGAAGTTACATGCATTTTAAAATTGGACCTATCAGCAGGCTTAGAATCATGTTGGCAGCACTGACGTATATTAGTTACTCCAAATTCGTCTAGAATGCCAGGTACTATACGTGTGCAAAGTTTAGAGCTATTGGCTTGCATACTTTCTGATATATTGATATTAGGGTAACAAAAATAGGGACAGCACATATTAACAGTTGGCAGCACTGGTTGCTCCTTAGAATACGCATAGTCATATCTGGTTATGTACACATACAACATACGAAATTTGGTTGAATTCCAATTGATAGTATAGAAGTTATATGCATATAAAAATTGGACCTATCAGGAGGCTTATTATCATTTTGGCAACACTGCCATGTTTAGCCTCCTGGAAATTAAACTGAAATATTATGATCTGTACGTGTGCCAATTTTGAAATAGCTCCCATTCATACTTTCCAAGATATCCAACATGGAGCTCAAATTTCAATTGCGATTTTTTAGCAGTTGGTAGCACTGACATCATTTTCAAATATGGCCGTGAGATATTCAGGTATAGATCTTTACTCCTACCAAATTTTGTTTCGATTGCTACAGCCGTTTAGGAGTTGATAGGGGGGGGGGACACACACACAGCCAGACAGACAGACAGACAGAAGGACAGACAGACAGACAGACAGACAGACACACATTTGCCCGATCTCATAAGTCTACTTTTTCCTCATTTTTGCAAAATGTGAAAAGTAGGCTAAAAATGGAGAAAACAATGGAAATTAATTACAAATGCAGCAAATATAGTTTCAGTGATTAACCAGGTTCAAGTCGGTAGTCGAACGAAATGTATTAGGAGGTTTTCAAAATTGAGTTGAAAAACATTTTTTTATTTGTATGCCTTTTTACATTTTAATTTATTTTAATTATTATAATTATTAATAATGTAATTTTTGTTTATCAAATTTTAATGAATATATATTTATTTTTAATTTTCAATTTATGTTCTTATAGATGTAATTCTGATATTTTATTGAATTAATTAATTAACTAATTTAGAAATGATTTTTACAGTTATTTTCATAATTTTTGTATAGTTATGTTTATTATTTTAATTTGTATGTTTCTTTTGTTGTTGTAATTTTATTTTTATGACTTTATTTCTGTATTTATATTTTATCTTTACAGTTTTATTGTTGATGTTTATAGTCTTATTTAAAAAAAAATATCCATCACATTACGTCAGTATATACGTATATAATATTTGATTTTTAGAAATACTAACACTTCAACATGATAATTCTCCAAAATTTTACTTAAACCTAAAGATTCAACCATCAGCATCTTTGAAAGCATAAACTGTCCTTATGACAGGAAATTATAGAAAAATTTTAAGTGAGAGTGAAGATTCAAGGAGAAATAATTTCAACTCTGAGATTTGCCGATGACATAGTCATCTTGGCCGCCACGCCTGAGGATTTGAATGAGTTTTGGAATGGTATGGACTCCGTCTTTCATGATGAAAATTAATAAATGTAAAACACCAATTTTTGAATGCAGCCGAAATAAAT
The DNA here is from genome assembly GCA_946902985.2 of Meconema thalassinum. Taxonomy (NCBI): domain Eukaryota; kingdom Metazoa; phylum Arthropoda; class Insecta; order Orthoptera; family Tettigoniidae; genus Meconema; species Meconema thalassinum. The sequence continues at coordinate 72,452,429 of OX336397.1, forward strand.
CAGAATCTTCTATGTACATCAAATTGGCTGGTGAAAAACTAAATGAAGTAGGAGACTTCTGTTACTTAGGAAGCAAAATAACCAGTGATGGACGAAGCAAAGAGGATATAAAAAGTAGGTTACCTCAGGCAAGGAAATTCATTTCTACAGAAAAGGAATCTGTTGACATCGAATATAGATTTAGGTGTTAGGAAGTCATTTTTGAAAGCCTTCGTCTGGAGCGTGGCGCTCTATGGAAGTAAAACTTGCAGCAGCAGAAAAGAGGAGAATTGAAGCGTTTGAAATGTTGTGCTACAGGAGAATGATGAGGTTCAGAAGTGTAGATAAGGTTACAAACGAAGAGGTTTTATGACTAGTGGGAGCGGAGAGATGTTTCTGGCGACTGCTAATGAAGAGAAGAGATAGGTTGGTAGGACTTATACTAAGACACCCAGGAATAGCAAGCTTAGTTATGGAAGGAAGGGTCGAGGACATGAACTGTAGGGGTAGACCAAGGTTAGAATATGTTAAAACAGATTGCCTCGGATGTAGTGTGTGGTACCTATGTAGATATGAAACGATTAGCTCAGGACAGGGAGGCATGGGGAGATGCATCAAACTAGTCAAAATACTGAAGACTCTAACAACAACAACAATGACAGGTGGTTAATATAGAGACCACTGTCCCATAATGGGTCTAGTCGCACATCGTGGCACGTCTGTTTCAAACATTGACTCATTGAATTACTGGTATATTAACCTGTATTTGCTGTAGTATTCAATAACGTCATTGAGGTATGATATCTGTTTGGCAAGAATCCATTACGAGTAGCTAGTTAGTGCCAACCGTGTGTACTACCATTGCCAAGCGTTCAAGTGTACCGTGGTTCATGTGTAGACCATGTAATGTTATCAAACAACATGGACAGAAATAGAAGACTGAACTACACTAAAGTTCCACCTTCCTCTACCTTGGAAGTATAGTCACAAATGATGGGGGAGCAGAGGAAGATGTTCGAAGCCGTATCAGGAAGGCAAATGGTGCGTTTGTCCAGCTCTACCCCATCTGGAGAAATAGAAACATTTCCAGGAAGACTTTGAAGCCTCCGTGGCTTAGGCGGCAGCACGCCGGCCTCTCACCGCTGGGTCCGTGTTCAAATCCCAGTCACTCCATGTGAGATCTGTGCTGGACAAAGCGGAGGCAGACAGGTTTTTCTCCGGGTACTCCGGTTTTCCCTGTCACAATTTCATTCCAGCGACACTCTCCACTATCATTTCATTTCATATGTCATTCATTTAATCATTGCCCCAGAGGAGTGCGTCAGGCCTCGGCAGCCGGCACAGTCCATATCCTCGCCGCTAGATGGGGGCTTCATTCATTCCATTCCTGACCCGGTCGGATACTGGAAGCAGGCTGTGGATTTTCATTTCCAGGAAGACTTTGCCTTTACAATAGCAACGTAAAGTCGATTCTTCTCTACGACTGTGAAACATGGAAAGCCACAAAACCGATCAACAACCGGCTACAGGTGTTCATTAACAGATGTCTGCGTCCCATCATGAATGTGAGTTGGCCGGACACAATCTCAAATGAAGATCTTTGGACCATCACCAATCAACAGCCGATTAGCATCCAGATGAAGGAGAGGAAATGGCGCTGGATTGGTTACACACTAAGGAAGCCGGACGGAGCTATTGAGAGGGCGGCGCTAGACTGGAATTCTCAAGGCGCCAGGGAGCGAGGTCGAACTAAGAAGACCTGGAAGAGGACGATCGAAAAAGAAATTGCAGAGGTGGACAAAACTTTGAGTGAAGTGAAGAGAATGGCCAGGAACCGTACTGCGTGGAGGCATTTCGCCAAGGCCCTATGCTCCGGAAGGAGCGACAGGAATAAACCTAAACCACTAAAGTTAAAAGTCGACTTTGTGAATGTTAGCATTGATGAAAGATACGAAATTTAAGCATTCATTTATCATTCACCATTTTCGCTTCAGTCAGTTTTATCTCATTTAAAATATTTTAAAATAACAAACGTACCCACCTAGTCAATAGGGGTAACTTATATTTCTTGTAGGAATTATGTGCAGTAGCCTACATGCTTCGAATCATTAATGACTCTTCTCCATTACAAATACATAATGTCAATCCCAGTACCTACATCTAACGACATTATAATGTGATAAAAATTTAAACATACGCTTACAACTAATTCAAAAACATAAACATGAAATTATTTGCATTCCCATTGCTTTAGAAGATCTTTATCTTACAAGGGGACTCTTGTAGTGTTTAGCCACCGATCGGATTGTAAATGGCAGAGGAAGGTAACTCTATACGATAGTGATAAAAAATAGGCTAAAATTAACATTCAGCCTAACGACTCACTCACATTTGCGCAGCCTCAAATGCCAACTGGCTGCGCCGGGATTCGATCCTGCAACCTTGGGCCCAAGAGGCGTGAACGTTACCGCTGAGCCACGCAGCTCGCCAGTGTAGAATTAGGTAGACTAGTTAGTCAAATATTGCTGTTTTAACCCTTTATAATAATAACCCCTTGTACTACAGCCCATGAAGGGCCTAGGCCTACCATGCGACCACAGCCCAGCCATTTGGTCTGCAGATAGTCTATTGGGGTGACACGTGATCAGCGTATCGGGTCCCCTCGGCCGTTAATCTTGGTTTTCGTGATTGGGGCGCTGCCTCACTGTCAGACAGCTACTCAATTGTCCTCACGAGGCTGAGTGCACCTCTTTCCAGCCCTCACGTTAATTTCTAAATTCCCTGACGGGTGAGAGGCAGACGCGAGGGCTGGAACGGGGTGCACTGAGCCTCGTGAGGACAATTGATTAGCAGTCAGACAGTGAGGCAACGCCCGATCACGAAAACCAAGATTAACGGCCGAGGGGACCCGATGCGCTGATCAGGCGTCACCCCAATATCTGCAGGTCAAATGGCTGGGCAGCGGTCGCTTAGTAGGTCTTGGCCCTTTACGGGCTGTAGTGCCAGGGGTTATTTTAACTTATAAAAGGGGGCAGAACAGCAAGGTTATCATGTCCTAAAGATAGACTATAAGCAGGCTGTTTGACACCCGTGACTGTTACTCGGCATTAGGAGCAGTGCTTAGTCCGTGCCTCCAACTCTCCTTGGGTTATTCATGAGAGTTCTTTCTCATTCTCCGTGGAACGTGACGGGAGAATATCAGACACCAATCGAACACGACCACTCCTAGTCCACTATAGGCTGTTTCTGGGACATGCCAACAACACATCTGGGGGCATTCCACCTCGGTCTTCATTATCTTCTCCCTCTTCTTCTTGTTAATATTATTGTCAGTGACTGTGGTAGCTACGCGAACATAGGCGCAACGAATTGGAACTAAACTGCGGTTGGTTGGTTCCTTGGTTTAGGCGATGCGACAACGCGGCCACGTAGCCCCGTGTACTTTGGGTTTGTAGAATTAGTCTGATAACCGGTGTTAATTGTTAAGGCTGTATTAGTGTGTTACCTGTGATTCAGGTAGAAGGACTGCAGACTATTAATTTTATCAAGTAATTCCTACTTTTGCCACCAAATGCTACCGTCCACGACACCTAGTGGCAGACGGGGCTACTAAATGCCATCGCAGTCAGCACCTGGCGGCGAACGTTGGAACTCATACAGCTTTATCAAACTAGTTTCAGCTTCCAAAAGTGTAGTTAGTGAAAAGTCCTTTCTCATGCCATAAATCTATGACATGGGACCGCCGGCTTTACTTCCCCTCCGAAGGAAGGCATACTGAAGGATTTTTAACGCTCTTAAAAAATCCGACTACCTCGGCCGGGTTTGAATCCACGATCTTGGGCACAGCAGTTCAGCATGCTACCAACTACGCCACCGAACCCATCTAGGCACAATGAAATGGAACTAAACTGCCTCTGGATTCGTGATTGCAAACCCCTCCTTGCCATGATAACTAGTGGTCGCAAATTTGTCGATTAAACACGCTTCAACGAATGCGATCTAGGTCTGTAGAATATCTCAATGATTCTACGTCCTTTTGCGGTTTAGAGACTCCTGGGGGCTGGAATTTTGCCCTGGAGAGGATATTTTAAGCACCTAGAAGTGCCAACAGGCAGGGCAGATATTTAATCCCGTAACCTTGGGCATACAGTAACTAGCGAGGATGCTACCGCTGGTAATCGCAGCCACTCACGATGAGTAGTAGTAAATAATAGGATCTTAAACTGGCAATGTTGCTCTTGGTACCATAGCTGTAAATGCCAAGTGAGAATGTTGAAAACTCTGGTTAGAAACTCTACACTGCACTGAGATTCGAACCTTTGATCTCCAGATTCCATTGCAATTGTTATAAAGAACGGAACACGCATTGCTATAATTAATTAGAGCCCTGCATGGATAAACAATACGAAATCCACATCCGCCCCGCATCTGCACGACTATTATCCGCATCCGTCCCGCATCCACACGACTGTTATCCGCATCCGCCCCGCATCCACATGACTGTTATCCGCATCCGCCCCGCATCCACATGACTGTTATCCGCATCCGCCCCGCATCCACATGACTGTTATCCGAATCCGCCCCGCATCCGCCCCGCATCCACATGACTGTTATCCGCATCCGCCCCGCATCCACACGACTGTTATCCCCATCCGCCCCGCATCTGCACGACTGTTATCCGCATCCGCCCCGCATCTGCACGACTATTATCCACATCCGCCTCGCATCCACACGACTGTTATCCGCATCCGCCCCGCATCCACATGACTGTTATCCCCATCCGCCCCGCATCCACACGACTGTTATCCGCATCAGCCCCGCATCCACACGACTGTTATCCCCATCCGCCACGCATCCACATGACTGTTATCCCCATCCGCCTCGCATCCACACGACTGTTATCCGCATCAGCCCCGCATCCACACGACTGTTATCCCCATCCGCCCCGCATCCACACGACTGTTATACGCATCCGTCCCGCACCCACACGTCTGTTATCCCCATCCGCCCCGCATCCACACGACTGTTATCCGCATCCGCCCCGCATCTGCACGACTGTTATCCGCATCAGCCCCGCATCCACACGACTGTTATACGCATCCGTCCCGCACCCACACGTCTGTTATCCCCATCCGCCCCGCATCCACACGACTGTTATCCGCATCAGCCCCGCATCCACACGACTGTTATACGCATCCGTCCCGCACCCACACGTCTGTTATCCCCATCCGCCCCGCATCCACACGACTGTTATCCGCATCCGCCCCGCATCTGCACGACTGTTATCCGCATCAGCCCCGCATCCACACGACTGTTATACGCATCCGTCCCGCACCCACACGTCTGTTATCCCCATCCGCCCCGCATCCACACGACTGTTATCCGCATCCGCCCCGCATCTGCACGACTATTATCCACATCCGCCCCGCATCCACACGACTGTTATCCCCATCCGCCCCGCATCCACACGACTGTTATACGCATCCGCCCCGCATCCACACGTCTGTTATCCCCATCCGCCCCGCATCCACATGACTGTTATCCGCATCAGTCCCGCATCCGCACAATATTTATCCGCATCCACCTCTAATCCGCACGAGTTTTTTTCCGCATTCGCACGTCTGTTATCCGAATATATTGGCATTAAAATAATATTTTTAATAAGATAATACATAAATTACAAAAGCAACATAGGCATTTGAGGAAAAAGTCGTTCCCTTAGGCTTTGTATGTCATGTGCTAGGCCTATGTTTAAAATGAATGTTATACAGCCAGAATTGCAACCCGTTCCTGTTTGGTGAGTTCATTGTGCTTAATGACATAATTTAAATGAAATTAGCTTAAATCAACATCTTACATTTGTCATGAAAAAAAAAACATAGCAGAACAAGAAGTTCCGTGACGAACTAAAGAGTCTACTTTTCTTAAAATTTAAGATTCATGCCAATGATTAATCTATATGGATCTATCTAGAATAACGACGAAATCAAGTTGGTAATATCGAAAATTCTAATTAGTTCGAAATACTGTATGTCTGTAATCTGCATAATGTAGCCTAATAGGGCACTACAGTTGACAGCCCTGGTGACTGAATATATTCTTAGTTCCATCTCTTAAGGAACAGAATACAAAATAGACGTTACATGCAGTTAAACATTGGATCTAACAGCACGTAAAATCATGTTGGCAATAATGTCATGCGTGCATTGGTCAGATAAAATCTGAAATAATACGATCTATTGTTGAGCCAATTTTGAATGAAATCCCTTAGTTAGTATAGAAGTTACATGCATTTTAAAATTGGACTTATCAGCAGGCTTAGAATCATGTTGGCAGCACTGACGTATATTAGTTCCTCCAAATTAATCTAGAATGCCAGGTACTATACGTGTGGAAAATTTAGAGCTATTGGCTTGCATTCTTTCGGATATATATATATTAGGGTATCGAAAATAGAGACAGCATTTATTAACAGTTGGCAGCCCTGGTTGATCCTAAGAATACGCATAGTCATATTTGTTATGGTACACATAGCACATACGAAATTTGGGTGAAATACAAATGTTAGTATGGAAATTACATGTATTTAAAGCTGGCCCTCTCAGCAGGCTTAGAATCATGTAGGTAGTGATGTATATAAGTTTCTCCAAATTAATATAGAATGTCAGGTACTATACGAGTGCATCGTTTAAAGCTGTCGGCTAGTATACTTTCTGATATTGCTATTTGGATAAAAGAAATTGAGAGCATTTATTTACAGTTGGCAGCCCTGTTGGCTCTTAAGAATACGCTCAGTTATACCAGGTTATGTACACATAGCACATACGAAATTTGGTTGAATTCCAATTGATAGTGTAGAAGTAATATGTATAAAAAAAAGTCCTCTCGGCACGCCGGAAGGCGGAGGTAGATTTCACCGGACAAACTTGGGGATAGGCGAAAATAGGCAGAATATGCAGGTTTTCGTAGAAGGATCAGAGCTCATTTATTGCGAGAAGGTATTTTATAATTGGAGCTTAATTAACTTTGTTTTTCGTCATTTTATGCTTATTTTAAACATTTTATTGTCTTATGGGAACAGTAACCTTCTTGTCATTTGGGGTCCATTTTTATACTTGTGGTCACACTGTCCTTATGCAAGGTTTCGACACTGATGTGTAACTATGTAACGGTCCGTTACTTCTTCACGCAAAATTATATCTCCCTCAGAGATTTTGGTTGGTTCCTCTGTTTAGGGGCTGCGACAACGCGGTCATGTAACCCCGTGTACTTAGGGATGGCTGTATTAGTCTGTAATTCAGGTAAGGACTGCAGACGGTCAATTTGAAGCAGTAGTTCCTAATGTTGCTACCAGGTACTACCGTCAACGACACCTAACTGTGAACTTGGCTACTAGTTGCCACCGCAGCCAGCAACTCGCAACGAACGTTGGAACTTCCCCTTGAAAGGAAAGCATATTGAGGAATTTTTAGCGCTCTTAGAAAATCCGACGACTTCGGCCGGCTTTGAACTCGCGACCTTGGGTATAGACATTCAGCATGCTTGCTACCAGTTACGTCGCCGAAGCCGCTTCACACTTAGTCAGATGGAATTCTGAATATGATCTCGTGCAATTGCGTTATCTTGGCAACGTCTGATGGCTCATCCCTCATCAATTTAGTAGTGTTGCCATGGCAAGCTCTGATAGCTCTTGGCATTTTCTTATAATTCCGAAATCATTTTTCTCATCCCTTGGCATAATGGTGGGTCATATCAAAAATTCTTTCAGACAAAAAATTTAGGTAATTATTAGGGGAATATTGTCCATTTTGTACGGTTTTGATATTGTGCCTATTAAGAGAGATATGATTAATGTTTCCCGAAAAACCCACTTTTTCCCACCCCTTTGGTCAATGGTTGGTGCTATAAAAAAAACTCTTCAAACATAAATTTTAGGGCATTATCCGACACATAGTATGAACGTTAAACGGATTCGATATTTCACATATTAAGAGAGTTATAGCAATATTTCACTTTTTCGAAAAAAGCCCCCCATTTTCACTCCCTTCGACCGATTTACCCCAATAACGAACTCGACCGAGATTTTATAGGTATACATATTCGGTAAAATATTCAAAGTGATTGGTGCAAAATTACGGCAGTTATCGTGTCCACAAGAAACTGATATGCATATATATATACACATATACATACATACATTATATATAAACTTTTGAACTGACGGTGGTTTTGGGGTCTGGGGGATGTGAAACGCGAAGATATGTCGAAATTTTCCGGAAGTCGAAACATGGTACCCATTGCAATAATTAGCTTTCTAATGAAATCTACCTCTGGTTGGTTCCTCAGTTTAGGGGCTGCGACAACGCGGTCATCTAACCCCGTGTACTTTGGGTGAGTGTAGAATCTGTCTGATAAACGGTGTGAATTGTAATGGCTGTAGTAGTCTTAATTCAGGTAAGGACTGCAGACGGTCAATTTCAAGCAGTAGTTCCTAATGTTGCTACCAGGTACTACCGTCAACGACACCTAGCTGTGAACTTGGGTACTAGATGCCACCCCAACCAGCAACTCGCAACGAACGTTGGAACTTCCCCTCCAAAGGAAAGCATACTGAGGGATTTTAGCTCTCTTAGAAAATCCGACGACTTTGGCCGGCTTTGAACTCGCGACCTTGGGCATAGACATTCTGCATGCTACCAGTTACGTCACCGAAGCCGCTTCCCACTTAGATGAAAATACTAAATCTGATCTCGTGTAAGTGCGTTGTCATGGCAACGTCTGATGGCTCATCCCTCATCAATTTAGTAGTGTTGCCATGGCAAGCTCTGATAGCTCTTGGCATTTTCTTATAATTCCGAAATCATTTTTCTCATCCCTTGGCATAATGGTGGGTCATATCAAAAATTCTTTCAGACAAAAGTTTTAGGTAATTATTAGGGGAATATTGTCCATTTCGTACGGTTTTGATATTGTGCCTATTAAGAGAGATATGATTAATGTTTCCCGAAAAAAACACTTTTTCCCACCCCTTTGGTCAATGGTTGGTGATATAAAAATCTCTTCAAACATAAATTATTGGGCTTTATCCGACACATAGTATGAACGTTGAACGGATTCGATATTTCACATATGAAGAGAGTTATAGCAATATTTCACTTTTTCGAAAAAAGCCCCCCATTTTCACCCCCTTCTACCGATTTAGCCCAGTAATGAACTCAACCGAGATTTTGTAGGTATACATATTCGGTAAAAAGTGATTGGTGAAAAATTACGGCAGTTATCGTGTCCACAAGAAACTGATATATATATATATATATATATATACTTTTGAACTGACGGTGGTTTTGGGGTCTGGGGGATGTGAAACGCGAAGATATGTCGAAATTTTCCGGAAGTCGAAACATGGTAGCCTACCCATTGCAATAGTTAGATTTCTAATGAAATCTACCTCTGGTTGGTTCCTCAGTTTAGGGGCTGCGACAACGCGGTCATCTAACCCCGTGTACTTTGGGTGAGTGTAGAATCTGTCTGATAAACGGTGTGAATTGTAATGGATGTATTAGTCTGTAATTCATGTAAGGACTGCAGACGGTCAATTTCAAGCAGTAGTTCCTAATGTTGCTATCAGGTACTACCGTCAATAACACCTAGCTGTGAACTTGGCTACTAGATGCCACCCCAACCAGCAACTCGTAACGCACGTTGGAACTTCCCCTCCAAAGGAACGCATACTGAGGGATTTTAGCGCTCTTAGAAAATCCGACGACTTCGGCCGGCTTTGAAATCGCGACCTTGGGCATAGACATTCTGCATGCTACCAGTTACGTCACCGAAGCCGCTTCCCACTTAGTCAGATGTCAAAGTCAACCCCTGGCACCATCCAGCCCATGACGGGCTAAGGCCGACCAAGCAACCGCTGCCCAGCCATTTGGCCTGCAGATATTGGGGTGACGCGTGATCAGCGCGTCGGGTCCCCTCGGCCGTTAATATTGGTATTCGTGATCGGGGTGCTGTCTCACTGTCAGACAGCTACTCAATTGTCCTCACGAGGCTGAGTGCACCCCGTTCCAACCCTCACGTCAGTTTTAAAATCCCTGACGGAGCCGGGGATCGAACCCGGGGCCTCCGGGTGAGAGGCAGGCGCGCTACCCCATCACCACGGGGCCGGCTTAGTCAGATGGAAATACTGAATCTAATCTCGTACAAGTGCGTTGTCATGGCAACGGCTCATCCCTCATCAATTTAGTAGTGTTGCCATGGCAACCTCTGATAGCTCTTGGCATTTTCTTATAATTCCGAAATCATTTTTCTCATCCCTTGGCGTAATGGTGGCTCATATCAAAAATTCTTTCAGACAAAAGTTTTAGGTAATTATTAGGGGAATATTGTCCATTTTGTACGGTTTTGATATTGTGCCTACTAAGAGAGATATGATTAATGTTACCCGAAAAACCCACTTTTTTCACCCCTTTGGTCAATGGTTGGTGCTATCAAAAACCTTATTTGACATAAACTGTTGGCACTTATCCGCCACATATTATGAACTTTGAATGGATTCGATATTTCACGTATTAAGAGAGTTATAGCGAAATTTCAATTTTTCGAAAAAAGCCCCCCATTTTCACCCCCTTCGACCGATTTTGTCCATTAACGAACTCGACCGAGAATTTATAGGGATACATAGTATGTAAAAAATTCAAAGTGATTGGTGTAAAATTACGGCAGTTATCGTGTCCACAAGAAACTGATATATATATATATATATATATATATAAACTTTTGAACTGACGGTGGTTTTGGGGTCTGGGGGATGTGAAACGCAAAGATATGTCGAAATTTTCCGGAAGTCGAAACATGGGACCCATTGCAATAGTTAGCTTTCTAATGAAATCTACCTAATTGGACTTATTAGCAGGCTAATGATCATTTTGGCAACACTGCCTTGTATGTCCTCCTGGAAATTAAACTGAAATATTATTATCTATATGTGTGCCAATTGTTAAATAGCTCCCACTCATATCTTCCAAGATATCCAACACGGAGCTCAAATTTTAATTGCGATTTTTCAGCAGTTGGTAGCACTGACATAATTTTCAAATAGGCCTACGGCATTGAGATATTCAGGTATACATCATTACTCCTACTAAATTTTGTTTCGATTGCTGCAGCTGTTTAGCAGTTGATAGAGGGGGGAGGGGACACACACCCAGCCAGCCAGCCAGACAGACAGACAGACAGAAGGACAGATGGACAGATAGACACATATTTGCCCGGATTGATCTCATAAGTCTACTTTTTCCTCATTTTTTGCAAAATGTGAAAAGTAGGCTAAAATACAGTGGCTAAAGTAAACCGGGCAAATGCTGAACAGAAAGGAAACAGTGAGAAGGTGCTGAGAGATCTCTGTGACTTTTATGAAATTATAAATGGAAAGTTTAAAAAAAATAATCAAAACAACCACACAATTTTAAAGCTTCCGTTGAAGGTCTAACAAAAGCTCTTTTGAGAAAAGCTGATGGGAAACGTGAAAACGGAATACATATAACTTGAACGAGCTCTGTCCCGAGACAGCTCTAACCAGGCAGTGAATGCGGCAACAGCACACGAACTTCCCTGCGGATCCTGCCAGTCAACAACAGTCACCAAATAATACTAAATATCAATTCATTTAAACTAAACTCATTTACTTACATTAAGGGTAGTTATATATCTCAAACGCTTATTATATGTGGATTACAACGCACCCAAGGACGAACTTCTGAGAGAGTTCAGTTCCGAAATACGAGCCTTTCACTTAATTGATCGTTTTGGTATTTGCTTTGCAGTTCAAATTTTTAAACTTTATATATACACATATACACTAACAAATATCTAAATTTGGGTGCTGTGGCACAAAGGAGTTAAGAGTTGCGAATCTCTAAAGTCGACACTTCGCTCGATCTCCACAAAAGACCGGTACTTTTTACGTTATATCTGTCATAAAGGATATAAAAATAAGTTTCTAAAAACTACCCTTGTCATCAATCAACGCAGAAATAAACAAGAAAAAAAGTGATATTACTTGTTTCCCTGTAGGCCTTTCGGTTGTTTTGCTATTCATCTCCAAACTCGGGTGCACATAATTTCTGCACCGACTAGTAATCACTTTGGAGCGCTGTAGATGGTGTTGCACTAGTTCCGTACCACGTGAAATTTGAGGGGAAGATTTTGAAATACAACAAGTTCCCAAAGTACTTAGGAGTAATATTGGACCGAACACTCTCTTACAAGCAACACCTCCAGAGCACAGCAGCTAAAATTAGAAGCCGCAACAGTATATTGCTAAAGCTATGTGGAACATCTTGGGGAGCTTCTGCCACTACTACAAGATGCTCTGCCTTAGGTCTAGCCTTCTCTGTGGCTGAATACTGCGCCCCAGTTTAGCTCAATAGCCCACATGTCAAACTCGATGACTCCCAGTTGAACAACACCATGAGACTAACCACTGGTTGTATAAGAACTACACCAGCATATTGGCTTCCAGCCCTCAGCAATATTCTTCCACCCCACCTTCGTAGAGAAGTTACCTAGCTAAAGGGAGTACTACAAGATTATGGATCACCCTACACAACCTCTTCATGAAGACATCCCCTCTCTTCAAATGAGCAGGCTCAAATCCAGGAAGCCACCCATTTGTCAAGCCCAGAGGCTTGTAGATAGATAGATAGATAATGCCTTTATTGGAGGCGAAGTTAGGGCTCAAGGCCCTCTCTTACACATAACCACTAGAAGAGTATACATCTACTTGACTTATAATTACAAATACCAATAGCACAAATAATATTATTAGCAATAAGAATAGTGATAATATGAATAATGGTAGAATTGTTAATTTAAAAAATACACAAAGTAAAGTACCCTTAAATGACGTAACTACAGTAATTCAATCATTCATCTCATTCATTCATTCATTCATTCGTTCATTCAACATTTATCCAGGAAGTCAGCGGGATCCACCCAGCAAATACTCGCAGCAAGCCACTTTAAACTTGCGATGAGAAGGATTGTCTCTAATGTTCGCAGGTAGCAAATTCCATGACCTGGACGCAGAGATTATGAACGAGCGGTTGTAAACAGCAGTACGGTTTATAGGTATGACAAGAGAGGACCCAGATCTCGTATTGTGGTCATGATAGGACGAGAGGTAAGAAAACGGTGAAACAAGATAGTTAGGGGTATTAGTGGAAAGTATTTTGTGCAGTAGTGATAACATGTGAAGTTAACGACGCTGGTGCACTCGAAGCCACGACAGCTCCTTATAATAGGGTGATATATGATCACCATATCGCAGACCAAAGATATATCTTACACAGTTGTTGAGGCAGCGGTCCAGTTTCTTGTTACTGTCGCAGGTTATTTCAGTCAACACAGTGTCACAGTAGTCAAATATAGGTGGTATCAGAGAGCGAATTATTTGTACTTTAAAGTCGAACAGAGAATACATTACCGAACCGTTTCAGAGGATATAAGCATTTATGTACTTTATTACATGTGCTTATCGCCTGTTTAGTCCAATTTAAGGTCTCAGTCATAATAATTCCTAAGTTTGTCACTGAAGTAGAGTAGGGTATGATTTTATTGTTTAAAATTATTGGCGAGATGTCACGTTGCTTGAGGAAATATAAGTTTTACTGGTACCGATAATAATCACTTGAGTTGTATTTGGGTTTATTAATAAACTGTTTTATTAGCATAGTCACAAAGAAGTTGTAGGTCAGAATTTATTTTAATAATTGCATTATTGATATCACTCAGTTTTGAATGATAGTAGATCTGTACATCATCTGCATACACTTGCAATTTGCAGAAATTAAGGGCCTTTGATATGTCATTTATTTGGATGATAAATAACAGTGGCCCTAGAACCGAACACTGAGGGACACCGAGGGTCTTACTTTGCCATCCCGAACTCGCATTTCCCACTATCACACGTTGCCGACGATTTTCGAGGTAAGAGGAAAAGAACCGGAGTGACACATTATTAAAATTTAGTTCTCGAAGTTTCTGCAGTAGCAACTGAGGGTTGACAGTGTCAAAGGCGCTACTGAGATCTAAAAATGTCAGTACAGTCACGTCCCGTTGGTCCATTGCACATCTGATATCATCTGTCACTCGTAGTAAAGCTGTCGCAGTGCTATGCCCCTTTCTGAAGCCGGATTGGAAGGGGTTGAGTAGGGAATGATTTGTAAGGTAGTCAGTAACTTGTGTATTAACTAGACGTTCAAGTACTTTGGATAATGGTGGTAGGATAGGAACCATTTTGATTCCAGCATGCAGTGGATTAGTGAATGGACACTAAAAGGTTGTCCTGAGTCGAGCTCCTTCCTGGACCCTACAAGAACATCCACTCCAGGTTCCGATCTGCCTAGGAGGGCTTGGGAAACTCTCAATAGGATTCGGACAAACCACTGAGTATGCAATCGAACTTTGTTCCAATGGGGAAAAATTTCGTCTCCTCAGTGTGATTGTGGTGCTCCTAATCAAATCATCCAACACATTACAATTGACTGTCCTCTGAGGGCATATGGAGGGGGCTGGATCGACTTCCTGTTGGCGACACCTGACGTGTGTCCAATGGATAGACTCTTTAGACCTGAGACTGTAAATAGTGTAAATAGTAAAAATAATGTACAGTAGATTTTAAAGTGATTTTCTTTGTACTCTGAAATCTTGTATTGATTATATTTCAAAACTATAAATAAATAAATAAATAAATAAATAAATGATGATGATGATGATGATGATGATAATTGTTGTTTTAAAGGGCCTAACAGCTGGATTATCGGCTCCTAATGGACTGGGTGAGAGAGGAAATGTAAATGAAATGAAACTAAACCTAAAACTAACAACATACTTATATTGTAGAAGAGGAACTGGAAAACAAGTTCCGTGACGAACTAAAGAGCCTACTTTTCTTAAATTAAAATTAAGATTCATGCCAATGATTAATCTACAGTATATGAACTTATCTAGATTATTAGGTTAAAAAAACAACATTTATTAACAGTTGTCAGCCCTGATTGCTCTTAAGAATTATTATAGTCATATCTGTTATGTTACACATAGCACATACGAAATTTGGATGAAATCCAACTGATATTATAGAAATTACATGTATTTAAAAATTGGTCCTATCAGCAGGCTTAGAATCATGTTGGTAGAACTGACGTATATAAGTTACTCCAAATTAATCTAAAATTTCAGGTACTATACGTGTGCACAGTTTAATGCTGTCGGCTTGCATACTTTCTGATATATTGGTATTTGGATTAAAAAAAAAGAGAGAGCAATTATCATCAGTTGGCAACCCTGGTGGCTCTTAAGAATACGCTCAGTCATATCTGTTTATGTACACATATTACATACAAAATTTGGTTGAAATCCAATTGTTAGTGTAGAAGTTATATGCATTTTAAAATTGGACATATCAGAAGTCTGAAAATTATTTTGGCAACACTGTTATGTAAGTCGTCCTGGAAATTAAACTGAAATAGTATTATCTACATGTGTGCCAATTTTGGAATAGCTCACATGCATACCTTCCAAGATATCCAACATGGAGCTCAAATTTCTAGTGCGTTTTTTCAGCAGTTGGTAGCACTGACATCATTTTCTAATATGGGCTTGAGATATTCCGGAATACATCTTTACTCATACTAAATTTGATTTCGATTGCTGTAGCCGTTTAGGAGTTGATAAGGGGGGACACTCACCCAGCCAGACAGACAGACATAAGGACAGACAGACACACATTTTCCCGGATCGATCTCATAAGTCTACTTTTTGCTCATTTTTGCAAAATGTGAAAAGTAGGCTAAAAATAGGAATAACGGAAACAAAAGGCAGGAGGAAGAACCTTCGAAGAATGAGAATTAGGGGACTTGGAATAAAGGAGACCCAGGAAAGTCAGATAGGAAAGGTAGAGAGGTGAGGGACCGCCCCAAAGACAAGGGAAGAAGGAGGAAAACCGAATCCAGCTCAGGAAACCCTCGGGGTCGCCAACTCCCGAACCCTCCAGACATGAGCGATTGTGGGTGTAGCACAATCCAGGGTGCACCATAAGTGGTGGGGGCTACACACACCCTGCCTCCTTGTGGGCCTTAAGCAGAAGGCAGGAGATACAATTGAAAGGAAACAAGAGGTCTGACCCCTCGAAGAATGAGGAATCAGTAAATTTGAGACAAGGGCCAATTAAGGCGGGAATGTGAAAGGCTCCCTAGGCCTCGGATACCCTAATACCGTCGGGGTCAGAAAAAAAACAAGAGTTGACCAAGGAAGGTTGAGAGGAAAGATAACAGAGAGGAGCCTGGCACAAGTAAGTGGAAGCAATACCGGACTCAGCTGGGATCCCGTGGTCACCAAACCACGTCCCACAAGTTGGGTGAGACCCTTCACCGCTTACATATGACCATGGCTTCCTCGAATGAGTAAGCTGGACGCTTTGGAGCGTTATAGATGTTGCAATTCCGTCAGTTTGTATAACTCTCTGTTATGTCTTAATCTCCGTTGTTCATCCTAATATATTATTCCTAGAATCTTCCTGAAGATCTTTTTCTTTCTCCAGTTGTTACAGCAATCCTCTATTTGTTAAATACAAGGTCTCAGCAGCGTGAAGTCCTTCTGGCATGATCAAAGTGTTATATTGCCTTAGTTTTGTTCTCCTACCTGTGACATCATCTTGTTCACATTAGAACTACAGCCAATTGGTTTTAAAAATATGCCTGGGTTTAATATTAATGGTCAGGTACTGCTCAGTAAAGTGACTTCGGTGGCGTAGTTGGTAGCATGCTGAGCTTCTATGTCCAAGATCGCGAGTTCAAACCCAGCCGAAGTCGTCGGATTTTTAAGAGCGTTAAAAATCCCTCAGCTTGCCCTCCTTCGGATGGGAAGTAAAGCCATAGGTTAGATTTGACTAACGCTCGTAAGTTCCAACGTTCGTCGCCATGAACTAATTGCGGTGGCATCTAGTAACAAAGTTCAGAACTAGTTGTCATTGACGGTGGCGTTTGGTAGCTAAAGTAGGAACTACTTTGAAATTGATCGTCTGCAATCCTTATCTGAATTACAGATAACACACACTAATACAGCCATCACTATTAACACTGGTTATCAGACAGATTCTACACACACGCAAAGTACACGGGGCAACATGGCCACGTTATCACAGCCCCTAAACTGAGGAACCAACCAACCTACTGCGCAGTAATGAACAGACAAGAGTGATAAAAACTTTTGAAGGTGGTCAAGGTCCACAAAAAGCTGTAGAATCAATCATTAGGGCAGTTGCAAGCAAGTTGCACGGACCTGTAGTGCAGTGTACTGTTCGGAATTATGGTAATCGCCAGGGCATGGATGTTGATGACATGTGATCTTTTTACTGAGCTGTCTAAAACAATGCTGAAGTTCATAGAGACTCCGGACAGGCAACCCCGTATTCAAATATGTCATTTTTATTTTGCATGTTTTTGCATTTTTTGCCATTTCTCCATTTTAAGAGCATATTTTTAAGTTTGGTAGATTTTTTGGGTCGCATTTTAGAGAAATCGGCCTTTTAAGGTCATTTTTTAAACAACTTATGTTACAGCTTTATATGAGGGAGTTACGTCTCTTCCTCACTTCAAGTAGCCTACGCTCCGATCACATCAGTTGATGTTGAACGCAGCTTTTCGAGATATAAAACCTTGTTGGCTGAAACGGCAGATCATTTACATTTGACAAATATCAGAATGACATTCGTAGTACAGAAAGTGAATATAAACCTTTTATTAAGTGCTAGACATCTATTTTGATTGACTTTTCAGTTTGAGCTTAAGATGTCATTTTTGAATTATTGGTGGGTTTATTATTATAAGATAATTTTTTCCATTTTATAGTGCATTTTTCGAATTTTCAGGTAATTTATTACAGTCATTTTAGAAAATTTTAACTGCATTTTTAAACTTTTTTACGGCATCAACATCAGGGCCCTAGAAATCGCTATTCAGCAATGCCAAGCGGTCATCGGCCGCAGGCTAGCTAGAGTGAAATGCGATATTTTTTCAGGGAAAGTGAATATGAAAATGCTTCCAGTCGACCGACCGGATCAGGGAATGGCATGAATGAAGCCCCCTTATAGCGGCGAGGATATCAACTGTGCCGGCTGCCGAAGTATGTCGCACTCCCCTGGGGCAATGATTAAAAGAATGACAGATGAAATGAAATGATAGTGAAGTGTATAAATAAATCATGTTTTTGCGCTAATGCCGTGTGAAATTAAATTAGAACCATACGTTTCGGAGAAACCTTGCCTCCTTTTTCAATGGAATCAAACCATGTGGCCAAAGAAAGTATATCAATGAGATTACAAAAAATTACAAACAAATATAGATACATTCCTCTGTTCGTCACCTGAGAGCAGCTGCCAGAAATTACTGTATGGACCATGGTAGAACGGTGGATAGAGTAGTAAGTAAGGAGAAGGTAAAGGGGGCGGGGTGAAAATATAGAGACTCCTCAAAGAATGAGGATGTCCAAAAGAAAAAGGGGGGGGGGGGTAGATTGATATAAGGAAACATAAACAAAAGGGAAGTGTATCTGAACGATACTTAACATCATACAGGCAACGGCGAAAAAACAGATGCAAACTCCTCCAGTGACGAACAAAGAAGATCAAATCCAGGCTCTGTAGCCATAGAGAAAAAAAGTAAAATTTTAAATAGGCGAAGAACAGAGAGACTGAGAGGAACTATCTTTCTAGAGCCTGGATTTGATCTCCTTTTTTCGTCACTGGAGGAGTTTCCATCTGTTTTTTCGCCGTTGCCTGTATGACGTTAGGTATCGTTCAGATACACTTCCCTTTTGTTTATGTTTCCTTATATCCATCTAACCCTCCCCCCCCCCTTTTTCTTTTGGACATCCTCATTCTTTGAGGAGTCTCTATATTTTCACCCTGCCCCCTTTACCTTCTCCTTACTTACTACTCTGTCCGCCGTTCTACCATGGTCATACAGTAATTTCTGGCAGCTGCTCTCTGGTGACGAACAGAGGAATTTATCTATTTTTTGTAATTTTTTGTAAAAACATGAATTATTTGTATAGTAATCCGGGCCGTGAAAGCCTTAATATACATGATAGTGAAGTGTGTTGCTGGAATGAAATTGTGACAGGGAAACCCGGAGTAAAACCTGTCTGCCTCCGCTTTGTCCAGCACAAATCACACATGGAGAGACTGGGATTTGATCCACGGACCTAGCGGTGAGAGGCCGGCGTGCAGCCGCCTAAGCCACGGAGGCTCTTGTTCCGGGAAAGTAATGGTAGAAAATATCACTGATCAAAATTTGGGGATTATGGTGATGGGAGCGGTGGTTGTAGCGACGCTATTAACAATTGGAGGAGTCGAGGCAAACCCAGGGCCCGGAAAATTTAAGATGGCAAAGCATTGAAATAATTAAGGAAATTGTAAAGGAAGCGTCCTAAGGGGATCAGATCCGTGATATTCTCCAATACAAGAAATCAATCCTGAAAATGATGATTTTTGTCATAGTTTCCGATGATGAATCATGTGATGGCTTCCAACTGAACGATTTTTTTATTTCATATAAACAAAACACATGAATACCGAGGATGAACCACCATTAATGTTATATTGTCAATAGTATGTTTAAAAAATAATAATTTGTCTTTCAAAAATAGTCTTTTGTTTAATTTTCCATATAGGCTATATCTTAATTATTTTTAGCCTATTTTCATTTTATGAAAATATAGGATTATGAGCTCACCTTTTGTCCGTGAGTCTGTGTGTGCGTGTGTGATTCGTGTGTGTGTGTGTGTCCCTAATAAATTCTAAATGGCTGGAGCGATTTCAATGAAACTCGGAAAGATCATAGCACCATTCTGGCCGACCCCGACCGTGCCCTTCCAATTGTATTGTGTCTCACCAATCCAACATGGCGGCTGTGCGAAATATTTCACCAGAATTCAGTATCTCCGAATCTATTACAGATATCACCCTGAAATGTTGTACGGTAATAAAGGGCACTACTAGAAGTTCATCTATGTGACTTTCAAAAACCTGGTAACTACAAAACCAACATGGCGGCCAAGCGAAGTTGAGACTTTTAAATATACTTTCCTCACGATTTAACCATCTAAACGTAATGAAACTTGGTACAGCAAATATTGATACACATTGTATTGCACTGGCGTCTAATTTAATTCAATTGTTTACATAACCTCAAAATGGCGGCTGTGCGTAATATTTCACTGGCATTCTATATCTCCGAAACTATTACAGATATCGCCCTGAAATTTTGTACGGTGATAAAGGGCACTGCTACCAGTTTATCTATGTAACTTTCATAAACCTGTAAAGTACAAAACGAACATGACGGCCAAGCGAATTCGAAACATTTTAATAGACTTTTCACGTGATTTAACCATCTGAGCGTAGTGGAATGTGGTACAGTAAATGATTATACATATTGTAATGCACTGGCATCTAATTTAGTTCAATTGTTTACATAACCTCAAGATGGAGTCTGTGCAAAATTTTAAAATTAAGTTTTTATTTCTTGTGTCGTAATCATGCGATCGTAGTGAAAGATTGAATAATGAAGAAATGCAATAATTTTCCTTTAATGGTACATAACTCTATGGCCTATACATATAACAATCCAAAATGGCGAACATCCGAAATATTTTGACGGTTCTTAATATCTACGAGTCTTTTACATCAATCAAACCGGTTTTTTTCAATGTTCATACTTCATAGAGGCTATGAACATCAGTTCACCTACAGGACTTTCAGTAACCTGGTGAGCACAATTCCAACATGGCAGCGACGCGACGTTTACATACTTAAAAGGGCGTTTCTCGCGATTAACCATCCGAGTGCAGTGAAACGTTGCACGTTAAATGCTTATACAAATGTTAATCCACTGGCATCTAATTTATTTCAATTGTTTTCATAACCACAAGATGGCAGCTGTGCGAAATTTTATAATCTCATTTTTACTTCTTGTGTCCAAATCATGCAATTGAAGTTTGAATACCACACGTACACAATAATCTTCATGTAATAGTACATAAATAAAACTCCAACCTGGCGACCATCTGAAATATTTAGACGGTTCTCAATACGAACGAATCTATCACAACTGAAATTTTGTATGTTGATAGAGACAATTAACATGAGTAGAATAATATGAAAAAAAAGGCTGTATAGTTCTTCACGGAACTATTTGTTGAATATAATTTCATGAATGAGGTTCATCAGCCTTATTCATGCGTTTTCTTTACAGGAGAAAAATAATTCCATTCTGACTGGTATTTCTTGTTGAGCGTGGTTTTTTTTTTGTGATTCATGACGTTTAAAAAATCACAAACATTTTCCTACCAATAAATCACGCAATACTTTATATACTGTTCGTCTTTATTATGTATTAACTATAACTTAGTAAGTTTTTATAACTCTATGTCGTATAATTATTTATTTTATTATTTTATTTTACTTTATTTTATTTTATGTTATTTTGTTTTATTTTGTTTTGTTTATTTTATTTTGTTTTGTTTTATTTTATTTCGTTTTATTTTGTTTTAAATTGTTTTATTTTTTGTTTCATTTTATTTTATTTTATTTCGGTTTTGTTTTCTTTTGTTTTATTTATTTTTAATATTTTGTTTTATTTTGATTTTGTTTTGTATATTTTGTTTTATTTTATTTTGTTTTGTTTTGTTTTATTTTCATTTTCCAGAAAACAAACACATTACCAAAAACAAAAATCACGAACCAAAAAGCAAAATTCAAAAACAAAAGCAAAAACAGAAAACAAAAAACAAGAAACACAAAGCAAAAAGCAAAATTCAAGAAAAGCAAAGGCAGAAAACAAACACAAAACCAAAAACAAGAAATAAAAGCAAAAAGTAAAATTCAAAAGCACAATGCAAACACAAAACCAAAAACACAAAGCAAAAAGGAAAAAAGTACAAAACAGCAAACACAAAAGATTCGCGAGGCAAAGTCCAGAGAAACGTTTCTCATGAAATTGATCTTTATTCACAAGTGGATTAAACGAGTTTTGCAACTGGACGACTCATATTGTTAACTGTGTGCGTAAACTCCCACTCTTAGTGTAGAGCCCCCTTAAGTTTCAGCCTGATTGTGATCCATCTTGTCTCCAAGACGAAGGAATTCCATCCTTGTAATTACTAATTACCAACAGCATCAAAAGTACTTAAGGGAAAATGTCACAAGTTAACAAAGTAGCTTACGTGATGGACTTGGGTGTGGAGTTTGAAACTGCAAGACACGCTCATCTGTTAGTCTTCTTGGTGTGTTATCCTCAAAAGCCACAAAGTAAGAGCAAACTGCGGAGTAATTTTACCCAAGGTGATTCCAAGGCGTGCAGAATACCTCGCATCACCACTCAAATTAGCCATTTAACTAATTATGGCCTTTTAACTTGCTCTATTAGCAAGAGAATAGCGTCTTTATAACTTGGTGCGATAATCATTAGCATACACTGTCTACAAGGTGGATGTAAATGTGGTTGTGGTTCATTAATTTGTGAATACTTAACTCCGTATACTTGGGTGTCTGTGGGTAATTTGTATTATATTGTTGTTTGAGTCTTCAGTCTTTTGACTGGTTTGATGCAGCTCTCCATGTCCTGAGCTAATCTTGTCATCTCTACATAGCCACCTCACCCTACTTCCAAGGCAATCTGTTTAACATATTCTCACCTTGTCCTCGACCCTTTCTTACATAAGCAAGCTTGCTATTCCTGGGTGTCTTAGTAATGTCCTACGAACCTATCTCTTCTCTTCATTAGCAGTCACCAGAAACATCTCTCCTCTCCCACTCGTCTTAATACCTCTTCATTTGTAACTCTATCTACCCATCTGATCTTCTTCATTCTTCTGTAACACCACATTTCAAACGCTTCAATCTCCTCCTCTCTGCTGCACCAATAGTCTAAGTTTCACTTCCAGAGAGTGCCACGCTCCAGACAAAGGCTTTCAAAAATGACTTCCTAATTCATAAATCTATATTCGATGTCAACAGATAACTTTTTTGTAGAAACGCTTTCCTTGCCAGAGCCAACCTACTTTTTATATCCTCTTTGCTTCCTCCATCACTGGTTATTTTGCTTCCTAAGTAACAGAAGTCTTCTACTTCCTTTAGTTTTTCACCAGTTAATTTGATGACCATAGAGGTTTCTGATTTATTTCGGCTGCATTCCAATACTGTATTTTGTTTTACATTTATTAATTTTTATCATGAAATCCTTCCTCCAGACGGAGTCCATACCATTCAAAACTCACTCAAATCCTCAGGCTTGTCGGCTAAGATGACGATGTCATCAGCAAATCTCAGAGTTGAAGTTATTTTTCCTTGTATCTTCACTCCCACTTTAATTTTTTCTCCTATTTCCTTCATTACTTGTTTAATGTAAAAATTGAGCCTGTGCTATTTTAATGGCCTTTTCATGTGTGCTTGTGTATTTGCAATTGGGACTGGAACGATGATTGGGAAAAAGAGATCCATGGCCTTAAATTAGGCACAATCCCGGCATTGGCCTTGAAAGAGATTGGTTGATTGGTTCCTTAGTTTAGGGGCTGCGACAACGCGATCATGTAGCCTCGTGTACTTAGGGTGTGTGTAGAATCTGTCTGATAACCGGTGTTAATTGTGATCGCTGTATTAGTGTGTGTTATTTCTTCTTAATTCAAGTAATGACTGATTTTTCAAGTAGTTTCAACTTTTGCTACCAAACGCCACCGTCAAAATAGGCTATAATAACCGTCCCCAACCAACAGACAAACACAAAGACAGAGTTGAGGATTTAATACTAGTTACCTTTTCAGAAAAGTCTTCAAGGTTTTTAACGGTGAATACTGTAGAACGCTCGTTTGAAAGACGTAATTCTGTAAGTAAATTAATGAAGGAGTCAGAGACCTGTGTAATATGGTCCATGCTTTATTGACGTCTTCTTCATAATACCTTCTCCATAGGCATCCTTAGTGAATGTGCCAACAAAAGGTTAATAAAAGAAAAAAGAGAAGAAGACATAGAAAATGTAATGAGATCGGCAATTACGTACATTATTTCTCGGGTGTTTAGGTAGGTTTCATGAGAAAGCTACTTATTTCAAAGGGTATCATGTTGTGACTTCCGGAGAAATTTGACATATTTTCCATTTCACATCTCCTAGACCACAAAAATACAGTCAAGCTGCTCTAACGATGACTTTTCTGATGATAAGAATAAACTGAATATACAGTGTTAGTTTGAGGAGCATGAAAAAGTGATATTGGAAGCTTTTCAGATTATCTATCAACAAGTATCAAAATTATATAAGGTGCGTTCAAAAAGTAACGAGCCGGAGGCTGTAATGCACAAACCGGTGACAACATCGGCTAATCGTGACGTGTGTAACGAGGTGTGGTTCCGGCCGGAGCGTGGAAGGTCACAGCCCGTCGCTAGAGGGCACGCGTGCACGTCACGTGACGATACAAAGCGAGCAGCAGCATGCATCAATCGTCCAACCTAGAACTAGACAGTAGGCCATTCGACATGCTTCCTGGTGTGGTTGAAGACTGTGTGGCACCCATTGGGCACACACTTTGCGCAAGTGCAGTCGTTCCTTCATGATGGTGTGCACACTTCCGACGGTCAATCCGACCACGGCGGCTATGGCGTTCACTGTCAATCGGCGGTCCTGGGTAAAGAGTGCATCAACCAGCTGGACGTTGTCATCGGTAATGCTCGGGGGTGCCCCAGACCGGGCATCATCAGCTAACGACACCCGTCCTTCCCTGAAGCGCTTGCGGCACGCCTTGACCCTTGCAAGGCACATGCAGTGTTCGCCGTACTCTTGTGACATTCGGCGATGAATGTCCGTTCCCTCTACTCCTTTCGCTGTCAGAAACCGAACAACACCTCTTAGCTCTTCGTTGACGCCTCCATGTCACTGTTTGCAAAGCGACTGGCAGCGTTGGACGATTGATGCATGCTGCTGCTCGTTATTTTGTTGCCTCTCAAAACTCACATTCTACGGCCAGGAGTGAACTTGCAAGCTTGGGGTTTGTAGTCCGACACGATAACCACTCACCCATCATGGCAAGCTAACATTAGTGATGAAGAGAGTTACTGTAGTGTTAGGTTACCTGGTAACAGCCTACACTACCCATCTTGTGTTTGCATGAGAATTTTCAACCGTTGTGTATCCCGCAATGGTTTGTAATAGTACTGGCAACATTGTGAGGTTTGAAGCCATTTTTCAGTGTTGCCTAAGTAAACAAAAGTTTGGTGCTTTTCAGTCGGTCAACACGAATGTACCCAAAAAGAGCTAGGCTAAGCCCTAATCCTGAAATAGATTATGTAATTTATTTCAGGATTAGGGCATAACCTAGCTCTTGTTTTCTATTACTTTGATTAATACATCTCATGTAATTTATTTCAGGATTAGGGCATAACCTAGCTCTTGTTTCTTTTACTTTGATTAATAAATCTCAGGTAATTTATTTCAGAATTAGGGCATAACCTAGCTGTTGTTTCTTTTACTTTGATTAATAAATCTCAGGTAATTTATTTCAGGATTAGGGCATAACCTAGCTGTTGTTTTGCTTTACTTTGATTAATAAATCTCAGGTAGTTTATTTCAGGATTAGGGCATAACCTAGCTGTTGTTTCTTTTACTTTGATTAATAAATCTCAGGTAATTTATTTCAGGATTAGGGCATAACCTAGCTGTTGTTTCTTTTACTTTGATTAATAAATCTCAGGTAGTTTATTTCAGGATTAGGGCATAACCTAGCTCTTGTTTCTTTTACATTGATTAATAAATCTCAGGTAATTTATTTCAGGATTAGGGCATAACCTAGCTCTCGTTTCTTTTACTTTGATTAATAAATCTCAGGTAATTTATTTCAGGATTAGGGCATAACCTAGCTGTTGTTTTTTTACTTTGATTAATAAATCTCAGGTAGTTTATTTCAGGATTAGGGCATAACCTATCTGTTGTTTCTTTTACTTTGATTAATAAATCTCAGGTAATTTATTTCAGGATTAGGGCATAACCTAGCTGTTGTTTCTTTTACTTTGATTAATAAATCTCAGGTAATTTATTTCAGGATTAGGGCATAACCTAGCTGTTGTTTTGCTTTACTTTGATTAATACATCTCATGTAATTTATTTCAGGATTAGGGCATAACCTAGCTCTATTTGGGTACATTCGTGTTGACCGACTGAAAAGCACCAAACTTTTGTTTATAGTACTGTTCGGTTAATCAAATATTTTGAAAATAATCAAAACGATTAATCGATTAATCGACCAACCGAATAAACGATTAATTGAATAGTAGACACGAGATTAGAAAATTACTTTAAATGAGAGGTCATCGCTTAAGTTGAGTTACGCTTATTTACGGAATGATGTATAGAAATGTATAAAAGTTACTTGGGAATGGTTTCGAAAGAAGAAAATGGGAAGTTTTCTGCAAAGATTTTGAATTATTGTTCAATGTTTATAATTTAGAACAGAAACATTTTTGTTTTACTTTGTTCTAACCTAGTTTTAACAAAGAAGGCTTAGGCCTATTATTTGAAAATAGATGATACAATATATTTTAATAAAATAAATCTCTGATTTGCTTCTGTGAGAGCGTAGTGAAATGAGCGAAGAACATCGACTAATCGACAAAGCAAATAATCAATTATTCGAGCAATCCATTTATCGATTAAACGACCAATTGATTAACTCTTTTTAGGGCAAAACGTTTTTTACTTGTATGTGTTTTTACATTTTAATTTATCTTAATTATTAAAATTATAAATAATGTTAGGCTATTTTTGGTTTCTTTAATTTTAATGTTTATAGCCTATATTTATTTTTAATTTTCATTTTATGTTCTTATAGATTTAATTTTGATATTTTATTGAAATAATTAATTAACTAACTTTTTTTTACAATTACTTTCATAATTCTTTTATAGTTATATTTATTATTTTAATTTTTATATTTCTTTTATTATTGTAATTTTATATTCATAATTTTCATTTCTATATTTACTGTATATTTTATTTTTACACTTTAATTGAGGAGGTTTCTGGAAGAAGGACCCATAAGGCAATATGGTGAATTGAGATATTTCCAATCAAAGATTTTTAGAATGTGTAACTTAATAAAAACGACACGCAATATATATGCAAGTCAACTTTTTAACAAATTTTGCTTAAAAAAAACTTGTTATTTTCAAAATTAGAGTATCACAAACTTGAAAATATAAAAATAATAGTGAACATGCGTATGGGTCGTTTTTCCATAAATCGACAGTAAATGAGATTTATAAGAGTGTGTAGAGCTGTAATATGTTTAATTTCAGATATAGTAATAATCATAATTAAATATAATAATATAATAGAATACAATTAACAAAAAATTACTATATTTTATTATTTGTTGCATCTGTCTTCTTCAAACTGGTGCTGCAGTTACTGTTACTTCCTTTGAGTTCCATTTCACTTCGTTTTATGTATAAACAATCTTACAAAAACTAATATCAACGGATCTAGTGCACAGCACAGCCTCCAGACAACTGCACATGAGACACGATAAGTGCTGCCATTTACTCAAATGGCGAAAGTATCAAACTAAACTTGGAGGGAATATACTATACAATAAGACGGGTCATTTAAAACGATTTATCGAAAAATGACCCATAGGTCTATAGGTCTATATTCCAGAAACCTCCTCAATTGTTAATATTTTTAGTTATAATTTTCTTAGTTCTTAATTTTCATCATCTTCTTTATTTTATCCAACACTTTACGTCAAGTAGATACGTATATAATATTTGATTTTTAGAAATACTAGCAATTTGGCATGAAAATGTTCCGAAATTAGGCTAAAAGATTCAACTATCAGCATAAACTGTCCTTATGACAGTTGGCTAATATAGAGACCACTATCCCATAAGGGGTTAATAGATTAAACGCACAATGGATTAATCGTTATAACTAGCATTTAATCTATATTCTTCTTCGATTATTCGATACCTAAAATTAATCCATATAAAATACCGGCCCTAGTTTGAAAGTGGCAAACATGGTAAAATAAATCTTTGCTATAACAATGTCTCGTAATTACTGAACTACTTTGTGTAAGCGCACTTTGATTCTGAAATCCAACAGTCAATTCAATTTCCGAACAGATCTCTCTCTCAATAACTTTCTTAATTGCAGTGAATCTTGAAAAGGCAGCACAGAAGTATGCCTCAACCTGTCCGCATCAGTTCTTTGTACTCCAACACAATTTTCAAGCTTCCCTTACGTTACCTCAAGTTAGCAAGGAAGCAAAGTATTTAGAAGAAGTAAAGAAAAGAAGAAAAAAAAAGAGCCGATGTCTCCCAACGAATTTTAAAGTCAACTTAGAGACTGCGGAATAAAAGTTTTCCAGAGGAAGTAGGAGATAGGAAAAAAGTATTCACTTTGAAATAAAAATCCAATATGTAAATGCTTATATTCAGGAAGAAGAGCAGCACAAAGAGAGAGGAAAATAAGAGCTGGAAGGCGGGGGGAGGGGGGGGGGGGGAGAAAGGGAGGGGCAGAGGGAATGAGTTCATTGAGACGATCTTGTGTGGCGAAGAGTGCAGGCAAGTACTAGCAATTGTCAATTACCATCTTGACTGTCGGCTCGTAAGAGACCGTTCACCTTCGACCTCATTTTCTGCTCTTGACAGCTGCTATTGTCGGTATAAGCTCCGGAAGGGAAGCATTTATTAGAACCACACCACTCGTATTCGTCCCAAGCAAGGAACAAATAAAAATAATATTAAAATACGAATTACTTATAAATAAATGAAAAGAAAACAAAATTAACATTGTGGGGTTTGAAGCCATTTTTTCAGTGTTGCCTTAGTAAACAAGAGTTTAGTGCTTTTCAGTCGGTCAACATGAATGTTCCCAAAAGAGCTGGGTTATGCCCTAATCCTGAAATGAATTACATGAGATTAATAAATATACTAGGATGACCAGTTTCGATTGTCAAGCGATCATCATCAGATCCATTGCACTTAGGCAATATAATCTATGTTTGAAAATACAGGTGAAAATATTTACAATATGTACAATTATTTAGTTGCAGTATCGGTACTGCAACTGTCAGTGTATGTTAAATGCAGTCAGTATATATGATGTCAGGTGAAATGCTAAATTGTGATAGATATCCGGAGTTTGTAATTTGGAGTGATTATAATATGGTTGTAAAAATCAACTATGGATAAACTGTAATATTACAGGCTACTACTTATCTGGTTGTCTTCCTTGCTGGAGCTACGCGCAATTTTCGTGTTCACTGTTACTCCAGGTGTGGTCGACTGAGATGGACTGTTATCTCAACGACACTGGTTATATTAAAGAAAAGAAAATATAGGTGAATGATGGAAGGAAAGAAAATTAATTAAAACAAGATGTTCAGTAAAGGACATATAGCCTACTTTCTCCTAAATGTATGAGTATAGTTATAACTCGTTGTTATTATCAAAGAGTATAATAGAACTATTCTTTGTTGAAGACCTTAGAAACGATTTACCTCTACCAAACGCCACAATCTAGATAAAAACTGCTACCATCATTGAAGAAAGAAAGATAAGAAGTATATCAAGAATGTTATGGATCTGGAGACATAATCGACCGGACTGGCTGCGTGGCTCAGCGGTAACGTTCTCGCTTGCTGGGCCCTAGGTTGCAGGTTCGTATCCTGGCGCAGTCAGCTGGCATTTGAGGGTGCACAAATGCGAGGGAGCCGTGTCAGTACATTTACTGGCACGTTAAAGATCCCCTTCGGGCCAAAATTCCGGCACCCCGGTGTCTCTAAAAGCAGCAGTAGTTAAAAGGGATGTAAAACAAATAACATTATTATTATTATTATTATTATTATTATTATTATTATTACATATACGACCTGCCGTGGGCAACATCCAACTTTGAGTTGAGGCATGTCTTTACACGTCTGGTTGTGCATGGCTTTCACAACCCTAATTGAATTAACAAATCTTTCCATGACCCTACAGAGACGTGTGTATACAAATTATGTGGATATTTTCGATTGCTATTTGCCTGAAATAAAAGTAGTAATTAATAACCTGAACTAACACCAACGGCTTGAATTCAGTTACTATGTGAAATCGTTTTGTTCTTTACTTCAAATAACATTTTCAAGTAACGCAAAATAGGCTGTTACAAACCCTTTAAAATAAAAAGTAAAAATGTATCGTAGTATCATCTTGTCATTCTTCAAATTCGATGCGCATAGAATGCCAATGGTATAGTAATCAATGGAGCCCCACGTAGACTAGTCGTGACATATAGTGGTGAAATATCGAACAATATAATCCTAACAGAGCGAGTGCATTCTAGCGGCCAGAAGAATAAACTTTTCAATAAAATCTGGAAGTTAATAAGTACGTCGGCGTGCAGTTACCTTTTTTGCAGCTAGATGCCTCGAGTAAATCTGCTGGCGAATTATGTTTTAATTAAATATATATTTTACACCATAATATGCACAATATAACGCTTAAATTAAAAACATCTGAGTCATTACAAAACAATAAACATATAACATTTCAAGCAAAAAACCTAGCTCTGATCGGGTTTGAACCATAGGCATTTGAGCGATAGGCTAACGCTCTACCACTTTTTTTTATTAGCTCTTTACAGAATTACAGAATTTTCAGATATGATAAATACCATACTATTACATCACAAGAAAATCCAGATAGTGTCCATATTTATCGTACAATTGTCCACTTTCACTAAGCTTCCAACGCTCTTTCTGCAGGTGATACCTGAGATCCAGGAACGAGAAATGTTGATCATTGTCCATCACGAAGTGTACATATTGGCCCATTATCCACACAATGGCAGTCTGTTTAATTTGGGGGAAGGCGGTCACCGACAAACGAATCAACTTCCTGTCATCAAGGTCATCCGTGGGCACATTTAATAGTTGACATACTTTTCCCTTACACCACAGCCACGTGGAGGCAACTCGCGTGCATGATGTGAAGCGGTGTATCGCCGTATCAGTTTGACCATATATAGTACACCATGGGTAAGCTTCAAGACGGATGGTATATCGCCGTAGAGCGGTTGGGATGAGATCGTTGAGGAAGATAAAAACCTGGGAGTTTACAGCAGAAAAAATGGTCACAGCCCCAAAATTTTTCCAAACAGTGGGCCAATGGACGTAGAGGGTGGTGGCCTCGATTCGCGGTTTGGAGTGTACCACTTGCCGCAACATGTTATAAATACTTTTCGTCGTTGGAACAGTCCCTGAAGGCATTTGGTGAACAGTTTCCAGAAGGTGCTGTTGATGGTCCCTAAATATCTTCGGCAAAGCTCTATCACAACCACGGGCTGTGTTTCGAATATCTTTGTATAGCCCTTTCGTAAAAGTGTCATGTTGGGAAAGAATGGTGATATCGTTCTTGCAGAGGAGTGCACGGCATTTCATGCCATGAGCTGTTAGCCCTAGCCCGCCTTGCCGGGATGGGAGATACAACTGTTCCCGTTGTACTCGGAACAAAAATCCTTGCCATATAAACCAACCTGTATATTTTGCCAATTGGCTCTCAAACATTTTGGGAAGTGGGAAAAGTTGTGCGACATACCATATTTTAGAGAGCGCAAACACGTTGAGGACCATGACCCGTTGCACTATATTGAGGTTTCTTTGACCAAATTGGATCAGCACTCCCCTAACTTTGGCAATGACCTTAGTCCAGTTTGCTTGCACTGTGTCCAGAAGCGATTGCTTCCAGGTAATGCCAAGAATTTTCACCTCATTTACTATCCGGAACCAGGGCTGTTGGGTAATCACTGAGTTAGTATTGAGCGGAAGCAAAGCAGTTTTCTGGGGGTTCGATTGTGCTCCAGAGGCGATATGGTAGAGCTGAAGGACGCTATCGATGTGGGAGATGTCTTCATTATTGCGGATCAATATTGATACGTCATCAGCATAGGCGCACATGCCAAAAACATGTGTGGACAGTTTGTAACCCTGTAGCTTCACCTGGGTAGTCCGAATGAACGGTTCAAGGCCAATGACAAAAAGTAGCATGGAAAGGGGACATCCTTGCCTAACTGATCGTTGTATTGGAATCAGAGGGGAAAGAAAACCGTTGACGAGCACTCGAGACGTAGCATTACAATTTATCATACGAATGTAGTCAATAAGGATTTCAGGAATTTCAAAGTGTTGCAAGACCATGTACAAGTATTCATGACTGATGCGGTCGAAAGCTTTATCAAGATCTAAGGTGAGAAAACTCATTGGCTCAGTGGGGAGCATTTCGGCTTCTAGGTGTAGGTCCTGTAGTATCGCTAAGTTTGTTAACAGAGTTCTTCCAGGAATACTGCAACATTGTTCATCACCAATGATATCATGTAGAACAGTCTTCAATCGGCATGCAAGTACTTTGGTAAGGACTTTATAATCACTGCAGAGCAGAGTAACTGGTCGGAAGTCACCAACTGCCATGGGAGAGGATGTTTTTGGTATGAGGACTATGGTACCCTCGTGATGTGATTGACAAAGAGCACGACGTTGGAGAATGGTACGCAAGACATGACAAAATTCTTTGCCAATGAGAGGCCAGAAGTGTTTATACATTTCATATGGCAGTCCATCAATGCCAGGTGAGCGGTCGTTTTGGAGGTGCTTAACCACAGAGTGAATCTCTTCATCCGTAATATCCGCGGCGCTGAGCAGAGTTTTGTTGACCGGAGATAGTTGGGTACTGCAAGATGAAAGCAATTGGGTCACCTGCTGTGGATCAATTGGAGCCTTAGCGTAGAACCGTTGATAAAATAATGATATTTCACTACGTATAGCGTCAGGGGAGGTGACGACACTTCCAGTACTGGTGCGGAGGCGGTGGATATATTTACGTTGCCGCTCACGTTGTCCTTTGGCGATATGGTATACACTTGCACTTTCGTCCGGGAGCACTGTACGATCTTTTAAAGCCACGTTTATATGAGCGAGCGTTCGTTGCTGTAGAGACAGGAGCTTGGTTTTAACTTCCCGAATCTGGTCATATATACGCTCCCCAGCATCAGATCTTTGCTGGAGCTGGCGAAGAACTCGATAGTAAAATTCAACTGTATCCCGTCTTTCCCGACCTCGTTGGTAGGATATGTTCTTAAAGTCACGACGGATCCCTGGTTTAACGAAAATATCCCACCAGTCTGCGCAGTCGCGAAATTTGCATTTTTGTTGGACCCATCGAGTCCAGTGTTGTCTGAAAATATCTTGGCATTCCTCCTCCAGTAACAGCGAGCAATTCAGTTTCCAATAACCTCTTCCTATGTGAAATATGGAATGGGGGTAAGAGATTGTACATACGACTGCATGATGGTTAGTGAAACTGGCAGGTATCACTTCATATCGTCTAGGCTGGATAAGTTCCTGTGAAAAGTAGATGCGGTCAATTCGTGATGAGGAGTTGTGACTTATACAGGTGTAATGGGGCAGGGGCACCCTTAAACTATCCACAGCATCAATGAGGTGTAGGGAGGTAAGAAGGGTCCTGAGAGCCAGGTTGACACCTTGATATGGACTAGTGGAATCCTCTGGGCGTTGAATACAATTGAAATCCCCTGCAAGAATAAGTTTTTCCTTAACGTCGTGCAGATGAGGCAGTATACTCTGTTGAAAGAACATTTTCCGTTCCACACGTTTATTGGACCCGGATGGGGCATATACATTTATCAGGGTGGTATTGTTTATGTGTCCAGATATTATGCGTCCTGATGGATGACATAGCACACCTTCGAGTGGGATATCATGTCTTATGAGGAATCCGGTCCCTCTATTCGTAGTACCGGTATTGATGTATTGTTTGTAGAAGGCAGATATGGGCAAACAGGGTATAGCAACTTCTTGAATGAAGGCAATGTCAACGTCTGCATCTCGAAGGAATCTCTCCAACAGTTGAAATTTCAGAGGGCATTCTATTACATTGATATTCACAGTGGCCACAGTGAGAAATTGCGCCATTAAGAGAAGTATAAGAGCTGTGCTAGACATACTGGAAGGTGGACTCAAGAAAAAAACAAAAATAAAAAAGACACAGGTGAGAAATATACTGGAGCACTATGTCAAATTAGGTTGAGATAGTTCCTTATGACTGCCATTCATAGGCCGGCTGTCAGCGTTTGAGAGCGTTCGTGGGTCCCTAGATGACGTAGTATGAAGATTTTGTTTCTTTTTCACAGCTGCGGGAACGTTTTTAGAGCCAGTTTGATTCTTCGGGGCTGGTACGGCAATCGAGGCATTTGTTTTAATCTTCTTAGATACGTTCTCGGATCCCCGATCAACCTGCTTAAGTGAGTCGGCAGGTACCAGAGAAGGTGGGAACAGTGAAGACAAAATTTCTGTGGCAGCCTGTAGTGACGGCATAGTTGGTTCTAAGGCTGCGATACAGGTTGCCGATAGCACAGGGGCACTCTGTGGCTCGCTGATCTGGTCAGTGCAAGGTACCAGTTCTGCGTCATGTGTGTCCGAGGCCACTTCTGGTGTTGTCCCAGCTGACTGATCAATAAGCATGTTTTCATGTGTCGTTTGCTGTGTCACAACTTCCAAGTATTGGACACGTCGTTTTTGAGTAGGAGTTATACCGAGGGGAATCATTTTCTTTGGGCAGTTGATACGTAGATGTGTGTTAGCATTGCAAATTAAACAGGTCTGTTTCTGTCCATTATACGATATATAGCCAGAATGGCCACCAAAAGTCTCAGTGGAGGGGATATCTTGTTTGATTTCCATAGTGACTGCACGTATTCCATTATACACCGGGAACTGATAAGCAGAAGACCATTGTTATTTCCTGACGTCACTCACAGTGCCATATTTCGACAGGACGGATTTGAAAATTTCAGTGGGAACTTCGAGTGGGACATTAAATATACGCACTGTGGTAAAATTGGAATCCGCTGTGGAGAGCTTAACATTAGTCATTTCGCCTGAGTCATACTGAAATTTAATAGGATCTGCAAAAGTATTGAGCAATTTCTGATAAGTAGATATGCTGATTACCTTGATGTACATGGTTTTTTCTTGCGCATTTAACTGGATGGCTTCTACTTGGTCGACAGTCAACCGGAGGGTATCGCCAATCCAGCGGTGAATTTCTTCTGGTGTGGGGGGCGAGAACTCTGCCTGTCCCATTGGCAGCGTACGGTGTTTTTCCTCTGGTATCCAGACATGATTTTCAGCGGGGTTTTCTGGGTTTCTGGTTTTGTTGTCTTATCTGGAACACTACTTGAAAAAGTATTGTCTGAATGACACACGGAAGGTCAGTACACCCGTGGAACTATCGGAAGCACCGGTATTAGGAAACGTACACTCTTCCAATGCGGTCACACAGCGCGCACACACGCACCTCACTCGGCCACGACTAGTGACCAACTACCACTGAGCTAATTGTGTCAAACGAATATCGTTCTATATAAAATGACTTACATAGAACTTGTTAGCAAATAATGATTTATACTAAACGATTTCATCACTGGAGTATATTATTTATATATAAAGCATTTCATACAAAGTTTATTTATTTTGTATCAGTACGCTATATTGCATGCAATACTCAAATTAGTGAAATATAAGTAAGGCACAAGATATCCGCTGCCATCTTGTCTTATTACTGAATCGGCTCAGCTTTTTAAAATCACGTCTGCACTATAGTATTACAAAATAAACTTTTAATTTCGAACGTGCCTCTTCCTTTAGAACAGTTAAAACGATTCTCG
Source organism: Meconema thalassinum (assembly GCA_946902985.2). Lineage (NCBI taxonomy): Eukaryota > Metazoa > Arthropoda > Insecta > Orthoptera > Tettigoniidae > Meconema > Meconema thalassinum. The sequence goes on from OX336397.1 coordinate 72,488,242, forward strand.
GCTCGATAATCGGAACTGGTGGGTCCCATGATATGGATTATAAAGTCTGCATAATTCGCACGGCCACCATCCTGAAATGGTATGGCGGACGACCTTGTAGTTTGGTCACAAGACGCATCCTATACGAAGGTATGTTGTTACCAAATTTGGTAGAGATCGGATGATTTGGTTAGTCGTTATTTGATTTTACGTTTTGAACGTTTGAGTGGCCGCCATTCAGTTTTAGTAAAGATGGCGGCGATATAAAACATGACACTGAGGTGTCCTTTGCTAGTGCTACCTTTGTACCAAATTTCGTTCAATTCGCATTCACCGTGTTCGAATTGATACAGGGGGACAGACATTCAGAGTACACACACTCACACACACACAGACACACACACAGACACACAGACTCACACACACACATACACACACACACACACAGACTCACACACATACACACACACACACACACACACAGACAGACAGACACACTTTTTTCGCCCTGTGTTGATCTCGTAAGTCTACTTTCATTTTTTGCAAAAATCGAAAGTAGGCTAAAAAGAGTGACAGTCAGTCTGAGAGACTAGGCTTTATATCATTTTAAATGCTACAAAAGCTGAAAAAATGCTAGGTGAAAGCCTCATAATCATGCAGCGAACTGCATGAACTCAAAACTCCATTAGCAAGTGCAAACGAAGGTCAAAGGAGGTAGCTGGCTGGATGACGTCACGCTCACCATCGCGCGCGAGGAAAGGAGGAAGCTCAAGCGGTACTATGACGTCACACATCTCAGTGCATTCTCGGTACATTTCGTCCCGTCACCGTAACGTAACGCCAGACGTTAGCATAACGACGAAGTCGACAAGATCATTTAAAATGATAAAAAGAGAGAAGGAGGGAACGAAAGGATCAAAAGAAGTAGAATGACAGAATAAAATAAATAGGCTAATTACACAAATCCATAAATTAAAAAAATATTGAAATAAAAAGAAAATGTAAATAATAGAAAGAGAGAGAAAAAGAAAGAAAGAAAGAAAGAAAGAAGGAAACATATGAGTGATTTTGGGGATTGTTATTTCAAGGGGCGAAATTTGAAGGTCATCTATCCTTCAGCGAAGGAAGAAAACAAGAAAACTTGTTTTACGTTACCGTTAATCTCGCGAGCAGCAACCACGGGTGAAGGAAGGAGTGGGAAGGAAGAGGAAGGGGCAGGAAGGAAAGAAGAAAGGGGAATTGGTAGGAGGGAAGGAGGGAAGGAAGGAAGGAAGGAAAAAAGAGAGGGGAAGGGGCAGAACGGAAGGAGGTAAGGAAGGGGAAGGGAGGAAAGAAGGAAGGAGAAGGGGCAGGAAGGAAGGAGGGAAGGAAGGGGAACGGAGGAAAGAAGGAAGGAGAAAGGGCAGGAAGGAAGGAGGGAAGGAAGGGGAACGGAGGAAAGAAGGGGAAGGGGAAGGTAGGAAGGAGGGAAGGAAGGCGAAGGAAGGAGGGAAGGAAGGAGGGAAGGAAGGGGAAGGGAAGAAAGAAGGAAGGAGAAAGGGCAGAAAGGAAGGAGGGAAGGAAGGGGAACAGAGGAAAGAATGGGAAGGGGAAGGTAGGAAGGAGGGAAGGAAGGGGAAGGAAGGAGGGAAGGAAGGAGGGAAGGAAGGGGAAGGGAAGAAAGAAGGAAGGGGATGGGGCAGAAAGGAACGAGGGAAGGAAGGGGAACGGAGGAAAGAAGGAAGGGAAGGGGCAGGAAGGTATGAAGGAAGGGGCAGCAAGGAATGAAGGAAGGGGAAAGGGCAAGGCGGATGGAAAGAAGGAAGGGGAGGGGGAAGAAAGGAAGGAGGGAAGGAAAGAAGGTGAATGGCAGGAAGGGGTTGTGGCAGGAAGGAAGGAGGGAAGGAAGGGGAGGGAAGTAGAGGGAGGGAAAAGGGCAGGAAGGAAGGAACATAAATTATATAATCCCGGCAAGAGGTAGGGGTGGTGATTGTTATTTTAAGGGGTGAAACATCTAGACCATCCGTCAGCAGTGGTCACTAACCCACTTCCTTCGGTTCAAAAACCTTGAGATTTAATTGCATTTCCCCCCTCCACAGTATTATCTTTATACACACATCAAAAGAAGTTTTGCATCACCTCGGTTCCCAGATCTCCGGCATATAGACGTTGACTGTGTATATTGTATCAAAGATACAGTCCCTTTGACTGTTCATAGATGTCACTAAAACTGCTCAAAGATGTAAACAACCATGCATGAGCAGGGCCTATTAGACGGAGGGGGTACGACAGCCGATCAGTTCCAGTCATTCCACCAGGACGAAGGTACGCTGCTCATGTTGTCTGTAGTTCTACCATGCCTAGAAGGTCAATACCGCAGTTCGATCGCGTCCGCATTGTTACTTTGTGTCAAGAAGGGCTCTCAACAAGGGAAGTTTCCAGGCGTCTCAGAGTGAACCAAAGCGATGTTGTTCGGACATGGAGGAGGTACAGAGATACAGGAACTGTCGATGACAGGCCTCGCTCAGGCCGCCCAAGGGCTACTACTGTAGTGGATGACCGCTACTTACGGATTGCCGCTCGGAGGAACCCTGACAGCAATGCCACCATGTTGAATAATGCGTTTCGTTCAGCCACAGGACGTCGTGTTTCAACTCAAACTGTGCGCAATAGGCTGCATGATGCGCAACTTCACTCCCGACGTCCATGGCGAGGTCCAGCTTTGCAACCCCGACACCATGCAGCGCGGTACAGATGGGCCCAACAACATGCTGAATGGACCCCACGGAATTGGCATCACGTTCTCTTCACCGATGAGTGTCGCATATGCCTTCAACCAGACAATCGTCGGAGACGTGTTTGGAGGCACCCTGGTCAGGCTGAACGTCTTAGACACACTGTCCAGCGAGTGCAGCAAGGTGGTGGTTCCCTGATGTTTTGGGGTGGCATTATGTGGGGCCGACGTACGCCACTGGTGGTCATGGAAGGCTCCGAAACGGCTTTACGATACCTGAATGACATCCTCCGACCCATAGTGCAACCATATCGGCAGAATATTGGAGAGGCATTTGTCTTCATGGACGACAATTCTCGACCTCATCGTGCACATCTTGTGAATGCGTTCCTTCAAGATAACGACATCGCTCGACTACAGTGGCCAGCATGTTCGCCAGACATGAACCCTATCGAACATGCCTGGGATATGTTGAAAAGGGCTGTTTATGGACGTCTTGACCCACCAACCACTCTGAGAGATTTACGCCGAATTGTCGTTGAGGAGTGGGACAATTTGGACCAACAGTGTCTTGATGAACTTGTGGATAGTATGCCACGGCGAATACAGGCATGCATCAATGCAAGAGGACGTGCTACTGGGTATTAGAGGTAGTGGTGTGTACTGCAATCTGGACCACAAATGCTGAAAGTCTAGCTGTATGATGGTACAACATGCAATGTGTGGGTCTCATGAGCAATAAAACGAGCTGAAATGTTGTTTGTGTTGATCTCTATTCCCTTTGTATTTAACGGTTCCGGAACTCTTGGAACCGAGGTGATGCAAAACTTTTTTTGATGTGTGTATATATAATTCTTCGACACGTGTGTATGTGACTGAACTCCTCCTAAATGGCTGGGCCGATTTCGATGAAATTTTGTATGTATGTTAGGGTGGGTCCATGTATGGTTTAGATTCACAATTTGACCAGGTAGGTGGAATTTTAGATTTTTAGAACCACAATTTACACACAATTTTAGAACCACAATATACAGTCATAAACAGTCGTCATGGAAACCGCTAGCCTTAGTAAACAGTGATGCTTTTGGACTGTTAGTCTCCGCACGTTAGAGCCACCTGGTCGCATCCTGTGCAACTACCGGCATAACATACACCCCGCCCGTGGCGGAAAGTTGTGTTTTATACCAAAGGTGGCAGTGATGTCGAATTCTACTGTTCGTCTCTGCACGTTAGAGCGTTTCAAAGTCCCGTGTGCGTTCATATACCATTCATCCGATTGTTATGAATCTTGGGTGAGATGTTGAGTGCACTCCAGGGAAGGTGTTTGGCTTAGTAAATCCATTTTACAATAGATAGCGCACGACTAGATTCAACAAATGAGCGACAACGCGCGAAGCGTTTCAAAAAAGTCCCGTATGCGTTCAAATACCATTCGTCCGATAGCGATGAAACTTGAGTGAGATATTGTGTACACTACAGGGAAGGCTTCTGGCTTAGTAAATTCTTTTACAATTGGTAGCGCACGAGAAGATTCAACAAATGAGCGACGACGCGCGAAACGTTTCAACAAAATCCCGTATAAGTTTATATACCATTCATCGATTGCGATGAAACTTTGATGAGATGTTATGTACACTTACGTGAAGGTTTCTAACTTAGTAAATCGATTTCACAGGAGGTTAAGCACGAGTAGATTCAACAAATGAGCGACGACGCGCGAAGCGTTTCAACAAGGTCCCGTATGCGTTCAAATACCATTCGTCCGATAGCGATGAAACTTGAGTGAAATGTTGTGTACACTCCAGGGAAGGCTTCTGGCTTAGTAAATCAATTTTACAATAGGTAGCGCACGACTAGATTCAACAAATGAGTGACGACGCGCGAAGCGTTTCAACAGAATCCATATACCATTCATCGATTGAGATGAAACTTTGATGAGTTGTTGTGTACAATTACGTGAAGGTTTCTAACATAGTAAATCCATTTCACAGGCGGTTGCGCACGAGTAGATTCAACAAATGAGCGACGACGTGCGAAGCGTTTCAACATGGTCCCGTATGCGTTCAAATACCATTCGTCCGATAACGATGAAACTTGGGTGAGATGTTGTGTACACTCCAGGGGAGGCTTCTGGATTTGTAAATCTATTTTACAATAGGTAGAGCACGAGTAGATTCAACAAATGAGCAACGACGCACGAACGTTTAAACAAAGTCCCGTATGCGTTCATATACCATTCATCCGATTGCAATGAAACTTGGGTGAGATGTTGTGTACACTCACGTGAGGGTTTCTAAGTTAGTAAATCCATTTCACAGGAGGTTGCGCACGAGTAGATTCAACAAATGAGCGACGGCGCGCGAAGCGTTTCAGTAAGGTCCCGTATGCGTTCAAATACCATTCGTCCGATGACGATGAAACTTGGGTGAGATGATAAGTACACCCTACGGAAGGTTTCTGGCTTAATAAATCCATTTTACAATAGGTAGCGCACGAGTAGATTCAACATATTAGTGACGGCACGCGAATCATTTCAACAAAGTACCGTATGCGTCCATATACCATTTATCCGATTGCGATGAAACTTTGGTGAATTGTTGTGTACACTCCAGTAAAGGTTTCTGGCTTAGTAAATTTATTTTACAATAGGTAGCGCACGAGTAGATTCAACAAATGTGCGAAGGCGCGCGAATCGTTTCAACAAAGTCCTGTATGCATTCATATTCCATTTATCCGATTGCGATGAAACTTTGGTGAATTGTTGTGTACACTCCAGGAAAGGTTTCTGGCTTAGTAAATCCAGTTTTTAACAAGTAGCGCACGAGTAGATTCAACAAATGAGCGATGGCACGCGAATCGTTTCCACAATGTCCCGTATGCGGTCATATATCATCAAGCCGATTGCGATGAAACCTTGGTGAATCATTGAGTACACTCCAGAGAAGGTTTCAGGTTTAATAAATCTATTTTAAAATAGGTAGCGCATGAGTAGATTCAACAAATGAGTGACGGCACGCGAATCGTTTAAAGAAAATCCCGTATGCATTCATATGTCATTCATCCGATTCCGATGAAACTTTGATGAGTTGTTGTGTACACGCCAGGGAAGGTGTTCAACTTGGTAAATCCATTTTACAATATTGGTAGCGCAGGAGTAGATGTAACAAATGAGTGACGACGCGCGAAGCGTTCCAATAAAATCCCGTATGCGTTCATATACTACTCATCGATTGCGATGAAACTTTGAAGGGTTGTTGTGTACACTTACATGAAGCTTTCTAACTTAGTAAATCCATTTCACAGTTGGTGGAGCACGAGTAGATTCAACAAATGAGTGACAGCGTAGGAATCATTTAAACAAAATCCCGTATGCGTTATATGTCATTTATCCGATTGCGATGAAACGTTGGAGAGTTGATGTGCACGCTCCCACGAATGTTTCTAGATTTGTTAATTCATTTCACGATAGTTTAGAGGCAGTTAACAGAAATTGAAAAAAATATTGTGTATCCAAAAGCACTTCAAGAAACAAAGTTACAACACTTTCTTTGGTTGGCAGGACAACGTCTGCCGGGTCAGCTAGTAAGTATATATTTTACTCCTGTTTGTATTGAATATTATTATTATTATTATTATTATTATTATTATTATTATTATTATTATTATTATACAGTATTCTGCCTAGTGGCAGGTCCATGTCTTCGTACAGAGAATTTCTGATGCCAATGTTCCCGGTCTTCAGCTTCTTTCTTCAGTCTGCTGTAACTCCTTCCATCTTTCATGTCATCCAGATGTTGAATTCTTCTTCTTCCTCGTTCTGTCGTTCCTTTGATCTTACCTTCAATGACGTCGTGCATGAGCCCCTCATGTCTAAGTAAGTGCCCGATCCAGTTGGCCTTCCTCTGAAGAATTGTATACAGAAAAGTTTTCTTCCCACCTACTCTTCTCAGTACAGCATCGTTTGTCACCCGATCTGCCCACTTGATCTTCTCTATTCTCCTCCAGCACCACATTTCAAAACTTTCTAAGTATTTTATTTCCCTTCATTATTCACGTCTCTGCCCCGTACAGTGCAATGCTCCAGATGTAACACTTCACCAATTTCTTCCTTAGTTCTAAACTCAACTAGCTGGTGAGCAGAGTCCTCATCTTGTTGAATGCAGCTTTGGCCATGGCAATTATGGCGCGAATTTCATTTGTGCATTGAGCATCTTTTGTCAGCAAGCTTCCCAAGTACTTGAACTGCTTCACATTCTCCATATCTTGATTGTCGATAGTTATCCTTATGGTTATGGCAATAAATAGATCAATCAATCAAACAATTCAGCAACTAGTAAGTAAAACAATCAACTAAATGATCACTCATTCTATCAATCAACCTATTCCACAATCATAGTTAAGCCTGTTGGACAACCCCATCTCCTACTTACTACCTTCAGTCGGAGTGTGAACCAGGGTGATTTGCAGTGTGCGGACTGAAAAAACAGGTAAGCAGCCCAACGCGCTTCCCAAACAACATCTCTCTAATGTTTTACCTAAAACTCAGCATTTTTTCTAGGTATATGCCGTGTCTTGTGTGAAAGGCAGCTTGAGATTTTAGTTCTCGCAGTTAAGAGGCGCACGTGCGCTTCATAAGAAGGCAGGTAGTGTACAGTTCCTTAATCCTGTAGGGGTCCGGACAGGGAGCACTAAGAGCCCGCCGATGAGCCAGTTTGGTGTTCCTGGGCGAAACTCCACACAAGCGAAGGCATAAACCCAGAAAAATGCTCAGTTTTAATTGATGGGCCGTGAAAGCCAATATACTGTACCAAGTAACTTGCCTGTTCAGCATTCGCAGAGCTGTGATGATATTTGAACGCACCCACCTGAAACAAATAATAATAAATTTAATTTACATAATTCTCGTAGTGACTAAGCAACATATTCATTTTATTAACATCAATTAAGCATAACTTCCAATAAACTAGCACATCGTACCCGTCATCGACGCGACGGGTTTGCGTTCTAAGGGTAACACAAAATAATCTTCAGGAGACTGGCGACAAGGGTTTGCTTAGTTATGGCTATACTGTTGGACCTGGTTTAACCAACACCAGTGGAATTTTCTCCCAGTACATTGCTCTGCTTAGAATTAGGTACTGAGAGGGAGAGCATTTATGATGATCAAAATTAAAATTAACCCTTGAGAGCTGTCGTGAAATAGTACATTATGCAACGAGCCTATAATGGCAATAATTAAGACTCCATTATTACCATTATAGGCGAGTTGCATTCGACTGTTTATGTTCGACGATAATTATTACAACTATTTCATGTTCGAACATAAATATTCATAAATATCTGTCGAGATTTCGCCAGTTTTATGTACTGAACAGAGCGCATGAGACGCAGAGGATGCTTTGTATTTGACCATGGCCTCCTCGATTACCCTACTATAACACTAGGCCAGGCAGTGAAATTTAAATTAGAAGGCCGTGGAACTTAGCGCATCTAATTATCTAATTGGTCAAACAACTGTTTCTTGAGCTCTGATTGGTGGGAGAAACTGCTTCATAATGAAAAATTGTGTTATAATGAGCCTCATTATAGTACAGTTTTCTGATATATAATAGTCAGGGTCGAACATAATAGTACATTATGCAACGAGCCTATAATGGCTATAATTAAGACACGAGTGTCTTAATTACCATTATATGTGAGTTGCATACGACTGTTTATGTTCGACGATAATTATAACTTTATTATATGTTTTAACATAAATATTCATAAATATCTGTTGAGAGTCAGCTACTGGAATTTTGTGATCGCAGAGCGAGCGTTGGGTGTTATATCTTTGCCTTTCAAGAGCTTTGAACGACCGACGCATGCGCTCTGTGGGCCTGCAATGCCATATGCAGCCATATGTTTACATCAGCCGTCCCTCAGTAATATTGTCACCGCAGTCATTTGAAGACAATGCGCTGTGTAGAAATTAGCGTTGGTGATTTTAAGGTACAGTGCTATTTCTTGTCTCATATTCGCCAGTTTATTTACGCGAACATATGGACGGTGGGTATTCCATGTCGGTAATTTATTATAGTTCGATGTTGTGTTTATGTCCGACATGTTGGATTTTGAGCGCATGCGCGAAGTTATCGTTACCTAATTGGTCAATGAACGAGCTCTGATTGGCTGGAGAAACTGTATCATAATGGAAAACAGTGTTATAATGACCATCATTATGATACAGTTATCTGACACATAATAGTGAGGGTCGAACATAAACATATAACACGTGAATTGGCGCTGGATCATTTTGACCCATCATGTGTCCCTCCCTTCTTGTCGTAGACGTACGGATTTAATTTAAGTAATTTTACAACTGGTGTCTTCCTATGAAATGAGGTTTATTTATATTTTTGAGATTTGACATGAAGGAAAATGTCAATAATTTTCGTAACTGTATAATAGGCCTGATAAAGCCATCGAACGAGTTCATTCGTATAAATATCTAGGATGCTACCTGAATGACAAGTGGGACTGCAGCCATGAAATCAAAGCTCGCATTGAGCAAGCCAGGGGTGTCCTTATCAAAATGAAGAAAATGTTGTGTCACCGAGATCTTAGTCTGAGAACGAGACAACTTGCCCTCAAGTGTTACATAATTCCCATACTAATGTATGGACACGAGGGGTGGACGTTAACCAAAACCTTGGAGAAGAAGTTGGAAGCATTTGAAATGTGGCTGTATCGTCATATGCTTCGTATATCGTGGACCGACAAGGTGAGAAACACCTAGGTGATGGATCGGATGGGCAAGGAGATGGAGGTGCTCTACAACATCAAGCGACAGAAGCTACAATATTTTGGCCACGTGATACGAAATAACAATGACCGACTCCAGCAGCTAATCATGGAAGGCAAGATTGAAGGACGGCGCAGACCAGGGAGGAGGAGGATCTCCTGGCTCAAGAATTTGCGGGAATGGTTTGAACTTGACTCAGCATCTCTGTTTCGAACGGCAACCTCGAGGCAAGGGATTGCAATGATGATCGTCAATCGTCGACGCGGGGACGGCATATAATGAAGAAGAAGTGGCGGCAAAGCAGTTATCTCGATTTTTTTTGAACAAAGGAGCTGACGACCATGGTGTCCCTACACCCTAAACTGGGATCATCAAGAACGTGAGTTATGTGATTGTGCTACACCAAAATAGGTGGGTTTCCCCTCTCATTATTTACAGATCTTCCCGACTAACCAAAGCCGAAAATTGTCACTCGAGGACTGGCGCCATGGGTAAATCTGACCCGACCGTAAATAATATAGAAATAACTTGGGTGTTCACAAGGTAATGGACATGTTAATTTGGCATGGTGAAGTTCAAGGCCAGGAAGGAAGGTATAGTAAGCGACAGGAAATAAGGGCTGACCAAAACGGAAATATAGAGCGTTATTTAAGTCTCGGGTCAGAAATACCCTCCCGGGTTAAACAGCTGAAAAGAAAAATAGACTATCATTCAGAGCGCAAATTCTAACAAAATATGCCTTTGAGGCTTCAGTCTATTCACAGGCTTGCTGCAGCTCTCCATGCCTCCCTGTCCTGAGCTAATCGTTTCATCTCTACATAGCTACCACACCTTACATCCGGGGCAATTTGTTTAACATATTCTAACCTTGGTCTACCCCTACAGTTCTTGTCCTTGACCCTTCCATCCATAACTAAGATTGCTATTCCTGGGTGTCTTAGTTAGTGTCCTACCAACCTATCTCTTCTCTTCATTAGCAGTCGCCAGCAACATATCTCCTCTCCCACTCGTCTTAAAACCTCTTCATCATTCTGCTGTAACACCACGGTGGGTGAGTGGATAGCGTGTCAGTCTACTAACCCCAAGATTGCAGGTTCGCTCCTGGCCGTGTTAAGTGATTTTTTTGAAAGGAGGCAAAAATTACGACACCATGTCATAAGATGTTGGCATGTCAAAGAATCCATTTGAATTCAGTAGGCCGTATTCATAATGGCAAAATTAATCTCGGGAGTTTCCGCCAACACAAAGTTCCTCATTTCTCTACTAGAAAGCGCTCTAGTGTTCAAGGAGCTTAGATACATAATCCCCTTGACTTTCATAGCGCTTCAAGGAACAATGAAATTCGACATGCAAGCTACCCTCTGGGTGTCAAATAACAAAGCTTGCACCCGGCAACCCAGGCCTTACGATATTATTATTATTATTATTATTATTATTATTATTAATATACCTCATTTCAAACACTTCTACTCTGCTCTTTCCTTATGCGCCAACAGTCCAAGTCTCACCTCAATAAAGCGCCACGCTCCACACAAAGGCATTCAAAATGACTTTCTAATGCCTAAATCTATATTCGATGTCAACAGATACCTTTTCTGCCTTGACTGTGCTAACCAACTTTTGATATATTCTTTGCTTCGTCCATCACTGGTTATTTTGTTTGAAGTCTCCTACTTCCTTTAGCTTTTCACCTGAAAATTTGATGTCCATAGAGGTTTCTGATTTATTTCGGCTGTAATCCATTATTTTTGCTTTATATTTATTGATTTTCATAATTAATTCTTTCCTAAAGGCAAAATACATACCATTTTAAAACGTATTACAATCCTTTGGTGAGTCGGCTAAGATGACGATGTCATCAGCAATTCCCCGCAGGGGCTCACATCCTGTGGGACGTGGGTTGGCAACCACGGGGCCCCTGCTGAGTCCAGCATTGCTTCCTCTTACTTGTGCCGGGATCCTCTCCGTCTTCTTTCCTGTCGACCTCACTTGGTCAACTCTTATTCTCTTCCGACCCCGACGGTATTAGGGTATCTGAGGCTTAGGGAGTCTCTTCTTTTCCCGCCTTAATTGGCCCTAGTCTCATCTTTTCTGATACCCTCCTTCTGCGAGGGGTCGGCCTTCTTTTTCTTTTCAACTTATCTCCTGCCTTCTGCTCAAGGCCCTCAAGGAAGCAGGGTGTATGTAGCCCCACCACTTCTGGTGCACCCTAGATATTGCTACACCCCCAGGGGCTGACGGCTGGTGAGTTTGGGAGTTGGCGACCCCGAGGGATTCCTGAGCTTGGTCCGGTTTTCCCCCTTTTATCCATTACCTCTGGGGCGGACCCTCTCCTCTTTCACATTCCTATCTGCCTTTCATGGCTCTACTTCCTTCCCAGTCCCTCATTCCGCTTTCTTCCAGGGTTGAGTGTATTTCTTTTTCTCCTGCCCTCTATTTGCCTTATGCTCCTTTTGTTTTCCATATCTTCTTCTAGACTATATGTTAGTAGATAGTTTTAGTTATAGTTTACATTTCATTATCATCTTCAGGATCACCCACACCTTTAGGGGGGCGACAACCTAGATGTTACGCCCCTTAAAACAACAATTATCATCACCATCTTCATCATCAGAAATTGTTGAAATTATTTCTCCTTGAATCATTACTCTTATTTAATTTTTTTTTCTAACGCTCATCATTGGTTATTCAATGTATGGATTGAAAAGTATGGGTGATAAGTTGCAGCCTTGCCTTACACCCTTCTGGATACCAGCTTCTCTCTCATATCCTTTGGCTCGAAAACTGCCATATGGTTTCTGTATGGATTGAATGTCACCCTCTTATCCCTTTCAAAATGTCAAACAACCTACTCCAATCAACGTTATCAAAAGTCTTTTCCAAGTCTAGAGTAGGGAGGCTGAGGGGGTTTTGAACCAAATACCGTTATTTATGCAAATTAGGGGGGCGTGGCAAGGTCAATGACCTTGAGGTAGGTCATGCTCAATGACCTTGAGGTAGGTCATTGACCCCCAAGGTCGCCGGGACCCCAGAAGGTAAACAAACCTTGGAGGGTCCAGGAACCGGTTTGAGGGGGTGTGGGTGGAGGGGGAGGAGTGGGGGTGGGAAGGGGGGAGGGGGGGGGGGAGTGGGGGTGGGGAGGGGGAGGGGGGGGGGGTGGCGAGGTTGGGGGATGAGGGGAAGGATGGAAGAGGGTCTGCACGAGACCCTCTTCGACCCAGTCTCTCTCTTGGACTGAGCACCTTCTCTGATATTATCCTGGGCTATATAGCTTTGCTTTGATCCCGACGAGACCCGAGTGTTGCCGAAGGTTTCCGAATCTTTGTCGGTGAATGAATCGTCAGAGAATTGAGCGGTCAACTGGTGTGTGTGTGTGTGTGACGTCACAGCAGATTACGGGATGTGAGGTAGGTCATGAACGGGAGTGTTTTGAAATGGAAAACATTAGTGTAACTGGTGTGTGTGTGACGTCACAGCAGATTACGGGATGTGGGGTAGGTCATGAACGGGAGTGTTTTGAATGGAAAACATGAATGACGGTGGATGGCGATGGTTGTTTGGACCCTGACGTGGTAGGTTGGTTAGGTGTGAATGGGTCTGAGAGACAAACAAGATCGGGTTGAAAGCGCTCAATGGTAAACAAACATCAATGGTATCGGGAGTAGTGAATGGAATTGAGAGAGAGAGAGAGGTGGAATGAACTGGTTGTTGAATGTGCTCAATGGTAAACAAACGTCAATGAATCAGGAGTAGTATTTCCTGTAAATGGAAGGGTTGGGTAGGATACAAATCGCATGGCATGTTGAGTCGGCCAGCTCGACATGAAATAAAAAACAAGAAGGTGTACACCAGATCTGATTTATTAATCATTCTTCTTCCTCTTCATCTTCCTCTTCATCATCATCATCATCTTCTTCTTCCTCATCATCTCCTACTCTCTGGCACCCTTCCATCTCCGCCATTAATTGGGTGAAAAACTCCACCAACACTGGATCATTTCCAAAGCTATAAAAAAAAAAAAATGTATACAATAAAGAGTACAACAAAATTGTTTTATAACGCTTGTTTATCTAAATATTGGATTGTGAATTGCTGGGAGTGTGTGAGAGCAAGTACAGTTCACCTAAGTCTGCAGCAGCTTCCAGCGGACGCCTTAGGGTGAGCTACAAGTTCTGTTCATTTTTAAGTAGTTTCAAAATTTTGCTACTAGATATTAATGATACCTAGTGGTGAATGTTCGAACTTGAGTATGGGTTTCAGTGCTGGCAGTGTTCACGAACATGTGTGACTCACTTGAGTATGTAGGTGCTGTGAATTGCTGGGAGTGTGTGAGAGCATGTTCACCTAAGTCTGCAGCAGCTTCCAGCGGACGCCCTTAGGGTGAGCTACAAGTTCTGTTCAATTTTAAGTAGTTTCAAAATTTTGCTACTAGATATTAATGATACCTAGTGGTGAATGTGCCAGCGGACGCCCTTAGGGTGAGCTACAAGTTCTGTTCATTTTTAAGTAGTTTCAAAATTTTGCTACTAGATATTAATGATACCTAGTGGTGAATGTTCGAACTTGAGTATGGGTTTCAGTGCTGGCAGTGTTCACGAACATGTGTGACTCACTTCAGTATGTAGGTGCTGTGAATTGCTGGGAGTGTGTGAGAGCATGTTCACCTAAGTCTGCAGCAGCTTCCAGCGGACGCCCTTAGGGTGAGCTACAAGTTCTGTTCATTTTTAAGTAGTTTCAAAATTTTGCTACTAGATATTAATGATACCTAGTGGTGAATGTTCGAACTTGAGTATGGGTTTCAGTGCTGGCAGCGTTCACGAACATGTGTGACTCACTTGAGTGTGTAGCTGCTTCCAGCAAACACCATTAGAGTGAGCTACAAGTTCCAAGTTTTTTTGCTACCAGATAATAATGCCATCTAGTGGTAAATGTTGGAACTTGTTTTGACAGAATCTAACCTGTCAATTTACCTTCACACAAGTTTAGTCTGTGGACGGATCTTTTACATGTCATAAAGTGAGAACATGTAACCACTGGCTTTACTCCCCCTCCAAAGGAAGACATACTAAAGGATTTTAACACACCTAAAAAAAATCTGACTTCCATCCCAATCCTTTTTTTTATTCATCGCAATAACACGGGTTATCAGACAAATTCTACTCACACCCAAGTAAACATGGGTGTAGTGCTGAAATATCCGTTAAAAGATAAGGAATATGTGGTTATGACAGATGCTTCACATATAGGCATTGCTGGAGTATTATGTCAGAAAGATGATGAGGGTAATCTGTGCATTGTACTCCCCCTCCAAAGGAAGGCATACTAAAGGATTTTAACACACCTAAAAAAAAATCTGACTTCCTTCCCAATCCTTTTTTTTATTCATCGCAATAACACGGGTTATCAGACAAATTCTACTCACACCCAAGTAAACATGGGCTACAAAGGCGGTAACTACGCTCAGTATTTCCAATCATTTTGAAGAAAAAAAACACCGCTTGCTTCCAGTATTTGATCAGATCAGGAATGGAATGAATTAAACTCCATCTAGCGGCGAGAAAGATCTGTGTTGGCTGCCAAAGCCTGTCTCACTTTTTAGAGTCAATGTTTAAATGAATGACAGATAAAAAGAGAAATGATAGTGGAGGATGTTGTCGGAAGAAAATTTTGACAGGGAAAACTGGTGTTCCCAGAGAAAAACCTGTCTGCTTTTGGTTTGCCCAGCACAGATCTAACATAAAGTGACTGGAATTAAACCACGCACCCAGCCGTGAGAGACTGGGGTGCTGCTACATAAGGCTTTAGTAAATAAATAATACTTACATTAACAGATCCAGCGACAACTCCTCCTGGTTTTCTTCTTCTGGCATCTCCATGTTGTTGTCCCCAGACATTGTAGCGAATGATATGTTGTGAAAAGGAACGTCCTCCTTATATACTGTGTGTAGTTTCTGGTGAAAGGCGGATTAATTAGATGTGTTTAAACTTGTTGTACAGGGTTATACAGTGTGGAGCTATTTCTGGTGAAAGGAAGGTCAGTAACGATTCCTGTATTAACGCAGGGTAATGCCGTATGGAGGTCATGTTTGTGTGAAAGGAACGGTAATCCAGAGACGTTTCCTGTATTCGGAGGGGTATAAATACTCGAGCAGAATTGAAATAAAGGTAGAGTTGTCCACGGGCTTACAGAGTTCACACCAGATTGTAATTTGGATCCTTGTCTATCAGGTAATATTCAACATACTTAAGTATATAACTTTAAAGTATATCCTAGTGTATATATTTGACTATGTGCTACTGGGAGACTAACTCAGCTAGATAGTTTACAAAATAAGTAATTGTACTGTACAGAAAAGAGGAGAATTGAAGCATTTGAAATGTGGTGTTACAGGAGAATGATGAAGATCAGATGGGTAGAGAGAGAGTAACAAATAAAGAGGTATTAAGACGAGTGGGAGAGGAGAGATGTTTCTGGCGTCTGCTAATGAAGAGAAGAGGTACATTGGTAGGACACATATTAAGACACCAGGAATAGCAAGCTAAGTTATGGAAGGAAGGTTCGAGGACAAAAACTGTAGGGGTAGACCAAGGATAGAATATGTTAAACAGATTGTGTCGGGTGTATGGTGTCGGAACTATGTAGAGATGAAACGATTAGCTCAGGAGAGGGAGGCATGGAGAGCTGCATCAAACATGTCAAAAGACTGAAGACTCAAACAACAACTGTACATTACAGTACTTGTAAATGATGAGATGGTATGTTTAAATCCACATGAAGATGTTTAGAATTTTAATAGTATAATGGCCTATTGACAAAGCTGGTTTAAAAGTCAGATGGTACGAATCAGACAAGCAATAATTACTTCATGTTTGAAACGAGCAGAATTCATAGCATGTAATAAGATTGGTTTTAACGTGACTTGCATTTTAAACCACTAGCTGCCTGGGATATATAAAATGAATGCAGCTCAATTATATATAAGTACTGTTATTATCCAATTAAATGTTGTCGATTTCACTGCATTGCTCCGCGAGATAATGACCGTGCTCGAGGCGGTTACCTCTTATGTAACATTAGCTCTGAGCCATGGATTCACTTTTATACTTTAGTTTCAAGTCAAGTAACCTATTTAGTTAAGGACATTTAAATCATCACCTCCCAACTAATGTAGGCCCCCACGCACTAGGGTGTATTGAACACATAAATTATTTAACCAACCTGCAACGGCTTCACCCGGGAACAGATATAATATACAAACAACCCGACCCGGCTTCGCCCGTGAACAGTTATGTTATACCAGAAACCCAACCCGGCTTCGCCCGCGAACAGTTATATTATACCAAAAGCATGCACCGACTTCGCACGAGAACAGATAAATTATACATGCAATCTGCCCCGGCTTTGTCCGGGAACAGATAAATTATACAGACAATCCGCCCCGGCTTCGCCCGGGAACAGTTGTAAACCGGCTTCGCCCGGCGGAATAGATAATGACCTCTTATGTAACATTAGCTCTGAGCCATGGATTCACTTTTATACTTTAGTTTCAAGTCAAGTAACCTATTTAGTTAAGGACATTTAAATCATCACCTCCCAACTAATGTAGGCCCCCACGCACTAGGGTGTATTGAACACATAAATTATTTAACCAACCTGCAACGGCTTCACCCGGGAACAGATATAATATACAAACAACCCGACCCGGCTTCGCCCGTGAACAGTTATGTTATACCAGAAATCCAACCCGGCTTCGCCCGCGAACAGTTATATTATACCAAAAGCATGCACCGACTTCACACGAGAACAGATAAATTATACATGCAATCTGCCCCGGCTTTGTCCGGGAACAGATAAATTATACAGACAATCCGCCCCGGCTTCGCCCGGGAACAGTTGTAAACCGGCTTCGCCCGGCGGAATAGATAATGACCTCTTATGTAACATTAGCTCTGAGCCATGGATTCACTTTTATACTTTAGTTTCAAGTCAAGTAACCTATTTAGTTAAGGACATTTAAATCATCACCTCCCAACTAATGTAGGCCCCCACGCACTAGGGTGTATTGAACACATAAATTATTTAACCAACCTGCAACGGCTTCACCCGGGAACAGATATAATATACAAACAACCCGACCCGGCTTCGCCCGTGAACAGTTATGTTATACCAGAAATCCAACCCGGCTTCGCCCGCGAACAGTTATATTATACCAAAAGCATGCACCGACTTCGCACGAGAACAGATAAATTATACATGCAATCTGCCCCGGCTTTGTCCGGGAACAGATAAATTATACAGACAATCCGCCCCGGCTTCGCCCGGGAACAGTTGTAAACCGGCTTCGCCCGGCGGAATAGATAATGTCCTCTTATGTAACATTAGCTCTGAGCCATGGATTCACTTTTATACTTTAGTTTCAAGTCAAGTAACCTATTTAGTTAAGGACATTTAAATCATCACCTCCCAACTAATGTAGGCCCCCACGCACTAGGGTGTATTGAACACATAAATTATTTAACCAACCTGCAACGGCTTCACCCGGGAACAGATATAATATACAAACAACCCGACCCGGCTTCGCCCGTGAACAGTTATGTTATACCAGAAACCCAACCCGGCTTCGCCCGCGAACAGTTATATTATACCAAAAGCATGCACCGACTTCGCTCGAGAACAGATAAATTATACATGCAATCTGCCCCGGCTTTGTCCGGGAACAGGTAAATTATACAGACAATCCACCCCGGCTTCGCCCGGGAACAGTTGTAAACCGGCTTCGCCCGGGGAACAGTTAAATTACACAAGCAGTTTGCCCCGGCTTTGTCAGGGAACAGTAAAATTATACAAACAATCTGACCCGGTTTCATCAAAGTACAGTCATGACCAGCACCTGACCATGTAGCACCTGGATGTATAACTTGTTTGATAACCTGTGTTCTTGTAATGGAATGAGGAGAAGTAGGAAAATGGTGAACGCAAGCTGCTGACAATTAAATTAGTGGCTAGCGATAATGGGTGTGTAGAAGGGTTTTGATAACTTTGTGTGTATATACATATTTGCTAATGGCTTAGGTATACTAAAACACTATTATAGATATCAAATTCGATTTCAGAATGTCGGCAATAAAAAATGCGAATTCCATAGGGAAAGATGCTGGAGCAGAGACTAAACGACTACAGGATCTGCAGGTAAACGAGACTTATTTGGTAACTGCTGTTCGTCGTGTCAAGACGAAATTTGGGGACCATATTTTATGCGAACTGGAGGACTTTGTAGTATTTCTACCGTCGAGATTCAAGGAACTCAGCGAAGAAGATGTAGCCGATCTCAACAAAGGAACCATCTATTTAAAATACATGGGACTGGAAAACAAAAGATGTCTTGTTGAATTCATAGAAGAAAAAAATAAAATTTAAAATTAGTTTATGTAAAACGGAATTTGCAGGGAAAATAAACTTTGGTTCACTCTCTCTGCAAACCGTTCAGTTTTTGTAATTGTTAAGTACTAAGGGACATCATGTCGTCACCGATACAAAGTTGGGAAGATGTGGATAGTTGTTTCAATAACAATATCTGTTGTACAAAAGTCAATAATGATGCAAACATTTTAAATCTCAATGAATATTTAAACACTAGTTACAACATTTTTCAAAACAAAATACAAGACTGTTTAAGAGAACATGTAGCGTTAAAGGTTAACGCTGAATTATTATGTGACTTTGCTATTTTGAAACAAGGTGTCGAATTTATTCAGCCGATCTATTTACACACCCACATGACTAAATTATACCGCACTGATAATATACACAGTTGGTATAGTAAAAACATTGTTGATAAACTCACAACACGCTTTGCCGAGTTTCAAGAATTAGAAAGCGGCAAATCGCTGGAAGCTATCAATCATCTTAAAATTAATGTATGCACCTTTGATCCCATAAATAGTGGGTCATCTCATGTTAATTTGCCTAAACAGTTGGAAAACCGTCACGCAGTTATCAATGTGGATAATAATGATGTTTTCTGTTTTGTGTGGTCTCTGGCTGCTGGGCTATGTTCTGCAAGTAAACATGTTCACAGAATGGGCAAATATCACGAGAAATTTATGGAATTAATGAGCAGTCTAAATTTAGCAGACATAGAATTCCCAATGGACCTCAACGCCATTTCTCGTTTTGAATCTAAAAATCTGCTTTACTCCATTAATGTATACGGAGTTGAAGGGGACAAAGTTATTGGGCCACTCTATGTGACAAAGGATAAAAAAGAAAAGCATTTTAATTTATTGTACATTGAAGGGGAATTGTGCAACCATTATTGTTATATCAAAGATCTTTCCAGACTAGTTCGTTCACAAGTTACAAAGAGTAAAAATAGGGTATATATATGTGATCGCTGTTTGCAATATTTTACTAGCAATCAAAAGTTGACAGCCCATACTATTGATTGCATTACACAACCAGCTGTAAAAATTACATTCCCAGAAAAGGATAAAGCCAGTATGAAATTTCAAAATGTGTCTCGTCAAGAACCGCTTCCATTTACAGTATATGCAGATTTTGAATGTTTAACCACACCCATTGACACATGTAACCCGGATCCAGCACGCCCGTACACTCAACAAGTACAGCAACATGTGCCATTCAGTTGTGCTCTAAACGTGATTTGCTCATATGACCCTTCGCTTTCTTACTTCAAATCTTATCGCGATGCAAATGCTGCTGCTTGGTTTTTAAATGAATTGGACGCCTTGGCAGATCGGGTGTACAATATCCTGGAAAACCCAATTCCGCTTCAAATGATGGATGCAGACGAGGTGGCTTTTGCAACAGCAACCACTTGCCACATTTGTCAAAAACCAATAGCAACTTGTGACACGCCGGTGAGGGACCATAATCGGTACACTGGCAAATTTAGAGGAGCGGCTCATAGTGCATGTAATTTGGCCTATAAAAGAGCACGCTATATTTCTTGTTTCTTGCACAACATGTCTCGGTATGACAGTCATCTAATTATTAAGGAATTTGTTAACCTTGAAAACCAAAAGTTTTCTTTAATTCCACAAAATCATGAAAATTTTATTTCGTTTACAAAATGGCGAAATGGAATTAGTATACGATTTTTAGATTCGTATAGATTCCTCGCATCATCATTGGATGCGCTGGTTCAAGGGCTTCACCCAAACAATTTGAATTCTGTACGTCAAAACTTTACTGGTGACGAACAATTTGAATTATGCATTCGAAAAGGGGTGTTTCCCTATAATCATGTAAACAATTGGGCATGTTTGCAGGAAACTGCACTCCCTTCAAAGGATAAATTTTACAATGACTTAACAAAAAGTCATATTTCTGAAGAAGACTATTTACACGCCCAAAAAGTATGGGACGTGTTCAAGATATCAACTTTGGGCGAGTATGCTGATTTATACCTCAAAATTGATACACTACTTTTGACAGACGTGTTTGAACACTTTCGCAAACTGTGTCTTGAAATCTACAATCTAGATCCAGCCCATTACTACACCCTTGCCGGATACAGTTGGGACTGTATGTTGAAGGTGACTGAAATAGAACTGGAACTATTAACTGACATCGACATGTTGCTCTTTTTTGAACGCGGGATACGTGGCGGGCTTGTATCGCTTGTGCAAAAGCATGCCAAAGCAAATAATCCATATATGGATACATACAAACCAAAGCAACCTACAACATACCTCACCTACCTGGATTGTAACAATTTATACGGATATGCTATGGAAAAACCGCTTCCGTATCAAAATTTTCGATGGCTGACTTCAGATGAAGTTTCAAATTTTAATTTACAGGACGCGTTGAGCAATAACACACGTGGCTATGTTCTAGAAGTTGACATATTATATCCCCGCGAGATACACAATGATCATTCTGATCTACCATTTTGCGTTGAAAAACTACAACCTCCCAGTTCACGTTCCAACAATAAAAAGTTGCTGGCAACGTTAAATCCGAAAAATCGCTACGTCATACACATCGAAAATTTAATGCAATGTTTGAAACACGGTTTGAAGCTACAAACCATTCACCGCATTATTTGTTTTGACCAGAAACCATGGTTACAACCGTACATGCAATTAAATACTCATTATCGGCAGCACGCCAAGACTACATTCGAGTCAAATTTTTATAAATTAATGAACAATGCATGCTACGGTAAATCTATGGAAAATATTAGAAAGCAAAGAACTATTCATTTGGTAAACCACTGGGATGGTCGATATGGCGCACGAAAATATATTGCTATGCCCAATTTCCATTCAGTACGAGTTATTGAAACTGATTTAGTAACCATTGAATTGTCAAAGACAGAAATCATGTATAACAAACCAATTTACTTAGGAATGGTAATACTTGACTATTCAAAATTTGTAATGTATCAATTTCATTATGAGTTTGCCAAACAAAATTTTGGAGATGTAAAATTACTGTATATGGATACAGACAGTCTTATTTATCAAACCAATAAGACGGATATTTACTCTGTGATGAGAGAACATCCAAGTTACTTTGATACCTCAAACTATGAGGTTAACAATATGTTTGGCATAATTCCCATGAATAAAAAACACATTGGTCTATTTAAGGATGAGTGTGCTGGCGATGTTATGACGGAATTTGTGGCTTTAGCGCCGAAAATGTACGCATTTTCAACACAAAAGAATAAAGGTCAATGCAAAGCGAAGGGTGTTCTTCGTAGCGTCACACAATTCCTCAATGTTGAGGAATATCGATGTGTACTCTACACAAACACCTCTCGCTTGTACCAGCAAACACGCATTCTTTCAAAGAACCATAATATATTTACAGTAAATCAAAATAAAACATCGCTGTCTACATATGACAATAAACGGTTGTGGGATGGTGTAAATAGCTTGCCTTATGGACATTTCCACACCTAGTAAATAAGAACACACTTTAATTTTTCAATTCTTTTTTATTACAATTGTATGTTTTTACAAGAAGAAACCAAAACATCTTTTGTGAATGCTGTAATCTGGTGGACTGACTCTCAAATAAATACTTAACAATATTTGATTCATGGTTATTTCTTTGTCCTTTTCCTCGCTAATCCACCACCAATCATTAGCTTTGACTTCATAGCTCCTGCCACGATCAAGGCTGCAATCTTTTCACCAATGGAAGCAGTAGATGATGTCACGCGCTGCACAGCCTTTCTTAGAAGAATGTGGTCTGCAACTCGACGTACTTCTGCATTCTTGTCGCTGTAAGCAATGTCATGATCTCTACACGCAGCATCCAATTTGTTGATTCCAGAATTACCTTGTGCTAGACGTTGGTTTAGTTTAGTCCCAGGTCCACAAAATTGATAGCCGGGAATATGCAGTTCAATGGGAAGTACATCAATGGCCTTGTTAACTAGACCATGACCAGCAAAGGTCCGATATATCTTTTTCAATCGTTGTCTTACTTTTTGGTGCTGGCGATACGGCCGCTGCTGTCTCTTCTTCCTCGTCTTCATCACAACCATGGAATGATGAAGCAAAGTCTTTACAGGACGGTATATTTGTATGGCCGTGGTACAATTTGATGAGCTGACACGTTCCACACTGTCTAATGGATGGCATTTTAGTAATAGACACTTGCTGGTGATGACTAAAGTCAGTGCATGGTTGTAGTTCACGCAGACCAGGATCTCTGCTCCATTCACTAGGTACACTGTGCCAAATATTTTTCACCGCGTTTGAAGCAACATAAAAAAGGAACGCCTTGGGTAAAGCGTTCAATTCCTCATCTGTGAAACTGTCAAGCTTCTTTTTACAGGCGAAAAACTTGACAATAGCTCGCTCTGTGGGGTTTGAGTCCAAACCTTCAATTGCTGCCATATTACTACACGTCCACACTGATCACTGGTATGTCTCACACTGAAGCTGACGTTACGACGCTTTGCACTCGACATGCAAGTTTTGACATGCTCTGCGAGCTAGCCAATCAAAAAGCTTCCAAACATTTTGAAGTGTCTTATTTTGTAGAGGTTCATCAGGCACGGACAGGTTGTACAGTGCAGGACATCCCAGATCATGAAGGTCAACAAGTTGACATGTTGAATTAACATACTGACGCAACCATTCCTTTTTTTCACTTCCCTTTACAAATACAAGGTCAGCACCAAACAAGTGAGCTTTCAGAACAAGTGATAGATGCTGGTAAGGAATGTCGCCTTCTTTCCAGACTAGTCCCAAATTGCGTTGCAACCACTCTGTTTGTCTTCTGTCCTCGTCTGACTGCAAATGCAATGGAAACGGTGGTTCAAAGACAAAACTGGTTACTCTTGGTGCCCACATGGTTGTGCAGTCAATAATTCCTACTTCTTTAAATACAAACTTGTTTCCGTTCACCTTGAAACCCTGCACGTCGACAATCATTGTTTTCGGCATGGCGACGGATATCAGACCTTCCACGACCGCTGCTTCTTAACAACTAACTGATTGGATAGGAGCGGGAAAATAATATACACACAAAGAATCAATTACACAATTTTATTCATAAAGTTATCAGTACATCGCTTACAATTTTTTATCATAGGATTTGGACCATCCCAATCACAGTGAGAATCTCCTCGATGCATAAAGTGTCTACGACAAGGACGGCAGGCTGCAACATCCGCCGACATACGGAGGTGTAATGGTAGCTTATCCCAATTAAGGTCAATGTCGTGTGCACCGTACGCGGTCAGAAATCCAGCTGGTAAATAGGCAATCAGATGCTGCGGCATTTCACGAAGAAATTGTGCTTTATGGTAGGCGCGTATTGCTAAGCTCACCAGGGTGCGATAAATCTCAAATGCTGCATCAGCGTCTCGACTTGTTGAGCAACGATCGCATTTGCAGTCCATACAATCTACCCGCTCTCCAACATGACAAGATGAAGCTTTGGCAACGCCATCGTCCACATTATTTGTTTGATTAGCGATGGGCTTGTTGTTGTAGCCCCTGTCATGAATACCAAACGTAGACATGAATCCATCTGGTAAATAGTGAACCAGATGCGGCGGCATTCTAAGCACAGTATGATTCTTGTGATAGGCAGTTATAGCTTCACTCACTAGCGCGCGATAAATGGTAAACCTTGAATCTTCATCTGAGCCTGGCGAATCACTTTCACATTTGCAGACCCACCTCGCAGAGGGGGTTGTGACTTCATCGTAGCTTTCCATGACTGTGAAGGGCAATGGAGGAAGACATGCTATTTATACTCTGGTCACCATATTGGACAGCGGTTGATAAAACACTTGCGCCTCGTGAACAATAAGGCAATAAGCTGTTGTTTTTTCTGGAATAACTGTCGATGTTTCAAATTCTAGTCTGATATCAATTGTTGTTTCCTTCATCGACTCCTCCAAATACGAACAGTCCATCACCACCAGAGGCGCCTTGGACTTGAAGTCTTGTGGTGATAATAGCGGACATGCCTCTTTCTGATAATAGGAAGACTGAAAGTTTACAAACATGTCATAGAGCTTACCATATTTGTTCTTGTTAAAGTTTAAATCCATTCCCTCATAGGGAAAGGTAACTCCGTTCAAAAAGAGTCGTATATTTCGTAATTGGATGTGGTCAAATTTTGATGCATCTTTATTCTGTTGATATTTGCGATCTGTTTGAAATCCAACCAGGACGTAGAGTGGCCGCTCTGTATACCGTGAGGTTTTTATAGACCAAGTATGTGTATCGGAGAGTGGTAATACCGGGTATTCATGCAGCTCCCAGCTTCTAAATTGAATGGGTAAAGCTGTATCCTTCTCCACAATCTTGAGCAGACTCAATTTTTTCTGATCTGATAGAGTAACGTGCGGTACTTTCCATAGAATTCGTTGCAGTAGAATTTTTGTATCTATTGGCGCTGTATCAGCTCCCTTTAGCGCATTATAATCACTCCTGTCTCGTACAAGAATCAGATCCTGTCTTGCGTTCACAACAATGCGCTTATGATCCTCTGCAAAGCCTAGTATTAATTTTAGAGGTAAATGTCCAGTAAATGTACCATCATCGTTAATCATCCAGTCGTTGGTTGAGTTGGGACACCAACCAGCCATACAAAAAGCTTTACTCTCTTCGCTTCCGTACGAGGGATAAAGTTTCATGACACTTGTTATGCCAACATTTCGAGTAGTATCCACTTCAATACCGTTGATCACGTAGCGAACCTCAGAAAACAAAAAGGCCAAAGCATTGTTGGCCAACTTTGACGTTGTTGGAATGGTACCATCCAATTTGGTGAGTTGCCCTTCAATCTGGATGTAACTTTCATGTGGAAGCGTGTAGATATCTTGTTGGTTAATAGTAATTCGAATCTCATCATTATTATTTAGTCCCTGAGTATACGGTTGGTAGGAATGGTGTTCAATTCTTACAATACCCTCCTGAACTTCGACAGGGTTTGTCACGTCTAGAATCGAATTCATGACGTAAGATGTAACCAAGTTGTTGTAGGATCTGCTTGTTGACACGTGTTAACCTGTACACGTGTTGACCACAACTAACACCTGCTCTTGACAGCGTTGCCGCTTTATACACTTGTTTCATGCTGGCTTCAGATACAGTTTGTAGGTCACAGGTGTATGAGGGTCTAACCGGATGAGACGTTGGTTTCTATTCACCAGCCTTAATGTAATATTCCTGATGTTGGTCACACTCACAGGATGATAGAGCACCACCGACGGGTTTTCGCGGATGATATAACCACCAGGTGAAGTAACAATAAAATCATAAAGCGAATGCGAGGGATCTTGATTGGTGTAGACGTCTGTAATAATATTACACGTGACAGATACGTGATGATCTTCAATTATTTTCACCGGTTGGTCAGACTTGTGTATCACGTTCGGTACTAACACTTGTGGTGAATAGCCTAACAATGACCCAATCGAATCTGGTTGAGATTTAAAATCAATCCTAAAAGAAGAAAGAATACTGCAGCGATGTGTCACGTTGTTGGCTATGAGTTCAAACTTGCGTGTCCCGTCCAGAAATGCTTTTAGACTAAATTCTTTGGTGAGAGTTGTGTAGATGTGATCGTGAATATCATCTACGGTGTAGCTGCCAGACGGTAGAGTTAACACATAGTCATCGTAGTAGAACTTATCATTGACGTCTTCAATTATGTTGCAGATTCTATTATAGCCTTCAAACGAAACAAGTCCCAGCACGTAGGGTCGTCGTCCCAATTCAATAGGAGGATAAAAGTCAACAGTTACTTCCGCACCTTGTCCGTGCACTGTAAACGTTCTACTTTCTGTTGTCATAATGACCACGTCACCCGCCGTGCTCGGTCTTATATAGAAAAGTCAAACATAGACGACCGCACTGTTGCGTGTTAAAATTTTGCACTCGTTTCACATTATAGTGTATTGTTGCACTGCTTCCAAAATAGCGAACAAGCTCTGTCGGAGGAGGAAGATTTCCAAAACTGTCAAAGTACCACACGGTTCGACCATGCTTTATGTAGGCCACATAATGCGTTCCCGGTCCATGACTGTCATCCAAATTGACAACTGCACTTTCATGGCTCCGTGGTCGAGACGGTAGTTGGTTGCGCATAAACACGCCTCGAAAGTGGGAGATCTTAAGCTGTTTTGCATATCTTATAACTTCCTCATGCGTCATGGCTCGTCGTGGCAGTGCATCGATTAACCGTTTTTTGGCGACATGTAAATGCCGAGTCCTTTCTTGTAGGGTGCTAGCTTCATGTTCACACCTTTGCCGCGCAGTGCTATAGCCTCCATAGTTTTATTATGCCTTTCACTTTCCTTCAACTGTTGCTTCGCCTCCTCAACAGCTTTCACCGTTCGTGCTACCGCACTTGCTCCTCCAAGAAGTGAACCCAGGGCTGCTAGTCCAGCAAACAGTGCAGGTAAAAATCCACCACGTTTCGGCACAGGAATAACTCGGGCACGTTTTCTAAAACGTAGTTTACTTTTGGGATTCGCATGCAATCGTGCTGCTCGGAGTGCTTTCTTAATAGCCAACTCACTATTTGTTTCTCCGCGCGAAGCTTGACGTGCCGCATGAAGAATAGCTTTAAAGCCTCCCTTTCTGGACAACTTCTTCCTCTTCTTCACCGCATATCTCTGTTTCACCATCGCGACCAAAGAACAAGACAACCTCACACCGCAAAGTATAGAACACAACTAACGCTCCTCTGGAAGGGAACCTGTAGTTATTTATTCAATGGTGGCTGTATATTCAAGTTCTATATAGAGAGGAAAATCGTTCATCGTTTTCCCCGCCTCTTTTTCTTCAGACGAGAGTTTCAAGTGAAAGAATAATTTGTCTCCGGCTTTCACCGGTTGATCAATAAGTGGTTGAACACTACCGTTTAATCGTACCTCTAAATGTTTCAAATCTGGTGCATACTCAATTACACGAATGGCACCATCATACATTAAACGGTAATTGTCATACCCCGAACGTAGTATGTAGGCGAGGTTATTGGGATCTTTTACCGGTTGTTGGTTTACAATGTGAAGCAGAAATATAGAGGGTATTGATTTAATAAAAAGCGATAACCGTTGTTCCAAAAATCGTTTGGTCGTCACGTCGTGAGGTTGCACAGGATCAGCAACTTCGGCTATTCGTCTTCGCTTCATCTGTAGAGCGTTCTCCTTAATTTCCCACACCTTTTCCATTTCAGAGTTTAAAAACCGTTTTGTACAAACATCTTGATCATCTTCAGGATCGGCCACATGCACAAGGCGTGCATTATTTGCTGTATAGCCCTTTACAGTTAGGGTGGGCACAATACTGAGCACCTGTTTCACCTTGTTATCTACATAGTCCTTTCGAGCAGCGTCCGTGTTGTTTGTTGGAAGAGCCAGCTGAGTGATTCGACGTTGGTGTACGTCATAGTCCTTTGCTTCTGTTAACACCACAGCATTGGTTAACACATAGGCTTTGGTGCACACATCTTGATCGTTCACAGGATCTGCAACGCCTGTAATACGTTTATTCTGAGCCTCATAATCTCCTTTGATACGTCGTAATCGATAATAATCTACATACTTTTTTGAACATGCGTCCGAGGGTAATACGGGTTCTGTTATATTGGTCAATCGCTTTCCATTAAAGTTGTAATTGCCATCTGTAGTGCGTGACAATACATTAGCATCGACATATCGTTTAGTAGCCGGATCTGTATCATGTTTTGGATCGTTTGTCAAAGCAAATCGTTCATTTGTTTTGAGAGTTCTTCCAAAGGCGTCCATGGTTACACTGGAACTGAAACACCCGTTTGCCTCATGTATATAGAGACCAGCTCTTCCCCTTTCACATTTAGTTGATATGCAGATTATTAAGCAACAACATTCACTTCCGGTGGGAGACTTGGTTTCACACCTCTTCTCAACATCGTCCGAACAACGTCATGGATCACTCTTCCCATCCTCCATTCGCTGTCTCATCGCCGGCCCGTCGGGATGTGGAAAAACCAATCTTCTGCTTACCCTCATCACCTCCTTAAACGGAGTGCGCTTTCAAAATATCTATATTTTTGCCAAATCGCTGTATCAACCGCTGTATGTGTTCTTGGAACAGGTCATGTCAGGTCTGCGCAACATGGGCTACTTCACATTCGCAGCACACGAAGATGTCATTTCTCCAGACAATGTTCTCCCCCATTCGCTTATGATTTTTGACGATGTGGCCACAGAACGACAGGGTATTATTCAGGCTTACTTTAGCATGGGACGTCATAAATATATTGATTGTTTTTATCTCGCTCAAACCTATTCGCGAATACCAAAACAGTTGATTCGTGACAATGCCAACGTGATTGTTCTCTTCCGACAGGATGAGCGCAACATGCATCACGTCTACGATGATCACGTGAACCCAGACATGACCTTTCAAGCCTTTACACAGTTGTGTGCCATGTGTTGGAACGCTCATCACCACAGTTGTCTTGTTATTGATAAGCAGAGCAACATCAACAATGGACGCTACCGCATGGGATTTGATCATTTCATTCGTATTTAAGTAGCTGCATCGCTTTTCTGAACATCATTAGTTCAGATGTCATGGCGACAACAGGGAGTCAATTAAAAAAACACATAATCCGTGCGCGAAATAGCATTCGACAAAAGTTTCGCTATCTAAAACGTGCACATGCCGACAGTGAACTGTTTGTCGAAAAACATTTGAAATCACCTCTGGAAGCTGTGTTGAAAGGAACAACAAAGCCTAGTACACGCTCAAAAGAAACACAAACAATTGAAGAGGAGGAGGAAGAAGATGATGAAGAACCTGAGGATGTTTTTTCTCCATTGCTTCCGTCTTCTAGCTCCAAAGAATCACCGCTGCCCCAGTTTTTGAAAACATCAATAATTGCTGAAACACCCACTAGAGCCAAAGAAAAGCAGCCTACTCTTAAAGAAATATTGAATACGCCCGAACAATATGTGCGGTTAAAATCCATTTTACTACAAAATTATGGTGCGTTGGTTACCCCCTTCCTTGAAGATCTTTTTACTAAGAAAACTGATACTACCTATGGTGTTCGCTATGAAAACAATAGATTTCGAATTGGCGATTCAGCAATCAAGATAAGTGACAATGTTTTGATTGTTAAAACAGTTCGTTACAAATTGACGCCAGGGCTTTTAGAACTTTTATTTTCACGTACACCTTCTACCGAGGACTATGATAAAGAAGATCTTGAAAAGTATAAAGACATCTTGATGGCTACAAATGGTTTTAGACGTAATTATAAACGTTCTGAAGCAATAAATGCTAATAAGGGCTTCAAATATAAAACCATCATATCAAAATTGTTTCCCACCTATGCAAGTGTTCGCCGTGCAAATTCAGCGTCCGGTATCACGTTTAATACTTTGAAACCATTCATCGATTTCGCCTATTGGAACAATCCAAATAAGTTGGTTAAACGTCTGCAACTGTTGCGTGCATCGGAACAGGCCGGTCATACCGGACACGAGGCGGAAGTTTTAGAAATAGAAGAGGAGCTTCGTCATGCTGGCATTATTGTCTAATGAGTCAACGTGTTCACACACCCTCGCCTGTTAAGGCTGCCATTGCTCGCGAGTTGCATAGACCAGCTCGTCGTCTCTACCATCGTCGTCGTGTCATCACACGGGGCGTTGACGATCTTTGGCAAGCTGATCTGGTTGAAATGATTCCCTATGCCAAAGCTAACAACGGGGTCAACTATCTGCTTACCGTCATCGATGTTTATTCCAAAATGGCCTTTGTTGAACCTGTTCGGAATAAATCTGCACAACTGGTCACCGCTGCATTCAAGACCATCGTTCAGCGGTCAAGACGACAACCTCGTTTGCTTCAAACAGATCAAGGCAAAGAATTTTTCAACAAGACTTTTTCCGCTTATCTCAAATCGCTTGACATCCATCACTATTCCACTTTTAGCAATCTAAAGGCAAGTGTTGTAGAACGTTTCAACCGCACACTCAAGACGCGCATGTGGGAACAATTTACAGCAAGAGGATCCTATCGCTGGCTTGAACTTGTAGGCGATCTGGTGACACGTTACAACAACACTAAACATAGAACCATCAAAATGAAACCACGCCTTGTAACCAAGAACATTGCGCAATTGGATCGCATTCATCACAAAATCAAAACAGTAGATCCACGACGTCATCAATTACGTATTGGTGATTATGTGCGCATCAGTAAACATAAATCAATCTTCGCCAAAGGATACACACCAAACTGGAGCACGGAAATATTTCGTATTCGCAAGGTAAAACTTTCTAATCCAGTTGTTTATTTACTTGACGACCTCAACAAGCAGCCAATCCAAGGAGGATTCTACATGGAGGAACTGCAAAGGACGCAATATCCCAATCATTATCTTGTTGAAAAAATTGTACAAAAACGTGGCAATAAACTTTTTGTTAAGTGGCTAGGTTTTAATGCCACATATAATTCATGGATTAATAAATCAGATCTGGTGTACACCTTCTTGTTTTTTATTTCATGTCGAGCTGGCCGACTCAACATGCCATGCGATTTGTATCCTACCCCACCCTTCCATTTACAGGAAATAATACTCCAGATTCATTGACGTTTGTTTACCATTGAGCACATTCAACAACCAGTTCATTCCACCTCTCTCTCTCCCTCAATTCCATTCACTACTCCCGATACCATTGATGTTTGTTTACCATTGAGCGCTTTCAACCCCATCTTGTTTGTCTCTCAGACCCATTCACACCTAACCAACCTACCACGTCAGGGTCCAAACAACCACAGCCATTCATGTTTTCCATTCAAAACACTCCCGTTCATGACCTACCCCACATCCCGTAATCTGCTGTGACGTCACACACACACACCAGTTACACTAATGTTTTCCATTTCAAAACACTCCCGTTCATGACCTACCTCACATCCCGTAATCTGCTGTGACGTCACGCACACACACACACCAGTTGACCGCTCAATTCTCTGACGATTCATTCACCGACAAAGATTCGGAAACCTTCGGCAACACTCGGGTCTCGTCGGGATCAAAGCAAAGCTATATAGCCCAGGATAATATCAGAGAAGGTGCTCAGTCCAAGAGAGAGACTGGGTCGAAGAGGGTCTCGTGCAGACCCTCTTCCATCCTTCCCCTCATCCCCCAACCTCGCCACCCCCCCCCCCTCCCCCTCCCCACCCCCACTTCCCCCCCCCTCCCCCCTCCCCACCCCCACTCCTCCCCCTCCACCCACACCCCCTCAAACCGGTTCCTGGACCCTCCAAGGTTTGTTTACCTTCTGGGGTCCCGGCGACCTTGGGGGTCAATGACCTACCTCAAGGTCATTGAGCATGACCTACCTCAAGGTCATTGACCTTGCCACGCCCCCCTAATTTGCATAAATAACGGTATTTGGTTCAAAACCCCCTCAGCCTCCCTACTGTCTAGAAATGCCATGAACGTTCTCTTATCTTTACTTATTCTTCCTTATTCTAAGACTTACAAGGGAAGTGACAGGTAAGACAGGTCGGAATCTATCTTGTAATTTTATGGCCGTAATCAATGTACTATAAGAGGACAGTGTGCGGAAAATCAGCCGCCAGATTGAACTGCAAGGCTCCGAAATTACGTGGCGAATCTCTCATATAAATCAACTAGCAGTAGGGCCCGGCTTCGCCCGGTGGATTTATTTGTTTTACAGAACTGGAGCGCTCAAGGATAAGGATCGAAATAAATGAAAGTAAATGTGAAAGCACCAACGCTTATTGCAGCTGATAATCTCAGTCTAGCAGATGACAATGTTTCAGAATGGTGTGAAGTAACAACAGGTGTGCCGCAGGGTTCGGTCCTTGGTCCACTCCTGTCCTCCATGTATATAAATGACCTTCAATCTGTCCTTAAATTCTGTCAACATCATATGTACGCAGATGACCTTCAGCTATATCTACACACGGATCTGAAATCCATTCATTTGAAGGTAGCTCTAATTAACAGTGACATTCAAAGCCTATCTCAGTTCGCACTCGATCATAATCTAATACTTAACTTCGAAAAAACGCAAACGATCATCATCGGCTATACCAAATTACTCAGTTCCCTACCTGACCCAGTACCACCTTTACAGCTTGCATCCCAAACAGTTCCGTACCAGTCAGCAGTAAGAAATCTGGGAGTTATTTTTGACTCTCGATTATCGTGGCAGGATCACACAAACATGATTCTGAAAAGGGTTGCATCGTCATTATATCAAACTAGGCGCACTTGCTTCTATTTGCCTCAAAATGTACGAAAGATACTGATACAGAGTTTGATATTACCAATATTTGACTATGGATCTATAATTTACCATGATATGGGAGAGGTCCTCAATACAAAATTGCAAAGAATGCAAAATGCTTGCTTGCGGTTTGTTCTCAATGTACCAAGAGAGTCTCATATAACTCCATTTTACGTCCAGATTAGATGGCTAAAGTTAAAGGAACGAAGACAGTATGCCATGGCTCTGACTGTGATAAAAATTCTAAAATTCTAAATTCCGTCTTATATTTACTGCACACTAACTCCCGTGCAATCAGTGCATAACCGTGCGAATAGACACACTGCACAAATGCTCCAGATACCTCATCACAGAACCGAAAAATGCAAAGGTTCATTCCGTATTTCAGCTAGTATTCTCTGGAATGAATATAAATTGCACCAGTATTCAGGACTTCCTATCAGAGCGATAAAACACTTCCTTCATTGTAATCTATCAGCTATACAATTATCATGTTCAAGGTGAACGGATGTATTAACAAGAACTTCTATTGTCAACTGTATGTATAGGTTAAGTTTTTTCTTTCTACATTTATTTTATTGTATTTAACCGCCCTCTGAATGAAAAGAGCTGCATAAAGAGGCTTTGTAGCCTCAGTGGCCTGTATAAGAGAAACAATAAATTCAAATTCAAATTCAAACTGTATACTGCACCAACACCATCATCCTTATACAGAGGCATTTTATTGTCATGATGATAACTGTTTTAAGGGGCCTAAGTAATCATTTTGCAATAATTACTCCCCGTGAGTGCAATTTATAAGCAGCTCGCAATTCTGCACCAGAACATTGGTAGGGGCGACGTGATGCGGCCCGCATTACATGGCAAGAATATACTTCGGTAATATTGAAGCCGTTCTTGAGCGCTTGTTCTTCCGACTTACTGAACAAAAATCAATCTATAAGGTTACCTGAGAGGTGTAGCCTAATGCTACATAGCCTAAACTATTCCTCTTGAATCAGGCTATCATATTATACAATAAGAAGTTTTTGAATCCGACCGGTAGGTCCAGAGATTAGCTCGTTTAAACACATCAACAAATACACAAACTCTTCAGCTTTATTATATTAGTATAGATGAGAAGTACGCGAACAGTACATGTTGGAAGGGACAGTCCTGCCAGCCCAGGCACTCAAGGCCGGTGAAAAGCAGCCGCCTGTTCCAGTCAGCATATACGCTTCACCACGCGATTACTCCGAGTGCCGCAGGGATGTCCAGCTCCGCCAATTGTCATGCCTGCGTAACAGGATGTCAGGTACAATTTCCGAGCCTTGCAGTTAAATCTGGTGGCAGATTTTCTACACATTATCCTCTTATAGTACAACGATTGCGTCCACAAAGTTTCAAGATAGGTTTCGACCTGTCTTACCTGATACTTCCCTTGTTAGTACAGCTTCCCTTGTTCCTACATTTTTCTGAAACAAATTGTTTCAATCTGTATTTCCATCTTCTTTCAAATAAATAAATAAATAAATAAATAGTAATAATAATTCTTTCAAATTATTCTAGTCAGGATCTTTGGTTGATTGGTTCTTAAGTTTAGGGGCTGCGACAACGCGGTCATGTAGCCCCGTGTACTTTGGGTGTGTGTAGAATCTGTCCGATAACCGGTGTTAATTGTGATGACTGTATTAGTGTGTGTTATCTGTTATTTTTTTAATGTAAGGAAGCAGACTATTGAATTTTTCAAATAGTTCCTACTTTTGCTGCCAAACGCCCCCATCAACGACTACTAGTTCAGAACTTAGCTACCAGACGCCACCGCAGTCGGCTCTTGGCAATGAACGTAGGAACCTGATAGCGTTGTTTACATTCTTAACCTATACAATTTAGCTTCACACAGGTGTAATTAGCCATAAATCTATGACATGGGACCGCCGGCTTTACTTCGCCTCCGAACGAAGGCATTGAGGGATTTTTAACGCTCTTAAAAAATCCGACGACTTCGGCCGGATTTGAACCCGCGATCTTGGGCATAGAAGCTCAGCATGCTACCAACTACCCCACCGAAGCCGCCTAGGATAAGTGTTGGAGGTGATTTTCATAGCGGCATTATAGCTGAATTTCCAATAGGCCTACAGATTTTATGTGAAATAAAACAGAGGATATCTATATTGAGAATGCTATTGTAGATACGGCATTGAACTCACTCTAAAGCAAAATAAATCTAACTCGAACGAAAGGCGCAATAAAGTCTGTATTATGAAGAGCCACACAAACAAAGCGTGCCTGTCAGTGATTGCGGAGGATTCTCGTAAACGAGCTAAAAAGCTTAGCTAAAATTTTAATGTCTTTGTCTTGACCAGCAGTAACTAGTATTCTGTGACATTTATTTAATCTCACACCAGAACCTCTCTGGCTAGCTTCCAATACTTGCCCCCCTTTTTCTTGCACGCTATTGATTAACTCAGTGCTGAAGAAGATGAAATCAGCTGTGCTTTGCCGATCTAACACGAGTAACATGATGACACTTAAAACTCATGACGTACAGTTCACGCCACGGATTTTGGCCGGTGAGCCTCGGTTTCACAGTTGTACAGAGGAGAGGTGGTGAATCTCAGTCATGTGCAATTGTTCAGTTTGCACTACTTTTCAGGAGATAGATAAAACGTCACTGCCAGAACAGAACTTTACAAACACACTATATTAGTCATCTATGTTGTGAAGAAACTGTTCAGGTTATATTTGTGTTAGCGGAATATCTATTTTAATTTAATAAACATTTTTTTAAAATCAATTTTGCAAACGTGACTTAATGCCTTTCAGCTCCGAGGTCAGTTTAGTGTGGCATAAAGCCACCCAGAGTGAATATTTCACATTATATTAAACTTTAAAATGGATTTGTAACATAAAAACCATATAAAGTCTGTACAAATGAAATTTACAATAGCACTGTAACACGCGGGAATCTTGCAGTGTGACCAACATTAAGTACGGAATACGGCGCTGATGGACAGCAAGTCATTGACCTCCTGCTTTTCTCCTCAGTTCGCACTACATGTAGCAGTGGTTTCTGGGTTAAACAGAAAGCAGACTTAATTCATTCCTATGCCGTTCCAAGGCCCTTGGGTCAATGCTTCACAACACTAAATGTTAAAAAAATGGCCATTTTAGCCTATTTTTTATCTTTTCTTCTTTTCTTAGTCGTTTACCCTCCAGGTTAGTGGAACCCACGGACTCAGCGAGGGAACTCACCACTACCGCCTCTACGGGCAGTGTCCTAGAGTTGGGAACATCTAATCGGAGTGAATACAACTGGTGAGGTGTGATTGGCACCTCGCCCAGGCGGCTCACCTGCAAAGCGAACAGGGGCCTCATGAGGGAAGGTAATGGATGGCCAGGATGGATAGGCAAGGAAGAGGGAAGGAGGCGGCCGTGGACTTGAAGACGGCACCATCCCGGCATTTGCTCGAAGACGAAGTGGGAAACCACGGAAAACCACTTCGAGGATGGCTGAGGTGGGAATCGAACCCCCTCTACTCATTTGGAACACCCGAGGCTGAGTAGACCCCGTTCCAGTCCTCATACCACTGTTCAAATTTCGTGGCAGAGCCGGGAATCGAACCCAGGACCTCCGGGGCGACAGCTAACCATGCTGACCGCTACGCTACGGAGGCGACTTTGGCCTATTTTCATTTATGAAT
Organism: Meconema thalassinum; assembly: GCA_946902985.2. Lineage (NCBI taxonomy): Eukaryota > Metazoa > Arthropoda > Insecta > Orthoptera > Tettigoniidae > Meconema > Meconema thalassinum. Next base: position 72,525,169 of record OX336397.1, read on the forward strand.
AAATAGGCTTATGAGATCACCTTTTGTCCGTGTGTGTGTGCGTCTGTGATGGTGTGTGTGTGTCCCTCTAATTACTTCTAAACGGCTCAAGCAATTTCAATGAAACTCAGTAAGTTCATAGCACTATTCCGGACGACCCGGACCTTGCCCTTCAAATTTTGCTACGTCTCACCAATCCAACATGCCAGTTGTGCGAAATATTTCACCAGAATCCAATATCTCAGAAACTATTACCGATATCACCCTGGAATATTTTACGGTGATAAAGGGAACTACTAGACGTTCACGTATGTAACGTTTGAAAACCTGGTAACTACAAATCCAACATGGCGGCCAAGCGAATTTGCGACTTTTAAATAGACGTTTCTTGCGATTTAACCAACCAAACGCAATAAAACTTTGTACAGTATATGTTCATACACATTGTAATGCACCGACATCTAACTTCGTTCAATTGTTAACATAAACTCTAGATGGCGGCTATGCGAAATATTTCACCGGCATTCTATATCTCTAAAACTATTAGCGGTATCACCCTGACATTTTGTACGGAGATAAAGGGTACTACTGGAAGTTCATCTATAAGACTTTCCAAAACCGGTTAAATACAAAACGAATATGGCGGCCAAGCAAATTTGAAACTTTTGAATAGACCTTTCTCGCGATTTAATGATCCAAACGCAATGAAACTTGGTACAGCAAATGTTTATACACAATGTAATGCACTGGTATCTAATTTAGTTCAATTGTTTACATAACCTCAAGATGGCGGCTGCGTGAATTTTAAAATTAAGTTTTTATTTCTTGTGTCGTAATCGTGCGATCGAAGTGAATGTTTGAATAATGAACCTACGCAATAATTTTCCTTTAATGGTACATGACTCTATGTCCTATACATGTAACAATCCAACATGACGACCATCCGCAATATTTAGTCGGTTCTCGATATCTACGAATCTAATACATCAATCAAACTGAAATTTTGTATGTTGATAGTGGCAATTAACATAAGTCGGATATATGAAAATAGGCTGTATAGTTCTTCACGGAACTACTTGTTGACATAATGCTTTTCAGGTCCGACCGATTCAATATTGCACTTGCGTGAGGCTCGCAGACTGTCCGCTGTCGGGCTGTGAAACCAAGGCTCACCGGCCTAAAACAGTGCCGTAAACTGTAACGTCTCATACTTCTTGCGGCATCGAATATATTTTAAGCATCTTAAGGGGTTCATAAATTTTCAAAATATAACTTTTACGTCATGTTCAAGTTACGGACCCTTGGCTTTCTAACATTTTTTAAAATTTTCTTCTCGGCTCCCTCGCATTTGCGCACTCTCAAATGCCAACTGACTTGTGCCGGGATTCGATCCTGCAACCTTGGACAGAGCAAGCGAGAACGTTACCGCTGAGCCGCACAACTAGTCTCTAGCATTTGTAATGGGACTTTTGTTACACAGTAATTTAAGAGGGGAGGTACTGTGCCCGAGAGCCACTTTTGGCCTGAATATATTTTTAAGTACGGTATATTATATGATTGCTGGAATATAATGGAAAATATTGGAAGGCCATGGAGATCATTACACATTAACACGTATATTACAGCCAAGGGAATAGGCATATGTGATTCCCAAGTGTGTCGGAGAACGTTTTGGGGTATGAAGAACAATTGTTATGAGTTTCATTATGATCGGATGAGCCGTTTAGGTGCTATAACATGTACTCCTTCACTGAGGTGTGTAGACCCCGTGCAAGCGTATATACCCCGAGGTCCATCTCATGCTCGCATTGTTCTCAAATTTCACATATATGCATGGTGACCCATCGGTGCCCAGTGGCTTGCCATCGTGTACCGGTGGTGAACGGGCACAGTATACCTTTCATGGTCAGAGAAAAAATTAATGAATTATTTGAATGACTAATCTTTTATCTTTCATTTGGTGAAAACAAAATTAAAATATCTTCGATACTTCCAGAGATATGCCCCTGAATGTTAGTTATTGTCGCTCAAGTTGTGTCCTTAAATTCTATCCTTAGGCAAGTTTGAATCTCGTTTCCCAAAAACTTCACTGCGTTTACTTGATAACTCAAATACTATTCAAGATATCTGAATGATTTTTTTCAGGATTGTGTATTGTACTAATATAAACATCATACTCCAAAATATTTTGTGTATCAAGCATAAGTCTATTAGAGAATATTTTTTACCCAACAAACGTTTTACAAAAATGTACAAAAATATGAAACAAGAAAATCCTGAATATGTGCATCAATTATTTTCGTGTGTGTTGTAGCCGTGAACTATACTATAATCTACTGGAACGGACTATAAAATAATTCACAATACCAAAATGGGTAGTTTCTCACCTCTTCAAAAACTTTTTCTGAGTCTATTTCAAGAAATAATTGCTGCACAATATGCGGGCAACAGACTCGAAACACAACTGATTGCTGACCGTTACGTCCTGGTTGAGATCGTTACCGCAGACCCGTGTGTGTTTGAGATAGAACGCAGAACGTGATCGCAGGCCGCATTCTGTTTGCCAAGGCCTTAATGCTTTTAATTTATAAATGAACATTCAACAACAACAACAGAAGTATTTGACCTAAGGGAACGTACCCATACTACGTGACATATTTTTTAAGATTTTTCGACCCCTCCCTCCACTCGGTGACTACTCGTAGTATATGCCAAGCCCCTCCTTAAAGTTTTTACGTAGTATTGACAAGTATAATTTTTAATCATTTCGCAGGCAGAAATTGAAACAAATGAAAATAATTTGAATGCGCTCAGAAACTCACATTTAAGAAATAATTAAGAGGAAGAGCATTTTTCTTAGTCGCAATCTGACAAAGTTCTTCAATTTTTAACAATAATAGACGCTTCCTGATTTTTGGGATCATCTTTTAAAGGCACCCAACATTCATTTTTGTATTGCTTGCATTGACAAGGAATCCTTGTAATATTTTATAAAACTTTGTACAGCCGATCGTACAACGACATTACTGTACAGCATGAACTCTCGTTGACTTGCTTGACAATTTCACTGAACTACAAACTGCCTGACAAACAGTGTCTGTTTTCGATCAGCTGACGTCTCGACATATGTGCGTCAGCGCCACCAACTGTGAGTTTAAGAACACTGCGCGCCATATTCAAAGATAGATTGAAAAAGCGCTAAATTTCGATCGGCGAAATCGACTACGCAACAAAAAGCAAACCCCCCGTTCCAGTGACTGAGCGTAGTATTTTGAAGACCTCCCTCCCCCCCCCCCTTAAACGAGTCACGTAGTATGGGGGTACGTTCCCTAAGTACTGTCTTCTAGATTCCTATAACAAGTGTCTTTGACATGAGCATTGCCTTCTCGATTCCCATAACAAGAGACTTTGTACAAGGGGATCTGGGAGGTGGATTTTGATTTAGTAGGCTGTGCACTAACAGAAGCCTCCGATATAAGGCACTGTATGTGTTCCAAACCTTGCTTGTCTAGACCCTGTTAAAACTACGAGGCGAAGAATAAAGTCTGTATTATGAACAGCCACACAAACAAAGCGTGCCTGTCAGTGATAGCGGAGGATTCTCGTAAACGAGCTAAAAAGCTTGGCTAAAATTTTAATGTCTTTGCCTTGACCAGCAGTAACTAGTATTCTCTGACATTTATTTAATCTCACACCAAAACCTCTCTGGCAGACTTCCAAAATCTGTCCCTTTCCTTGCTTGCTATTGATTAACTCAATGTTGAAGGAGATGAAATCAGCTGTGCCTTGCCGGCCCAACACGTGTAACATGATAACACATTACTTCATCCAGTGTTGTCAATATAGGGGGAAAGTCACTAAATGTAGCATATTTCATTATTATAGTGGGGGGGATTTTGGATTTCCCAATAGGGACGTTTATTGTTTTAGCCTACTTTCGATTTTTGCAAAAAAATGAAAGTAGACTTATGAGATCACTACAGGGCCAAAAATTGTGTGTCTGTCTGTGTGTGTGTATGTGTGTGGGTGAGTGTGTGTGTGTGTACTCTGAATGTCTGTCCCCCCCCCTTATCAATTCCAACACGGTGAAACCGAATTGAACGAAATTTGGTACAGAGGTAGAACTAGTAAAGGACACCTCAGTGTCATACTTTATATCGCCGCCATCTTTACCAAAACAGAATGGCGGCCACTCAAATGTTCAAAATGTAAAATCAAATTACGGCTCAACTAATCATCCGATCTCTACCAAATTTGGTGACAACATACCTTTATATAGGACGCGTCTTTACCCAAAATTCAAGGTCATCGGCCATGCCATTTCAGGATGGCGGCCGTGTGAATTATGCAACCATTTTAATAAATAGCTTAAGACCCACCAATTCCGATTATCGAGCCTAGGGGGGTTTAGGCTATCCTGAAGGTCGTGATCCGTTATTTATTATAATTTAATATTATAATATTATACAGTATGAGTGGCTTAAAAGAGCTGAGCCGTTTGTGTGACACGACAAGATGGCAGCTGTCCTCATGTGCCTGTCTTATATTTCAGTAGTTTTAGTATGTTGTATGTGATATACCGTACTGATACAATAATATAAACTTTGTATGAAATGATCTTTAATGAAGATGTACTGCAGTGAAGAAATCGTTTATTTAAAGTCATTATTTGCCAACAGTTTGTATCTAATATGTCAGTTAAGAACATCTGACGTCATGGATAGGGTTAGCTCTGGGCTAGCATGTTTGTCTGACACGCAGTTGACTGGGGATCGAGTACTGCTACAGTTAGGTTTTTTTTCTTGAATTCTTTTACAAATGATGTGCACGAGATTTTTCCACAGACACTGAATAAAATGTCATTTAGCTCAAAGGAGAGGATAAAGTATACACTCGTATATTAATAAAATCACAGCCCCAGCATCGCACATAAACAGAAGACATTAGGAAAAGGAGAATAGAAGAACTAGATACACGTTGTCATTAACCACAGCCTTCTTAATGCCTCTGTACGGTGCTGTCCTCTTGTGAGTTATGTGGGTAATATTGTTCCAAACATAACGCTGTGTAAATGCCTGAGCTGGCCTCCTGAAGTATGGCAATTTTGTAATACTGGTAGTTCAACTATTAGCCACGATCGCGCTCCGAATACCTTTAAACACTGCCAGCTGGATCGCCTCCCTCTTGGCTACTTTAAACTGCCTAGTCATTCAACACCCATAGAACACTGCCATCGTAGTACATTACGATGGCAGTGCATAGGCGTACAAGATAAAGATTAATTCACTGATAGGTCGCAGCACCAACCTACTGTGATTGGCGCGGAAGATTCTTAATTTTGTAGGCTGGCTTAATATAGAGATTAACGGACGTGAATGCATTACAATAAGTTAGTAGTTTTGTTATTCAATCATCATAAAGTATATAATATTGATCTTGACACTTACTGGCTTATTATCAATATAAAAGAAAACAAACAATACATTGTGGTAGAGGATTTAGGGATGAGGACAAAGAGTCATAAAGATACCCATACATTTAGGAGAAAGTAGGCTATATGTTCTTTGCTGAACATCTTGTTTAGTTGAACTTCGGGGAAAACATAGTCTTTAATAATAATAATAATAATAATAATCAAAAGTCTGATGCTTTTCAGTCGGTCAAAACGATTGTACCTAAAAAACAGGATTAGGGAATGGCCCATCTCATGTGGGTACAATCGTGTAGACCGACTGAAGAGCATTACATTTTGTTTACTAAGGCAACACTGAAAAATGGCTTCAAACACCATATTATTATTATTAATAATAATAATAATAATAATAATAATAATTATGATAATAATAATAATTACCTATCCCAATGAAGCGAGGTCACTGGGGCAGATCAGTTTTATAGGCTATTGGTTTTGGCCTTCCTTACCTGCAATGTAATTTTTCTCGTGAAAAATCCACTAACCTGTCACCCGGATTCAAACACCGACCATCTATCAGACGAGGAGCTAGGCCACTTTACCCTGTTTGATAATTTTTTTTTTTTTACGAGGGACTGTGGAAAATCTTCAAAAGACACATGTGAAGGGTCCGCACTCCACAGTAGTGTGGGATTCTTACCCACTAAAAACCACCTCCCTTTTCCCACGATGTGTTCATCACCCCGGAACCGCTCTGGCATTACTTCAGGGTGATGTCGTGCTTACTTAGTCATTCAGACTTCTTCTTTCTTCATTTTTTCTTAAGGATGTTCGAACGCATCCATTTCCCTCTTCTTCTGGCGCAGGACACATTCTATGTAAATAGCTGTCTGATTCCATGTTTGATCATTTCGGAGCATCATCTGTAGGATGTTGTCCGGCGTGATTGCCCCTATAGAAGCTTGCCGATCTCTTCTATGTGTTGACCAGCGTTCACACACAAAGAATGTGTGGAGCGCATCATCCTCTTCATTACAATAATGACACAAAGGACTATTAGCCACGCCTATGTGATGCAGGAATCTCCGAAAATATCCATGGCCTGTTAGGAACTGTGTCAAATAATAATTGACCTCTCCGTGGTTTCGATCAACCCAGTCAGCCAGACGCGGAATAAGTTTCTTTGTCCATCGACCTCGTGTCTCATCATCCCACTTCTGTTGCCATCGTTCCATACAATGGTTGTGTGCAGACGTCTTTGCCTGGTGTATGTCCAGTTCTTCTTTGGTGCGCCAAACTTCCTGACGCTCTAAGGCAAGTAAATCAATTGGTGCTACTCCCGCTACCACTAGAACAGCAGGCTCTGAAACAGTGCGATATGCACATGAGATCCTCAGTGCTCCTCTTCGTTGTACTGCTGCTATCCTTTTACGATATTTCTCGAACCGTAAGGACTCAGCCCAGATCTCAGCTCCATAGAGTAATATGGACTGGACTGTTGTCATCAGGAGAAGTCGTTTGCTAGGCTTCGGACCTTTAATATTACCCATTAATCGGCTCAAAGCGGTCAAGATATTTGCTGCTTTATCCGTCACTCTTTGAATATGGGCCCAGAATGTGAGCTTCGTATCTAGCGTCACACCCAAGTACTTCGTACTCCTTGATGAATTAATCATCGTCCCTCCCACTTGCATTGGTTCAAGAGTGTTGATTCTCCTTCTCGTCAGCACTACAATCTCCGTTTTATGGTCGGCTAATGACAGCTTATGTTCCGTCATCCAATCTGTGACACGTCGCATTACCTGATTGAGTTTCAGTTGCGCCAGCTCTATATCACGAGCCACAATCAGAGCAGCAACATCATCAGCATATCCAACCAATATTGCATCTTCGGGCATCTTCAGCCGAAGCAGGCCATCGTATGCAATATTCCAGAGATCTGGACCAAGAATAGATCCTTGAGCTGCCCCAGCGGTTAATCTTTTAGTCCTATGTACTTCCTCGGTATCGTACTGCAAAATACGGTCCTTTAGATAATCCCTCATTATCCGCATGAGGTATCTCGGTAGTCTAAATTAATCTTGAAGTGCCACCAAAATGTCACTCCACTGGGCAGAGTTAAAGGCATTCTTCACATCTAGAGTCACAAGTAGCGTAACTTTACGTGAGTAATGGTTACCCATCTGAGCTCTGTTTGCAGTCTCTACAACTACCCGCACAGCATCTATAGTCGAGTGCCCTTTCCGAAAGCCGTATTGTTGGGCAGATAGATCTCCAGCTGATTGAACTGCCATCAATATTCTAGGCTGTAATAGTTTTTCTAATCCTTTTCCAGCCGTATCCAGCATACATAATGGCCTGTATGATGAAGGCAAATTTCCTCCCAATTTTCCTTTACTAATAAGAACTAGTCTGGCCTTCTTCCAGCAGGCACTAAAAACGCCTGCCTTCAGACATGCGTTATACATGTTCAAAAGGAGTCGCGGGCAAGCTCTTGCTGCCTCCTTAAGTGCTTCTGCTGGAATCCCATCTGGTCCAGGAGCCTTCTTGTTCCTGATAGAATTAATCGCTTTCAATAATTCTTCCTCGGTGAACAAAGGTATTTCTTCAATATCAATGCAATCATAAGCTTCATCAATCCTCTCCGGATGTTCCGGAAACAGCGTACTGACTATTTCGTCCACAGTGTGTGCATCCATTATCGGATTAGAAAAAGTTCCAAGTTTCTTCAATACAATCTTATATCCTAGTCCCCAAGGATCGTTGTCAACTTCTTTGACCATTTCCCACCATTTGTCAGCTTTACTTCTTTTAATTGCATCCCGAAGCGCCTTTCTTGCTGATTTGTAGTCTTCGGAGAATAAGGCTGCCTCTTCTCTTCCTCTCGCTCTATGTGCCCTTCGTCTCATCCTCAGGCAGTGTCGCCTCATATCAGCAATTTCCTCCGTCCACCAGTATGCTGGCTGTTTGTGTTTTCGCGTTTTCTTCCTGCACATGGATTTATTGCAGGCTTGATGAATAAGCAACATAGTGTTCTCTACCCATTTATCCGCCGCCTCTCTCCCCTCAAATGAAAAGCAACTCGTTTCAACTTTCACCATTCCTCTCTGTATTACCTCACAGAACTTTTCTTTATCCATATTTGTGGGATTCCAGTATGATGGTTTGCGTATGACAGCGCTTTGTTGTCGATTTTGCTGAAGTACACAGAAAGTAACATACTGATGATCGCTTCCTGTGTAGTCCTCAATCACCCGCCATTCAGATATTCTTGACAAAAAATCGTCTGACGCTAAAGTCACATCTGGTATGGTTCCATTGCAGCCAGGTCGTCGAAAGGTAGGCGTATTTCCAACATTTACGGTCGACAATCCTAACCTTGCAGCCATTTCCAGTATACGACGTCCTCTGGAATCTACATCCGGCATACCCCATTCCAAGGCCTTGGCATTGAAATCTCCAGCTACAATAAGGTTATTTCCCATACCACGCAATGTGTCCTCAAGGCTATCCAACTTGATAATAATAATAATAATAATAATAATAACAATAAATATAATTATCTCTACATAGAATAAACCAGAGTCCTCGATTATTGGATGTAACGGGTAATCTCGAGAACCACTGGATGGATTTTGATGCAGTTTTCACCAATCTATAAAGGATTTTTCGAGGAAGGTTTTTGTGGAAGAGCATTCATTTATGTCCAAAGGAAGCCGAACGGTAACGATTTCAGTGAATCGAGTCGAAGGAAAACCTGCCATCCATGTGCCTTCTAAGCTTACGCTGGGTAAACCGTTAAAAATATCTATACAGGCCTACTATGAGAGCATGAATATTGTTCAGCATGAAAAGTTTTACAAAAAAAAAGCCCAGGAGAGCATATCTCTATCTTAAATACATCTCCTACTATAAGTGTGTTTACGTTTTCATTTCTTCCAACAATCTCCATCAGTGAAAATTTAAATTAACAGCTTCGGAGTGAGTTTAAGAGCTAGAGAGAAAGCCAATCACCCCAGCTTCGGCCAATATGAAACTGTAGAGTCGTTTCGAGTTAACACTTCAGAGAAGAGTATATGTGTTTGGAGTTTCGCTGTTCACCTCGGCTTTTCTGAATTGTGTCTAGACCTGCCGTCTGTGCTCCTTTTAATCTCACGCTGGGTAAACAGTTGAAGATACCGGGCGAAGCCGGGGGGTTTAGGTAGATAGATATTTATAATCATACTGTAGTTCGATTTGCAGAGAATAGTTACTCTAAAAATAAAGGCGTATTTTACAGTGAAGTAAATACTAGACCTCGTATTTTTTAGCCTACTTTTCACATTTTGCAAAAATGAGGAAAAAGTAGACTTATGAGATCGGGCAAATGTGTGTCTGTCTGTCTGTCTGTCTGTCTGTCTGTCCTTCTGTCTGTCTGGCTGTGTGTGTGTCCCCCCCCCTATCAACTCCTAAACGGCTGCAGCAATCGAAACAAAATTTGGTAGGAGTAAAGATCTATACCTGAATATCTCACGGCCATATTTGAAAATGATGTCAGTGCTACCAACTGCTAAAAAATCGCAATTGAAATTTGAGCTCCATGTTGGATATCTTGGAAAGTATAAATGGGAGCTATTTCAAAATTGGCACACGTACAGATCATAATATTTCAGTTTAATTTCCAGGAGGCCAAACATGGCAGTGTTGCCAAAATGATTATAAGCCTCCTGATAGGTCCAATTTTTAAATGCATATAACTTCTACACTATCAAGTGGAATTCAACCAAATTTCGTATGTTGTATGTGTACATAACCAGATATGACTGAGCGTATTCTTAAGACCTACCAGGGCTGCCAACTGTTAATAAATGCTCCTAATTTATTTTATCCAAATACCAATATATCAGAAAGTATGCAAGCCGACAGCTTTAAACTATGCACACGTATAGTACCTGACATTCTATATTAATTTGGAGTAACTTATATACGTCAGTGCTACCAACATGATTCTAAGCCTGCTGACAGGTCCAACTTTAAATACATGTAACTTCCATACTATCATTTGGATTTCAACCAAATTTCGTATGTGCTATGTGTACCATAACAGATATGACTATGCGTATTCTAAGGAGCAACCAGTGCTGCCAACTGTTAATATGTGCTGTCCCTATTTTTGTTACCCTAATATCAATATATCAGAAAGTATGCAAGCCAATAGCTCTAAACTTTGCTCACGTATAGTACCTGGCATTCTAGACGAATTTGAAGTAACTAATATACGTCAGTGCTGCCAACATGATTCTAAGCCTGCTGATAGGTCCAATTTTAAAATGCATGTAACTTCTATACTAACTAATGGATTTCATTCAAAATTGGCACAACAATAGATCATATTATTTCAGATTATTTCTGACCAATACATGCATGACATTGTTGCCAACATGATTTTACGCGCGCTGTTAGATCCAATGTTTAACTGCATGTAACGTCCATGCTATCCCGTGGACTTCAACCAAATTTTCTATTTAGTAGCGTAAGAGACGGAACTAAGAATATATTCAGTCATCAGGGCTGCCAACTGTAGTGCTCTATTAGGATACATTATGCCAAGTATACAGTATTTCGAACTAATTGGAAATTTCGATATTAGCAACTTAATTTCGTCATTATTCTAGATAGGTTCATATTCTGTAGAATAATCATTGGCATGAAAAGTAGGCTGTATAGTTCTTCACGGAACTTCTTGTTTTCTTAACTCTTGGGGACTGGCGTCGTAATGAAGTAATTTACCCCTGGTGTCTTCTTATCAACTATTTGCAATACAAAATGAGGTTTATTTATATTTTTCAAATTTAACAAGCAGAAAAATGACAATTTACGTACCAGTATAATAATCCTTGACAGTGGTGGTAAAGCAGTCATGTCATTTTTTTGAACAATGTAGCTGATAACCAAGGTGTCCCTAGGCCTTAAACATGGATCAACAAGAACGTGAGCTATGTGATTGTGCTGCATCAAATGACGTGGATTTTCCCTGTTATTTTTTAAATATTGTCCCGACTAACGTAAGCCGAAAATTGCCACACGAGGACTGGCGCCATAGGTAAAACTGACCCGACCGTAAATAATATAGAAATAACTTGTGTGTTCAAAATGCTATGGACATGTTTCTTTTGCAGCGTTAAGTTCAAGGCTATGAAGGAAGGGACAGTAAGCGACAAGAAATGAGGGCTGACCAAAACGAAAATATAAAGCACTAGCTATTCCCGCCATGCGTTGCAATGCCAATCAAAGGGAGAAAGAAGATAATAATAATGAACCCCCGGCCAAAAACAGTGGCGTGAACTGTATTGGAATACCAGATAACACACGGCGGGCTGCTGACAGTCTCCTCATGTCACCTCGTGATGAATCGGCAAGCTATTCTCACACCTTGCATTGCGGTGTCATAAGAATACAGATTGTGCAATTGGGTTACTGTGGGATTTGAGGGTTTCTGTTAAGTCCTCACCCTTTTGTGTTACATACATAAGTTGCAGCTAGAAACCTTCGCCCGAGTGCACTCAACAACTCACCCAAGTTTCATCGCAATCGGATGAATAGTATATGAACGCATAGGGGACAGACAAACTATCCTGTAATATTGACCTTTATATAGGTTGGTTGGTTGGTTCCTCAGTTTAAGGACTGCGACAACGCGGTCATGTAGCCCCGTGTACTTTGTGTGTGTGTAGAATCTGTCTGATAACCGGTCTTAATTGTGATGACTGTGTTGGTGTGTGATATCTGTTTTTTTTAAATTCAAGTAAGGACTGCAGACTTTGAATTTTCCAAACAGTTCCTACTTTTGCCGCCAGACGCCACCGTCAATGACTACTAGTTCAGAACTTAGCTACTAGACGCCACTGCAGTCGGCTCATGGCAACGAACGTAGGAATCTAAGAGCGTTGTTTACATTCTTAACCTATATATAATTTAGCTTCACACAGTTGTAATTAGTGGAAGGTTCTTTAACATGCCATAAATCTATGACATGGGACCGCCGGCTTTACTTCTCCACCGAAGGAAAGCATACTGGGGGATTTTTAAGGCTCTTAAAATATCCGACGACTTCGGCCGGGTTTGAACCCGCGATCTTGGGCATAGAAGCTCAGCATGCTACCAACTCAACCGAAGTCGCTCGGGTCAAAAATACCCATGCGCCAGTCCTCGCGGGATCAAGATCGATATTTAATTTAAGGTATATCGATTAATTCTGGAGTATCAGTGTTGAGGGAGAAGATAAGCTACATTGAGGCTTGCTGCTCTAACACACGCTGCGTGGGAAGACATAAATTATCCTGGCGCGTGAGTAGCTTAAAAATGATTAACACACAACCGACGATTATCACGTCATTATGATTAAGGAAGCCTGCCTTAAATTTATTAGCGTCGCTATTCATTTCCATGGAGACAAAGTGTCTCCAAGAAGACGAACATTTATTTGAACGCTTTAACCCTTTATATTAGTCTATATATTAACCACTTACTGCAGGATCATTATCAATGTGCTCCCCGATAAACACGGCAAGCTAAGCCAGCTGTGGCTGGCGCAGATCGCGGGCATGCGTACACGTTTCTGCCGATGGTTGGCGCACTCCGCTGACTCATATCGTTAGTTCACACGTGTTTTGTCAGTCATATGGACGTGTATCTGCAAAGCTTAGACGTTAGTGTTGCACGTTTAGTGAGTACTAGCATTAGGTCTACCCGTCACGGCTTTGCCCGCGAATATTCTAGCTGTAAGGAGTACACTTAGCAAAATCTCAATCATGAATGCTATTACTGATTTATCCTTGGTATGAATAATCAGACTTTATCAATTCAGCTACTGGGGCAGTGGTTAGGAGTTTGTCATTCCTTCATAGGTATATCAGAGCGAAGTTAGTTTTCTGGGAATATCACAGACACTGTTAATTTAAGGGCCTTTAAATGTGGTTTTCGGAGACCCTTTATAGTCGGGTGAAAAAGACCTTTCGTACCACACTCACACGTGAAAATTGCGTTAAAAATCTAGAGTGCCCCTTAACCCCCTTATGCGCATTATACTGTATGTATTTATGAATTTTACAGCTTAATTTGGATCAGTGATAAACTTATAAACGTCTGGAAACTTTCACAGCAATGTAATAACTGCATTGCGTCTTACAGAAATAGATGGACCTGTCAGATTCTGTTACAATGGTTACCGTGTTGCATTCCTTCATTATTTCATTGTAAATATACATGTTCTAAGGTATTTATTTAATTGTCAGGCATTTAAAGAGTAAGTGAGTGCGTTTCGCTTACGCATTGGGTTATGCTCAACCTGTAGGTAACCCATATGTGTAGGTTGGTGTTAATGGGACCTTATATTCGGTGCAAAACTAGAATGGGACCTTAGCAGAATAATATAGGGAGGGATTGGGAATACTGTGATTGTTGGTCATGCCTAGACACGAATTCACATTGCGCGAACGTGTGTATATCCATAATTCGTATATGAAAAGCAGAAAATCTTGTTCCGAAACGAGACGAAGTTTTCGAATCAAGTTTCCAGGAAGACCTGTGCCCAATGCCAGTACAATTAGGGGGCTCGCTAAACGATTCAAGGAAACAGGCCCCGTAAATAATAAAAGAGTTGACAGACATTCTTTCATCAGAAGATGCTAGGTGTGTGTTACAAGGGAGGGAGGACATTGTCAGCATCGCCTATGAGCACTGTAAGTACACATTATTGAACATGTTTGGTAAAAGTGTGAAAGTGTTCGCCAACCACCAGCTGAACCGGGTACGCGCGGCCGCGATCTGCGCCAGTCACAGCGGGCTTAACTTGCCGTGTTTATCGTGGCGCACATAGATAATAACCCTGTATAAGGACAATTTATATTGTCAATGATGCTGATAGTAGAATCTTTCAGCCATAATATATACGAGAGCTGTTGTTTAATTAATACCCGTTGGGATATTACGCCGTTGCAGCGCTGCGGTCGGCATTCCGTACAGGTGCGCTGTGTACCTGCATCTATTGGCTAGGCTGAGACGCCATTATGGCAACAGTCGCCCATGTGTGGGTGTGTTTACAAGCTTTTGAAATGGCATCGCCCATCGCGAGTCCCGCCGACCCGTAAACGAGACAGAAAACTCCCCTGTAAGATATACTGCCATTTGGCCACCACTGTCATGCAAATTGCGTGCTTACCAGGAGAACTGCGTATGTGTAGGAGTTCTCCTGACCACATATGCAAATTGCCTGATAGTGGTGGCCAAATGGCAGGATACAAACATTATTAATAACTGGCGGTAGTGCTCGGCTCCACCCGGTGGATTTATATGTTTTATGGATGATAATGTATACTACTACTGAAATGGCACATTATACTAAACACTAACATAAAAAACAAATGTAAAATATAACTTTTTGTGTTGGTAGTGGGAGTGATACGTAGTACGGTATAATGGACGTAACATTTTCCCGTAATGATAATGATAATAATGAATAGGGAAACGGATATTTATTAACTACAGTACTGACACAATATATGCAATTTACAAACGAATTTAAAAATATGATGAGAATGAGGAGTATGTGAAATAAAAGACACTGGCCAGGGCCTATAGATCATTGGCTGTTAGAAAAGTAGTAGCCAATAGCGTCGTCTGTTGTCGCATAGCGCTGTATGAAAATAATCGGAGCACTTTGGAAAATTTGGCTGTCCCGAGCTCCTGAGGTAACAACAATGGATAAGGATCGGAATAAATGAAAGTAAATTTTAAAGCACCAACGCTTATTGCAGCTGATCTACACCTCAATGTACTGCACCAACACCATCGCTCTTATACAGAGGCATAATATTTTCATGATGATAACTGTTTTCAGGGGCCTAAGAAAACCTTTTGTACTAATTCCTCGCCGTGACTGCATCTTATAAGCAGCGCAAGATGCTACTATTTTCGAAATTCTGCTCCAGAACACGGGTAGGGGCGGTGTGATGCAGCCCGGTTTGTGACACTACTACGTACATTAATGGTTCTAGGGCCTTAAAACGTGTTTTCAAGTTAGAGAATGGAGAGGGTTGTTCAAAATATCAAATGGGCATTGTTACCAGCAGGGTTTCAAACGGTATGTAAAATTCTTTGTAATTAAGTGAAACGGTTTAGATTTGAGCCAAAGGGCTTAAATGCAGGGAAGGGAGTGGTCTGTCCGAAATTTCAAGTAGACATTGTTACTCGTCGGGTTCCAGAGGGTAAATACAAAAAGTTTGGTTCAGATCGGTGAAACGGTGTAGATTTGTGCCAAAGGGCCTAAATGCAGGAAATGGGGTGGCCTGTCAGAAATGTCATGTAGACAGTGTTACTCGCAGAGTTCCAAAGGGCAAATATACACATTTTGGTTCAGTTCGGTGAAACGGTGTGGATTTGTGCCAAAGGGCCTAAATGCAGAGATTGGATTCTGTCAGAAATTTCATGTAGACAGTGTTATTCGCAGGGTTCCAAAGGGTAAGTATATACATTTTGTCTCAGATCGGTAACACGGTGTAGATTTGTGTCAAAGGGCCTAAATGCAGGGAATAGAGTGGTCTGTACGAAATTTCATGTAGACAGTGTTACTCGCAGGGTTCCAAAGAGTACCTAAGTATACAACATTTGGCTGAGATCGGTGAAACGGTGTAGATTTGTGCCAAAGGGCCTAATGCAGGGAATGGAGTGGTCTGTCCGAAATTTCATGTAGACAGTGTTACTCGCAGGGTTCCAAAGTGTAAGTATACAAATTTTGGTTCAGATCGGTGAAACGGTGTAGATTTGTGCAAAAGGGCCTCAATGCAGGGACTGGAGTGGTCTGTCCGAAATTTAAAGAAGACAGTGTTACTCGCCGGGTTCCAAAGGGTAAGTATACAAATTTTGATTCTGATCGGTGAGATGGTGTAGATTTGTATAATTAACAGACAGACAAACCAACATTGAGTTTTATACCGTATTTACACATGCTAGTTCAACAATCACAATAATGCAGGTTATCACAAAATTTCTACACACACACCCATGTACACGGAGAAACATGACCACGATGTCTAAGCCCCGCAAATGAAATACTAACTGTGGATACGATAGCATAGAGAATACTACAGTCCTATAAATCCTTGAGCAACACTGAACAATGGTTTCAAATACCATATCCTCTCTCCAATTTACACAAGCTAGTGCAACAATCACAATAACACAGGTTATCACAAACATTCTACACACACACCCATGTACACGGGGCAACATGACCACGATGTCTAAGCCCTGCAAATGAAATAACAACTGTCTACACATGAAAACTGCAAAATGGTGATAGGAGAAGTTTGCCACTATTTTTCTCTGACAGGATAGCATTACATTACATTTAGCTAATATGCTGATTTACTATGCATACGATAGCATAGAGAATACTATAGTCCAATAAATCCTTGAGTAACACTGAAAAATGGCTTCAAATACCATATTTTATATCCTATTTACACATGCTAGTGCAACAATCACAATAACGTACGTTATCACAAAAATTCTACACACACACACATGCACACGGGACAACATGATCACGATGTCTAAGCCCCGCAAATGAAATTACAACTGTCTACACATGAATATTGCAAAATGGTGATAGGAGAATGTAGGAATGTTTGCCACTATGATTCTCTGACAGGATAGCATTACATTACATTTTGCTAGTATGCTGATTAACTGTGCATACGATAGCATACGGAATATTACAGTCCAATACAATCCTTGATTCACAATCGGTCAGTTTTCTTATGTGTCGTTTAGCAAATTTTACCGGACTATCATGGTACAGAGTAAATCGTTGTTGCCTAGTGACAACCTGTCCATCAATGGTGCGGCGTTGACTATCATGATATAGTGCCTAGCGACAATATGTCCGTCAAGTAGATCGGTGAAACGGTGTAGATTTGTTCAAAAGAGCCTAAATATAGGGAATGGAGTGGTCTGTCCGAAATTTAGAGTAGACAGTGTTACCCGCTGGATTCCAAAGGGTAAGTATGTAAATTTTGGTTCAGACCGATGAAACGATGCAGATTTGTATAAATAACAGACAAACCAACATTGGGTTTTTAATACAGTACATTGATAGATGATTATTAGGGTCAAACAATTAAAATTAAATTAAAATAAATACAAATAAAAGATCTTCAATAATATGATGTTGTTGTTGTTGTTGTTGATTCTTTCCAATATCGTTCTCATGTAGCGCCATGAACTTTGGGTGTGCGTAGAATCTGTCTGATAACCGGTGCTAAATGTGATGGCAGTATTAGTGTGTGTTATCTGTTTTTTAATTCAAGTAAGGACTGCAGACATTCAATTTTCCAGTAGTTATTACTTTTGTTACCAAACGCCACCGTCAACGACTACTAGTTCTGAACTTGGTTACTAGATGCCACTGCAGTCGACTCCTTGCGACGAAAATTGGACCCAAAGAGCGTTAGTCAAATATAACCTATAATTTAGTTTCACACAAGAGTAATTAGGGAAAGGTGCTTTTTCATGCCATAAATCTATGACATGGGACCGCCGGCTTTACTTCCTCTCCGAAGGAAGACATACTGAGGGATTATTAACACTCTTAAAAATCCGACGACTTTGGCCGAGTTTGAACGCACGAACTTGGGCATAGAAGCACAGCATGCTACCAACTACGCCACCGAAGCCGCCTTTAGACGAGAGAGCTGCAGAAAGTCCGGAGATCGGAAGTTCAAATCCCGGTGGTGACAGTGACTATGCTACCTGTAGTACCGCCTTGCAGACCATTTAGAGAGCCTTATAACCTTGGTAACCTAACAGGACTAGGTAATTCGTGCACACTAACACTTTCGAATAAATTTGTATTCGGTAACTTACAGGGATTTCTGTTGACACCAACATTTTATGTCGATAACACTGGTTTTTAAAATGTGAAAAGACACTAGGAGAGACTAGAAGAAAAACAATCGAAATTTGGAATGCCTTTAAGGACATTTATTCCAACGGTATCTCGCGACCGATAGGCGTACTAACTTTCAATAATAGTAGTTAAGTAAGAGGACCTTATAGCAAGGTGGCTTCGGTGGCGTAGTTGGTAGCATGCTGAGTTTCTATGCCCAAGGTTGCGGGTTCAAACATGGCCGAATTCGTCGGAATTTTAAGAGTGTTAATAATCCCTCAGTATGCCTTCCTTCGGAGGGGAACTAAAGCCAGCCGGGCCCAAGTCACAGATTTATGGTATGTCAAAGATCCTTCCACTAATTACACTTGTGTGAAGCTAAATTAATGTTTAGATTTGACTAACGCTCTTAAGTTCCAACGTTTGTCGCCAGGAGCAGACTTGATGGTCGTTGACGGTAGCATGTGGTAGCAAAAGTGGCAACTACTTGAAAATTGAATGTCTGCAGTCCTCACCTGAATTATAGATAACACTCACTAATACATCATCACAATTAACACCGGTTATCAGACAGATTCTACACACACCCAAAGTACACTGGGTTACATGCCGCGTTGTCCCTAAACGCGTCCTAAACTGAGGAGGAATCAACCAATCATCTCATAGCAAAATGTCTCTACTGATGTAGATGACGTAACTTATACTTGTTGCCATAGTAACCACCGGCTAACCACAAATATACGCACACTTCTTAAACACATCCAATAAGAGGGTAGGCTGGTCAGATGCAGACGTATAAAAAGAATAGGTTATGAACATTCCCAAATGCGAATATGATGTTAATTTCCGTTTGATCAGATAAATTATCAATTATCAATTAATTCCCATTTGGGAATGTTCATAACCTATTTGGATTGTCAAGGTAAGGTTTTTGTTTTATGAAAGGGAGCTTGACTTCCGTAGCACATTGACATCACTCGAGACGTCAATACTACTTGTATTTTGTGTCTTGTGGGTGGCCTTCTCAGTATGTGCTAGCCATGCGTATTGGTGAGGTGTGTCTGTACCAACTGACGAGCCCAACGGCACACTGGGGCGAAAGGCTGGCATTTTATGTTTGATTTGGCCGGACCAATTTTATCATATTAATTGATAGTTTTTTAACGGAGTTTTTATTCTGTAACAATTGATCAGAAGACAATCAGCTTCAAAAAGGAGAACAAAGTTAGAAAAAAGAGGACACACCGAATCATTCGATCAAATTCAATAAATGAATGAATTAATTAATAGACATGACATAGGATACATTTTACTTTTATTGGTACTTCTCTGAAGATCTACTTTTCTGTAGAAGTATAGGCTTGCTTAGCGGATAGTTGTAAAAATATACACAGGAAAATTCTTTGAAATTATACTGGACCATTAACTTACCTCTAAAAGATTCAAGGTTCAACCTATCCCTGTAATCAGTCAGTGTGTTGTAATGCGAAAGTACCCTTTCTGCATTTGCATTGTACCCTGATATACTGAAAAAGTATTTGTCAAGAGTTAACAATACTGAATGACAATAAACAGACTTACTTTCACCGAAATACTTGGCCCAATTTTTACTACAAGTGAAAATGAAAATCCAATACAAATAATCGATATTTGAACTCGATTATGGATCGATCCATTATTACTCGTGAAAAATCGATAAAATCGACGATCCTGCTGCCATCTGTAGATAAGTTATTTAAGAAAATAGCAATAGAACGGAAATAATTGCTAATATAATTTTATTACGGTCAACTTTGCGAAAAAGGGGACAAAATAAAAATCCGCCCGGACCCCGGACAAAGAGGTAAAAAGGAGGACAAAATAAAACTCTGCCCGGACCCCGGACAAAGAGCTAAAAAGGAGGACAAAATAAAACTCTGCCCGGACCCCGGACAAAGAGCTAAAAAAGGAGGACAAAATAAAA
The DNA here is from genome assembly GCA_946902985.2 of Meconema thalassinum. NCBI lineage: Eukaryota > Metazoa > Arthropoda > Insecta > Orthoptera > Tettigoniidae > Meconema > Meconema thalassinum. The sequence continues at coordinate 72,545,449 of OX336397.1, forward strand.
CTCTGCCCGGAACCCGGACAAAGAGCTAAAAAGGAGGACAAAATAAAACTCTGCCCGGACCCCGGACAAAGAGCTAAAAAGGAGGACAAAATAAAACTCTGCCCGGACCCCGGACAAAGAGCTAAAAAGGAGGACAAAATAAAACTCTGCCCGGACCCCGGACAAAGAGCTAAAAAGGAGGACAAAATAAAACTCTGCCCGGACCCCGGACAAAGAGCTAAAAAGGAGGACAAAATAAAAATCCGCCCGGACCCCGGACAAGGAGATAAAAAGGAGGACAAAGTAAAAATCAACCCGGACACCGGAGAGAGAGATAAAAAGGAGAACAAAGTAACAATCCGCCCGGACCACGGACAATGAGATAAATAGAAGGATAAAGTAAAAATCCGCCCGGAATCCGGACAAAGAGATTAAAAAAGGAGGACAAAGTAAAAATCCTTCCGGACCTCGGACAAAGAGATAAAAAGGAGGAAAGAGAAATAATCCGCCCGGACTCCGGACAAATAGATAAATAGGAGTACATGTCCGGATTTAGCTGGACGTCTGAACAACCTATATGGGGGGAAAATGCAAGAAAATGCTAAAAAAAAGCAACAACGTTGGCTGGAGGACCTAAAGATACGCTTTCAGGCCAGCAATTAGAATATACAGCAATATGACCCTAATATCGATATGGTAGGGAAGGAATATGAGTTGTTGATCAAGGGAATTGGACAGGTCACCAAAAGCAACGTCCCAGTAATTGTGAGTCCATGACAGTAACCTAACTGCCATGCTGTCAAGCACAGTGTTGATATGATCAATGATAACTTCCTATCATACATACGAACAAGCAGCTTGGCTCATAGATTGGAATTATATCCTAAATACACACATACAGTGTCTGGTTTTCATTACCTCCCTGTAATTCACGAGTGGATTAAGTTCGCCGCCAATTTCACGATATTTACCATCACATTAGCGCCATGGTCAGTGATTATATCATCTGTGCAGGGGCAGAGAGTGGTTTGCCAGAACTACCTCAACATAAATACATTAATCCAAGCATTTTGGTGGCTTCGGTGGCGTAGTTGATAGCATGCTGAGCTTCTATGCCCAAGGTCGCGGGTTCAAACCCGGCTGAAGTCGTCGGACTTTTTAAGAGCGTTAAAATCCAACTTCCACTAATTACACCTGTGTGAAGTTAAATTACAGATTAAGTTTAAACAACGCTCTTAGTTTCCTATGTTCGTCTCCAGAAGCCGACTGCGGTGGCGTCTAGTAGCTAATTTCTAAAATAGTAGTCGTTGACGGTGGCGTTTGGCGGCAAAAGTAGGAACTACTTAAAAATGCAATGTCTGCAGTCCTTACTTGAATTTAAAACAGATAACACACACTAATACAGTCATCACAATTAACACCGGTTATCAGACAGATTCTAGACACACTCAAAGTACACGGGGCTACATTACCGCGTTGTCGCAGCCCCTAAACTGAGGAAACAACCAACCAAAGCCGGCGGTCCTATGTCATAGGATTATGTCATGTAAAAGATTCTTCCACAGACTAAACTTATGTGAAGCTAAAGTTCTAGGTTAGATTTCGTTGGAAAGCTACATCAAAAGTCCCAACGTTCTCCACTAGGTATCAGTGACATCTGGTAGCGAAAGTTGGATATTGAACGGATTTTGTAGATCACCCTATGGGTGTCAGCTTGAAGCAGCTACAGCCTCTGGCGAGCCGAATATATCCTCGGACACTCCCGGCACTAAAAGCCATACGATAAATAATAATAATAATAATGGCCTGAAAAAGAACCTTCCACTAATTACACTTGTGTGAAGCTAAATTATAGGTTAGATTTGACTAACGCTCTTAGGTTCTAACGTTCATCGCTAGGAGCCGACTGCGGTGGCATCTGGTAACGAAGATCAGAACTAGTTGGTCGTTGACGGTGGCGTTTGGTAGCAAAAGATGGAACTACTTGAAAATCGAATGTCTGCAGTCCTTACTTGAATTAGAAACAGATAACACACACAAATACAGCCATCACAATTAACACCGGTTATCAGACAGATTCTACACACACCGGAAGTACACGGGGCTACATGACCACGTTGTCGCCGCCCCTAACCTGAGGAACCAACCAACCAACACCAGAGCCACTATAACTTGGACACAAGAAAGGAGGAAGAAGCTCAGGGAGAGGATGAAGAGATTTTTGGAGGAAAAGAAGGCAAACACATCGGCTAAACAGGTTCAATAGTGCTCCTGAGTAGGTTGTTTATGATAATTGTTGTTTTAAGGGGCCTAACATCTAGGTTATCGGCCCCTAATGGTCTAGGGGATAGCGAAAATGACAATGAAATGGTAACCAGAACGAAAATGAAGTGAGACGGAAAATACTTACAAAAAGGGAACTAAGATTGAAACAACTCACAAAATGTTCTTTCAAAAGGGACTTTAGAACGAAAAGATTCACAAAAGGAATAGATTGAAAAATATGCACAAAATGTAGGCTAGGTTCAAAATACGTACAAAATGCAATGTAGAGTCGAAATACTTACAAAATGCAATTGAAATTCAAAATACTTACAAAATGCAAATGAGATCAAAAATACGTACAAAATACAATTGAGGTTCAAAATACTTACAAAATGTAATTGAAATTAAAAATACACAATGCAATTCAGATTGAAAAATCCCATTTCCAATCCAAAATATTCACAAAGTGCAATTGAAATTCAAAATACTTACAAATTGAATTTGAAATTGAAAATGCCTACAAAATGTACGGTAGATTCAAACTACTCATTTGGTTTGAGAATACTTACAAAATGCAATGTAGATTGAAAATACTTGACAAAATGTAATTTAGATTCAAAATACCGATAAAATGCAATTGAGAATCAAAATACTTGCAAATGCCCACCCCATAAAATGCAATTTAGTTTTAAAATTCTTGCAAAATGCGGTTTTGGTTGAAAATACATACAAAATGCAATTGAAATTCAAAATACTCATTAAAATTCCCTGCTCCTACATTGAAAGACTTACTAAAAAGCAATTTAGATTGTCAATCTTTACAAAATGCAATTTGGGTTGAAGACAGTCGCGAAATTCAATTTAGATTAAAAAATCTCACAAAATGCAACGTAGATTAAAAATACCTACAAAATGTAGTGTAGATGCAAAAAAAAAAAAGCTAAAGGGAATTTAGATACACGGAGAGACAAGTAACAAAAACAGTGCGGGAATCTTAAAGAGAAAAGGAAATATAATGAAAAGAATACAAGAGATCTGCCCCCTCGAAGACGGAGGGATCAAGAAAGATGAGACAAGGGCCAATTAAGGCGGGAAAGTGAAAGACTCTTGTGATAACGCCAAGTTTGGTCTTCTGAAAAGGGCTCTGCGGGGCCAACAATTCACATCGGACGCCGACGTTCAGCTGTACGTGTGGAACTGGTTCACATCGCAGCCCAGGGAATTTTATGAGACAGCCATTCACCACCTCGTGTCACAGTGGGACAAGTGCCTCAACAGCCAGGGCCAATACTTCTAACATACAGGTACTGCTTTCTGTAATTATGCCTCCGGCTCTTTACTTTTTGAACGCACCTTATATATGCATTCTAGAGCAGCAATAACACTTCTTGCTCAGCGCACTGTAGTGCAAGGGGGCATTAGTACGTAGTGGTGAGCATGGCTCGTTATGGTAATTAGACAAAGGGGAAGCTAGTACACGGCCTGGAAAGCAGCGTAAGTTATCACCTCTGACCTCTGAAGCACAATGCACTCTCCTTGCTCCCTGCTGCAATTTGCTAGCTTCAGCATGATCAGGAGTATATTTGGGGCGTCCACTGCAATAAACAGAATAAAATAATACCAGGTTTGAATCCCTCTATCGGATGTCGTTCAAATAATTATTCATCAGGGTGACTGCGTGGTTCAGCGGTAACGTTCTCGCTAGCTGGGCTCAAGATTGCAGGTTCGTATCCTGGCGCAGTCATCTGGCATTTGAGGGTGTACAAATGCGAGGGAGCCGTGTCAGTAGATTTACTGGCACGTTAAAGATCCCCTTCGGAGCAAAATTCCGGCACCCCGGTGTCTCTAAAAGCCCTAGTTGTTAAATCCAATAACAATAATATTAGTTATTCGATAGATTGTAATTGTTGTATTAAGGGGCCTAACATCTAAGTTATCGCCCAATAATTGATGTGGCAATAGAAATGGAAACTATGTTTTTCTACCCTTCATTATTCCCATTTCCAACGGGGTCGTCGGCATGAGATGCGATGAAATTCTGTGTTGCGGATGTATTTTACGGCTGGATGAATTAAACTGGGCAAGGATGTGGAAAGAAGCTGCCGTGGCCTATCAGAAGGTACTGTCCCAGAATTTGCCTTGAGTTAAAAATCGGGAAACCATGGAAAACTATTTAATCATGTGGCTAATCTCTCATATATATCAATGGGAGGTGGCGAGTATCGTACAAGTGTGGATGCGATGAAATGAAGATGAATGAAACTCAGTATGTTCAATTTCAAGTAGTTCCAACTTTGGTTACCAGATGCCACTGACACCCAGCGGCGAACTGTGGGACTTATTAGAGCGTTTCTAGCCAAATAACCTACAAATTTAGCAGCACACTACCAATTGTAGTGGTAGATTCTTTTACATGCCATAAATCTAGCTTTACTTCTCCTCCGAAGGAAGGTATACTGAAAGATTTTAACGCTCTTAAATATCCTATGACTTCGGCAGGATTTGAACCCGCGATCTTGGGCATAGTTCTGCATGCTACCGACTCTCAGTGGGTCAAAATCGAAAACTAGGAGGACAAAATTATTTTTACGTTGAACTCATGAATTTAGAGTGAAAGCATCGTATATAATTTGTTTACTCCATAATAAACATCAGTTAAGACCTTTTTAAACTACATCTACACATGCAAGAAATTGTCTATGACTAGGAGTTGGATAGAGCATTCAGTTACCTCTTCAGAAGAATTTTCTACCCCTAATTTACTTTTAACAAAGTTACAAAGTTTCACTTTTGACATAATCGTCGAACCCAGTGCTTCAAACAGTTGTAAACGTGTGAGAACTGGTCGCGCGGCATCTTCTAAAACGTAAAATAACTAAGTAAGTTGCAAAAAGATGCAAAAAATCTTAAAACATGCGTAAACTACAAGACTGTGTCTACATTTTAACATTAAGTAGACAGTGACGCAGAGTGACGCAGAGTGACGCGACATACTAACAAGAAGTTCCGTGACGAACTAAAGAGCCTACTTTTCTTAAAATTTAAGAATCATCCCAATGATTAATCTATATTATGGATCTATCTAGATTAATGACAAAATTAAGTTGGTATATCGAAATTTCTAATTAGTTCGAAATACTGAATACCTGGCATAACGTTGCCTAATTGAGAACTACAGTTGGCAGCCCTGGTGACTGAATGTATTCTTAGTTCCAACTCCTAAGGTACAGAATACAAAATGTGGTTGAAGTCCAATGGATAGCATGGAGGTTACATGCAGTTAAACATTGGATGTAACAGCGCGAGTAAAATCATGTTGGCAACAATGACATACATGTATTGGTCAGAAATAATCTGAAATAATATGATCTATAGTTGTGTCAATTTTGAATGAAATCCATTAGTTAGTATAGAAGTTACATGCATTTTAAAATTGGACCTATCAGCAGGCTTAGACTCATGTTGGCAGCAGTGGCGTAGGCCTATATTAGTTACTCCAAATTAATCTAGAATGCCAGGTACTATACGTGTGCAAAGTTTAGAGCTATTGGCTTGCATACTTTCTGATTTATTGATATTAGGGTAACAAAAATAGAGACAGTATTTATTAACAGTTGGCAGCCCTGGTTACTCTTAAGAATCGGCATTAGTCATATGTGTTACGGTACACATAGCACACACAAAATTTGGTTGAAATCCAAATGATAGTATAAAAGTTACATGTATTTAAAGTTGGACCTCTCGGTAGGCTTAGAGTCATGTTGGTAGCATGACGTATATAAGTTACTCCAAATTAATATGGAATGTCAGGTACTATACGTGTGCATAGTTTAAAGCTGTCGGCTTGCATACTTCCTGATATATGGGTACTTGGATTTAAAAAATTGAGAGCATTTATTAACAGTTGTTAGCCCTGGTTGCTCTGAATAATACGCTGAGTAATATATGTTTATGTACACATACGAAATTTGGTTGAAATCCAATTGATAGTGTAGAAGTTATATGCATTTAAAATTTGGACCTATCAGCAGGCTTATAATCATTTTGGCAACACTGACATGTATGGCCTCCTGGAAATATAACTGCAATATTATTATCTATATGTGTACCAATTTTGAAATAGCTCCAATTCATACCTTCCAGGATATCCAACATGGAGCTTAAATTTCAATTGCGATTTTTCAGCAGTTGGTAGCACTGACATCATTTTCAAATATGGACGTGAGATATTCTGGTATAGATCTTTACTCCTACCAAATTTTGTTTCGATTGCTGCAGCCGTTTAGGAGTTGATAGGGGGGGGGGACACACAGACAGCCCGCCAGACAGACAGACAGACAGACAGACAGGAGGACAGACAGACAGGACAGAAGGACAGACAGACACACACACATTTGCCCGATCTGATAAGTCTACTGTTTCCTCATTTTTGCAATATGTGAAAAGTAGGCTAAAAATCTAAGTGAAAATACAATTTTAACAAGAAGTTCCGTGACGAACTAAAGAGCCTACTTTTCTTAAAATTTAAGATTCATGCCAATGATTAATGACGAAATTAAGTTAGTAATATCGAAATTTCTAATTAGTTCGTAATACTGTATATCAGGCATAATGTAGCCTTATAAAGCTCTACAGTTGGCAGCCCTGGTGACTGAATATATTCTTAGATCCATTTCTTAGGGTACAGAATACAAAATTTGGTTGAAGTCCAATGGATAGCATGGACGTTACATGCAGTTAAACATTGGATCTAACAGCACACGTAAAATCATGTTGGCAACAATGCCATGCATGTATTGGTCAGAAATATTCTGAAATAATATGATCTATTGTTGTGCCAATTTTGAATGAAATCCATTAGTTAGTAAAGGAGTTACATTAATTTAAAGTTGGACGTCTCAGCAGGCTTAGAATCTTGTTGGTAGCACTGACGTATATAAGTTACTCCAAATTAATATAGAATGTCAGGTACTATACGTGTGCATAGTTTAAAACTGTTGGCTTGCATACTTTCTGATATATGGGTATTTGGATTAAAACAAATTGAGAGCATTTATTAACAGTTGGCAGCCCTGGCGGCTTTAAAGAATACGCTCAGTCATATCTGTTTATGTACACATAGCACATACGAAATTTGGTTGAAATCCAATTGATAGTGTAGAAGTTATATGCATTTAAAATTTGGACCTATCAGCAGGCTTATAATCATTTTGGCAACACTGCCATATATGGCCTCCTGGAAATTAAACTGCAATATTATTATCTATACGTGTGCCAATTTTGAAATAGCTCCGATTCATACCTTCCATGATATCCAACATGGAGCTCAAATTTCAAATGCGATTTTTCAGCAGTTTGTAGGACTGACATCATTTTCAAATATGGCCGTGAGATATTCAGGTATAGCTCTTTACTCCTACCAAATTTTGTTTCGATTGCTGTAGCCGTTTAGGATTTGATAGGGGGACACACACACACAGCCGGACAGACAGACAGACACACATTTGCCCGATCTCATAAGTCTACTTTTTCCTCATTTTTGCAAAATGTGAAAAGTAGACTAAAAATAATAGTTAAATATTATATATTGCAAATGTAGCTAAAATTACGTAACAATTACGCCCATTAATAACTGAAACACGTTTCAAAAATCATACCTTCAGCTGCATGTTCCATCTTAAAGCATCACACTAACCACAAAGACAACCAAACCACAGCCACTTACATTCACCGTCCAATTCAGACTGCTCGAACAGGGGTGACAGATTTTCACTAAGATGCGTTTATATCCCAGAATAGTGAGCGGTAATTATATGAGAATTGATTTTTTAATTATGAAAATAAATAATTTTGTCCTCCTAGATTTTGATTTTGACCCACTGTGCGACTACGCCACTGAAATCAACGGTTACCTATACAGCGTTAACTCATATCTCTGGTGTTTAGATATCGCACCCCTAGAAAATTATTGGGCCATAATTCAAAAAATACCTTTTAAAATATAAATGTTAGGTATTTCATAGAATTCTATAGAAAAGTTGGTACATCTTTCACTGTGAATGCAGTAGCTAAAATAACAGTATGTATGGACATAAAGGTACCTAAATTAGCAAAAGTGAACCATTCATTTTTTTCTACAGGAAAGACTATGTAGAAAAACATAATAATAATTGATGATAATTGTTGTTTTAAGGGGCCTAACATCTAGGTTATCGGCCCTGTAGAAAAACAATTTGAAATGAAAAACACAAGGAGATTTCGTCATTGTGGACGCACAAATTTGAGCAAATATCAGGTACAAGCTTACATGATTCCCCAGGCTGTTCTAGGATCTTTTAGACTCGTGTCAATCCAACGTCATTCCTAGAATTAATCATCCATTTGGCTTTGATTTGGAACCGCAGAACTTTGATGAAACACATTAAGCAAAGTAAATGTGACGTTGATTAGGTGAAAGATGGCTGTCTGTGACATTCTTCCAGGTCGTTATAAGTCTAAAATGATACAGCGCCCAATGAAAATGAAAATCCACAGCCTGCTTCCAGTCTCCGACCGGGTCAGGAATGGAATGAATGAAGCCCCAATCTAGCCGCGAGGATATGGACTGTGCCGGCTGCCGAGGCCTGACGCACTCCTCTGGGGCAATGATTAAATGAATGACAGATGAAATGAAATGATAGTGGAGAGTGTTGCTGGAATGAAATTGCAATTTTGACAGGGAAAACCGGAGTACCCGGAGAAAAACCTGTCTGCCTCCGTTGAACATATCGAAAAACCAAAGCCTTGAGTGGATAATCTGATTTTATATTGCAGTTTGAACTTTAAAATTGCTCTGCTGAAAAATGCTCTTTTTGAGTAACTACTCTAGGTGTGCGATATATTTAATTTCCTTCTTTTGTGTACAACTGCAGGTACACGTTAAAAACACAAAACCAAACACTATGTTCATATCCCTGTCTATTCCAGAAGGATCTTCCACATCATATGGTTTCAATGACGTATGATTGTAAATGTTGGAATTACATGAATACATATGGACCAATATTATAAAACCAACATGCAAATATTTCTGCTTCCGTTCGTTTTTCATCATACAACGCTGAATCCGGACATGGATATTTTTCAAATATACATTTAACTAAGTAAGTATTTGTTTTAGTAAAAAAAAACGTTCATTTCGCTGTATTTATGAATAACGTGAGTGTACATAAAAAAGGAAATTTGTTGGCTACAAAGCAAATAATATGTATGTTTAACAAATCTGTTCATTCTTTTTTAATATCTATTATTGGATTTGGCGCAGTTGGAAATCGTAATCGAATTCTTATTCTAACACTTGTGCTTCTTGAGTCTTCAGTCTTTCGACAGTTGTGATGCAGCCGTCCATGACCCCCTGTCCTGAGTTATTCGTTTCATCCCTACATAGCTACCACACCTTACATCCGCAACAATTCTTTATTTTTTTAGCGTATGGCTTTGAATGCCGGGAGTGTCCTAGGGCATGTTCGGCTCGCCAGTTTTTGTAGCTGCTTCGAGACGGACACCCAATGGGTGAGCTACAAGTACCGTTGGGGAGGGAAGTTGGAATGGAAGAACGAGGAGTTGGAAAGTACCGGCTGTGGCCTATAGTTAGGGACCAACCCCGGCATTTGCCTGGAAGGAAGATGGGAAACCTCAGAAGACCATCTTCAAGGTTGCCGGCGGGGGGATACGAACCTCCTCGCCTCCCGGATGTGAGCGACTGCCAGCAGTCATGCCGTAACGACCACGGCTAACTCAACCGGTAGCTATCTGTTAAATATATTCTAACCTTCGTCTAACCCCCCAGTTCCTGTTCTCAAACCATCCTTTCATAACTACAGTAAGTTCCCTATTCCTGGCTGTCTCAGTTTGTGTCCTACCAGCCTATCACCTCTCTTCATTAGCAGCCGCCAGAAACATCTCTCCTCTCCCACTTCATCATTCATTACCTCGTAGTTCCGCCCCTTAAAACAACAATAACTAACTATCTACTATCTGATCTTCATCATTCTCCTGTAACACCACATTTCAAACGCTTCAATTCTCCTCTTTTCTGCTCCGCCAACAATCCAAGTTTCACTTCCACAGAGCGTCACGCTCCAGACAAAGGCTTTCAAAAATAACCTTCTAATACCTAAATCTATAAGTTGCGTTCAAAAAGTAACGAGCCGGAGGCATAATTACAGAAACCAGTACCTGTATGTTAGAAGTATTGGCCCTGGCTGTTGAGGCACTTGTCCCACTGTGACACGAGGCGGTGAATGGCTGTCTCATAAAATTATCTGAGCTGCGATATGAACCACTTCCGCACGTACAGCTGGACGTCGGCGTCCGAGGTGAATCATTGGCCCCGCTGAGCCCTTTTCAGGGGACCAAACATGGCGTAATCACAGTGAGAGAGGTCTGGACTGTATGGAGGGTGGCCGAGAACCTCCCATTTGAATTTCTGCAGGAGTGCCGCGACTGTGTTGGCCGTATGAGGTCGTGCATTGTCGTGGAGCGACCACGGTGACTATAGCGTTCACTGTCACTCGGCGGTCCTGGGTAATGAGTGCATCAAACAGCTGGACTTTTTCATCGGTAATGTAGGGGGATGTCCCAGACCGGGCATCATCGGCTAACGACACCCGTCCTTCCCTGAAGCGCTTGTGCCACGCCTTGACCCTTGCAAGGGACATGCAATGTTCGCCGTACACTTGTGACATTCGGCGATGAATGTCCGTTCCCCATACTCCTTCCGCTGTCAGAAACCGAACGACACCTCTTTGCTCTTCGGTTGACGCCTCCATGTCAATGTTTGCAATGCGACTGGAGCGTTGGGCGATTGATGCATGCTGCTGCTCGCTTTGTATCATCACGTGACGTGCACGCGTGCCCTCTAGCGACGGGCTGTGACCTTCCACGCTCTTGTCGGAACCACACCTCGTTACACACGCCACGATTAGCCGATGTAGTCACCTGTTTGCGCATTCCAGCTTCCTGCTCGTTACTTTTTGAACGCACCTAATATATTTGATGTCAACAGTTGTCTTTTCTGTAGAAATGCTTTCCTTGCCTGAGCCAACCCACTTTTTATATCATCTTTGCTTCGTCCATCACTGGTTATTTTGCTTGACTGAAGTCTTCTACTTCCTTTAGATATTCATCTGCCAATTTGACGTCAATAGTGGTTTCCTATTTCATTCGGCTGCATTATATTTTTTTGCGCATTTATTGATTTCCATCATTAATTCTTTCCTCAAGACGGAGTCCAAACCATTTGAAAACTCATTCCAATTCTGTGGTAAATCCGATAAGATGACTATGTCATGAGTAGAGCTGGGATTTCTATGTAATTACATATTTTGTTCCTTGCTATTTAGGTGCTGGGAAAAGTCATATGTTCACAAAACACTATGTTAGGGTTATTATAACCGGATTTCATTTTACATATTTCTTCATATTTGTGGGTATTCTACATATTCTTAGTGATATTACATAAAATTACATATTATTTCAGCGTTTTCCTGTTTTCATATGAAATAAATTTTTGAATTGAAATTTCTCACTTCATGTGGTGCTGTTGTCTGTCCTCTCAACAGGGGATTAAGTTAATTATGAGTGACAGGTATTTGAGAGGATTATAGATTTTTCTAAAGGTTCCAATTAGCTGCAGGAAAACTGTTACTTTACATGTGCCAGTCTTAAATCTTTCATCCCCTTTAGAGTTGATTGCTTTACAACTAGCCACTTTCATGTTGCGAGTTTCCGGGAATATTTCTTTATGTGTATTTTTGTGACCTCATTGTTATGTACTTAGGCTATCCAAATCTATTCTTAGAGCTGTCTTCCTTTGAAATGTCTCAATTAGGTTGTAGTTTCTTTTGAATATGTGTGTGATATATTCATATAACATGACTCCAAAGAACATTGAAAAATACTTAATAGTTCACTGTGCCACAAAATGTAATAAAAAGCGTGTTTAGTGTGTTGTAACTGACAAAATGTTAAGTTTATATTAATTATATGATATTACATATTTTACTACATATTTTGGTGCTTTCTGTTACATATTTATGTACATATTATGCCACTTGATATTACATAAAAATCCCATCTCCAGTCATTGAGCAAATCCCCGAGTTGAAATTATTTCTCCTTGAATATTTACTCCTACTTTAAATTTTTCTCAAATGTTCTTCATTGCTTGTTCAATGTACAAATTGAAAAGTATGGGTGATAAGTTGCAGCCTTGCCTTACAACTTTCTGAATACCAGCTTCTCTCTCATGTCCTTCGGCTAGAATAACAGCTGTCTGGTTTCTGTATAGATTGTATATCATTCTCCTATCTCTCTACTTCATTGCAATCCTCTTTTAAAATGTCAAACAACTTATTTGCAATTAATGTTATCAACAGCTGTCAATTAATTTTAGGAAATAATTTTCTTTTGGACCCTTCACTTGGTATAGAAATGAAGCAAACATGGCCGCAAACATTTTAATTTTGATGTATCTACCTCAAAATGGTTAACTAATCAATTTTTGTATTTTAAGCTGGGTTACGAAGGGAAGATAATCTTGCTGTTCCGCCCCCTTATAGACAATCATCTTCAACACCATCTCCTTTAGAAGGATGGTTGGTTGTTTCCTTAGTTTAGGGGCTGCGACATCGTGGTCATGTAGCCCCGTGTACTTTGGGTGTGTGTAGAATGTCTCTGATAACCGGTGTTAATTGTGATGGCTGTATTATTGTGTTTTTTAATTCAAGTAAGGTCTGCCAAATGCTACCGTCCACGACACCCAGCTTTGAACTTGGCTACTAATAGATGCCATCGCAACCAACGCCCGGTGACGAACGTTGGAACTTGAAAGCATTAAACAAACCTAACCTCCAAATTTTGCTTCACACTAGTTTAGTTAGTGGACGGCTCTTTTACATGCCATAGATCTAGGACATGGGCCCGCCGGCTTTACTTCCCCACCGAAGGAAGGCATACTGAGGGATTTTTATTGTACATTATGCAACGAGCCTATATTGGCAATAATTAAGTCACGAGTATGTTTATAAAACGAGCGTATGCGAGTTTTATAATTTCCATACGAGTGTCTTAATTGCCATTATAGGCGAGTTGCATACTGAACCCGATGGGGTTATGCTGACTGGAATCGAACATGGTTCTCAGAGACTGTGATCTCAGTAAAAAGGTTCCGCCAGGAAGCGAACCAGAGATCTGTACAGGGAGTTTCTTGGTAAAAACCCCTCGAAAGAGATGTATATTTAATCACTGGTGTGATTTTTGATGAAATGGCATTATTTATTAAAATAATGTAGGAAATAATGAGCAGATTATATCATTATAAGACGATTTGGTGTAAGCTATTGGGAGTTTGAAGCAGAGAGGAGGGCAGAGCTGACATTTACTAATCGGCCCAGAATTGTGGGTTGGTCCCAGTGGAGCCACGTCCATCTCTGTCACCCCATTATGTCGTCTGGAGCAGGAGAGAGGCCTGAATAATGACACAGTTATTCCCCGACGGAGAATAGATGTAGAGGAGGGGCGGTGAAATGCCCAGAAAAATCATTGATTACTCGTGATTGGAGTAACGAATCGAGATGAGAGTTGCACACAGGTGAATATCTTGGCAAGAAGATAATTTTAGAATCTTTTACCTGCGAAATTGGTGCATATTTAGTGATGTGCGTAAGGACTGTGAAGCGACCATTGTTCGCGGAGGGATGTGAAGATGTTGACGGGGAGTTCCCGGTTAGGTAGCGTCCCACGCCATGGAGAAAGGAATTAATATTAATTAATTGAACGAGCGATTCCTTTGCACACAGATAGTTTTGGGACCTGTGAAGAGAGAGGAACACAATGGTCATGGTTTGAAGACCGGAATCATGCTGTGAGAGGAGCGAAGATTACGCGGGAAGATGTTGCTCTACTTTCTGTGGAAATCCGATATAAGGGAGTAGACCCCAGGAGGAGCTCTCAGTTGAACCTCACTTTGAAACAAGCTCTGTTCTCAGTGTTACTCTGTTCTCAGTGTTACTCTGTTCTCAGTGTTACTCAGTTGAATCTCAGTTGAACCTCACTTTGAAACTCACTCTGTTCTAACTCAGTCAAGCTCAGTCTACATGCCGCCAAGCGCAGTTACAGCCAGTTACAGTTTTACTCAATTGTCAATTGTAGCACAATGGCAATAAGTTGCAATCAGTATGCAGCAAATATGCAGCAGTACGAGACAGCGTGTAAGCCGCAGAAAGAAGTCTTCAAATAAGTTACGTGCAGTCTTCGAGTGAAACTTCAGTTAGCTACAGCCAGGTTGAAGCAAGTTCGTCAAGGCAAAACGCATGACGGATCTATTCATCGAGACGCCGAACAAGGACTGGTATGTGTAATAGAAACAGTAAACATGCTTGTATGAATAATAGTCGTGATACAGGCATAATCAGCCGCACGAACTATGACGTGTTCAGTTATGAAGCACCGTATAGACTAACGGTAGCATTATTGTATATAATTATTTGTGAAAGTGTTGAACTTTATTAAGCGCAGTGTGTATTGTATTAACTAATCGTATATGTGTAACTACGATAGAATGCGCTAAAGAAACTTTACTAAGTGTTTGGTATTGCCATGAGAATACCAGATGTTAACGCTCATGTTTAGGAGCAAGCGTATTGATGTAACGCAGGACGCTTACTGTAGGAGTAATGATCGTCACAAAAACTGTTGGGGAGTTCCGAGAGCAGATAACCAGACTTTCAATCAGGAGTTGATAACGTAAGATGCCGTCGACACCTGCAATTTCGATCTCTGCTAGGGAATCTCAGCATTGAAGTGTGTATAAAGTGACGAGTGTTCAGTGTAATGTATATGTAAAAATATCATTTAAAGTAGTGTTTGATGAAGTGTTTCACATGTTTGGGGAGTGATAACTTCCTGAAAGGTATGCAACGTGTCGTGTTGGTGATAGAAATGTATAATCAAATGTGTGTAAACAAGAGAAATATGTCGCGTTAAACCCATTATGGCGGGCGACATGGAAGAATATGATTGGTTGGAGCCACCTTAGATGCCTATAGAGATGTAAGTACCCCACAAATTATGGTTATAATTATGTAGAAGTATGGACCGATGCATGTCTGTGATTCCGTAAAGGTATTGTGAATTCCTTATAGATGCCAGTAAAAGTCAGTTAGGAGGCTGATCCTCCATGTTTAATCAGTAATGAGTTGATTTTTATAGAGTTGAAATGATGATTTGCATCATTAAGTGGAGTAATTTTTCCCACTATGAATTAAGAATGGCAATCAGTTATGTAAATGTAACGAACGCGATTGTTCGAGTTTAAAACGTTTAGCTATGTCGGAAATTTTGGTAATTTATGTGAGAATAATGATAAATAATGATTTTGGTCATTTATGTCAATGAGATTTTCAATAATAATAATAAAGGATGATTTTGGTCATTTATGTCAGTGAGAAATGATGATAATAATAATAATGGTTATTAAGAGTATGAATGAACACATCAGGAAACAAATAAATTGTTGTAAGCGAGAATTATTAACGCTAAGTGCAAGACTTATCAATCTAAGCAGGAAGATGTTACAGTGAGATTACATTTCAGTAATTATGGAAAGAAGCTTTATATCAGAATATTGCATATATTCAGTAATGATACCAGTAATGAAGGAGCTTTTAGTGAATTGAATTTGCAGCTTAATTGAGAAGCTTATAGAGTAAATGTTAGATTTCTCTTAATATTAGAGGTCGGAATGTCGTAGCATGGAGCATTAGGGGCCAGATAGTCTATTCTACGTATGAATTCTCCTATGTCGTGGACATTGTTGGAGATATTATGTATTCCAGAGTTGTAGTGATTGACCCTAACTCTGAAGGAAGGATTGAAATGTGTTCCGGATTGGAATCCTATGATAGAGTCGAGGATAACAAGGACACCTCGCAGCTCTATGATTTCCCGAGAACTTATAGATGAGTTATGTACGCTCGTGGCAGCGAAAACTCATGGCGACAGTGGTTTTGTGCGCCTATATTATACTTGAGACATCGGTCACCGCCAGGCTCATGCATTACGAACCCCGAACCTTCATGTTGAATGGACCCATGTGAGGCCATTAATTAATCATTATCCTCTACGTAGGAATAATTACAAAAGCTCATTCAATACCTGTTGGCATAATAGTCAATTAAGATCCTTTGGGAACATGTGTGCCGGTTAGGACACAGTATTTGTCTTGTAAATCTCCACTGCTTAGAGAGAGGGAGGCTTTCAAACTTTTAGAGGTCGAGATAATTGGTGGAACGACCCATCCCACTTTCTATTGTGTAGCGATTTCCTTAGCTGAGGGTCGGTGCCAACCACTCGAACCGCTCAGGCAAGTTATAAAGGGAAGAGATTCTAGACCTTGTTAAAATGACATATAATGCGAGATTGTTATGTTGAGTATTATAGCCATGTGGTTAGTGAACACATGGGTAATTATAGTTCATCCTGATGGTTCATTAATTTAGCTATCTGACGAATAGTTACATGATATATTTGTACTGTCACTGGAACCAAGTCATGTAGTTGGTTACTAGATGCCAATCGCCATGAGCGCGAGGCAGTCTATCGTACAATCCGACATAAGCTATAACGTAACGTTTTATATAGGAATCACAGACAGCATGCGGTGAAACCATATAGTTGAAGGATGTGTCGGGGGTAGCTTACATAATTATGGAGTTGCACGTTGATTTTGGTGCAACGTCCAAATAGGTAAATGCATGCAAAGCATTTCATTGGTGAGAAGAAAAATATTAAAACACGCACGGCACACATAATTGTTTAACATAAAGAGGTTTAAGGAATAATCCTTGTTGTAATATTAAAGAAGTCACATTGTATGACTGTTATGTTAATGTACATTTGTTTTGAAGTCGTAGGTGCATCAGCGCACTAGTATATCCTTGTGAAGTTCACAGAAGGGTAAAGCATTATGGCTAGGTATGACTTTGTTGTGATTTTATATTTGTTTACTTGTGGATTGTAGAAGTAAAAATTTTGTTTGCTTTTATTTTATGCTTTTTGGGTATTGTTTTGTGTTTGAAGCCATGATTTATTTTAATGAATTAAAGTTTTAGAATAGAGTTGTGCTTTATCATTGTAGAGTTGATACCTTTTTGCCTCAAATCCAAAATATGCACTGCAAAATTGGGGTTACCGTACACGCCTGAGAGCTGATGCTAGTTGGAGGCGGATGCATATTATCCAACGAGATTACTCACATGGGTACATGGGATTTGATGTCCTATACTGTGATTTGAGCTAAAGGTACGACTAAAGTCGGTCAGATTTAATGCACACAACTCTATTAAAGTAAGAATTAACGAAGTAGGGTGTGACCGCTCCTAATCCATAGCTAAGTTCCGATACGTATATATAAATTTTGATAGATTGTGCTTATTCTCTACTCATTTATCATGGCCCAAGCAGCGTGGGACGGTATTAACTCTTTATGGAACCGCCTGCGTCAGTGCAATATGAGCGATGTTGGCATTGCACGAACCGGGCAACGATAGACACATATTAATTTATCATGACGCCCATCTGTGGAGTCTATGGTAGTAAAAGCTCTATTAATTTATCATGGCGTGGCCCAAGTGGGGCTTTCGGCAGTAAAAACCACTCCCTGAACAGTTTTTATAGTAAATTAGAATATGGCCGATGTCCTACTAATACCACGACTCATCATAGATATAATTTATCATGGCGCCCAGAATACGTGGAACTTATGGGATTTAGGGAAAACCCATAGATTTTTTATGGTATTTCAGGGGGAAAACCATAGTAATTGTTTTGCCTCAAACTGTGTTTGAGTGATTTTTGAATTCAGTAGGCTTTTTGAGGTAACGCAGAATCTCTCTATTGAGAAGAGAATGGCCTAAGGGTACGAGCGTTACATACCCAATCCACAATCTACTAAAATATTATCAGGTTTTGTACGACTTCACAATATGTGTGCAGTGTTTGATGTTTCTCTTCGAAACGTATCCACATATTTTTCCAGGGAGCCTGCCTGCATATTTAAGTGTGTTATTGTAAAATGTCAGGTACGGAGGAGATCTTGCAAGTTATTGCAGGACTGAAACAACATTTTGATGCTGCTCATGAGCAGAGTAAACTGGAAACCAAGGCGTTCCAGGATAGCATAAACACTCGGTTAGATGAGAACCAGAGAGAGTTAAATAACAGGTTAGATGCCAATCAGGAGGCAATTAATGCAAATCAGGTTGCAATGAACAATAACCAGATTGAATTAAACAACCGTTTAGAGGCAAATAAGGTTGAATATAAAGATGAACTAGACAATAAGTTAGGTCAAATGCAAGAAGTCATTAAGACCGAAGTAACAGATACTGTTGTAAGCATTGTATCGGAAATGCAGGTAAATACTGATAAACGTTTCGAGGCCATAGAAGCCAAACTTGAGGGTAATTTGCAAGCGTGTAGGCATGCTCAGGAGCAAACCAACAGTAAATTAGAGGCGTTGTCTAACGATATTAAGGATATTCAGATCCAAAACGAGGCGAATCTCGAACGCCAAGCGAAACAGTTCGCAGAGTTTACGAAAACAGTAGACCAGAGATTAGAGGAGAACGACTCCAAATGGGATCAGAAATTGAAAAGCTACGCTAGAGCAATTAACGGTGACCTCAAGAAACAGGACCAGAATATATTAGGTCAATGCCAGGAAATAGGCGAAATTAAGGCTATCGCTCAGGAAAATAA
Source organism: Meconema thalassinum (assembly GCA_946902985.2). Classification (NCBI taxonomy): domain Eukaryota; kingdom Metazoa; phylum Arthropoda; class Insecta; order Orthoptera; family Tettigoniidae; genus Meconema; species Meconema thalassinum. The sequence goes on from OX336397.1 coordinate 72,564,493, forward strand.
GGAGCTGGTAGGCAACGTAAAAGGTCAGATGGGTAAAGTTCATAAAGAACTGGACCAAGTGCAAAGTGATATTGTCATAGTCAATAAAAGACAAGAGGAAAACAGAGGCGAGATCACCAAGGTCCGGAATGAATTGTCTAAAGTCAATGGACACATTCAAGATGAAATTAAAGGTCTGAGAGAAGAACTCGAAATAAGAGAAGGCCAGAAAACAGAGGCAAGCGACAAGACCCTTGCTCAAATTAAAGAGGACGTAGAGGATGAAATATCCCATATCAAACAAAGTCTGAAAGAAGACAAGGTGAAAATTTTTCAAGTAGCCGAGGAAAACCGAGATAGGCTTACGAGAATAGAAAAAGAAGTCATTACTCGCCTAGAAAGAGCAGAAATGCGCCATAACCAAATGGAGACTAGGATAATAGCACAGGAGGAGACACTTCTGAAATATCCTAAGTCAAGTGAAGGCAGCATAGAGGATATAAGAAAAACAAGGTGGGCAGACCTAGAAACCCAACCTATAAGCAGGAACGCTGCAGGCGCAGGAGAAAGTCCTTACATGACGCCAGGTGTACCAATTGCGGCATCGACGCCACATGAAAATGCGATGCACACCCAGGTGATAAACGTCATTAGGGCAAGCGAAGAAAAACCTAGGAAGTTTTCAGGTAGTCACTGTAGTATGACACCAAAATATTGGTTAAAGGAAGTGACTGAATATCTCAATGATGCACGAATACCGCAGGAGCGTAGGCTACGTGCTATAGAGAAGTTAACAGAGGGGGAGTGCGCATTATGGTTTCGCAGCTTCCGTTACACTTTTGATACTGTTGAGGAATTCCGCGAGGCATTCTTGAAAAGATATTGGGACGCCGCGACTCAGCAGAATTTACGGCTGGATTTGTATGCCAAAAAGTACAGCACGAACAACCCGACGAAGTACGCAGAATTTTTCATATCGCAGATGTGTCGTTTTAAAGAGCTGGATCAAAAACCTAGTGAACTGGAGCTATGCATTGCTATCGCCAAACAGCTTCCATACGAGATCCAAAGGCTACTAATCTCGGCTAATGCGAAAACTGCTATGGAAATGGAGACAGTTCTAAGGCAACTGGACCTCACCACAGCAAATACTATGCGTCAGAGTCGAACCGTGGAACAAGTCCACGTGACCAACACACAGACTGACCAACAGCAAGCTCCAAGGAACAACAAGGCCACGAGCACAGAAACTTTAGATTCCTATGGACGGCAATGGGAACAGGAACCCAGAAAATGGCAGTCAAGGTACAAAGGAAATGCTAATAAAGCAGGAAGAGGTCGAAGTTCGTGGAATAAACACAATAACAGGGGCAAACCGTACCATAACAATGGAGGTAATAATGGCCAGGAAGGCAATAATAGAAATTGGAGACCCCAAGAGAGAAGAAATAACTTCGATGACGAGGCAGAAGAGCGATATCATGCTTCTTTGCGATACCTCGAAGAAAGGGGAGATGAGCCCCAGAAATCACAAGTCCGCTGGCAAGAAGTCATGCAGAACAGGACATCGCCAGACAGATATGGAGATGGAGCTAAGAGTTTGGAACTACAGCGCAGCGAACAGGAGAGAAGGAACTCCAAAGGGGCGGGCGCTGAAGAAAAAAAAAACGCCAAAATTAGAAGAGCTCGAGACTGATGGATGGAAGTCTATTAACATCGTCAATTGGATAGCCAAACCAGAAGAATTGATTGAGGATACAGGAGGACCACAGGTCATGGTCAAGAGAGAATTGCCTATTATAATTGTGAGAGTGGCAGGATTAAAAGTCAGAAGTCTGCTAGACACAGGATCAACAGTGAGCCTGATGACACAAGCTCTATATAATGAAATAGCCCGGAGAGAGAACATTTTGAAGATACCGATCTCCAGTGTCAAAATTAAAGGGGTAATTCCAGACAGAACAATGATATGTAAATACCAGGTATTCCTAGATTTACAGATAGGAGGCTCTATTTTTTCACAGAGTTTTCTGTTAGTAAACAAACTACCTTATAACCTACTTATTGGGGCAGAGTTTATAAGGGAATACAGAGTGATAATTGACCTAGCACAGGACAGGGTTATGTTCCATGTGAATGAAGAAGCTGAAGGCTTAGAGGTCGCACTCAATGAAATTGAACCAGGATCCAGTGAACAAGTATGGCATACATACAGAGATGTGGCTGATGAAGAAGTGTTAGCTATTGAGCAGTTAGAAGCGGAGCTCAAAACACTAGCCACAGACTTGGAAAAAGATCTGGAACCCAAATTGGAAGACTACATTTCGGAGAAGCTAGAAGAAGCGAAAATTGGGCTAAAAGAGAAGGAAAATTTAAAGCAGTTATTGCTGGAACAGAAGGAAGTCTTTGATTCGAGACCTGGTCGGATAAAGAACTTCACTTATGCTTTTCAAGTCAGTGATTGGACACCATTTAGGCAGAAACCCTACCCTATAGCTGAAAAGCATTATGCTAAAGTGAAAGAGGCAATTCAGGAGATGTTGGAGGCCGGTGTTATTGAGAAAACACCTACGCCTTATGTAAGTCCATTGGTAATTGTACCAAAGACAGACGGATCTGTCAGAGTCTGCTTGGACCTGAGACGCTTAAATTTGAGAGTTATTCCGGAATTTGACCAAGTGCCACCTATTAAAGAGATCCTCAGGAAGTTTAAAGGGAAAACTATATTCTCAAACTTGGATATCACATCCAGTTTCCACCGTCTTGAATTAGAGAAGAAAACTAGTCTGTTGACAGGATTTATGTTTGATCAACATACATTCACATTTTTAAGGCTACCTTTTGGGTTGAAAACAGCTGGTTCAGCCCTGATAAGAGCGTTAGATCGCAATCTATCAGATGAGGTTAAAGAGAGTACCATCAGATATGTAGACGACATTCTACTCACATCAGAATCTCTGGAGGAGCACATGAGAGACCTGAAGAAGTTGCTAGATGACCTTCGAGAAGCGAACTTTAAGGTCAATATCAAGAAATCGCACTTCTGTCAGAGGGAAGTTAAATTCCTAGGGCATGTTATTGATGCAAATGGAGTGAAGCCCAATCCAGATAAATTGGAGATAATTCGGAATTTCCCTCGACCCACGAAAGTTAAGCACGTCCGACAGTATTTGGGAGTAATTGGATTCTTTTCGAACCACTGCCCAAACTATACTGCGACAGTAGCACCACTGCAGGACCTATTGAAGAAAGGCGGCAGATGGAATTGGACGGAGCAATGTCAGGAAGCATTCGTGAGGTCAAAACAAATGCTTTTGGAATATGTGAAACTGGGATACCCAGATTATACCCAGAAGTTCATCATACAGACGGATGCATCACTTATTGGGATTGGAGCGATGCTATTCCAGGAAAATGTTGACCAGCCTGAGAAGAAAGTTTTTATCGCCTTTATCAGCAGAAGACTGAGAGCCCATGAGAAAAATTACACGATCACAGAGATAGAATTGCTCGCAATTTTGTACGCGTTGCAATCGTGGCACAAACTCGTGTACGGCTTCCGAATAGTCCTGAGAACAGACCATAAAGCTTTAACATTTTTGTTAAAGACAGATTTGTCTAGTCAGAGATTGACAAGATGGTCCCTGTATATCCAGCAATTTGATGTGGAAATAGAATACTGTCCATGGAAAGAGAATGTAATACCGGACATATTAAGTCGTTACCCTAGAGAAGAAGAAGTACTAGCGGTCCAGATTGAGAATCGAGATCAGAAGACGTTGGATGACTTAAGGAACATTACCAACCTACAACGCGAAGACCCATGGTTGAAGATGATAATCGATTACTTTGAGGGACGTTTAGCAAGGGGAACTGCGATATACAGAGAGGCGGAGGCATTGGCAACAGAATATGTATGGTATAATCAGATATTACACAAGTGGGACGATGTGGATCACACACGTCAAAGGATTGTAATTCCTGCATCTTTGCAGAGGAGATTAGTATGGCTAGCCCACAGAGCATTTGGTCATCCGGGGATTGATAAAATCTGTGCTCTGTTGAAGGAAGCATTTACTTGGCCAAAATTGAGAGAAACGGTGAGAAATGCTATTAGAACATGTGATCTTTGCCAAAGGGTAAAGCCGAATCCCTTTTTAATGAGGCAACGACCTATCCCGTTATTACCAGAGAAGCCAAGGCAGCTATTGAGTATCGACAACTTTGGACCATTGCCTAGAGCACGTAGAGGCAATAGACACATTTTTGTAGCCATGGATGTATTTTCGAAAATGGTGGTGTTGTGCCCCATTCAAAAGACAAGTTCAAAACAGGTCTTGAAGCGCCTGAAAGAGAGAGTTATTCCGATTCTTGGGAAGCCGGATAACATTCTCTCGGACCACGGAAGTTGCTTTACTAGTGCAGAATTTCGTCGAGAACTGGAAACTCTAGGAATTAGGCAGATTTTATCTACCATTCGCCATCCTGAGGCAAGTCCCGTTGAAAGAGTAATGAGAGAGATCCAGAAATACATGAAGATCTACTGTTCTGAAGCGAATTGGCGTTGGATTGAATTTCTAGAAGTCATTGAATACTGTATAAATAATACTGTACATGAGGCGACAGGTCAGGTTCCCGTTACTCTACATCTGGATCAGAGACCAGAGAGACCGTGGAATGGTGTTATTCCATTACCAGTAGACGCACAGCTCGGTAGAGAATTGAGGATCCAACGAACCTCTGAATATCTCAAAGCACAGGCGGAGAGACGTCAGAGAAGGAATCGTGCGAAGAGGTATCATAAACCGCTTCTCGTGGGACAGAAAGTTTTAATTAAGAAACCCGCCAGTTCAGATCCAGAGGCACGGAAGTATAAAAAGTTTAATTTTTCTTACCACGGCCCGTTCGAGGTGATAAGAGACCTCCAGAACAATGCATACAGGTTAAGGCATTTAGAGAATGGAAACGAGGTCGTTATGAACATAGCCAACTTGAAAATGTATTACTCGCCAGAAGAATTCGATGAACCAGAAGAAGAATTAGTAACGCACACCCAACTCAACGTGGAGAGCGGAGGCAGCCAAGCAGGCAGACCTGAATGTTGGAACGGCGAGACGGGACGAGAAGCAGACAGTTTACCCAGTGTAAGCGGAGAGCAGAAAGAATGCCAGTGTTTGCGAGAACTCTATGAAGAAATGGTCAGAGTAGCTAGAGAGGTTGAGGCTGTAAACGCGACCCTTCGCAGGGAGAATAGACAGCTCAGAAACAAGGCCGAGTGTGGAAGGGGGAACACTACTAACCCACTCGTAGCCAGACAAGGTGAAGGACCCCAGACGTAAACTCAGACGGTGGTCGACAGTCAGCTGGTTACTTATATAAGCCACTTGCATTGGACTTTTATAAGTTTTGCAAGGGGAACATGAACCCGATGGGGTTATGCTGACTGGAATCGAACATGGTTCTCAGAGACTGTGATCTCAGTAAAAAGGTTCCGCCAGGAAGCGAACCAGAGATCTGTACAGGGAGTTTCTTGGTAAAAACCCCTCGAAAGAGATGTATATTTAATCACTGGTGTGATTTTTGATGAAATGGCATTATTTATTAAAATAATGTAGGAAATAATGAGCAGATTATATCATTATAAGACGATTTGGTGTAAGCTATTGGGAGTTTGAAGCAGAGAGGAGGGCAGAGCTGACATTTACTAATCGGCCCAGAATTGTGGGTTGGTCCCAGTGGAGCCACGTCCATCTCTGTCACCCCATTATGTCGTCTGGAGCAGGAGAGAGGCCTGAATAATGACACAGTTATTCCCCGACGGAGAATAGATGTAGAGGAGGGGCGGTGAAATGCCCAGAAAAATCATTGATTACTCGTGATTGGAGTAACGAATCGAGATGAGAGTTGCACACAGGTGAATATCTTGGCAAGAAGATAATTTTAGAATCTTTTACCTGCGAAATTGGTGCATATTTAGTGATGTGCGTAAGGACTGTGAAGCGACCATTGTTCGCGGAGGGATGTGAAGATGTTGACGGGGAGTTCCCGGTTAGGTAGCGTCCCACGCCATGGAGAAAGGAATTAATATTAATTAATTGAACGAGCGATTCCTTTGCACACAGATAGTTTTGGGACCTGTGAAGAGAGAGGAACACAATGGTCATGGTTTGAAGACCGGAATCATGCTGTGAGAGGAGCGAAGATTACGCGGGAAGATGTTGCTCTACTTTCTGTGGAAATCCGATATAAGGGAGTAGACCCCAGGAGGAGCTCTCAGTTGAACCTCACTTTGAAACAAGCTCTGTTCTCAGTGTTACTCTGTTCTCAGTGTTACTCTGTTCTCAGTGTTACTCAGTTGAATCTCAGTTGAACCTCACTTTGAAACTCACTCTGTTCTAACTCAGTCAAGCTCAGTCTACATGCCGCCAAGCGCAGTTACAGCCAGTTACAGTTTTACTCAATTGTCAATTGTAGCACAATGGCAATAAGTTGCAATCAGTATGCAGCAAATATGCAGCAGTACGAGACAGCGTGTAAGCCGCAGAAAGAAGTCTTCAAATAAGTTACGTGCAGTCTTCGAGTGAAACTTCAGTTAGCTACAGCCAGGTTGAAGCAAGTTCGTCAAGGCAAAACGCATGACGGATCTATTCATCGAGACGCCGAACAAGGACTGGTATGTGTAATAGAAACAGTAAACATGCTTGTATGAATAATAGTCGTGATACAGGCATAATCAGCCGCACGAACTATGACGTGTTCAGTTATGAAGCACCGTATAGACTAACGGTAGCATTATTGTATATAATTATTTGTGAAAGTGTTGAACTTTATTAAGCGCAGTGTGTATTGTATTAACTAATCGTATATGTGTAACTACGATAGAATGCGCTAAAGAAACTTTACTAAGTGTTTGGTATTGCCATGAGAATACCAGATGTTAACGCTCATGTTTAGGAGCAAGCGTATTGATGTAACGCAGGACGCTTACTGTAGGAGTAATGATCGTCACAAAAACTGTTGGGGAGTTCCGAGAGCAGATAACCAGACTTTCAATCAGGAGTTGATAACGTAAGATGCCATCGACACCTGCAATTTCGATCTCTGCTAGGGAATCTCAGCATTGAAGTGTGTATAAAGTGACGAGTGTTCAGTGTAATGTATATGTAAAAATATCATTTAAAGTAGTGTTTGATGAAGTGTTTCACATGTTTGGGGAGTGATAACTTCCTGAAAGGTATGCAACGTGTCGTGTTGGTGATAGAAATGTATAATCAAATGTGTGTAAACAAGAGAAATATGTCGCGTTAAACCCATTATGGCGGGCGACATGGAAGAATATGATTGGTTGGAGCCACCTTAGATGCTTATAGAGATGTAAGTACCCCACAAATTATGGTTATAATTATGTAGAAGTATGGACCGATGCATGTCTGTGATTCCGTAAAGGTATTGTGAATTCCTTATAGATGCCAGTAAAAGTCAGTTAGGAGGCTGATCCTCCATGTTTAATCAGTAATGAGTTGATTTTTATAGAGTTGAAATGATGATTTGCATCATTAAGTGGAGTAATTTTTCCCACTATGAATTAAGAATGGCAATCAGTTATGTAAATGTAACGAACGCGATTGTTCGAGTTTAAAACGTTTAGCTATGTCGGAAATTTTGGTAATTTATGTGAGAATAATGATAAATAATGATTTTGGTCATTTATGTCAATGAGATTTTCAATAATAATAATAAAGGATGATTTTGGTCATTTATGTCAGTGAGAAATGATGATAATAATAATAATGGTTATTAAGAGTATGAATGAACACATCAGGAAACAAATAAATTGTTGTAAGCGAGAATTATTAACGCTAAGTGCAAGACTTATCAATCTAAGCAGGAAGATGTTACAGTGAGATTACATTTCAGTAATTATGGAAAGAAGCTTTATATCAGAATATTGCATATATTCAGTAATGATACCAGTAATGAAGGAGCTTTTAGTGAATTGAATTTGCAGCTTAATTGAGAAGCTTATAGAGTAAATGTTAGATTTCTCTTAATATTAGAGGTCGGAATGTCGTAGCATGGAGCATTAGGGGCCAGATAGTCTATTCTACGTATGAATTCTCCTATGTCGTGGACATTGTTGGAGATATTATGTATTCCAGAGTTGTAGTGATTGACCCTAACTCTGAAGGAAGGATTGAAATGTGTTCCGGATTGGAATCCTATGATAGAGTCGAGGATAACAAGGACACCTCGCAGCTCTATGATTTCCCGAGAACTTATAGATGAGTTATGTACGCTCGTGGCAGCGAAAACTCATGGCGACAGTGGTTTTGTGCGCCTATATTATACTTGAGACATCGGTCACCGCCAGGCTCATGCATTACGAACCCCGAACCTTCATGTTGAATGGACCCATGTGAGGCCATTAATTAATCATTATCCTCTACGTAGGAATAATTACAAAAGCTCATTCAATACCTGTTGGCATAATAGTCAATTAAGATCCTTTGGGAACATGTGTGCCGGTTAGGACACAGTATTTGTCTTGTAAATCTCCACTGCTTAGAGAGAGGGAGGCTTTCAAACTTTTAGAGGTCGAGATAATTGGTGGAACGACCCATCCCACTTTCTATTGTGTAGCGATTTCCTTAGCTGAGGGTCGGTGCCAACCACTCGAACCGCTCAGGCAAGTTATAAAGGGAAGAGATTCTAGACCTTGTTAAAATGACATATAATGCGAGATTGTTATGTTGAGTATTATAGCCATGTGGTTAGTGAACACATGGGTAATTATAGTTCATCCTGATGGTTCATTAATTTAGCTATCTGACGAATAGTTACATGATATATTTGTACTGTCACTGGAACCAAGTCATGTAGTTGGTTACTAGATGCCAATCGCCATGAGCGCGAGGCAGTCTATCGTACAATCCGACATAAGCTATAACGTAACGTTTTATATAGGAATCACAGACAGCATGCGGTGAAACCATATAGTTGAAGGATGTGTCGGGGGTAGCTTACATAATTATGGAGTTGCACGTTGATTTTGGTGCAACGTCCAAATAGGTAAATGCATGCAAAGCATTTCATTGGTGAGAAGAAAAATATTAAAACACGCACGGCACACATAATTGTTTAACATAAAGAGGTTTAAGGAATAATCCTTGTTGTAATATTAAAGAAGTCACATTGTATGACTGTTATGTTAATGTACATTTGTTTTGAAGTCGTAGGTGCATCAGCGCACTAGTATATCCTTGTGAAGTTCACAGAAGGGTAAAGCATTATGGCTAGGTATGACTTTGTTGTGATTTTATATTTGTTTACTTGTGGATTGTAGAAGTAAAAATTTTGTTTGCTTTTATTTTATGCTTTTTGGGTATTGTTTTGTGTTTGAAGCCATGATTTATTTTAATGAATTAAAGTTTTAGAATAGAGTTGTGCTTTATCATTGTAGAGTTGATACCTTTTTGCCTCAAATCCAAAATATGCACTGCAAAATTGGGGTTACCGTACACGCCTGAGAGCTGATGCTAGTTGGAGGCGGATGCATATTATCCAACGAGATTACTCACATGGGTACATGGGATTTGATGTCCTATACTGTGATTTGAGCTAAAGGTACGACTAAAGTCGGTCAGATTTAATGCACACAACTCTATTAAAGTAAGAATTAACGAAGTAGGGTGTGACCGCTCCTAATCCATAGCTAAGTTCCGATACGTATATATAAATTTTGATAGATTGTGCTTATTCTCTACTCATTTATCATGGCCCAAGCAGCGTGGGACGGTATTAACTCTTTATGGAACCGCCTGCGTCAGTGCAATATGAGCGATGTTGGCATTGCACGAACCGGGCAACGATAGACACATATTAATTTATCATGACGCCCATCTGTGGAGTCTATGGTAGTAAAAGCTCTATTAATTTATCATGGCGTGGCCCAAGTGGGGCTTTCGGCAGTAAAAACCACTCCCTGAACAGTTTTTATAGTAAATTAGAATATGGCCGATGTCCTACTAATACCACGACTCATCATAGATATAATTTATCATGGCGCCCAGAATACGTGGAACTTATGGGATTTAGGGAAAACCCATAGATTTTTTATGGTATTTCAGGGGGAAAACCATAGTAATTGTTTTGCCTCAAACTGTGTTTGAGTGATTTTTGAATTCAGTAGGCTTTTTGAGGTAACGCAGAATCTCTCTATTGAGAAGAGAATGGCCTAAGGGTACGAGCGTTACATACCCAATCCACAATCTACTAAAATATTATCAGGTTTTGTACGACTTCACAATATGTGTGCAGTGTTTGATGTTTCTCTTCGAAACGTATCCACATATTTTTCCAGGGAGCCTGCCTGCATATTTAAGTGTGTTATTGTAAAATGTCAGGTACGGAGGAGATCTTGCAAGTTATTGCAGGACTGAAACAACATTTTGATGCTGCTCATGAGCAGAGTAAACTGGAAACCAAGGCGTTCCAGGATAGCATAAACACTCGGTTAGATGAGAACCAGAGAGAGTTAAATAACAGGTTAGATGCCAATCAGGAGGCAATTAATGCAAATCAGGTTGCAATGAACAATAACCAGATTGAATTAAACAACCGTTTAGAGGCAAATAAGGTTGAATATAAAGATGAACTAGACAATAAGTTAGGTCAAATGCAAGAAGTCATTAAGACCGAAGTAACAGATACTGTTGTAAGCATTGTATCGGAAATGCAGGTAAATACTGATAAACGTTTCGAGGCCATAGAAGCCAAACTTGAGGGTAATTTGCAAGCGTGTAGGCATGCTCAGGAGCAAACCAACAGTAAATTAGAGGCGTTGTCTAACGATATTAAGGATATTCAGATCCAAAACGAGGCGAATCTCGAACGCCAAGCGAAACAGTTCGCAGAGTTTACGAAAACAGTAGACCAGAGATTAGAGGAGAACGACTCCAAATGGGATCAGAAATTGAAAAGCTACGCTAGAGCAATTAACGGTGACCTCAAGAAACAGGACCAGAATATATTAGGTCAATGCCAGGAAATAGGCGAAATTAAGGCTATCGCTCAGGAAAATAAGGAGCTGGTAGGCAACGTAAAAGGTCAGATGGGTAAAGTTCATAAAGAACTGGACCAAGTGCAAAGTGATATTGTCATAGTCAATAAAAGACAAGAGGAAAACAGAGGCGAGATCACCAAGGTCCGGAATGAATTGTCTAAAGTCAATGGACACATTCAAGATGAAATTAAAGGTCTGAGAGAAGAACTCGAAATAAGAGAAGGCCAGAAAACAGAGGCAAGCGACAAGACCCTTGCTCAAATTAAAGAGGACGTAGAGGATGAAATATCCCATATCAAACAAAGTCTGAAAGAAGACAAGGTGAAAATTTTTCAAGTAGCCGAGGAAAACCGAGATAGGCTTACGAGAATAGAAAAAGAAGTCATTACTCGCCTAGAAAGAGCAGAAATGCGCCATAACCAAATGGAGACTAGGATAATAGCACAGGAGGAGACACTTCTGAAATATCCTAAGTCAAGTGAAGGCAGCATAGAGGATATAAGAAAAACAAGGTGGGCAGACCTAGAAACCCAACCTATAAGCAGGAACGCTGCAGGCGCAGGAGAAAGTCCTACATGACGCCAGGTGTACCAATTGCGGCATCGACGCCACATGAAAATGCGATGCACACCCAGGTGATAAACGTCATTAGGGCAAGCGAAGAAAAACCTAGGAAGTTTTCAGGTAGTCACTGTAGTATGACACCAAAATATTGGTTAAAGGAAGTGACTGAATATCTCAATGATGCACGAATACCGCAGGAGCGTAGGCTACGTGCTATAGAGAAGTTAACAGAGGGGGAGTGCGCATTATGGTTTCGCAGCTTCCGTTACACTTTTGATACTGTTGAGGAATTCCGCGAGGCATTCTTGAAAAGATATTGGGACGCCGCGACTCAGCAGAATTTACGGCTGGATTTGTATGCCAAAAAGTACAGCACGAACAACCCGACGAAGTACGCAGAATTTTTCATATCGCAGATGTGTCGTTTTAAAGAGCTGGATCAAAAACCTAGTGAACTGGAGCTATGCATTGCTATCGCCAAACAGCTTCCATACGAGATCCAAAGGCTACTAATCTCGGCTAATGCGAAAACTGCTATGGAAATGGAGACAGTTCTAAGGCAACTGGACCTCACCACAGCAAATACTATGCGTCAGAGTCGAACCGTGGAACAAGTCCACGTGACCAACACACAGACTGACCAACAGCAAGCTCCAAGGAACAACAAGGCCACGAGCACAGAAACTTTAGATTCCTATGGACGGCAATGGGAACAGGAACCCAGAAAATGGCAGTCAAGGTACAAAGGAAATGCTAATAAAGCAGGAAGAGGTCGAAGTTCGTGGAATAAACACAATAACAGGGGCAAACCGTACCATAACAATGGAGGTAATAATGGCCAGGAAGGCAATAATAGAAATTGGAGACCCCAAGAGAGAAGAAATAACTTCGATGACGAGGCAGAAGAGCGATATCATGCTTCTTTGCGATACCTCGAAGAAAGGGGAGATGAGCCCCAGAAATCACAAGTCCGCTGGCAAGAAGTCATGCAGAACAGGACATCGCCAGACAGATATGGAGATGGAGCTAAGAGTTTGGAACTACAGCGCAGCGAACAGGAGAGAAGGAACTCCAAAGGGGCGGGCGCTGAAGAAAAAAAAAACGCCAAAATTAGAAGAGCTCGAGACTGATGGATGGAAGTCTATTAACATCGTCAATTGGATAGCCAAACCAGAAGAATTGATTGAGGATACAGGAGGACCACAGGTCATGGTCAAGAGAGAATTGCCTATTATAATTGTGAGAGTGGCAGGATTAAAAGTCAGAAGTCTGCTAGACACAGGATCAACAGTGGGCCTGATGACACAAGCTCTATATAATGAAATAGCCCGGAGAGAGAACATTTTGAAGATACCGATCTCCAGTGTCAAAATTAAAGGGGTAATTCCAGACAGAACAATGATATGTAAATACCAGGTATTCCTAGATTTACAGATAGGAGGCTCTATTTTTTCACAGAGTTTTCTGTTAGTAAACAAACTACCTTATAACCTACTTATTGGGGCAGAGTTTATAAGGGAATACAGAGTGATAATTGACCTAGCACAGGACAGGGTTATGTTCCATGTGAATGAAGAAGCTGAAGGCTTAGAGGTCGCACTCAATGAAATTGAACCAGGATCCAGTGAACAAGTATGGCAAACATACAGAGATGTGGCTGATGAAGAAGTGTTAGCTATTGAGCAGTTAGAAGCGGAGCTCAAAACACTAGCCACAGACTTGGAAAAAGATCTGGAACCCAAATTGGAAGACTACATTTCGGAGAAGCTAGAAGAAGCGAAAATTGGGCTAAAAGAGAAGGAAAATTTAAAGCAGTTATTGCTGGAACAGAAGGAAGTCTTTGATTCGAGACCTGGTCGGATAAAGAACTTCACTTATGCTTTTCAAGTCAGTGATTGGACACCATTTAGGCAGAAACCCTACCCTATAGCTGAAAAGCATTATGCTAAAGTGAAAGAGGCAATTCAGGAGATGTTGGAGGCCGGTGTTATTGAGAAAACACCTACGCCTTATGTAAGTCCATTGGTAATTGTACCAAAGACAGACGGATCTGTCAGAGTCTGCTTGGACCTGAGACGCTTAAATTTGAGAGTTATTCCGGAATTTGACCAAGTGCCACCTATTAAAGAGATCCTCAGGAAGTTTAAAGGGAAAACTATATTCTCAAACTTGGATATCACATCCAGTTTCCACCATCTTGAATTAGAGAAGAAAACTAGTCTGTTGACAGGATTTATGTTTGATCAACATACATTCACATTTTTAAGGCTACCTTTTGGGTTGAAAACAGCTGGTTCAGCCCTGATAAGAGCGTTAGATCGCAATCTATCAGATGAGGTTAAAGAGAGTACCATCAGATATGTAGACGACATTCTACTCACATCAGAATCTCTGGAGGAGCACATGAGAGACCTGAAGAAGTTGCTAGATGACCTTCGAGAAGCGAACTTTAAGGTCAATATCAAGAAATCGCACTTCTGTCAGAGGGAAGTTAAATTCCTAGGGCATGTTATTGATGCAAATGGAGTGAAGCCCAATCCAGATAAATTGGAGATAATTCGGAATTTCCCTCGACCCACGAAAGTTAAGCACGTCCGACAGTATTTGGGAGTAATTGGATTCTTTTCGAACCACTGCCCAAACTATACTGCGACAGTAGCACCACTGCAGGACCTATTGAAGAAAGGCGGCAGATGGAATTGGACGGAGCAATGTCAGGAAGCATTCGTGAGGTCAAAACAAATGCTTTTGGAATATGTGAAACTGGGATACCCAGATTATACCCAGAAGTTCATCATACAGACGGATGCATCACTTATTGGGATTGGAGCGATGCTATTCCAGGAAAATGTTGACCAGCCTGAGAAGAAAGTTTTTATCGCCTTTATCAGCAGAAGACTGAGAGCCCATGAGAAAAATTACACGATCACAGAGATAGAATTGCTCGCAATTTTGTACGCGTTGCAATCGTGGCACAAACTCGTGTACGGCTTCCGAATAGTCCTGAGAACAGACCATAAAGCTTTAACATTTTTGTTAAAGACAGATTTGTCTAGTCAGAGATTGACAAGATGGTCCCTGTATATCCAGCAATTTGATGTGGAAATAGAATACTGTCCAGGGAAAGAGAATGTAATACCGGACATATTAAGTCGTTACCCTAGAGAAGAAGAAGTACTAGCGGTCCAGATTGAGAATCGAGATCAGAAGACGTTGGATGACTTAAGGAACATTACCAACCTACAACGCGAAGACCCATGGTTGAAGATGATAATCGATTACTTTGAGGGACGTTTAGCAAGGGGAACTGCGATATACAGAGAGGCGGAGGCATTGGCAACAGAATATGTATGGTATAATCAGATATTACACAAGTGGGACGATGTGGATCACACACGTCAAAGGATTGTAATTCCTGCATCTTTGCAGAGGAGATTAGTATGGCTAGCCCACAGAGCATTTGGTCATCCGGGGATTGATAAAATCTGTGCTCTGTTGAAGGAAGCATTTACTTGGCCAAAATTGAGAGAAACGGTGAGAAATGCTATTAGAACATGTGATCTTTGCCAAAGGGTAAAGCCGAATCCCTTTTTAATGAGGCAACGACCTATCCCGTTATTACCAGAGAAGCCAAGGCAGCTATTGAGTATCGACAACTTTGGACCATTGCCTAGAGCACGTAGAGGCAATAGACACATTTTTGTAGCCATGGATGTATTTTCGAAAATGGTGGTGTTTTGCCCCATTCAAAAGACAAGTTCAAAACAGGTCTTGAAGCGCCTGAAAGAGAGAGTTATTCCGATTCTTGGGAAGCCGGATAACATTCTCTCGGACCACGGAAGTTGCTTTACTAGTGCAGAATTTCGTCGAGAACTGGAAACTCTAGGAATTAGGCAGATTTTATCTACCATTCGCCATCCTGAGGCAAGTCCCGTTGAAAGAGTAATGAGAGAGATCCAGAAATACATGAAGATCTACTGTTCTGAAGCGAATTGGCGTTGGATTGAATTTCTAGAAGTCATTGAATACTGTATAAATAATACTGTACATGAGGCGACAGGTCAGGTTCCCGTTACTCTACATCTGGATCAGAGACCAGAGAGACCGTGGAATGGTGTTATTCCATTACCAGTAGACGCACAGCTCGGTAGAGAATTGAGGATCCAACGAACCTCTGAATATCTCAAAGCACAGGCGGAGAGACGTCAGAGAAGGAATCGTGCGAAGAGGTATCATAAACCGCTTCTCGTGGGACAGAAAGTTTTAATTAAGAAACCCGCCAGTTCAGATCCAGAGGCACGGAAGTATAAAAAGTTTAATTTTTCTTACCACGGCCCGTTCGAGGTGATAAGAGACCTCCAGAACAATGCATACAGGTTAAGGCATTTAGAGAATGGAAACGAGGTCGTTATGAACATAGCCAACTTGAAAATTTATTACTCGCCAGAAGAATTCGATGAACCAGAAGAAGAATTAGTAACGCACACCCAACTCAACGTGGAGAGCGGAGGCAGCCAAGCAGGCAGACCTGAATGTTGGAACGGCGAGACGGGACGAGAAGCAGACAGTTTACCCAGTGTAAGCGGAGAGCAGAAAGAATGCCAGTGTTTGCGAGAACTCTATGAAGAAATGGTCAGAGTAGCTAGAGAGGTTGAGGCTGTAAACGCGACCCTTCGCAGGGAGAATAGACAGCTCAGAAACAAGGCCGAGTGTGGAAGGGGGAACACTACTAACCCACTCGTAGCCAGACAAGGTGAAGGACCCCAGACGTAAACTCAGACGGTGGTCGACAGTCAGCTGGTTACTTATATAAGCCACTTGCATTGGACTTTTATAAGTTTTGCAAGGGGAACATGAACCCGATGGGGTTATGCTGACTGGAATCGAACATGGTTCTCAGAGACTGTGATCTCAGTAAAAAGGTTCCGCCAGGAAGCGAACCAGAGATCTGTACAGGGAGTTTCTTGGTAAAAACCCCTCGAAAGAGATGTATATTTAATCACTGGTGTGATTTTTGATGAAATGGCATTATTTATTAAAATAATGTAGGAAATAATGAGCAGATTATATCATTATAAGACGATTTGGTGTAAGCTATTGGGAGTTTGAAGCAGAGAGGAGGGCAGAGCTGACATTTACTAATCGGCCCAGAATTGTGGGTTGGTCCCAGTGGAGCCACGTCCATCTCTGTCACCCCATTATGTCGTCTGGAGCAGGAGAGAGGCCTGAATAATGACACAGTTATTCCCCGACGGAGAATAGATGTAGAGGAGGGGCGGTGAAATGCCCAGAAAAATCATTGATTACTCGTGATTGGAGTAACGAATCGAGATGAGAGTTGCACACAGGTGAATATCTTGGCAAGAAGATAATTTTAGAATCTTTTACCTGCGAAATTGGTGCATATTTAGTGATGTGCGTAAGGACTGTGAAGCGACCATTGTTCGCGGAGGGATGTGAAGATGTTGACGGGGAGTTCCCGGTTAGGTAGCGTCCCACGCCATGGAGAAAGGAATTAATATTAATTAATTGAACGAGCGATTCCTTTGCACACAGATAGTTTTGGGACCTGTGAAGAGAGAGGAACACAATGGTCATGGTTTGAAGACCGGAATCATGCTGTGAGAGGAGCGAAGATTACGCGGGAAGATGTTGCTCTACTTTCTGTGGAAATCCGATATAAGGGAGTAGACCCCAGGAGGAGCTCTCAGTTGAACCTCACTTTGAAACAAGCTCTGTTCTCAGTGTTACTCTGTTCTCAGTGTTACTCTGTTCTCAGTGTTACTCAGTTGAATCTCAGTTGAACCTCACTTTGAAACTCACTCTGTTCTAACTCAGTCAAGCTCAGTCTACATGCCGCCAAGCGCAGTTACAGCCAGTTACAGTTTTACTCAATTGTCAATTGTAGCACAATGGCAATAAGTTGCAATCAGTATGCAGCAAATATGCAGCAGTACGAGACAGCGTGTAAGCCGCAGAAAGAAGTCTTCAAATAAGTTACGTGCAGTCTTCGAGTGAAACTTCAGTTAGCTACAGCCAGGTTGAAGCAAGTTCGTCAAGGCAAAACGCATGACGGATCTATTCATCGAGACGCCGAACAAGGACTGGTATGTGTAATAGAAACAGTAAACATGCTTGTATGAATAATAGTCGTGATACAGGCATAATCAGCCGCACGAACTATGACGTGTTCAGTTATGAAGCACCGTATAGACTAACGGTAGCATTATTGTATATAATTATTTGTGAAAGTGTTGAACTTTATTAAGCGCAGTGTGTATTGTATTAACTAATCGTATATGTGTAACTACGATAGAATGCGCTAAAGAAACTTTACTAAGTGTTTGGTATTGCCATGAGAATACCAGATGTTAACGCTCATGTTTAGGAGCAAGCGTATTGATGTAACGCAGGACGCTTACTGTAGGAGTAATGATCGTCACAAAAACTGTTGGGGAGTTCCGAGAGCAGATAACCAGACTTTCAATCAGGAGTTGATAACGTAAGATGCCGTCGACACCTGCAATTTCGATCTCTGCTAGGGAATCTCAGCATTGAAGTGTGTATAAAGTGACGAGTGTTCAGTGTAATGTATATGTAAAAATATCATTTAAAGTAGTGTTTGATGAAGTGTTTCACATGTTTGGGGAGTGATAACTTCCTGAAAGGTATGCAACGTGTCGTGTTGGTGATAGAAATGTATAATCAAATGTGTGTAAACAAGAGAAATATGTCGCGTTAAACCCATTATGGCGGGCGACATGGAAGAATATGATTGGTTGGAGCCACCTTAGATGCCTATAGAGATGTAAGTACCCCACAAATTATGGTTATAATTATGTAGAAGTATGGACCGATGCATGTCTGTGATTCCGTAAAGGTATTGTGAATTCCTTATAGATGCCAGTAAAAGTCAGTTAGGAGGCTGATCCTCCATGTTTAATCAGTAATGAGTTGATTTTTATAGAGTTGAAATGATGATTTGCATCATTAAGTGGAGTAATTTTTCCCACTATGAATTAAGAATGGCAATCAGTTATGTAAATGTAACGAACGCGATTGTTCGAGTTTAAAACGTTTAGCTATGTCGGAAATTTTGGTAATTTATGTGAGAATAATGATAAATAATGATTTTGGTCATTTATGTCAATGAGATTTTCAATAATAATAATAAAGGATGATTTTGGTCATTTATGTCAGTGAGAAATGATGATAATAATAATAATGGTTATTAAGAGTATGAATGAACACATCAGGAAACAAATAAATTGTTGTAAGCGAGAATTATTAACGCTAAGTGCAAGACTTATCAATCTAAGCAGGAAGATGTTACAGTGAGATTACATTTCAGTAATTATGGAAAGAAGCTTTATATCAGAATATTGCATATATTCAGTAATGATACCAGTAATGAAGGAGCTTTTAGTGAATTGAATTTGCAGCTTAATTGAGAAGCTTATAGAGTAAATGTTAGATTTCTCTTAATATTAGAGGTCGGAATGTCGTAGCATGGAGCATTAGGGGCCAGATAGTCTATTCTACGTATGAATTCTCCTATGTCGTGGACATTGTTGGAGATATTATGTATTCCAGAGTTGTAGTGATTGACCCTAACTCTGAAGGAAGGATTGAAATGTGTTCCGGATTGGAATCCTATGATAGAGTCGAGGATAACAAGGACACCTCGCAGCTCTATGATTTCCCGAGAACTTATAGATGAGTTATGTACGCTCGTGGCAGCGAAAACTCATGGCGACAGTGGTTTTGTGCGCCTATATTATACTTGAGACATCGGTCACCGCCAGGCTCATGCATTACGAACCCCGAACCTTCATGTTGAATGGACCCATGTGAGGCCATTAATTAATCATTATCCTCTACGTAGGAATAATTACAAAAGCTCATTCAATACCTGTTGGCATAATAGTCAATTCAGATCCTTTGGGAACATGTGTGCCGGTTAGGACACAGTATTTGTCTTGTAAATCTCCACTGCTTAGAGAGAGGGAGGCTTTCAAACTTTTAGAGGTCGAGATAATTGGTGGAACGACCCATCCCACTTTCTATTGTGTAGCGATTTCCTTAGCTGAGGGTCGGTGCCAACCACTCGAACCGCTCAGGCAAGTTATAAAGGGAAGAGATTCTAGACCTTGTTAAAATGACATATAATGCGAGATTGTTATGTTGAGTATTATAGCCATGTGGTTAGTGAACACATGGGTAATTATAGTTCATCCTGATGGTTCATTAATTTAGCTATCTGACGAATAGTTACATGATATATTTGTACTGTCACTGGAACCAAGTCATGTAGTTGGTTACTAGATGCCAATCGCCATGAGCGCGAGGCAGTCTATCGTACAATCCGACATAAGCTATAACGTAACGTTTTATATAGGAATCACAGACAGCATGCGGTGAAACCATATAGTTGAAGGATGTGTCGGGGGTAGCTTACATAATTATGGAGTTGCACGTTGATTTTGGTGCAACGTCCAAATAGGTAAATGCATGCAAAGCATTTCATTGGTGAGAAGAAAAATATTAAAACACGCACGGCACACATAATTGTTTAACATAAAGAGGTTTAAGGAATAATCCTTGTTGTAATATTAAAGAAGTCACATTGTATGACTGTTATGTTAATGTACATTTGTTTTGAAGTCGTAGGTGCATCAGCGCACTAGTATATCCTTGTGAAGTTCACAGAAGGGTAAAGCATTATGGCTAGGTATGACTTTGTTGTGATTTTATATTTGTTTACTTGTGGATTGTAGAAGTAAAAATTTTGTTTGCTTTTATTTTATGCTTTTTGGGTATTGTTTTGTGTTTGAAGCCATGATTTATTTTAATGAATTAAAGTTTTAGAATAGAGTTGTGCTTTATCATTGTAGAGTTGATACCTTTTTGCCTCAAATCCAAAATATGCACTGCAAAATTGGGGTTACCGTACACGCCTGAGAGCTGATGCTAGTTGGAGGCGGATGCATATTATCCAACGAGATTACTCACATGGGTACAATACGACTGTTTATTTTCGACGATAATTATTATAACTATTTTATGTTCGAACATAAATATTCATAAATATCTGTCGAGATTTCGCCAGTTTTTTGTACTGAACAGAGCGCATGAGACGCAGAGAATGCCTTGTATTTGACCATGGCCTCCTCGATTACCCTACTATGACACTAGGCCAGGCAGTGAAATTTAAATATGAAGGCCGTGGAACTCAGCGCATCTAATTATCTAATTGGTTAAACAACTGTTTCATGAGCTCTGCTTGGTGGGAGAAACTGTTTCATAATGAAAAAATAGTGTTATAATGAGCCTCATTATAGTACAGTTTTCTGACACATAATAGATAGGGTCGAACTTAAACACTTTTAAAAAATCCAACGACTTCGGCCGGGTTTGGACCCGCGACCTTGTGCATAGAAGCTCAGCATGCTACCAACTACGCCACTAAAGCCACCTTCTTTAGAATGATACCTGAAAGAATTTGCTAATTTTGAATAGAATATGCGAGGCAATTAAAGAGGGATATGCTGTAAGCCAGCGGTATTCATTAGCATGCAAGAGAAGGCAGCCACGTGTGGATCAGGTTGTTAGGCCACTGCAGCAGTATGGTGGATAATTTATGTTTAATGAAGGTATATTAAAGACTTAAAATACTAACTGGAAGGAGAAAGAGCGGCCTGTATAAGTGGGAATGAGAGAACTGTATTATTGTGTTCTGATAATCCTCCACTTGCTCTCATGGTTGATAATAGCCTGGCTTACATTGCGCTTCTGCTGTTTGTGTGGGCAGAATATTTGATAGTCCATGAACTGGGTGTTTCTCGGAATCCACGAGCTTGACCACAAATTCACGCAACTTGGGATCGCCAACGTTCTCGCTTGCTGTACCCGAAGTTGCAGGTTCGTATCCTGTCGCAGTCAGCTGGCATTTGAGAGTGCGCAATTGCGAGGGAGTCGTGTCAGTATATTTACTGGCACGTTAATGATCCCCTTTGTGGCAAAATTCTGGCACCCTGGCGTCTTTAAATGCCAAAGTAGTTCAAAGGGACATAAAATCAATATTCTTCTTTCTTTCTTTCTCCGTTAGGGTCTTCTGAGGACCACGAATCAATTTCAATGTTTAGTCCTTTGGTGTTCTTTCTTCTTCCTCCAGTGCTCCTTCATCTTTTCGCTGTGTGTCTTCTTTCTCTCTTCCGACCATTTTGAGCCTGTTTTCTATATTGCCTTCCTTTGAGTCCTTCCATACCCAATACCTTTTTTTTTTTTTGAAAATGTCTCTCTCTAGTGCATCTTCTTCTCATTCATTGCTTTTTCCTAAACCTTCCTTTACTTCTTGAAACCAGGCTGTTGTCGATTTCTTTTCCCAAAGATATTTAAAAATCTGTTTGGTTAACCTGCTATCATTCATTCTATATAAATGTCCGAAAAATAACAATCGCCTCTTCTTTATTGTCTCCGTTATGTTTTCAATGTTCCGATATATTTCTTCGTTACTTCTTAATTTCCAAAATTCTGTAGTTCTTAATGGACAGAGAATTTTGCGTATAATTTTTATTTCTGTTACTTCTAATTTATCCAATGTATAATTTAGTATTAGACATTCACTGGCATATAAGCATCCTGGTTTAATTACTGTTCTATAGTGCTGTATTTTCAATTTCTTAGATAAACATTTTTTGTTTTATTATTATTATTATTATTATATTATTATTCTTCTTCTACTTCTTCAATAGTCCGTAACGCGTCACCCCAATATCTGCAGGCCAAATGGATGGGCAGCGGTCGCTTGGTAGGCCTAGGCCCTTCATGGGATGCAGTGCCACGGTAATTTTTGAGCTTTTACCCTTGAGTGCATAAGCCCTATTTTTTTGTACTGATTTACATAAGCCGGGCCTGCGAGGTTCCGGTATGGACTCATCATCATCTTCATTTCCCCTTTTCCAGTTGACACTGGGTGGGAGCAGATATGGTTCCTCTCCACTTTGTTCTGTCGTTCCACCATCCCTCTTCCGACACAGTGTTCCAATCCAGGTTCCGTTTTCTAATACTATTGTCCACCGAGTCCATCCAACGCATTCTTGGTCTTCCTCGTCCTCTCATCCCTGTCATCCGTCTTGGTAGCCTTTCTTCAATCATCCGTTTGACATATCCAAACCATCTCAATCTGTTTTGCTCCAGTTTGTCACTCAGTTTCTGTACTCCCAGTTCTTTCCGTATATCTTCATTTCTCACTCTGTTCCTCCTCGTTTTCTGGACCATACTTCTCAGGAATCTCATTTCGGCTGTTTGTACTCTGCTCTGATCCCTCTGAGTCATTGTCCAAGTTCCTGCTGCATATGTCATTATAGGAACATAATATGCTTTGTACGTAACTTCTTTAGCCTTAATTGGTATATCCTTGTTCCATACTAGTCCCCGTACCTGTTGGTAGAAAGCACTCCCGAGTTGTATTCTTCTGCTAATTTCCAAATCTAGTCTTCCATCTTCAGTCAGTTCACTTCCCAAGTATTTGAAGTGTTTCACCACTTCCAATTCCCTATCTCCGACTTTGATTACTCCTTTTCCTTCTTTCTTATCTCTACTCATCACCACTGTTTTACTCTTCTCCACATTTATCTTCAATCCCCATTGCTCAATCTTTTCATTTATTACGTCTAACCGTTCTTGTACCTGCATCTCATCCTCGCCCCAGATCACAACAACGTCTGGAAACAACATTACCTTCATCTTTGCCCTACTATATTCTTTCAATGCTGCCTTCATGATGTCATCCATCACCATTACGAACAATAATGGTGACAACACACTTCCAGTGTCATTTTTAAACCATTCCGATGTCCCGACTCTAGTCTTCACAGTACTGTAGCACTCCAGGTACTATAGAGGAAATACTGGTGTGAGATACCAGTAAACCAGACATGTTTACAATAAACGATCAGTGTCCATCAATGCCAAGATTAGGCATTATTGTTCAGTTATTCGTCCAGAAGCTCTGTACGCATCAGAATGCCTTGCAATGAATAAGAAAGGGTTAGTTGAAAAGTTAGAGGCCAAACAACGAAAAATCCTGAGAAAGATCTTAGGACCAGTCAGAAAAAATGGAGAGTACAGGAGGCAACATATCAACGAACTCTACATACGCGTGGAAAGGATAACGGACTTGATGCGAAAAAGGAGAATTAGTTTATATGGCCACATAAAACGTTTAAGCTCGCAGAGACTGAATAACCGCATATTTTCCTACTTTGTAGACAAGAAAGGAAGGGAGATTGTAGTTTTACGTGACCGTGAATCTTGTGATTATGAGCCACTGGACCTCCTTTTTACGTGGAATCCGAACCACAGGACATGGCATTTCACTTCGAAAATGACACATGCATTGACCGGGAATCGAACCCAGACCGCCTTGGTGAGAGGCATACAGCTAGACCGCTGAGCCACCACGCCCCCCTTGTAGACAAGAAAACCAAGGGTCCATGGTTCTCTGAGATTGAAAAACATCTTATAAAAGTAGGGATCTCGCTTGAGGACATTCAAGAACGTCTTCCTCTCCAGAAAAAACTTAGAGCACACCAGCGATTCCAAGAAAAACCAAAACTGAGAACAAGCAAGAATTGCATGGCTGACAGAAAGGGGGCGCACAGGAAACGGATGAAGGACTACTGGGAAAATATTAAAGCTCAAAGGCGGAAACAGTTGAAATTAAGTAGTCCATAGCTGACCAAAACGAAGGAGAAGAAACGAATGAAATGTAATATTTCACTACGTTCACTTAGACCAGAGATTCCCAAACCGGGCGAATTCGCCCAGTAGTGGGCGATTTTAGCACGCCAGTGGGCGAAACTGACAGAATGTGAATTCGATGAGCGATTTGAAAAAAAGCGGTGGGCAAATAATTCAAGTTTTTTATATACCGTATACAGTATGACCGAGAAGTTTTTGCGTATAAAAACAAGGAATAAAATAAAATTGCAAACAAGTAATTTAATTATGTCAAATAATATTACCACGAAATCTAGAAATAGGTTAGAAATTGAAAAGCGAGGAGATCTTAGAATTTTTCTAACAAAAATTACTCCTGACATCAACAAATTGATTGAAACTCATCAAATCCATCTCCCACATTAATTAGAAATAGGTATTCATGTTGTTTAATTAATTAGATATGCATTTTCTTGTAATTTTAATTTTTCTTCAATTCATTACAGTAATTGTTATTCCTTTTTTAGACCTATTATTTGGAAATTCTTAATGTGCATAATTATACCTAAATAAACATGATGTAGCCTACTTGTTAAGAAAAATGTCCGTTAAATCCTCATTTCCCAACCTAAAAAAATAGATATTTGAATGTATGTGTTAGTAATTTTAAGATTTGTGTGTTTTTTTTTTTTTGAAATGAGGTGGGTGAAAACAAATTATAAATCTTGAAAGTGGACGATGATCAGAAGAAGTTTGGGAAACCCTGACTTAGACTCTAAAATGGAAATTTAACAACTTCGGCATGAGGAGATAATTGAATCAGATTTGAAAATATATAGGAAAGTGTGATTTTAAAGCACCATCACACAGCATGAAACCATGTCGTCCTCACATGAAGTCATCGCTAAATTAACAAGCTAGGATTTTTGCCAAGTTTTCTGTTAACATCCACATAGCATGTATCATAAAATGAATAACTGAATGATTTTCAAACATGAGACGGAAAGATCCGCCTCAAGAAAATGTGTGGTAAATTACAATAAAGCTAAATTGTTACTCAACTATAAGCTATAATGGTTGATTGGTTCTATTACTGCTTTTCTCCTTAACCCTTTATGGGATCAAAAACAAAAGTTTGGTGCTTTTCAGTCGGTCAACACGAATGTACCCTTAAAGAGTTGGGTTATTCCCTAATCCTGAAGAAAATTACATGAGATTAATAAGGGTAAATTCGTGTTGACCGACTGAAAAGCACCAAACTATTGTTTACTAAGGCAACACTGGAAAATGGCTTCAAATCCCACAATGCCCCTTTATGGGATAGTGGTCTTTATAGCAGGCTGTTCCAGCCGAGCAACTCGCCCGTGAGCAGCGGAGTACTCACCACCTTCCGTGAGTAAACCTGCAACATGCAATACAGCTCTGCTGTGGGGGGCTGCCGTCACTTCGCGGTGGATACATCAAAACTGTCAGGAAGCGCATAGACTTGTGCTATAACCTTCGCCCAGTGACGTATTGGCTCTCACCCCCAGTCCCTCTCCAACCGTGCTCCGAGCATTACTGCTGAGTACTCGCGTGTACGCATACTCAAACTCGTGGATTTGGAACGGCCTGCTCTATAGTAACCACTTGTTATAAGGACAGTTTATGCTTTCAAAGATGCTGATAGTTGAATTTTTAAGCCAAATTTCGGAGAATTTTCATGCCGAAGTTCTAGTATTTGTAAAAATCAAATAATATATACGTATCTACTTGACGTAATGTGTTGGATAAAATGTTAAAACAATGAAACTAAAAACATTAACAATTAAAGTGTAAAAATAAAATTGATGTATGGAAATACAAAGCATAAAAAATACAATAACAAAAGAAACATAAAAATTAAAATAATAAACATAACCGTAAAAAATTATGAAAGTAATAGTAAAAATTAATTAAAAATTAGTTAAATAAATCTATAAAAATACAAAAATGAAATGAATAAGAACACTGATTGAAAATTAAAAATAGATATATAAACATTAAAATTAGATAAACAAAAAATAACATTATTAATATTTAAGCCTATAATAATTAAAATAAATTTAAATTTAAAAACATATATAAATAACAAATATTTTTGTCCTATAAAGGGTTAACTGTAAGAGGAGTATTGTGCGAATTTCAAACTAAAGTTCCGAACACTTTTACCATAAGTGATTACAAGAGTTTAGTGCTTTTCAGTCGGTCAACACGAATGTACCCAAAAGAGCTGGGTTATTCCCTAATGCTGGAATAAATTACATGAGATTAATAAATACACTAGGATGACCAGTTTCGATCGTCAAGCGATCATCAGATCCATTACACTTAAACTATAAAATCTATGTTTGAAAATACAAGTGAAAATATTTACAATATGTACAATTATTTAGTTGCAGTATTGATACTGCAACTGTCGGTGTATGCTAAATGCAGTGTTTATGATGTTAGGTGAAATGTTAAATGGTGATAGATATCCGGAGTTTGTATATTTGGAGTGATTATATGGTTGTAAAAATCAACTATGGTTAAACTAATAATCTGGTTGTCTTCCTTGCAGGAGCTACACGCAGTTTCGTGTTCACTGTTACTCAAGGTGTGGTCGACCGAGATGGGCTGTTATCTCAACGACACTGGTTTTTCCCTTTCTCCCCCCTGTTCATATGTGCTGTAATGAATCTACAAGACACCTCCTTCAATGTATCGGACGCCTGGAAAGAACAGTGGCATCTGCAATCCTCGTTACCAAATCATCAAGTGCCCTGATGGATTTTCCCTTCCCAGACGACAGTGGAGAACGCTAAACCGTATTAGGACCGGCCAAGGTAGATGTGCAGCCACTCTCTTCAAATGGGGATGGAAGGCATCACCTCAATGTGACTGCGGAGAAGAGGAACAGACAGTGGACCACATTACATTCGAGTGTCCTTTACGTGCATACAGAGGCTCTATAGAAGACTTACACTGTGTCACAAGTGAAGCCCTTCACTGGCTCTCAACTCAAAACATGGAACTCTAGTTATGAACTTGAGATGGTAGTTGTACTGTATATATTGTACAAAATATTGTATATAATATTGTATTCATCATACGCTAAATAAGTATGTGCTGTGCGGAGTCAGTGCGATGTGTTTATGTGGGGTGTTGCCAAAACTAGATAGATGTATCTTATTGAATGAGGTGGGTCTACAAATATTAAAGACCGTGGATCATTCCCCGCCACGCGTGGGCCATAAACCATTCAAACTAAGCGCTGCCTGGTCTTTTGAGGACGTCCCGGCACCTTTAATACTGCCACGAATACGGGCCTTGGTTTATTGCAGAAGAAAAGTACATCGTACACCTGATCCAGAAAACATTTACCTATTAAAAACCCCTAATTTCTACCCCCCCCCTCCCATTTTTAAAAATCTAGTTTGACTGTATCGCTAAGTTGTGTCTTGTTTCCGACAGGGTGTGTTTTTTAGTAGAGTGAAGAGGGGTGAGCTCTCCATAAACGTGTGTTCATGTAGATTGTTGGGATTGTTTCGTTTGGCTAGGTGTATCTCGATTGCTTCCTTTATGTCAAGAGCTCTGCCTTTCGATTCGTGATGAATTATTTTTAGGTCCGTCTCGATGTTAGTAGAGTTGTGCCCCGCGTCACACATATGTTCGCATACGGCTCAAAGTGTTCCGTATCTTATCGCATTCCTATTTTCATTATAACGCGTGTCGACTCGTCTTCCACTCTGTCCGATGTAATTGGCTTGACAACCAGTGTCTTGGCACTTTATAGAATATACCCCTGACTTTGAATACGGGTCATGTTTATTTAGATTACTATTTTGTACCTTAAATGATTAACAAATCACACCTCGCAGGCCCAGCATATGCACTCAAGGGTTATAACGATAATCACCATGACCACTCTCTGAAGTTAGAAATGTTAACCATCACTGGAAAATGACCACAACGAAAGATAGATGGATTGAACTTATGAACTGTTTGCTTGACTGCACAGACTCACTGCGAGGCTGTTTATTATTGCTCTCCTGGTCTTCGCTATCAAAGGCAATGGATTTAGGAACCATTGATGTACGTATGGTAATCTAATAAAAAAAGGAGAAATGATGAATGTAATTCAGAATTCAATGGAATTCGAAGCACTCTGTTATTGAAGTTATTCTAGTGAAAGCCAATGACCAAATACTGTCTATGAATACAGCATTGCTCCTTTTTTGTGGTTTATTGGAATTCGTTAAAAACTAATTTCTGGCCTTTCTCTCCTCCAATAATAGAAAGTAAATTAAGTTTCAATATAGTAGCCACAATATAGATATAGATTAATCACAAGTAAATTATAAAAGTGATGACCAATTGCGGTTTTTCAGTTATTAGGTCATGTTGTATGGATGAAATTTAGTAGAAGCCATTTTACAGGATTTGATGATGTTTATCTGAGGAGCGAAACATGTCATTCTCCCCCATGGACTCACAGTTATTAAGACGTAGGTTGGTGACCACTGGACCCCAGATGAACCCGGCATTGCTTCCACATACTTGTACCGGATTGCTCTCTGTCATCTGTCCCGTCAACCTTGCCTCCTCAACACTAGTTTTTTCTTCCGACACCGTCGGTATTCGGGCATCCGAGATCTTGGAAGTCCTTTACTTCCCCGCCTTAATTGGCCGTTGTCTCATATTTCCTGATACTCTCATTCTTCGATGGGACAAACCTCTCCTTTTCCAGTTCTGGTACCTCCTATCTACTGCACAAGGCCCTAAAGGAGGCAGCATGTGTGTAGCCCAACACTTATGGTGCACCATGGATAGTGGAACACCCTCAAGGGCTCACGGCTGGTGAGCTCGGGAATTGGCAATCCCGAGGGATTCCTTAACTGGATCCGTTTTTTTCATTAATAACTGTATTTCGAGATGGACTTTCAAGACGGACCCTTTACTCTTTCCCTTTCCTACCTACCTTCCATGGCGTTCATCTATTAGAAGAAACAAAATCAGAGCAGCACACTAAGAACAAAAGCAAAATAAACGATGGAAAAATGAAATAAAACTAAAATAAAACCATACACAAAATTGAAACCAAACAAAAAAAAATAGCAAACCTAATAAATAAAAAAGCAACATTTAGAAAACAAAAGAAAACAAAACATTTATAACACCATAGCAAAAATGGAGAGAAAAAAAGAATCACAATGATTTAAACCGGAAAAGGGACAACAAAATCATAACCAAAACCAAAAATAAAATGAAAATCACCCAAAACAAAAAAGGAAAAGTCTAACACCAAAAAAATACAATGCAAAATCAAAATCATTTCAAACGAAAACAGGAAATACAGAAGCATACAAATGAATAAACGAAAATGAAAAACAAAAATACTAAAAACAGAAACAAATAAACAGCCAGTACCAAAAAAGTGAAGGCAAAACCAACAAAAAAGCGAAAATAAAATCAAAAGAAAAAACGGAATGAAAACAAAAAGCTAATCTAAAGCAAAAACATCCAAAATGTAAAATGACAAACATCAAAATCTAAAAAAAAGCAAATAAACAATTAAAAACAAAAAACAAAACAAAAGAAGGAAAAACAAAACCATATAAATCAATAAAAGAAAATGATAAACAAAAAAGGTAAAATCCAAACACATAAACAGAAAATAGAAACAAACAATGTACCAAAATAAAAATAAAAAAAGGAAATCAAAATAAAAAATTGAAGGCCATAACAAAAAATGAGCGAAAATAAAAACTAAAGTAAGAGTCGGAATAAAATTATATAACGGGCTGGCTGCGTGGCTCAGCGGTATCGTTATCGCTTGCTGTGTCCAAGGTTGCATGTTCGAATCCTGGCGCAGTCAATCGGCATTTGAGCGTGCACGAATGCGAGGGAGCGTGGCAGTTGATGTACTGGCACGTTACAGCTCCCCTTGGGGGTAAAATCTGGCTCCCCGGCGTCTGTA
The DNA here is from genome assembly GCA_946902985.2 of Meconema thalassinum. Taxonomy (NCBI): domain Eukaryota; kingdom Metazoa; phylum Arthropoda; class Insecta; order Orthoptera; family Tettigoniidae; genus Meconema; species Meconema thalassinum. Next base: position 72,594,801 of record OX336397.1, read on the forward strand.
AAAGCCACAGTAGTTAAAGGGTGCGTAAAACCAGTAATATTATTATTAAAATATGAAACAGACACATAGCCAACATACAGTATCGTTTGAAAAAAAAAAAAAAAAAAAAAAAAAAAACGTTCTGCCCTGTAATATGTCAAATGTATGAATGACGACCAACACATTGAGCTCACACCGGTTGATTGTTTTTCTGCGTCGATACGCTGTTTTAAGCCATAAAACATTTATGGCCTAGCACATTATTTATGCATTATGTTTCAAGAAACTTGGGACGGAAAAACACACTGAGCCCTTATCAAGGAGTTACTTATGCTTACATGCCTGAACAATATTGGGACTGAGTTTTTATTAGCCTACTTTCGATTTTTGAAAAAAAAATGAAAGGAAACTTATGAGATCTACACAGGGCCAAAAATTGTGTGTGTGTGTGTGTGTGTGAGTGTGTGTGTGTACTCGGAATTTCTGTCCCCCCCCCCTATCAATTCGAACACGGTGAAACCGAATTAAACGAAATTTGTTTTAGAGGTAGCACTATCAAGGGACACCTCAGTGTCATATTTTATATCGCCGCCATCTTGAAGAAAACGTAATGACGGCCACACAAATGTTAAAAGCTTAAATCAAATTACGACCAACCTAATCATCTGATCTCTACCCAATTTTGCAACATTATACCTTTATGTATGAAGAATCTTGTGACTAAGCTACAAGGTCATCAACCCAAAACTTTGCAGATGGCGGCCATGTATGTGTGCAAATTGATTCCTACTATCTATTGAAACACGGTTAAACCGAAATGAACAAATTTTGGTACAGAGGTAGCACTAGCAAAGGGCACTTCAGTGTCATGTTATATATAGCCGCCATCTTGACGAAAACGTAATGGTGGCCACCCAAATGTTAAAAGATAAAATCAAATTACGACCAACCTAATCATCATTTTGCAACAACATACCTTTATGTGAGAAGCGTCCTTTTCCCAAGCTACAAGATCATCAGTCCAATAGTTTGCATATGGCGGCCATGTATGTGTGCAAATCGATTTCCCCTATCAATTCAAATACGGTAAAACCGAATTGAATGAAATTTGGTATAGAGGTAGCACTAGCAAAGGGCACCTCATATTCATGTTTAATATCCGTATAGCACGTTGTATTTCAAGAAGCTACTACAACCAACATTCAATTATACTCTTGAAAAGAACAAAGAGTGATAACAATACCCATGCATTTAGGTGAAAGTAGGCTATATGTTCTTTACTGAACATCTTGTTTTTTCTTGTCATTATTAGTGGATTTTGGAACTTGATTTTCACGACTATATTGATGGGCAGAGGCCGGGTGTTTAGGAATTAACAGGATAGCCTAGAACTTAATATGGGCAGTTTTGTTCAGGTATGGTGAAGGAAAGAAGGTCAATGTAACAAAATTGGATTTAAGTATCTGTGAAGCGGCTTCGGTGGCGTAGTTGGTAGCATGATGAATTTCTATGCCCAACATCGCGGGTTCAAACCCGGTTGAAGTCGTCGAAATTTTAAGAGTGTTAAATCTTTCAGTATGCCTTCCTTCGGAGGGGAATTAAAGCCGTTGGGCCAATGTCATAGATTTATGACACGTAAAAGAACCTACCACTACAATTAATAGTGTAGAGCAAAATTTGTACGATATATTTGGCTACTTGGAAACGCTCTATCAATTTCCAACGTTCGCCGCTAGGTGTTAGTGACAGTAGCATCTGTTGCCAAACTTGAAATTACTTGAAATTCAACTTGTTGGGAGCCCTCAAGCGTTCAATCAAAAATGCCCAGCTATGTCCATTGGCTGCAAATCATATATAATTTCCTTAAAATGCTGGCTTATTTTACGACGAATGAATGATCGTGTGGCCACCGGAGAGGACGAGTGCAGGTCTTTCTAGTTGACGCCTGTGGGCGACCTGCGCGTCGTAATGAGGATGAAGTGATGGTGAATACGTCATATACACCTAGTCCCCGAGCCACGGGAATTAACCCCAGGAGATTAAAATCCCTGTTGGATAGACCGAGAATCGAACCCAGGGTACTTCGGGCCAAAGCCTACTGTCGACCAAAATTTCATGAGCACTCGAGTTTGAATGTTGTTTGTGAAGTAACCAATAGACCTACAGAAAATCCAATAACATCACAATTTTCGTCGTTCTGTTTTACATTAGTTCATGTAGGTTTGGATTTTTAAAATGTATATTTTAATATTTTTATCGCAGTTGGAACACAAAAAGTGCCCGTTTTTAAGCGTCATGGCGCGCCTCGCTCGGAAGTGATGGGCTCCATCTCAACAACGCTGTACAGCATTCCCCGGAGTGGCTAGCTGGTGAACCATGTATAATTTCCCCGTACAAATACAAACCAATATAAAATACGTGAATTAATTTACGTATTTCACAATCATACAGCATGCCTTTTTGATGTATAAGGATTACAACGCGACCAAGAACTACACTTTCCAGCCACCCCGAGCCGAGAAAAAGGTTACCTTACCAAAATAAGAAACAACTTGTTTCCTGAACATACAAATTGTTGAAATTAATAAACCAGTTATAAAACATCCCAATGCCTACTGTGTTAAAATTTGAATTTCATCTGATGACGGGTTTGTGAGATAATAATTCTTAAATGTGACACATGGCTCAAACACGCTTAAAAACGGGCACTTTTTGTGTTCCAACTGCGATAAAAAATATAAAAATATAAATTAAAAAGTCCAACCCTACATGAACTAACGTAAAATAGAGCGACAAAAATGATAATGTTATTCGATTTTCTGTAGGTCTATTGGTTAATTCACAAACAACCTTCACACTCGAGTGGACATAATATTTTGGTCGACAGTAGTGCGCTAACCATTTATTCACGGAGCTGGAATATTTTATGATGATTTCGACTTTCATGTTCTACCCTTGGCCCCTGTAAAGGGTACACAATTCTAAACTTTAGTTTTGAAGATAACAGCAGGGTTTAACTTATATCTTGAGTTTTAATACATTTCGATGTTGACACTAAGTCATATATGTATTCCAAAGTTGAAGCAAGTTACTTCATATGTTTTGCTTACAGCGCCTCATGTCTACATCCGGCGAGCCACGCAAGACACCAGTGCTGATGTATACACAAACACACACACACACTCACACATTTCATGCTGCGTTACGTACGAGTTCCGACACACCAGCTGGAAGCTACAGAAATATGAATATAAATCATTTGTCAAACAAGACTTTGTAGACCTCTCTCGGCCTCTCACCATCCCAACTGCTTCCTCCATCTGATATCCACTAAAATATACTCAATTTACGAACAAGAATAGGATGAGAAATTTTGACTACTAACTGAAATAAAATTAAACAATTAGTTCAGTGCAAACTAAATAGTCTATTTTCATATATCATATTGGTCTCTTCAATTAAAAATCCACAGTTCAGGCAAGTAACTCAACATCTTTTAACCCCTTATAGATAAAGCCCTGCGCGGAGCGGATATCCGAGGATAAACCCGCGGATATCCGCAAATATTTTCGCCATGCGGATATAGTTTGCATTGCTGTGCGGATAGCGGATAACGTTTCGAGTAAATTTGTGGATAGTTTTTAGAATACAAACTTACGATAATATTACATATTTGATATGCCAATCTACAGATTCATGCTTAAAAGAGGAATACTCCTATAGCCTATTGCGTACGAAATATTCAGGCACGTATTGCACTTATACACGAGAAGATTATTTAACTCATATGCTTTCAACTACATTTTATTAAGTACCGTATGTTTGTAGTAGATGGTCTTGACATCTCATCATCATCAATTCTCACTGCCGTTATTTTATACGTACGAGATATAATGCTGTCAATAAGCTTGTTAGTTCATCGTGGTGACATCATTACCATTCCTCAAGTGAGCTACTTCGCCATCTAAGCTATCCTGGAAGATCTGGTTCCAGGTTTATCTGTAGATTTATTTCCAACTTGGCACTGAAGCACGTGGGCTGTGATATTGCAACGGAGATTTATGACATCAACTACGAACATGGATGGGTCAAGAAGCAGAACATGGATGGGTCAAGAAGCAAAAGGATGATGACTGACTTGGAATTTCCGGCCCTTTCTGCAAGCGTAAAGAGAAGTTCTACCGCGACCGTGAGTATGAACATTATTTCACCCACATGGATAAACTATCTATTAAAATAAAACAAGGTGAATGTTCAATAGCGCGTGACACAAAGCTCAAGTCAACGGGGTCAAGGAACCAGAAGTGTCATCCAACTTGAAGTCCCTTGCAATGAAGCAAATTGTCAGGAACGACTTTCTCCTCAAATGCCTAAATGTGCTGGCTTAACCCTTTATGCTTTATCTAATAAATTAAACATAATGTTGGAATATCAGCGGATTTGGATAAAAGTCATAACGATGAGGGGCGGATGCGGATAACAGTCGTGCGGATGCGGGGCGGATGCGGGGCGGATGCGGGGCGGATGCGGATAACAGTCGTGCGGATGCGGGGCGGATGGGGATAACAGTCGTGCGGATGCGGGGCGGATGCGGATAACGGTCGTGCAGATGCGGGGCAGATGCGGATAACGTTTTGTTTATCCGCGCAGGGCTCTACGTATAGAGCAGAATAGTACTATATATTGACAATAATTTTAATTAGGCTATAATAATTAAATTAAAATAAAATATATTTATAGCCTAATTATAGTTATTGTCAATTTTAATTTTTGTTTTCTTAAACATTTTATTGTTCATAATTACTTTTATAAATTTACAATTAAGATGGTAAATATATTAGAAATTTCATTTTTAAAAGCTTATTTATTTTCAAAATGTAGAGGCATATTAAGCATTATTATACAATTAACAAGTAGTTCCGTGAAGAACTATACAGCCTATTTTCATATATCCTACTTATGAAAGGAAGGAAGGAAGATTGTAGTTTTACGTGACCGTGAATCTTGTGATTATAAGCCACGGGACCTCCTTTTTACGTGGAATCCGAACCACAGGACATGGCATTTCACTTCGAAAATCTCACATGCATTGACCGGGAATCGAACCCGGACCGCCTTGGTGAGAGGCATACAGCTAGACCGCTGAGCCACCACGCCCCTATCCTACTTATGTTAACTGCCACTATCAACATACAAAATTTCAGTTTGATTGCTGTAATAGATTCGTAGATATTGAGAACCGACTAAATATTTCGGATGGTCGCCATGTTGGATTTTATAAATGTAGGTCCTAGAGTTATGTACTGTTACATGAAGATTATTCTGTAAGTGTAGCTTTCAAACTTCAATCGCATGATTAGGACACAAGAAGTAACAAGGAGATTTTAAAATTTCGCACAGCTGCCATCTTGTGGTTATGGAAACAATTGAAATAAATTAGATGCCAGTGGATTAACATTCGTATAAGGATTTACTGTACCAAGTTTCACTGCACTCTGATGGTTAAATTGCGAGAATCGTCCATGTGAATATTTATACTTCGCGTCGCCGCCATGTTGGATTTGTGATCACCAGGTTATTTAAAGTCCTATAGGTGAACTTATGTTCATAGCCCCCTATGAACTTAAAAATGAGTTTGATTGCTATAATAGATTCGTAGATATTCAGAGCCGTCTAAATATTTCGGAAGGCCGCCATGTTGGATTGTTATATGTATAGGCAATAGAGTCATGTACCATTAAAGGAAAATTATTGCGTAGGTTCATTATTCAAACTTTCACTTCGATCGCATGATTACGACACAAGAAATAAAACATAATTTTAAAATTTGCACAGCCGCCATATTGAGGTTATGTAATCAATTGAACTAAATTAGATACCAGTGCATTACAATGTGTATAAACATTTCCTGTACCAGATTTTATTGCGTTTGGAACATTAAATCGCGAGAAGGTCTATTAAAATTTTCAAATTCGTTTGGCGGCCACGTTCGTTTTGTAGTTAACCGGTTTTTGAAAGTCTTATAGATGAACTTCCAGTAGTGCCCTTTATCTCCGTGCAAAATTTTAGGGTGATACCGCTAATAGTTTCAGAGATATAGAATGCCGGTGAAATATTTCGCACATCCGCCATCTTGTGGTTATGTAAACAATTGAACGAAGTATTATGTCGTTGCATTAAAATGTGTATAAACATATACTGTACCAAGTGTTACTGCGTTTGGTTGGTTAAATCGCGAGAAACATCTATTTAAAAGTCGCAAATTCGCGTGGCCGCCATGTTGGTTTTGTAGTTACACGTTTTTCAAAAGTCACATAGATGAACTTCTAGTAGTTCACTTTATCACCGTAAAAAAATCCAGGATGATATCGGGAATAGTTTCGGAGATATTGAATGCTGGTGAAATATTTCGCACAGCCGCCATGTTGGATTGGCTAGAAGTAACAAAATTTGACGAGCACGGTCGGGGTCGCCCGGAATAGTGCTATGTACTTACCGAGTTTCATTGAAATCGCTCCAGCCGTTTAGAATTTATTAGGGACACACACACACACACACACACTCCTCACACACGCACACACACACACACACACACACGGACAAAAGGTGATCTCATAAGCCTATTTTTTCAAAGTTGAAAATAGGCTAAAAACTAAAGAATACTAGGACAATGAAAATTAAAACTAAGAATGCATTATTTTGTTATAATTCCTTGCGGACTCCCACCACCACCCAGCACAAAAACAAGGAATTATAACAACTCTAGCCAAAAGAGCGGAACGTATTTGTGAGGCATCAACTCTTCAGGAAGAGTTACATGCCTTACAAACCATGTTTAAGGGTAATGGCTATAATGAATCCACTATATATAGGTCCCTACATCCCAGAAGGAGGGATAGACAACCTTCTCAGAGCTCCGACGTGAGAGGAACTGCTTACCTCCCTTATATTCACAACACCACTGACCGCGTTGCTAAGATTCTCCGCAAGCACAAGATAAAAACAGTTTTCGGCACTATGACGAAAATTGGTCAACGTTTAGCATTAAACAAAGATAAATTGTCCCCAATACTACAACCTGGGTGTATGAAGTCCCATGTACTTGCGGAAAAGTCTACATTGGACAAACAAAACGATCCATTGCCACTCGCATCAAAGAGCATCAAAGGAACATCCGTCTAAACCCTGTCTTCAGGGCACGATGTATGTTTCAAGGATGCTCATGCGCTTGCCCTTGTTAAGCACAACTGGTCTAGAATTATAAGGGAGGCAGTTGAAATTCGTAAAAATCCCAATAATTTTAACAGAGACACTGGTTATCAGCTAAGTGACACTTGGCTACCAGTTATTAAGGATCTAGGGAGATAGTTCCTCTCAGTCTCTCTGTTCTTCACATATTTAAAATTGTACATTTTCCCTCTAGGGCTCAGAGCCTGGATTTGATCTCCTTTGTTCGTCACTGGAGGAGTTTCCATCTGTTTTTTCGCCGTTGACTGTATGACGTTAGGTATCGTTCAGCTAGTATTCCCTTTTGTCTATGTTTCCTTATATCCATCTAACCCTCCCACCTCCCCCCCCCTCCTCATTCTTCGAGGTGTTTCTATATTTTCACACCGCCCCCTTTACCTTCTTGTTACTTACTACTCTGTCCACCGTTCCACCATGGTCCATACAGTTATTTCTGGCAGCTGCTCTCTGGTGACGAACAGAGGAATTTATCTATATTTTTTGTAATCTCATTGATATACTTTCTTTGGCCACATTGTTTATTTCCATTGAAAAAGGAGGCAAGGTTTCTCCGAAACGTATGGTTTAAATTAAAAATACACACGGCATTAGCCCAAAAGCATGAATTATTTATATTATTAGACTACTTGGAGTAGGCTATACGGGACTTGGAGCACAGCAAGTGCAGAGTTTGACGTTTTACTAATAGGCTCAGAATTGTGGGAGGTGCTCCGTGGAGCCACGTCAATCTTTCTGACCTCGTTATGTCGTCTGGAGGAGGTTGGGGGCTTGAATAATGACCAGGTTATTCCCCGACTGAGAATGGAAATGAGAATGGGACGGGAAGATCCCAAGGAAAATCATTGATTACTCGTGATTGGAGTAACGAAATGACATGAGAGTTGCGCACAGGTGAATCTTTAGCCAGGAGGCTAATTTTAGAGCCTTTAATATGCGAAATTGATGCATATTTAATGGAGTGCGGAAGGACAGAAGACTATGGTTGTTCGCAGCTGGATTTGAGGATGTTGCCAGGGATTCCCAGTGAGGTAGCGTCCCCACGCTATGGAGAAAGGAATTAATATTAATTAATTGGCCGAGCGATTCTTCAGCACGCAGATAGTTCTGGGATCAGAGAAGAAAAAGGAACCCGATGAACATGGTTTCGAGACCAGAATCATGCTGGGAGAGGAGTCGAGTTAACGCGGGAAAATTTCGTTCTACTTTTTGTGTGAATCCAATATAAGGGAGTCGACCCTTGGCAGAGCACCCCAGTTGGAGCCAGTCTTACGCAGTTTACACAGTTGGTCAGGAGAGTCGCAGACAGTCGTCAAGGCGGAACGTATGTCGGTCAGGCTCATGAAAGGACGCCCGAACAAAGACTTGTACATTTGAGTGAAGCATTTAGTAAGCTTTCATTAATAATAGTCGTGCTGCAGGTATAGTCAGCAATACGAACAATAGTGTGTTCACTTAGGAAGCAACGTGTGAGATACGTTGCAGAACTATTGTAAATAATAATTTGTGTAAAGTTATGGACAGTGTAAAGCGCAATGTATAATATAGTGACTGATCATACAGGTCTAATGACGTTGGAATGCGCAGGGAGAAACTTTACGAAGCATTTGGTAATGTCTTAAGAATACCAGATAATAACGCTCAGGACGGAAGTTAGCATATTTATGCAAAGCAGGAAGCTTACCATAGGAGTGTGGATAAACTGTTGGTGAATTCCTAGGGCAGTTGAACCAGACTTTCAATCAGGAGTTGGTAGGAGCACGGGAGATGCCGTCGACACCTGCAATTTTGATATATTTGCTAGGGAATGTCAACCAATGAAAAGTGTACAAAGTGACGTGTGTTATGTATAAAGCATATGTGAAATATCTTTTAAATTAATGGTTTAATAAGTGTTATAAAGTGTCATGTGGTTTGGAAGCAATAGCTTCTTTATAGAAATGCAAAGTGTCGTGTGGTTAGCGGAAGATATGTATCATAAAATGTGTGTATTCAAGATGCAAATGTCACGCTAAACCTGCATATGGCAGGCGACCCGGAGGAATATGAGTGGGTGGAGCCACCATGAAGAGCTTATATATGTGAGTACCCCACAAATTATGGTTTAGTAGAGGTATAGGCCACAGCATGTTATGTGATTTCAGAGTTATAAAGATGCCAGTAAGAATCAGATTAGGAGATAGACTCTCCAGGTTTAATCATTTTTGTGTTGATTTTCATAGAGTTGAGATGTTAATTTGCATCAGTAAGTGGATTAATCGTTACCACTATTAATTAAAAATGGCAATCAGTTATGTAAATGAAACGAACACGGTTGTTCGGATTTTTGAGATGTTTAGTTGTGTCGGATTTTGGTAATTCATGTCAGTGAGAATAATAATAATGATAATAATGAATAAAATAAAGGTATGAATGAACGCATCAGGTAAAATGTTGTAAGCAAGAAGTAGTTACGCTAATTGCAAGACTTCTCGATCCAAGCAGTAAGATTATACAGTAAGATTACATTAAGGGATTAAGAAAAGAGTTTATATCAGAATATAATGTAGTAATGGGAATATAATTATGCCAGGAATGGAAGAGCTTTTAGTGAATTGAATTTGCAGCTTATGTGAGAAGCTTATAGAGTAATTGATAGATTTCTCTTAATATTACAGGACGAAGGTCGTAACATTAGGTCATGAACCAGGTGGTCTATTCGACGTATGAAATCTCGTATGCCGTGGGCATAATCGGAGATATGCTTTGTGCCAGAGTATTTAGTGTTTGGACCCTAACTCTGATGATGGATATGGAATGTTCCGGGTTGGAATCCCGTGATAGGTGAGAGGCAAACGTTGGACACCTCCACTCTATCTGATTCCCCGAGAACTTATGATTTAATTGATTCGGCTCGTTGAAGCGAATCATATTACGGCAGCATGTTATGGACTGACTGCAGCATTTATTGAAGGCACCGGTTACCTACTAGACCAATGTTTTATGAACCTCGTACCTTCATGTTGAAATGGGCCTTGTGGTGCCAATTATTATTATCCTCGGGGTAGGAGTAAATGTAAAGCTCATTCAATACCTGTGTGCATAATATTCAGTTAAAATCCATTGGGATATGTGTGTCATTAGGACAACAGTATTTGTCTGGTAAAATCTTATACTGCTTGGTGAAGGTAGCCTTTAGACGGGAAGCGAGGGTCGAGCTAATGTTGGTACCCCATTCCACTTCTATTGTATACAGGCCGCTGGGGTAGAGGGTCTGGACGGTCATGCGAACCGTGAAAGCAAGTTTGAAAAGAACAGATTTTAGACCCTGTTAATGACATGAAATGAAATATTGTTATATTGAGTAATGAAGCCATGTGGTTTAAGAACACATTGATAATTATAGATCACCCTGATGGTTCATGATTTTAGCTATCTAACGAATGGTTAGACGTTGCATTTGTACTGTCACTGACAACTTTTTCTGAAGTTGGTTACTAGATTCCACAGGCTACGCGCGCAAGGTAGTTTAATTGTACCATCCGACACAGCAATAACTTAACGTTTTTAAGATGAAATCACAAACGGCATGCAGTGGAACTATATAAATTGAGGAAGAGTAGGGGTAGCTTACATAAATATGGAGTTGCACGTTGACTGCTGTGCAACACCAGAATAGGCTAATGCATGTAAAGCATTTGGTGGGAGGAGAAAGATCAAAACACACACGGTACACATAATTGTCAAATTAAGAGGTTTAAGGAATAAGTAATTTTGTGGAATTAAAGAAGTCACAATTGTATGACAGTAGTATCAATGTACAGTTTGTTTCTGAAGTCGTATGTGCATCAGCGCACTAGAGTATTTTTTGAAACTCATATACGGGTAAAGGTTTGAGTTATCATATGATTTTATTGTGATTATATTATGTTCATATTAGTGGATTGTGGAAGTAATTTTTGTTTGCTTTTGTTTTTGATGGTTATGGGAATTGGTTTGTTTGTTTGAAGCCATGAATTGATTACTGAATTAAAGTTTTAGAATAGAGTTGTGCCTTGTCATTGTAGAGTTGATACCTTTTAGCCTCAAATCCAAAATATGCAACTGCTCAATGGGGAGACGGTACACGCCCGAGTAATGATGCTAGCTGGAGGCGGAAGCATATTTTCCATCGAGATTACTCACATGGGTACATGGAAATTGATGTCCTGTACAGTGATTTGAGCTATAGGTATAACTGAAGTCGGTCTAGATCTAGTGCACACAACTCTATTAAAGTAACAATTAACGAAGTAAGGGATGACCGCTCCTAACCCTAGCTAAGCTCCGATACGAACAATATAAATTTTGATAAGCACCTTCTATAAGCATGATACTATTCTATTTATCATGGCGCTGGTAGGTGGGCCGGTTTTAAATGCAGGTCACTAGGCGCAGAGGTGCATTCTCATTATCATGGCCCAGGCAACGTGGGGCAGTATTAATTCTTTATGCAACCGCCTGCGTCAGTGCAATATGAGCGATCTTGGCATTGCACCAACCGGGCATGATACGATTCTCATTATCATGGCGCCCAGATTTCGTGGAGCTTATGGGATTTAGGGAAAACCCATAGATTTTTATGGTATTTCATGGGGAAAACCATAGTAATTGTTTTTTTGCCTCAAACTGTGTTTGAGTGATTTTTGAGTTCAGTAGGCTTTTTATGTAACGCCGAATCTCTCTATTGAGAAGAGGATTACCCAAGGGTATGAGCGCTACATACCAGATCCACAATTTATCATAATATTGACAGGTTTTGTACGACTTTACAATATGTGTACAGTGTTTGATGTTTCTCTTCAAAACATATCCACACATTTTTCCAGGAAGCCTGCCTGCATATCAAAGTATATTATTGTAAAGATGTCTTGCACAGAGGAGATCTTGCAGATCATTGCAGGGTTGAAACAGCATTTTGACGCTGTTAACGAGCAAAATAAGCTGGTAGCTAAGGCTTTCCAGAATGAAATAAACACTCGTTTAGATGCCAATCAGGAGGCAATTAATCATAATCAGAGTGAATTGAATAATCGGTTAGATGCCAATCAGCTGGCAATTAATGCAAATCAGGTTGCAATGAATGACAACCAGGTGGAATTGAATAATCGGTTAGATGCAAATAAGGTTGAATTAAACAATAAGTTAGGTCAAATGCAAGAGGTAATTAAGACCGAAGTAACAGAAACTGTTGTAAGCATTGTATCAGAAATGCAGGTTAAAACAGATAAACGTTTCGAGGCTATAGAAGCCAAGCTCGAAAGTAATTTACAAGCGTGTAAGCATGCTCAGGATGAAACCAACAGTAGGTTAGATGCGTTGTCTAACGACATTAAGGATATTCAGATCCAGAATGAGGCGAATCTCGAACGCCAAGCGAAACAATTTTCAGAGTTTACGAGAACGGTAGATCAGAGGTTAGAGGAGAACGACTCTAAATGGGACCAGAAATTGAAGAGCTATGCTAGAGCAATTAACGGTGATCTAAAGAAACAGGATCAGAATATCTTAGGTCAATGCCAGGAAATAGGTGAAATTAAAGCCGTCGTTAACGAGAGTAAAGAGCTGGTAGGAAATCTGAAGGGTCAGATGTGCAGAGTTCATCAAGAACTGGACCAAGTTCAAAGTGACGCTGTTGTAGTCAACAAAAGGCAAGAGGAGAATAGAGGTGAAATTGTTAAGGTCCAGAAGGAAATGTCAAAGGTCAATGGACACATTCGAGAGGAAATCAAAGGATTGAGAGAAGAACTCGAAGTGAGAGAAGGCCAGATGACAGAGGCAAGCGACAAGACCCTTGCTCAGATTAAAGAAGGTGTAGAGGATGAAATCTCCCATATCAAACAAAGCCTAAAGGAAGACAAGAAGAAAATATTTCAAGTAGCTGAGGAAAATCGAGATAGGCTTACCAGAATCGAGAAGGAGGTAATTACTCGACTGGAAAGAGCGGAGATGCGCCACAATCAAATGGAGACTAGGATAACCGCACAGGAGGAAACCCTTCTGAAAGATCCTAAGTCAAGTGAAGGCAGCATGGAAGATATGAGGAAAACAAGGTGGGCAGACTTACAAACCCAACCTATAATCAGGAATGCTACAGGCCCAGGCGAAAGTCCTTATATGACGCCAGGTGCACCAGTTGCGGCATCAACGCCACATGGAAATGCGATGCACACCCAGGTGATAAACGTAATCAGGGCAAGCGAAGAAAAACCAAGGAAATTCTCAGGTAGCCACTGTAACATGACACCAAAATATTGGTTGAAGGAAGTGACTGAATATCTGAATGATGCACGGATACCGCCAGAGCGCAGGCTACGAGCCATTGAGAAACTAACAGAGGGAGAATGTGCATTATGGTTTCGCAGTTTCCGGTATACTTTCGATACTGTTGAGGAGTTTCGAGAGGCATTTTTGAAGAGATACTGGGATCCAGCGGTCCAACAGAATTTACGGTTGGATTTATATTCAAAAAAATACAGTACTAACAACCCAACGAAGTACGCAGAATTTTTTATATCGCAGATGTGTCGCTTCAAAGAACTGGATCAAAAACCGAGCGAGCTGGAATTATGTATTGCTATCGCCAAGCAGCTTCCATACGAGGTCCAAAGACTGCTAATCTCGGCTAATGCGAAAACTGCTATAGAAATGGAGACAGTTCTTAGACAACTGGACCTCACAACAGCAAATACGATGCGTCAGAGTCGAACCGTGGAACAGGTACACGTGACCAACACGCAGACTGACCAACATCAAGCTCCAAGGAACAACAAAGCTACGAGCACAGAAACATTAGATTCCTACGGACGGCAAGGGAACAGGAACCCAGAAGATGGCAGTCAAAGTACAAAGGGAATGCTAGTAGAGGAGGAAGAGGTCGAAATTCGTGGAATAAGCAGAATACCAGGGGTAGACCGTACCAAAACAATGGAGGTAACAACGGCCAAGACGGCAACAATAGAAATTGGAGACCCCTAGAAAGAAGAAGTAACTTCGATGACGAGGTAGAAGAACGATATCATGCTTCATTGCGATACCTAGAGGAAAGGGGAGATGAGCCCCAAAAACAAGTCCACTGGCAAGAAGTTATGCAGAACAGGACATCGCCAGACAGATATGGAGATGGAGCTAAGAGTTTGGAGCTACAGCGCAGCGAACAGGAGAGAAGAAACTCCAAGGGGACGGGCGCTGAAGAAAAAAAAAACGCCAAAATTAGAACAGTTCGAGACTGAGGGATGGAAGTCTGTTAACATCATCAAGTGGATAGCCAAACCAGAAGAGCTAATCGAGGATACAGGAGGATCACAGGTCATCGTCAAGAGAGAATTGCCTATTATAATCGTAAGAGTGGCAGGATTGAAAATAAGGAGTTTGTTAGACACGGGGTCAACAGTGAGCCTTATGACACAAGCTTTATATAATGAAATAGCCCAGAGAGAGAATATTTTGAAAATACCGATCTCTAGTGTCAAAATAAAAGGGGGTAATTCCAGACAGAACGATGATATGTAAATATCAGGTATTCCTAGATTTACAGATAGGAGGCTCTATTTTCTCACAGAGGTTTCTGTTAGTAAACAAACTGCCTTATAACCTAATTATTGGGGCAGAATTTATAAGGGAATACAGAGTGATAATCGACCTAGCACAGGACAGGGTTATGTTCCATGTGAATGAGGAAGCCGAAGGCTTGGAGGTCGCACTCAATGAGATTGAACCAGGGTCAAGTGAACAAGTATGGCATACATACAGAGACGTGGCGGAGGAAGAAGTGTTAGCTATGGAGCAGTTAGAAGAAGAACTGAAAACACTAGCCACAGACTTGGAAAAAGATCTGGAACCCGAATTGGAAGAATATATTTCGGAAAAACTAGAAGAAGCGAAAATTGGGCTGAAAGAGAAGGAAAATTTAAAGCAATTATTACTGGAACAGAAGGAAGTCTTTGATTCGAGACCTGGTCGTATAAAGAACTTCACTTATGCTTTTCAAGTCAGTGATTGGACACCATTTAGGCAGAAACCCTACCCTATAGCCGAAAAGCATTATGCTAAAGTGAAAGAGGCAATTCAGGAGATGTTGGAGGCCGGTGTTATTGAGAAGACACCTACGCCTTATGTAAGTCCATTGGTAATTGTACCGAAGACAGACGGAACTGTCAGAGTATGTCTGGACCTGAGACATTTAAATTTGAAGGTTATTCCGGAATTTGACCAAGTGCCACCTATTAAAGAGATCCTCAGGAAGTTCAAAGGGAAAACTGTATTCACAAATTTGGACATCACATCCAGTTTCCACCATCTTGAATTAGAGAAGAAAACTAGTCTGTTGACAGGATTCATGTTTGATCAACACACATACACATTTTTAAGGCTACCTTTTGGGTTGAAAACAGCTGGTTCAGCACTGATAAGAGCGTTAGATCGCAATCTATCAGATGATGTGAAGGAGAGTACCATCAGATATGTAGACGACATTCTACTCACGTCAGAATCTCTGGAGGAGCACATGAGAGACCTGAAGAAGTTGCTAGATGACCTTCGAGAAGCTAACTTTAAGGTTAATATCAAGAAATCGCACTTCTGTCAGAGGGAAGTCAAATTCCTAGGGCATGTTATTGATGCAAATGGAGTGAAGCCTAATCAAGATAAATTGGAGGTAATTCGAAATTTCCATCGACCCACGAAAGTAAAGCACGTCCGACAGTATTTGGGAGTAATTGGATTCTTTTCGAACCACTGCCCAAATTATACTACGACAGTAGCACCCCTGCAGGACCTATTGAAGAAAGGCGGCAGATGGAATTGGACGGAGCAATGTCAGGAAGCATTCGTGAGGTCAAAAAAAATGCTTTTGGAATATGTGAAACTGGGATACCCGGATTATACCCAGAAGTTCATCATACAGACGGATGCATCACTTATTGGTATAGGAGCGATGCTATTCCAGGAAAATGTTGACCAGCCTGAAAAGAAAGTTTTTATTGCCTTTATAAGTAGGAGGCTGAAAGCCCATGAGAAAAATTACACGATTACAGAGATAGAGTTGCTCGCAATTTTGTACGCGTTGCAATCATGGCATAAACTCGTGTATGGCTTTCAAATAGTCCTCAGAACAGACCATAAAGCTTTAACATTTTTGTTAAAGACAGACTTGTCTAGCCAGAGATTGACAAGATGGTCCCTGTATATTCAGCAATTTAATGTGGAAATAGAATACTGTCCAGGGAAAGAGAATGTAATACCGGACATATTAAGCCGTTACCCTAGAGAAGAGGAAGCGCTAGCTGTCCAGATTGAGAATCGAGATCAGAAGACGTTGGATGACTTGAGGAATCTTACCAACCTACAACGCGAAGACCCGTGGTTGAAGATGATGATCGATTACTTCGAGGGACGTTTAGCAAGGGGGACTGCAATATACAGGGAGGCAGAGGCATTGGCAACAGATTATGTATGGTTATAATCAGATATTACACAAGTGGGATGATGTAGATCATTCACGTCAAAGGATTGTAATTCCTGCATCTTTGCAGAGGAGATTGGTGTGGCTAGCACACAGAGCATTTGGACATCCAGGGATAGACAAAATTTGTGCTCTGTTGAAAGAAGCATTTACTTGGCCAAAGTTGAGAGAAACGGTGAGAAATGCTATTAGGACATGTGATCTATGCCAAAGGGTAAAGCCAAATCCCTTTTTAATGAGGCAACGACCTATCCCGTTGTTACCGGAGAAGCCAAGGCAGCTATTGAGCATAGACAACTTTGGACCACTGCCTAGAGCACGTAGAGGCAATAGACACATTTTTGTAGCCATGGATGTATTTTCAAAAATGGTGGTATTATGCCCCATACAGAAGACAAGTTCAAAGCAGGTATTGAAACGCCTGAAAGAGAGAGTTATTCCGATTCTTGGGAAGACGGATAACATCCTCTCAGACCACGGAAGTTGCTTCACAAGTGCAGAATTTCGTCGGGAACTGGAGACTCTAGGAATTAGGCAGATTTTATCTACCATTCGCCATCCTGAGGCAAGTCCAGTTGAAAGAGTAAAGAGAGAGATCCAGAAATACATGAAGATCTACTGCTCTGAAGCGAATTGGCGTTGGATTGGATTCCTAGAAGTAATTGAATACTGTATAAATAATACCGTACATGAGGCGACAGGTCAGGTTCCCGTGACTCTACATTTGGATCAGAGACCGGAGAGACCGTGGACTGGTGTCATTCCATTACCAGTAGACGCTCAGCCAGGACGAGAATTGAGGATCCAACGAACCTTCGAATATCTCAAAGCACAGGCGGAGAGACGTCAGAGAAGAAACCGTGCGAAGAGGTATCACAGACCGCTTCTCGTCGGCGAAAGAGTTTTAGTACGAAAACCCGCCAGTTCAGATCCAGAGGCACGGAAGTATAAGAAGTTCATTTTTGCTTACCACGGCCCGTTCGAGGTAATTAGAGACCTACAAAACAATGCATACAGGATAAAGCATTTAGAAACTGGAAACGAGGTCGTTATGAATGCGGCCAATTTAAAAATGTATTATTCGCCAGAAGAATTCGACGAACAAGAAGAAGTATTAACAGCGCACACCCAACTGAACGTGGATAGTGAAGTAAGCCAGGCAGTCAGACCTGAAAGTTCACGCAGCGAGACGGAACGAGCAGCCGACAGCTTTCCCAGTGGAAGGGACATACAGCAAGAATGCCAGTGCCTGCGAGAATTCTACAAAGAAATGGTTGAAGTAGCGAGGGAAGTTGAGGCCATAAATGCGACCCTCTGCGCTGAGAATGAACAGCTTAGAGAGAGCGCAGTGTGGAAGGGGGAGCTGAACTAACCTACTCGCAGCCAGACGAGGTGAAGGACCCCACATGTAAACACAGACAGTGGTAGACAGTCAGCTGGTTACTTATAGAGAGTCATTTGCAATCGACTTCTATAAGTTTTGCAAGGGGAATATGAACCCGAGGGGCTTATGCTGACTGATATCGAACGCGGATCTCAGAGACTGTGATCTCAGTATAAAGGTTCCACCAGGGAACGAACCCGAGGTCTGTGGAGGGAGTTTCATTGTAAAAACCCCTAGAGAGAAGTGTATATTTAATCACTGGTGTGATTTCAGTTGATAATGACATTATTTATTAAAATAATGCAGGGAAATTGAGCAGAATACAGCATTATTAGACTACTTGGAGTAGGCTATACGGGACTTGGAGCACAGCAAGTGCAGAGTTTGACGTTTTACTAATAGGCTCAGAATTGTGGGAGGTGCTCCGTGGAGCCACGTCAATCTTTCTGACCTCGTTATGTCGTCTGGAGGAGGTTGGGGGCTTGAATAATGACCAGGTTATTCCCCGACTGAGAATGGAAATGAGAATGGGACGGGAAGATCCCAAGGAAAATCATTGATTACTCGTGATTGGAGTAACGAAATGACATGAGAGTTGCGCACAGGTGAATCTTTAGCCAGGAGGCTAATTTTAGAGCCTTTAATCTGCGAAATTGACGCATATTTAATGGAGTGCGGAAGGACAGAAGACTATGGTTGTTCGCGGCTGGATTTGAGGATGTTGCCAGGGATTCCCAGTGAGGTAGCGTCCCCACGCTATGGAGAAAGGAATTAATATTAATTAATTGGCCGAGCGATTCTTCTGCACGCAGATAGTTCTGGGATCAGAGAAGAAAAAGGAACCCGATGAACATGGTTTCGAGACCAGAATCATGCTGGGAGAGGAGTCGAGTTAACGCGGGAAAATTTCGTTCTACTTTTTGTGTGAATCCAATATAAGGGAGTCGACCCTTGGCAGAGCACCCCAGTTGGAGCCAGTCTTACGCAGTTTACACAGTTGGTCAGGAGAGTCGCAGACAGTCGTCAAGGCGGAACGTATGTCGGTCAGGCTCATGAAAGGACGCCCGAACAAAGACTTGTACATTTGAGTGAAGCATTTAGTAAGCTTTTATTAATAATAGTCGTGCTGCAGGTATAGTCAGCAATACGAAGAATGGTGTGTTCACTTAGGAAGCAACGTGTGAGATACGTTGCAGAACTATTGTAAATAATAATTTGTGTAAAGTTATGGACAGTGTAAAGCGCAATGTATAATATCGTGACTGATCATACAGGTCTAATTACGCTGGAATGCGCTGGGAGAAACTTTACGAAGCATTTGGTAATGTCTTAAGAATACCAGATAATAACGCTCAGGACGGAAGTTAGCATATTTATGCAAAGCAGGAAGCTTACCGTAGGAGTGTGGATAAACTGTTGGTGAATTCCGAGGGCAGTTGAACCAGACTTTCAATCAGGAGTTGGTAGGAGCACGGGAGATGCCGTCGACACCTGCAATTTTGATATATTTGCTAGGGAATGTCAACCAATGAAAAGTGTACAAAGTGACGTGTGTTATGTATAAAGCATATGTGAAATATCTTTTAAATTAATGGTTTAATAAGTGTTATAAAGTGTCATGTGGTTTGGAAGCAATAGCTTCTTTATAGAAATGCAAAGTGTCGTGTGGTTAGCGGAAGATATGTATCATAAAATGTGTGTATTCAAGATGCAAATGTCACGCTAAACCTGCATATGGCAGGTGACCCGGAGGAATATGAGTGGGTGGAGCCACCATGAAGAGCTTACACTGTATATGTGAGTACCCCACAAATTATGGTTTAGTAGAGGTATAGGCCACTGCATGTTATGTGATTTCAGAGTTATAAAGATGCCAGTAAGAATCAGATTAGGAGATAGACTCTCCAGGTTTAATCATTTTTGTTGATTTTCATAGAGTTGAGATATTAATTTGCATCAGTAAGTGGATTAATCGTTACCACTATTAATTAAAAATGGCAATCAGTTATGTAAATGAAACGAACACGGTTGTTCGGATTTTTGAGATGTTTAGTTGTGTCGGTGAGAATAATAATAATGATAATAATGAATAAAATAAAGGTATCAATGAACACATCAGGTAAAATGTTGTAAGCAAGAAATAGTTACGCTAATTGCAAGACTTCTCGATCTAAGCAGTAAGATTATACAGTAAGATTACATTAAGGGATTAAGAAAAGAGTTTATATCAGAATATATTGTAGTAATGGGAA
This sequence comes from Meconema thalassinum, assembly GCA_946902985.2. NCBI lineage: Eukaryota > Metazoa > Arthropoda > Insecta > Orthoptera > Tettigoniidae > Meconema > Meconema thalassinum. Next base: position 72,615,142 of record OX336397.1, read on the forward strand.
TATAATTATGCCAGGAATGGAAGAGCTTTTAGTGAATTGAATTTGCAGCTTATGTGAGAAGCTTATAGAGTAATTGATAGATATCTCTTAATATTACAGGACGAAGGTCGTAACATTAGGTCAGGAACCAGGTGGTCTATTCGACGTATGAAATCTCGTATGCCGTGGGCATAATCGGAGATATGCTTTGTGCCAGAGTATTTAGTGTTTGGACCCTAACTCTGATGACGGATATGGAATGTTCCGGGTTGGAATCCCGTGATAGGTGAGAGGCAGACGTTGGACACCTCCACTCTATCTGATTCCCCGAGAACTTATGATTTAATTGATTCGGCTCGTTGAAGCGAATCATATTACGGCAGCATGTTATGGACTGACTGCAGCATTTATTGAAGGCACCGGTTACCTACTAGACCAATGTTTTATGAACCTCGTACCTTCATGTTGAAATGGGCCTTGTGGTGCCAATTATTATTATCCTCGGGGTAGGAGTAAATGTAAAGCTCATTCAATACCTGTGTGCATAATATTCAGTTAAAATCCATTGGGATATGTGTGTCATTGGGACAACAGTATTTGTCTGGTAAAATCTTATACTGCTTGGTGAAGGTAGCCTTTAGACGGGAAGCGAGGGTCGAGCTAATGTTGGAACCCCATTCCACTTCTATTGTATACAGGCCGCTCGGTTAGAGGGTCTGGACGGTCATGCGAACCGTGAAAGCAAGTTTGAAAAGAATAGATTTTAGACCCTGTTAATGACATGAAATGAAATATTGTTATATTGAGTAATGAAGCCATGTGGTTTAAGAACACATTGATAATTATAGATCACCCTGATGGTTCATGATTTTAGCTATCTAACGAATGGTTAGACGTTGCATTTGTACTGTCACTGACAACTTTTTCTGAAGTTGGTTACTAGATTCCACAGGCTACGCGCGCAAGGTAGTTTAATTGTACCATCCGACACAGCAATAACTTAACGTTTTTAAGATGAAATCACAAACGGCATGCAGTGGAACTATATAAATAGAGGAAGAGTAGGGGTAGCTTACATAATTATGGAGTTGCACGTTGACTGCTGTGCAACACCAGAATAGGCTAATGCATGTCAAGCATTTGGTGGGAGGAGAAAGATCAAAACACACACGGTACACATAATTGTCAAATTAAGAGGTTTAAGGAATAAGTAATTTTGTGGAATTAAAGAAGTCACAATTGTATGACAGTAGTATCAATGTACAGTTTGTTTCTGAAGTCGTATGTGCATCAGCGCACTAGAGTATTTTGTGAAACTCATATAAGGGTAAAGATTTGAGTTATCATATGATTTTATTGTGATTATATTATGTTCATATTAGTGGATTGTGGAAGTAATTTTTGTTTGCTTTTGTTTTTGATGGTTATGGGGATTGGTTTGTTTGTTTGAAGCCATGAATTGATTACTGAAAAAAGTTTTAGAATAGAGTTGTGCCTTGTCATTGTAGAGTTGATACCTTTTAGCCTCAAATCCAAAATATGCAACTGCTCAATGGGGAGACGGTACACGCCCGAGTCCTGATGCTAGCTGGAGGCGGAAGCATATTTTCCATCGAGATTATTCACATGGGTACATGGAAATTGATGTCCTGTACAGTGATTTGAGCTATAGGTATAACTGAAGTCGGTCTAGATCTAGTGCACACAACTCTATTAAAGTAACAATTAACGAAGTAAGGGATGACCGCTCCTAACCCTAGCTAAGCTCCGATACGAACAATATAAATTTTGATAAGCACCTTCTATAAGCATGATACTATTCTATTTATCATGGCGCTGGTAGGTGGGCCGGTTTTAAATGCAGGTCACTAGGCGCAGAGGTGCATTCTCATTATCATGGCCCAGGCAACGTGGGGCAGTATTAATTCTTTATGGAACCGCCTGCGTCAGTGCAATATGAGCGATCTTGGCATTGCACCAACCGGGCATGATACGATTCTCATTATCATGGCGCCCAGATTTCGTGGAGCTTATGGGATTTAGGGAAAATCCATAGATTGTTTATGGAATTTCATGGGGAAAACCAAAGTAATTGTTTTTTTTTGCCTCAAACTGCGTTTGAGTGATTTTTGAGTTCAGTAGGCTTTTTATGTAACGTAAAATCTCTCTATTGAGAAGAGGATTACCCAAGGGTATGAGCGCTACATACCAGATCCACAATTTATCATAATATTGACAGGTTTTGTACGACTTTACAATATGTGTACAGTGTTTGATGTTTCTCTTCAAAACATATCCACACATTTTTCCAGGAAGCCTGCCTGCATATCAAAGTATATTATTGTAAAGATGTCTTGCACAGAGGAGATCTTGCAGGTCATTGCAGGGTTGAAACAGAATTTTGACGCTGTTAACGAGCAAAATAAGCTGGAAGCTAAGGCTTTCCAGAATGAAATAAACACTCGATTAGATGCCAATCAGGAGGCAATTAATCATAATCAGAGTGAATTGAATAATCGGTTAGATGCCAATCAGCTGGCAATTAATGCAAATCAGGTTGCAATGAATGACAACCAGGTTGAATTGAATAATCGGTTAGATGCAAATAAGGTTGAATTAAACAATAAGTTAGGTCAAATGAAAGAGGTAATTAAGACCGAAGTAACAGAAACTGTTGTAAGCATTGTATCAGAAATGCAGGTTAAAACAGATAAACGTTTCGAGGCTATAGAAGCCAAGCTCGAAAGTAATTTACAAGCGTGTAAGCATGCTCAGGATGAAACCAACAGTAGGTTAGATGCGTTGTCTAACGACATTAAGGATATTCAGATCCAGAATGAGGCGAATCTCGAACGCCAAGCGAAACAATTTTCAGAGTTTACGAGAACGGTAGATCAGAGGTTAGAGGAGAACGACTCTAAATGGGACCAGAAATTGAAGAGCTATGCTAGAGCAATTAACGGTGATCTAAAGAAACAGGATCAGAATATCTTAGGTCAATGCCAGGAAATAGGTGAAATTAAAGCCGTCGTTAACGAGAGTAAAGAGCTGGTAGGAAATCTGAAGGGTCAGATGTGCAGAGTTCATCAAGAACTGGACCAAGTTCAAAGTGACATTGTTGTAGTCAACAAAAGGCAAGAGGAGAATAGAGGTGAAATTGTTAAGGTCCAGAAGGAAATGTCAAAGGTCAATGGACACATTCGAGAGGAAATCAAAGGATTGAGAGAAGAACTCGAAGTGAGAGAAGGCCAGAAGACAGAGGCAAGCGACAAGACCCTTGCTCAGATAAAAGAAGATGTAGAGGATGAAATCTCCCATATCAAACAAAGCCTAAAGGAAGACAAGAAGAAAATATTTCAAGTAGCTGAGGAAAATCGAGATAGGCTTACCAGAATCGAGAAGGAGGTAATTACTCGACTCGAAAGAGCGGAGATGCGCCACAATCAAATGGAGACTAGGATAACCGCACAGGAGAAAACCCTTCTGAAAGATCCTAAGTCAAGTGAAGGCAGCATGGAAGATATGAGGAAAACAAGGTGGGCAGACTTAGAAACCCAACCTATAATCAGGAATGCTACAGGCCCAGGCGAAAGTCCTTATATGACGCCAGGTGCACCAGTTGCAGCATCAACGCCACATGGAAATGCGATGCACACCCAGGTGATAAACGTAATCAGGGCAAGCGAAGAAAAACCAAGGAAATTCTCAGGTAGCCACTGTAACATGACACCAAAATATTGGTTGAAGGAAGTGACTGAATATCTGAATGATGCACGGATACCGCCAGAGCGCAGGCTACGAGCCATTGAGAAACTAACAGAGGGAGAATGTGCATTATGGTTTCGCAGTTTCCGGTATACTTTCGATACTGTTGAGGAGTTTCGAGAGGCATTTTTGAAGAGATACTGGGATCGAGCGGTCCAACAGAATTTACGGTTGGATTTATATTCAAAAAATACAGTACTAACAACCCAACGAAGTACGCAGAATTTTTTATATCGCAGATGTGTCGCTTCAAAGAACTGGATCAAAAACCGAGCGAGCTGGAATTATGTATTGCTATCGCCAAGCAGCTTCCATACGAGGTCCAAAGACTGCTAATCTCGGCTAATGCGAAAACTGCTATAGAAATGGAGACAGTTCTTAGACAACTGGACCTCACAACAGCAAATACGATGCGTCAGAGACGAACCTTGGAACAGGTACACGTGACCAACACGCAGACTGACCAACATCAAGCTCCAAGGAACAACAAAGCTACGAGCACAGAAACATTAGATTCCTACGGACGGCAATGGGAACAGGAACCCAGAAGATGGCAGTCAAAGTACAAAGGGAATGCTAGTAGAGGAGGAAGAGGTCGAAATTCGTGGAATAAGCAGAATACCAGGGGTAGACCGTACCAAAACAATGGAGGTAACAACGGCCAAGAAGGCAACAATAGAAATTGGAGATCCCAAGAAAGAAGAAGTAACTTCGATGACGAGGTAGAAGAACGATATCACGCTTCATTGCGATACCTAGAGGAAAGGGGAGATGAGCCCCAAAAACAACAAGTCCGCTGGCAAGAAGTTATGCAGAACAGGACATCGCCAGACAGATATGGAGATGGAGCTAAGAGTTTGGAGCTACAGCGCAGCGAACAGGAGAGAAGAAACTCCAAGGGGACGGGCGCTGAAGAAAAAAAACGCCAAAATTAGAACAGTTCGAGACTGAGGGATGGAAGTCTGTTAACATCATCAAGTGGATAGCCAAACCAGAAGAGCTAATCGAGGATACAGGAGGATCACAGGTCATGGTCAAGAGAGAATTGCCTATTATAATCGTAAGAGTGGCAGGATTGAAAATAAGGAGTTTGTTAGACACGGGGTCAACAGTGAGCCTTATGACACAAGCTTTATATAATGAAATAGCCCAGAGAGAGAATATTTTGAAAATACCGATCTCTAGTGTCAAAATAAAAGGGGTAATTCCAGACAGAACGATGATATGTAAATATCAGGTATTCCTAGATTTACAGACAGGAGGCTCTATTTTCTCACAGAGTTTTCTGTTAGTAAACAAACTGCCTTATAACCTAATTATTGGGGCAGAATTTATAAGGGAATACAGAGTGATAATCGACCTAGCACAGGACAGGGTTATGTTCCATGTGAATGAGGAAGCCGAAGGCTTGGAGGTCGCACTCAATGAGATTGAACCAGGGTCAAGTGAACAAGTATGGCATACATACAGAGACGTGGCGGAGGAAGAAGTGTTAGCTATGGAGCAGTTAGAAGAAGAACTGAAAACACTAGCCACAGACTTGGAAAAAGATCTGGAACCCGAATTGGAAGAATATATTTCGGAAAAACTAGAAGAAGCGAAAATTGGGCTAAAAGAGAAGGAAAATTTAAAGCAATTATTACTGGAACAGAAGGAAGTCTTTGATTCGAGACCTGGTCGTATAAAGAACTTCACTTATGCTTTTCAAGTCAGTGATTGGACACCATTTAGGCAGAAACCCTACCCTATAGCCGAAAAGCATTATGCTAAAGTGAAAGAGGCAATTCAGGAGATGTTGGAGGCCGGTGTTATTGAGAAGACACCTACGCCTTATGTAAGTCCATTGGTAATTGTACCGAAGACAGACGGAACTGTCAGAGTATGTCTGGACCTGAGACATTTAAATTTGAAGGTTATTCCGGAATTTGACCAAGTGCCACCTATTAAAGAGATCCTCAGGAAGTTCAAAGGGAAAACTGTATTCACAAATTTGGACATCACATCCAGTTTCCACCATCTTGAATTAGAGAAGAAAACTAGTCTGTTGACAGGATTCATGTTTGATCAACACACATACACATTTTTAAGGCTACCTTTCGGGTTGAAAACAGCTGGTTCAGCACTGATAAGAGCGTTAGATCGCAATCTATCAGATGATGTGAAGGAGAGTACCATCAGATATGTAGACGACATTCTACTCACGTCAGAATCTCTGGAGGAGCACATGAGAGACCTGAAGAAGTTGCTAGATGACCTTCGAGAAGCTAACTTTAAGGTTAATATCAAGAAATCGCACTTCTGTCAGAGGGAAGTCAAATTCCTAGGGCATGTTATTGATGCAAATGGAGTGAAGCCTAATCAAGATAAATTGGAGGTAATTCGAAATTTCCATCGACCCACGAAAGTAAAGCACGTCCGACAGTATTTGGGAGTAATTGGATTCTTTTCGAACCACTGCCCAAATTATACTACGACAGTAGCACCCCTGCAGGACCTATTGAAGAAAGGCGGCAGATGGAATTGGACGGAGCAATGTCAGGAAGCATTCGTGAGGTCAAAAAAAATGCTTTTGGAATATGTGAAACTGGGATACCCGGATTATACCCAGAAGTTCATCATACAGACGGATGCATCACTTATTGGTATAGGAGCGATGCTATTCCAGGAAAATGTTGACCAGCCTGAAAAGAAAGTTTTTATTGCCTTTATAAGTAGGAGGCTGAAAGCCCATGAGAAAAATTACACGATTACAGAGATAGAGTTGCTCGCAATTTTGTACGCGTTGCAATCATGGCATAAACTCGTGTATGGCTTTCAAATAGTCCTCAGAACAGACCATAAAGCTTTAACATTTTTGTTAAAGACAGACTTGTCTAGCCAGAGATTGACAAGATGGTCCCTGTATATTCAGCAATTTAATGTGGAAATAGAATACTGTCCAGGGAAAGAGAATGTAATACTGGACATATTAAGCCGTTACCCTCGAGAAGAGGAAGCGCTAGCTGTCCAGATTGAGAATCGAGATCAGAAGACGTTGGATGACTTGAGGAATCTTACCAACCTACAACGCGAAGACCCGTGGTTGAAGATGATGATCGATTACTTCGAGGGACGTTTAGCAAGGGGGACTGCAATATACAGGGAGGCAGAGGCATTGGCAACAGATTATGTATGGTATAATCAGATACTACACAAGTGGGATGATATAGATCATACACGTCAAAGGATTGTGATTCCTGCATCTTTGCAGAGGAGATTGGTGTGGCTAGCACACAGAGCATTTGGACATCCAGGGATAGACAAAATTTGTGCTCTGTTGAAAGAAGCATTTACTTGGCCAAAGTTGAGAGAAACGGTGAGAAATGCTATTAGGACATGTGATCTATGCCAAAGGGTAAAGCCAAATCCCTTTTTAATGAGGCAACGACCTATCCCGTTGTTACCGGAGAAGCCAAGGCAGCTATTGAGCATAGACAACTTTGGACCACTGCCTAGAGCACGTAGAGGCAATAGACACATTTTTGTAGCCATGGATGTATTTTCAAAAATGGTGGTATTATGCCCCATACAGAAGACAAGTTCAAAGCAGGTATTGAAACGCCTGAAAGAGAGAGTTATTCCGATTCTTGGGAAGACGGATAACATCCTCTCAGACCACGGAAGTTGCTTCACAAGTGCAGAATTTCGTCGAGAACTGGAGACTCTAGGAATTAGGCAGATTTTATCTACCATTCGCCATCCTGAGGCAAGTCCAGTTGAAAGAGTAATGAGAGAGATCCAGAAATACATGAAGATCTACTGCTCTGAAGCGAATTGGCGTTGGGTTGAATTCCTAGAAGTAATTGAATACTGTATAAATAATACCGTACATGAGGCGACAGGTCAGGTTCCTGTGACTCTACATTTGGATCAGAGACCGGAGAGACCGTGGACTGGTGTCATTCCATTACCAGTAGACGCTCGGCCAGGACGAGAATTGAGGATCCAACGAACCTTCGAATATCTCAAAGCACAGTCGGAGAGACATCAGAGAAGAAACCGAGCGAAGAGGTATCACAGACCGCTTCTCGTCGGCGAAAGAGTTTTAGTACGAAAACCCGCCAGTTCAGATCCAGAGGCACGGAAGTATAAGAAGTTCATTTTTGCTTACCACGGCCCGTTCGAGGTAATTAGAGACCTACAAAACAATGCATACAGGATAAAGCATTCAGAAACTGGAAACGAGGTCGTTATGAATGCGGCCAATTTAAAAATGTATTATTCGCCAGAAGAATTCGACGAACAAGAAGAAGTATTAACAGCACACACCCAACTGAACGTGGATAGTGAAGTTAGCCAGGCAGTCAGACCTGAACGTTCACGCAGCGAGACGGAACGAGCAGCCGACAGCTTTCCCAGTGGAAGGGACATACAGCAAGAATGCCAGTGCCTGCGAGAATTCTACAAAGAAATGGTTGAAGTAGCGAGGGAAGTTGAGGCCATAAATGCGACCCTCCGCGCTGAGAATGAACAGCTTAGAGAGAGCGCAGTGTGGAAGGGGGAGCTGAACTAACCTACTCGCAGCCAGACGAGGTGAAGGACCCCACATGTAAACACAGACAGTGGTAGACAGTCAGCTGGTTACTTATAGAGAGTCATTTGCAATCGACTTCTATAAGTTTTGCAAGGGGAATATGAACCCGAGGGGCTTATGCTGACTGATATCGAACGCGGATCTCAGAGACTGTGATCTCAGTATAAAGGTTCCACCAGGGAACGAACCCGAGGTCTGTGGAGGGAGTTTCATTGTAAAAACCCCTAGAGAGAAGTGTATATTTAATCACTGGTGTGATTTCAGTTGATAATGACATTATTTATTAAAATAATGCAGGGAAATTGAGCAGAATACAGCATTATTAGACTACTTGGAGTAGGCTATACGGGACTTGGAGCACAGCAAGTGCAGAGTTTGACGTTTTACTAATAGGCTCAGAATTGTGGGAGGTGCTCCGTGGAGCCACGTCAATCTTTCTGACCTCGTTATGTCGTCTGGAGGAGGTTGGGGGCTTGAATAATGACCAGGTTATTCCCCGACTGAGAATGGAAATGAGAATGGGACGGGAAGATCCCAAGGAAAATCATTGATTACTCGTGATTGGAGTAACGAAATGACATGAGAGTTGCGCACAGGTGAATCTTTAGCCAGGAGGCTAATTTTAGAGCCTTTAATCTGCGAAATTGACGCATATTTAATGGAGTGCGGAAGGACAGAAGACTATGGTTGTTCGCGGCTGGATTTGAGGATGTTGCCAGGGATTCCCAGTGAGGTAGCGTCCCCACGCTCTGGAGAAAGGAATTAATATTAATTAATTGGCCGAGCGATTCTTCAGCACGCAGATAGTTCTGGGATCAGAGAAGAAAAAGGAACCCGATGAACATGGTTTCGAGACCAGAATCATGCTGGGAGAGGAGTCGAGTTAACGCGGGAAAATTTCGTTCTACTTTTTGTGTGAATCCAATATAAGGGAGTCGACCCTTGGCAGAGCACCCCAGTTGGAGCCAGTCTTACGCAGTTTACACAGTTGGTCAGGAGAGTCGCAGTCGTCAAGGCGGAACGTATGTCGGTCAGGCTCATGAAAGGACGCCCGAACAAAGACTTGTACATTTGAGTGAAGCATTTAGTAAGCTTTTATTAATAATAGTCGTGCTGCAGGTATAGTCAGCAATACGAAGAATGGTGTGTTCACTTAGGAAGCAACGTGTGAGATACGTTGCAGAACTATTGTAAATAATAATTTGTGTAAAGTTATGGACAGTGTAAAGCGCAATGTATAATATCGTGACTGATCATACAGGTCTAATTACGCTGGAATGCGCTGGGAGAAACTTTACGAAGCATTTGGTAATGTCTTAAGAATACCAGATAATAACGCTCAGGACGGAAGTTAGCATATTTATGCAAAGCAGGAAGCTTACCGTAGGAGTGTGGATAAACTGTTGGTGAATTCCGAGGGCAGTTGAACCAGACTTTCAATCAGGAGTTGGTAGGAGCACGGGAGATGCCGTCGACACCTGCAATTTTGATATCTTTGCTAGGGAATGTCAACCAATGAAAAGTGTACAAAGTGACGTGTGTTATGTATAAAGCATATGTGAAATATCTTTTAAATTAATGGTTTAATAAGTGTTATAAAGTGTCATGTGGTTTGGAAGCAATAGCTTCTTTATAGAAATGCAAAGTGTCGTGTGGTTAGCGGAAGATATGTATCATAAAATGTGTGTATTCAAGATGCAAATGTCACGCTAAACCTGCATATGGCAGGTGACCCGGAGGAATATGAGTGGGTGGAGCCACCATGACGATCTTATACTGTATATGTGAGTACCCCACAAATTATGGTTTAGTAGAGGTATAGGCCACTGCATGTTATGTGATTTCAGAGTTATAAAGATGCCAGTAAGAATCAGATTAGGAGATAGACTCTCCAGGTTTAATCATTTTTTGTTGATTTTCATAGAGTTGAGATATTAATTTGCATCAGTAAGTGGATTAATCGTTACCACTATTAATTAAAAATGGCAATCAGTTATGTAAATGAAACGAACACGGTTGTTCGGATTTTTGAGATGTTTAGTTGTGTCGGTGAGAATAATAATAATGATAATAATGAATAAAATAAAGGTATCAATGAACACATCAGGTAAAATGTTGTAAGCAAGAAATAGTTACGCTAATTGCAAGACTTCTCGATCTAAGCAGTAAGATTATACAGTAAGATTACATTAAGGGATTAAGAAAAGAGTTTATATCAGAATATATTGTAGTAATGGGAATATAATTATGCCAGGAATGGAAGAGCTTTTAGTGAATTGAATTTGCAGCTTATGTGAGAAGCTTATAGAGTAATTGATAGATATCTCTTAATATTACAGGACGAAGGTCGTAACATTAGGTCAGGAACCAGGTGGTCTATTCGACGTATGAAATCTCGTATGCCGTGGGCATAATCGGAGATATGCTTTGTGCCAGAGTATTTAGTGTTTGGACCCTAACTCTGATGACGGATATGGAATGTTCCGGGTTGGAATCCCGTGATAGGTGAGAGGCAGACGTTGGACACCTCCACTCTATCTGATTCCCCGAGAACTTATGATTTAATTGATTCGGCTCGTTGAAGCGAATCATATTACGGCAGCATGTTATGGACTGACTGCAGCATTTATTGAAGGCACCGGTTACCTACTAGACCAATGTTTTATGAACCTCGTACCTTCATGTTGAAATGGGCCTTGTGGTGCCAATTATTATTATCCTCGGGGTAGGAGTAAATGTAAAGCTCATTTAATACCTGTGTGCATAATATTCTGTTAAAATCCATTGGGATATGTGTGTCATTGGGACAACAGTATTTGTCTGGTAAAATCTTATACTGCTTGGTGAAGGTAGCCTTTAGACGGGAAGCGAGGGTCGAGCTAACGTTGGAACCCCATTCCACTTCTATTGTATACAGGCCGCTCGGTTAGAGGGTCTGGACGGTCATGCGAACCGTGAAAGCAAGTTTGAAAAGAATAGATTTTAGACCCTGTTAATGACATGAAATGAAATATTGTTATATTGAGTAATGAAGCCATGTGGTTTAAGAACACATTGATAATTATAGATCACCCTGATGGTTCATGATTTTAGCTATCTAACGAATGGTTAGACGTTGCATTTGTACTGTCACTGACAACTTTTTCTGAAGTTGGTTACTAGATTCCACAGGCTACGCGCGCAAGGTAGTTTAATTGTACCATCCGACACAGCAATAACTTAACGTTTTTAAGATGAAATCACAAACGGCATGCAGTGGAACTATATAAATAGAGGAAGAGTAGGGGTAGCTTACATAATTATGGAGTTGCACGTTGACTGCTGTGCAACACCAGAATAGGCTAATGCATGTCAAGCATTTGGTGGGAGGAGAAAGATCAAAACACACACGGTACACATAATTGTCAAATTAAGAGGTTTAAGGAATAAGTAATTTTGTGGAATTAAAGAAGTCACAATTGTATGACAGTAGTATCAATGTACAGTTTGTTTCTGAAGTCGTATGTGCATCAGCGCACTAGAGTATTTTGTGAAACTCATATAAGGGTAAAGATTTGAGTTATCATATGATTTTATTGTGATTATATTATGTTCATATTAGTGGATTGTGGAAGTAATTTTTGTTTGCTTTTGTTTTTGATGGTTATGGGGATTGGTTTGTTTGTTTGAAGCCATGAATTGATTACTGAATTAAAGTTTTAGAATAGAGTTGTGCCTTGTCATTGTAGAGTTGATACCTTTTAGCCTCAAATCCAAAATATGCAACTGCTCAATGGGGAGACGGTACACGCCCGAGTCCTGATGCTAGCTGGAGGCGGAAGCATATTTTCCATCGAGATTATTCACATGGGTACATGGAAATTGATGTCCTGTACAGTGATTTGAGCTATAGGTATAACTGAAGTCGGTCTAGATCTAGTGCACACAACTCTATTAAAGTAACAATTAACGAAGTAAGGGATGACCGCTCCTAACCCTAGCTAAGCTCCGATACGAACAATATAAATTTTGATAAGCACCTTCTATAAGCATGATACTATTCTATTTATCATGGCGCTGGTAGGTGGGCCGGTTTTAAATGCAGGTCACTAGGCGCAGAGGTGCATTCTCATTATCATGGCCCAGGCAACGTGGGGCAGTATTAATTCTTTATGGAACCGCCTGCGTCAGTGCAATATGAGCGATCTTGGCATTGCACCAACCGGGCATGATACGATTCTCATTATCATGGCGCCCAGATTTCGTGGAGCTTATGGGATTTAGGGAAAATCCATAGATTGTTTATGGAATTTCATGGGGAAAACCAAAGTAATTGTTTTTTTTGCCTCAAACTGCGTTTGAGTGATTTTTGAGTTCAGTAGGCTTTTTATGTAACGTAAAATCTCTCTATTGAGAAGAGGATTACCCAAGGGTATGAGCGCTACATACCAGATCCACAATTTATCATAATATTGACAGGTTTTGTACGACTTTACAATATGTGTACAGTGTTTGATGTTTCTCTTCAAAACATATCCACACATTTTTCCAGGAAGCCTGCCTGCATATCAAAGTATATTATTGTAAAGATGTCTTGCACAGAGGAGATCTTGCAGGTCATTGCAGGGTTGAAACAGAATTTTGACGCTGTTAACGAGCAAAATAAGCTGGAAGCTAAGGCTTTCCAGAATGAAATAAACACTCGATTAGATGCCAATCAGGAGGCAATTAATCATAATCAGAGTGAATTGAATAATCGGTTAGATGCCAATCAGCTGGCAATTAATGCAAATCAGGTTGCAATGAATGACAACCAGGTTGAATTGAATAATCGGTTAGATGCAAATAAGGTTGAATTAAACAATAAGTTAGGTCAAATGAAAGAGGTAATTAAGACCGAAGTAACAGAAACTGTTGTAAGCATTGTATCAGAAATGCAGGTTAAAACAGATAAACGTTTCGAGGCTATAGAAGCCAAGCTCGAAAGTAATTTACAAGCGTGTAAGCATGCTCAGGATGAAACCAACAGTAGGTTAGATGCGTTGTCTAACGACATTAAGGATATTCAGATCCAGAATGAGGCGAATCTCGAACGCCAAGCGAAACAATTTTCAGAGTTTACGAGAACGGTAGATCAGAGGTTAGAGGAGAACGACTCTAAATGGGACCAGAAATTGAAGAGCTATGCTAGAGCAATTAACGGTGATCTAAAGAAACAGGATCAGAATATCTTAGGTCAATGCCAGGAAATAGGTGAAATTAAAGCCGTCGTTAACGAGAGTAAAGAGCTGGTAGGAAATCTGAAGGGTCAGATGTGCAGAGTTCATCAAGAACTGGACCAAGTTCAAAGTGACATTGTTGTAGTCAACAAAAGGCAAGAGGAGAATAGAGGTGAAATTGTTAAGGTCCAGAAGGAAATGTCAAAGGTCAATGGACACATTCGAGAGGAAATCAAAGGATTGAGAGAAGAACTCGAAGTGAGAGAAGGCCAGAAGACAGAGGCAAGCGACAAGACCCTTGCTCAGATAAAAGAAGATGTAGAGGATGAAATCTCCCATATCAAACAAAGCCTAAAGGAAGACAAGAAGAAAATATTTCAAGTAGCTGAGGAAAATCGAGATAGGCTTACCAGAATCGAGAAGGAGGTAATTACTCGACTCGAAAGAGCGGAGATGCGCCACAATCAAATGGAGACTAGGATAACCGCACAGGAGAAAACCCTTCTGAAAGATCCTAAGTCAAGTGAAGGCAGCATGGAAGATATGAGGAAAACAAGGTGGGCAGACTTAGAAACCCAACCTATAATCAGGAATGCTACAGGCCCAGGCGAAAGTCCTTATATGACGCCAGGTGCACCAGTTGCAGCATCAACGCCACATGGAAATGCGATGCACACCCAGGTGATAAACGTAATCAGGGCAAGCGAAGAAAAACCAAGGAAATTCTCAGGTAGCCACTGTAACATGACACCAAAATATTGGTTGAAGGAAGTGACTGAATATCTAAATGATGCACGGATACCGCCAGAGCGCAGGCTACGAGCCATTGAGAAACTAACAGAGGGAGAATGTGCATTATGGTTTCGCAGTTTCCGGTATACTTTCGATACTGTTGAGGAGTTTCGAGAGGCATTTTTGAAGAGATACTGGGATCCAGCGGTCCAACAGAATTTACGGTTGGATTTATATTCAAAAAATACAGTACTAACAACCCAACGAAGTACGCAGAATTTTTTATATCGCAGATGTGTCGCTTCAAAGAACTGGATCAAAAACCGAGCGAGCTGGAATTATGTATTGCTATCGCCAAGCAGCTTCCATACGAGGTCCAAAGACTGCTAATCTCGGCTAATGCGAAAACTGCTATAGAAATGGAGACAGTTCTTAGACAACTGGACCTCACAACAGCAAATACGATGCGTCAGAGTCGAACCTTGGAACAGGTACACGTGACCAACACGCAGACTGACCAACATCAAGCTCCAAGGAACAACAAAGCTACGAGCACAGAAACATTAGATTCCTACGGACGGCAATGGGAACAGGAACCCAGAAGATGGCAGTCAAAGTACAAAGGGAATGCTAGTAGAGGAGGAAGAGGTCGAAATTCGTGGAATAAGCAGAATACCAGGGGTAGACCGTACCAAAACAATGGAGGTAACAACGGCCAAGAAGGCAACAATAGAAATTGGAGATCCCAAGAAAGAAGAAGTAACTTCGATGACGAGGTAGAAGAACGATATCACGCTTCATTGCGATACCTAGAGGAAAGGGGAGATGAGCCCCAAAAACAACAAGTCCGCTGGCAAGAAGTTATGCAGAACAGGACATCGCCAGACAGATATGGAGATGGAGCTAAGAGTTTGGAGCTACAGCGCAGCGAACAGGAGAGAAGAAACTCCAAGGGGACGGGCGCTGAAGAAAAAAAAAACGCCAAAATTAGAACAGTTCGAGACTGAGGGATGGAAGTCTGTTAACATCATCAAGTGGATAGCCAAACCAGAAGAGCTAATCGAGGATACAGGAGGATCACAGGTCATGGTCAAGAGAGAATTGCCTATTATAATCGTAAGAGTGGCAGGATTGAAAATAAGGAGTTTGTTAGACACGGGGTCAACAGTGAGCCTTATGACACAAGCTTTATATAATGAAATAGCCCAGAGAGAGAATATTTTGAAAATACCGATCTCTAGTGTCAAAATAAAAGGGGGTAATTCCAGACAGAACGATGATATGTAAATATCAGGTATTCCTAGATTTACAGATAGGAGGCTCTATTTTCTCACAGAGTTTTCTGTTAGTAAACAAACTGCCTTATAACCTAATTATTGGGGCAGAATTTATAAGGGAATACAGAGTGATAATCGACCTAGCACAGGACAGGGTTATGTTCCATGTGAATGAGGAAGCCGAAGGCTTGGAGGTCGCACTCAATGAGATTGAACCAGGGTCAAGTGAACAAGTATGGCATACATACAGAGACGTGGCGGAGGAAGAAGTGTTAGCTATGGAGCAGTTAGAAGAAGAACTGAAAACACTAGCCACAGACTTGGAAAAAGATCTGGAACCCGAATTGGAAGAATATATTTCGGAAAAACTAGAAGAAGCGAAAATTGGGCTAAAAGAGAAGGAAAATTTAAAGCAATTATTACTGGAACAGAAGGAAGTCTTTGATTCGAGACCTGGTCGTATAAAGAACTTCACTTATGCTTTTCAAGTCAGTGATTGGACACCATTTAGGCAGAAACCCTACCCTATAGCCGAAAAGCATTATGCTAAAGTGAAAGAGGCAATTCAGGAGATGTTGGAGGCCGGTGTTATTGAGAAGACACCTACGCCTTATGTAAGTCCATTGGTAATTGTACCGAAGACAGACGGAACTGTCAGAGTATGTCTGGACCTGAGACATTTAAATTTGAAGGTTATTCCGGAATTTGACCAAGTGCCACCTATTAAAGAGATCCTCAGGAAGTTCAAAGGGAAAACTGTATTCACAAATTTGGACATCACATCCAGTTTCCACCATCTTGAATTAGAGAAGAAAACTAGTCTGTTGACAGGATTCATGTTTGATCAACACACATACACATTTTTAAGGCTACCTTTTGGGTTGAAAACAGCTGGTTCAGCACTGATAAGAGCGTTAGATCGCAATCTATCAGATGATGTGAAGGAGAGTACCATCAGATATGTAGACGACATTCTACTCACGTCAGAATCTCTGGAGGAGCACATGAGAGACCTGAAGAAGTTGCTAGATGACCTTCGAGAAGCTAACTTTAAGGTTAATATCAAGAAATCGCACTTCTGTCAGAGGGAAGTCAAATTCCTAGGGCATGTTATTGATGCAAATGGAGTGAAGCCTAATCAAGATAAATTGGAGGTAATTCGAAATTTCCATCGACCCACGAAAGTAAAGCACGTCCGACAGTATTTGGGAGTAATTGGATTCTTTTCGAACCACTGCCCAAATTATACTACGACAGTAGCACCCCTGCAGGACCTATTGAAGAAAGGCGGCAGATGGAATTGGACGGAGCAATGTCAGGAAGCATTCGTGAGGTCAAAAAAAATGCTTTTGGAATATGTGAAACTGGGATACCCGGATTATACCCAGAAGTTCATCATACAGACGGATGCATCACTTATTGGTATAGGAGCGATGCTATTCCAGGAAAATGTTGACCAGCCTGAAAAGAAAGTTTTTATTGCCTTTATAAGTAGGAGGCTGAAAGCCCATGAGAAAAATTACACGATTACAGAGATAGAGTTGCTCGCAATTTTGTACGCGTTGCAATCATGGCATAAACTCGTGTATGGCTTTCAAATAGTCCTCAGAACAGACCATAAAGCTTTAACATTTTTGTTAAAGACAGCCTTGTCTAGCCAGAGATTGACAAGATGGTCCCTGTATATTCAGCAATTTAATGTGGAAATAGAATACTGTCCAGGGAAAGAGAATGTAATACTGGACATATTAAGCCGTTACCCTCGAGAAGAGGAAGCGCTAGCTGTCCAGATTGAGAATCGAGATCAGAAGACGTTGGATGACTTGAGGAATCTTACCAACCTACAACGCGAAGACCCGTGGTTGAAGATGATGATCGATTACTTCGAGGGACGTTTAGCAAGGGGGACTGCAATATACAGGGAGGCAGAGGCATTGGCAACAGATTATGTATGGTATAATCAGATACTACACAAGTGGGATGATATAGATCATACACGTCAAAGGATTGTGATTCCTGCATCTTTGCAGAGGAGATTGGTGTGGCTAGCACACAGAGCATTTGGACATCCAGGGATAGACAAAATTTGTGCTCTGTTGAAAGAAGCATTTACTTGGCCAAAGTTGAGAGAAACGGTGAGAAATGCTATTAGGACATATGATCTATGCCAAAGGGTGAAGCCAAATCCCTTTTTAATGAGGCAACGACCTATCCCGTTGTTACCGGAGAAGCCAAGGCAGCTATTGAGCATAGACAACTTTGGACCACTGCCTAGAGCACGTAGAGGCAATAGACACATTTTTGTAGCCATGGATGTATTTTCAAAAATGGTGGTATTATGCCCCATACAGAAGACAAGTTCAAAGCAGGTATTGAAACGCCTGAATGAGAGAGTTATTCCGATTCTTGGGAAGACGGATAACATCCTCTCAGACCACGGAAGTTGCTTCACAAGTGCAGAATTTCGTCGAGAACTGGAGACTCTAGGAATTAGGCAGATTTTATCTACCATTCGCCATCCTGAGGCAAGTCCAGTTGAAAGAGTAATGAGAGAGATCCAGAAATACATGAAGATCTACTGCTCTGAAGCGAATTGGCGTTGGGTTGAATTCCTAGAAGTAATTGAATACTGTATAAATAATACCGTACATGAGGCGACAGGTCAGGTTCCCGTGACTCTACATTTGGATCAGAGACCGGAGAGACCGTGGACTGGTGTCATTCCATTACCAGTAGACGCTCGGCCAGGACGAGAATTGAGGATCCAACGAACCTTCGAATATCTCAAAGCACAGTCGGAGAGACATCAGAGAAGAAACCGAGCGAAGAGGTATCACAGACCGCTTCTCGTCGGCGAAAGAGTTTTAGTACGAAAACCCCCAGTTCAGATCCAGAGGCACGGAAGTATAAGAAGTTCATTTTTGCTTACCACGGCCCGTTCGAGGTAATTAGAGACCTACAAAACAATGCATACAGGATAAAGCATTCAGAAACTGGAAACGAGGTCGTTATGAATGCGGCCAATTTAAAAATGTATTATTCGCCAGAAGAATTCGACGAACAAGAAGAAGTATTAACAGCACACACCCAACTGAACGTGGATAGTGAAGTTAGCCAGGCAGTCAGACCTGAACGTTCACGCAGCGAGACGGAACGAGCAGCCGACAGCTTTCCCAGTGGAAGGGACATACAGCAAGAATGCCAGTGCCTGCGAGAATTCTACAAAGAAATGGTTGAAGTAGCGAGGGAAGTTGAGGCCATAAATGCGACCCTCCGCGCTGAGAATGAACAGCTTAGAGAGAGCGCAGTGTGGAAGGGGGAGCTGAACTAACCTACTCGCAGCCAGACGAGGTGAAGGACCCCACATGTAAACACAGACAGTGGTAGACAGTCAGCTGGTTACTTATAGAGAGTCATTTGCAATCGACTTCTATAAGTTTTGCAAGGGGAATATGAACCCGAGGGGCTTATGCTGACTGATATCGAACGCGGATCTCAGAGACTGTGATCTCAGTATAAAGGTTCCACCAGGGAACGAACCCGAGGTCTGTGGAGGGAGTTTCATTGTAAAAACCTCTAGAGAGAAGTGTATATTTAATCACTGGTGTGATTTCAGTTGATAATGACATTATTTATTAAAATAATGCAGGGAAATTGAGCAGAATACAGCATTATTAGACTACTTGGAGTAGGCTATACGGGACTTGGAGCACAGCAAGTGCAGAGTTTGACGTTTTACTAATAGGCTCAGAATTGTGGGAGGTGCTCCGTGGAGCCACGTCAATCTTTCTGACCTCGTTATGTCGTCTGGAGGAGGTTGGGGGCTTGAATAATGACCAGGTTATTCCCCGACTGAGAATGGAAATGAGAATGGGACGGGAAGATCCCAAGGAAAATCATTGATTACTCGTGATTGGAGTAACGAAATGACATGAGAGTTGCGCACAGGTGAATCTTTAGCCAGGAGGCTAATTTTAGAGCCTTTAATCTGCGAAATTGACGCATATTTAATGGAGTGCGGAAGGACAGAAGACTATGGTTGTTCGCGGCTGGATTTGAGGATGTTGCCAGGGATTCCCAGTGAGGTAGCGTCCCCACGCTATGGAGAAAGGAATTAATATTAATTAATTGGCCGAGCGATTCTTCAGCACGCAGATAGTTCTGGGATCAGAGAAGAAAAAGGAACCCGATGAACATGGTTTCGAGACCAGAATCATGCTGGGAGAGGAGTCGAGTTAACGCGGGAAAATTTCGTTCTACTTTTTGTGTGAATCCAATATAAGGGAGTCGACCCTTGGCAGAGCACCCCAGTTGGAGCCAGTCTTACGCAGTTTGCACAGTTGGTCAGGAGAGTCGCAGACAGTCGTCAAGGCGGAACGTATGTCGGTCAGGCTCATGAAAGGACGCCCGAACAAAGACTTGTACATTTGAGTGAAGCATTTAGTAAGCTTTTATTAATAATAGTCGTGCTGCAGGTATAGTCAGCAATACGAACAATGGTGTGTTCACTTAGGAAGCAACGTGTGAGATACGTTGCAGAACTATTGTAAATAATAATTTGTGTAAAGTTATGGACAGTGTAAAGCGCAATGTATAATATCGTGACTGATCATACAGGTCTAATTACGCTGGAATGCGCTGGGAGAAACTTTACGAAGCATTTGGTAATGTCTTAAGAATACCAGATAATAACGCTCAGGACGGAAGTTAGCATATTTATGCAAAGCAGGAAGCTTACCGTAGGAGTGTGGATAAACTGTTGGTGAATTCCGTGGGCAGTTGAACCAGACTTTCAATCAGGAGTTGGTAGGAGCACGGGAGATGCCGTCGACACCTGCAATTTTGATATCTTTGCTAGGGAATGTCAACCAATGAAAAGTGTACAAAGTGACGTGTGTTATGTATAAAGCATATGTGAAATATCTTTTAAATTAATGGTTTAATAAGTGTTATAAAGTGTCATGTGGTTTGGAAGCAATAGCTTCTTTATAGAAATGCAAAGTGTCGTGTGGTTAGCGGAAGATATGTATCATAAAATGTGTGTATTCAAGATGCAAATGTCACGCTAAACCTGCATATGGCAGGTGACCCGGAGGAATATGAGTGGGTGGAGCCACCATGACGAGCTTATACTGTATATGTGAGTACCCCACAAATTATGGTTTAGTAGAGGTATAGGCCACTGCATGTTATGTGATTTCAGAGTTATAAAGATGCCAGTAAGAATCAGATTAGGAGATAGACTCTCCAGGTTTAATCATTTTTGTGTTGATTTTCATAGAGTTGAGATATTAATTTGCATCAGTAAGTGGATTAATCGTTACCACTATTAATTAAAAATGGCAATCAGTTATGTAAATGAAACGAACACGGTTGTTCGGATTTTTGAGATGTTTAGTTGTGTCGGTGAGAATAATAATAATGATAATAATGAATAAAATAAAGGTATCAATGAACACATCAGGTAAAATGTTGTAAGCAAGAAATAGTTACGCTAATTGCAAGACTTCTCGATCTAAGCAGTAAGATTATACAGTAAGATTACATTAAGGGATTAAGAAAAGAGTTTATATCAGAATATATTGTAGTAATGGGAATATAATTATGCCAGGAATGGAAGAGCTTTTAGTGAATTGAATTTGCAGCTTATGTGAGAAGCTTATAGAGTAATTGATAGATATCTCTTAATATTACAGGACGAAGGTCGTAACATTAGGTCAGGAACCAGGTGGTCTATTCGACGTATGAAATCTCGTATGCCGTGGGCATAATCGGAGATATGCTTTGTGCCAGAGTATTTAGTGTTTGGACCCTAACTCTGATGATGGATATGGAATGTTCCGGGTTGGAATCCCGTGATAGGTGAGAGGCAAACGTTGGACACCTCCACTCTATCTGATTCCCCGAGAACTTATGATTTAATTGATTCGGCTCGTTGAAGCGAATCATATTACGGCAGCATGTTATGGACTGACTGCAGCATTTATTGAAGGCACCGGTTACCTACTAGACCAATGTTTTATGAACCTCGTACCTTCATGTTGAAATGGGCCTTGTGGTGCCAATTATTATTATCCTCGGTGTAGGAGTAAATGTAAAGCTCATTCAATACCTGTGTGCATAATATTCAGTTAAAATCCATTGGGATATGTGTGTCATTGGGACAACAGTATTTGTCTGGTAAAATCTTATACTGCTTGGTGAAGGTAGCCTTTAGACGGGAAGCGAGGGTCGAGCTAATGTTGGAACCCCATTCCACTTCTATTGTATACAGGCCGCTCGGGTAGAGGGTCTGGACGGTCATGCGAACCGTGAAAGCAAGTTTGAAAAGAACAGATTTTAGACCCTGTTAATGACATGAAATGAAATATTGTTATATTGAGTAATGAAGCCATGTGGTTTAAGAACACATTGATAATTATAGATCACCCCGATGGTTCATGATTTTAGCTATCTAACGAATGGTTAAACGTTGCATTTGTACTGTCACTGACAACTTTTTCTGAAGTTGGTTATTAGATTCCACAGGCTACGCGCGCAAGGTAGTTTAATTGTACCATCCGACACAGCAATAACTTAACGTTTTTAAGATGAAATCACAAACGGCATGCAGTGGAACTATATAAATAGAGGAAGAGTAGGGGTAGCTTACATAATTATGGAGTTGCACGTTGACTGCTGTGCAACACCAGAATAGGCTAATGCATGTAAAGCATTTGGTGGGAGGAGAAAGATCAAAACACACACGGTACACATAATTGTCAAATTAAGAGGTTTAAGGAATAAGTAATTTTGTGGAATTAAAGAAGTCACAATTGTATGACAGTAGTATCAATGTACAGTTTGTTTCTGAAGTCGTATGTGCATCAGCGCACTAGAGTATTTTGTGAAACTCATATAAGGGTAAAGGTTTGAGTTATCATATGATTTTATTGTGATTATATTATGTTCATATTAGTGGATTGTGGAAGTAATTTTTGTTTGCTTTTGTTTTTGATGGTTATGGGGATTGGTTTGTTTGTTTGAAGCCATGAATTGATTACTGAATTAAAGTTTTAGAATAGAGTTGTGCCTTGTCATTGTAGAGTTGATACCTTTTAGCCTCAAATCCAAAATATGCAACTGCTCAATGGGGAGACGGTACACGCCCGAGTAATGATGCTAGCTGGAGGCGGAAGCATATTTTCCATCGAGATTACTCACATGGGTACAATACATACAGCTTTCATCTAATTTAGAGAGAGGAACAGTATATAAAGTATTTCGTGATTTATTGAAAGGATCATATTCGTGATTTCTTCAACTCTGTGAATCTCAAAAACACGATTCAACAAGAAATAGAAGTCTGAATGGAAAAAAGAAATGTAATATAAACCAATAAATACCGGGGATGAACTACCATGAATGTTATATTGGAAAACAGCGACCAAGAAGGAACAAAATTGGACAGCTGAAAAGAAAGAAGCTGTAAGCAAGAGAATGGAGGAATACTGGAATACTGGATAATTTTGACCTGAACCATGGTTAAATTTTATTATTTATTTAGTCAATTTATCCTCTAGGTTAGTGGTTCCCACGGACTCAGCGAGGGAACTCACCACTACCGCCGCAATGGGCAGTGTCCTGGAGCTTGGAACATGTGGTCGGGAGGGATACAACTGGTGAGGTGGGATCAGCACTTCGCCCAGGCAGCCTCACCTGCAAAGCGAACAGGGGCCTCATGAGGGATGAGAAGGGATGGAAGATTGGGATGGATAGGCTAGGAAGAGGGAAGGAGGCGGCCGTGGCCTTACAGTAGGTACTGCCCCCGTAATTGAATTATGTAGAGACCACGGTGGCTATATTTGAAATTATGATTAGAGTTATGGCTGTCATAGTTATGACGTGGGTAGTCATGACGTAAGCACGGATGACGTATATGTTATGCCAGCAAGCTACTTGAGCTGAGATTCTCAGTGACGTCAGCATTTTAGTCCAGAATGTTCCAAGATGTACGACGCAGTCGCAGGAAACGAGGAATTCTGCTGAGGAAGAAACTATGCTATTGGAGGAGAGGCATGAACCAATGAACGATAGTTTAAAGGAAGACGGAGATTGCTGAAACTATGGTATTTTATGACTTTTTGAATGCAGAATTGTGGAAATCCATTTGCAGTAAAAGCATTGATTTGGAATTTTGGTGAAATTTATTTTCAGTTTTTGAATTTTGAAAATCCGTCATGTATTAACGAAGTTGGAAGTTCTAGCGATGACGTAGTATCACGCTCTGGAAGGGATGGTAACGCCCCTCGAGAAGGTAATAAAAGGGCTTGCGCAGAAGAAAGGAGCCTCTTCTCTTCTCTTCTCTTTCGTTCGCTGATCATTCTGAGATCTAATGCTCAGATCATCGAAGTATTTGTGAAAGTCAGTTTCTTATGCATTCAATATAGTGAGACATCAAAGTGAACAGCAAGTGATAAGAATCGTTTTTATAACACGTGGCGAGGCCACTATGATAACGAGATACAGGTCAAACTAGGTGAAGTTGAAACAGACCTTAGAAAGCTTATACAAGTTTAACTTCAAACAGTTAGCGGTCTCCGATAACATAATTGTATTGTGCAGTACTACATGCAATTATAGAGAAAAGCTGAACAATTTCGACCGTGTACTTCAAAAGATATTAGCTGTTTTATACGACTGGCAAAAGTGATTATCTCGCCACTAGAGAAACACTTTCGTATAAGCCAGAATCAACGCAAGGCTAACGCTGTGAGTGGAGTAGAAAGACTTCAGATTGCTTGCTTACAGAACTATACAGTATAATGGAGCATTTGAATACGGCAGTTTGTTCTACTGACACTACAACTGAAGTGCAAATGGAAGGCTAAGAAGGCTTATTGCAATTGGGACATACTTCATTGGAGTAAGATAGCGACATGGAACTTCGCTAATTGCTATTCCACACAAGCGAACATGCGGTGAATACCATCTACACCCATGTTTCGCAATTAAAGGCTGAATACCATCGAACAGCCATAGAAACAATTTCATACTCTGAATATGAATAATTTCTTCGGAAATTTCTACAAAACGTCATGATGACTGTCTACTGGAACTTCAGGGAATTTTTCAAGAGAGGTCAGGGTAGTCCCGACTCACAATGAAGATTATTGCCGGAAGGATGTCTATTCGTATTCGAGGAGCAGAGCGATTCACGGAGAAGGAAGCAGTTCGATTCTCCGAGGGTGCTGTTTCCTATTTCGAGGATGGAGCTCAGCTTTAACGTGGTGAAATGGATCCATCAGCAGTCTTCTTTGGGGAATTTTCCTCTGGAACGTCAATCGGCAGATAAGGTAGTCGTGAACGTTTATTGTATTTGAGTAACCTAGTAATGTTTGAGCAACCATTTTTCCCATATTTTTTATCCTCATGTATTTTGCCTTATTTTCTTGTTGAGATTCTTATTCTCAGTTCACCTTGTTGAGTTGTGCATTTTTCGACGATTTATTAAGACATTGTTATGTCATGGGCATAGTTAACGATTTTGAATCAGTTGAGACTGATATTTAGAATTTTCAGTAATTAATATTATTTTTGTAGTCACGATTTGACTGTAAGTTAATGATTTTTATGGCAGATTTAAATTCAGACAGCGTGTCACTTTATTAAAGTAATTCTACCCCAGTTTAATTACTTTGAACAATTTTCTGTCATCATCAAGAAGGAAGAACATTTAAATGATTTTAGAGCGTTAAAATCTCTTACGTTATCGACGATCTTGGAAATACTAGTCGTTATTTGTATTGATTGCAACACAGACATTTATCGTCAGTTATGAATGAACATTGCATTATAGACAATTTTGTGAAAGAGTAATGTTAATAATGAATTATTGAATGCATTAAAGTCAAGTACTTTTGTTAGGAGTTTTTCTCAATTAGAGAATTATATAACGATGTTTGCATTCCCCAGTCTAATTGGAGTCTATTCGACTACTTTGCATTTTAGTCGCACCTTTATTTGAAGATAGTATTTTCATACTACAATTTTCTTTTAAGATGTTAGTCTTAAATTTTGATAGACCAGATAGGCGTATATAAGCGTATTCACTATTAAATTTGTTTGTGATTGGCAAGTTTTGACTTCATTTCAGTTCATGAATGAAATCTACGAAGGTTAAATAGAAAAACAGTTTTGAAACAATTTATGATTATAAAATTTTTAAGTGGAACTATGAATGTATAATCGCTAGTGCAGCGCGTGTTGAAAGTCGCTGAGATATAATGCCCTTGAATATGAAGGAAGTTCCCACAGGAATAAATGTTAAAGAATTATTTGTGGAAGTTTTGTAAGTGATGTGAAAGTTGTAAATGCCATATAGATTAATATATGATGATTTTGGGCATATTTTTAATGCAGATTGTGCATTAACTTGTTAGCGAAGGATTTTCCGCTGGAGTAAGATTGTTATAGTTCGTTGAAAATTAATCAAGTGATTTACTGTTATAATTAACACGAGTTTTGAAAGAATTTGAGACAAGATTATGAATGAAGGTTGCCGTCACAAATCATTATTAAAAAACTTTATTAAACCGGATTGTGACATTAACATGTATAACTAACCTTCATTGGTCGATTATATTAAACCGGATTATAAATTTATCAACCGAATGAACATGTGGCTAATGTATTTATTAAATTAATAATTTAAACAATTTAAATGTTAATATTGTAAATAATTGTTGTAAATATTTTTGAAAGTAATGTGAAACGAGAGTGATGTTAAAGACGTGCCTATAATATTTTTATTGTCTTTGACAAATATTATAAACAATTTCTAATTGTTATAAATAATTTATGTGATTTTGTTATAAACATTTAAGAGCTACTTAAACATTTGGATTGAAGTTAACAAGTTTAAGAAATTTATGTAATGATCCATTAGGATGTGATCAAAGTACTTGAAAGATTTGCGTAAATATAATGTGAGTTGTCTTGTAAGACATTTAAAAGCTTGAGAGTGCAGGCTGGATTCTTACGTAACATAGCGTGTGAGAAGGGAGTGCATTTGACCAGTATGCGTCAGGCTGGAAGGTAGCCCGCAGCTGTGTCAACATATGGTTTTCAGAGAGTGAGGTCGTACACTCCGGCCTTGCGACTATAAATATCATTCTCTTGTTTATTAAAAGGAAACAAATTGCTCTATATATGTCACACCCTGACGTCCTTTTCCAATCCAATAGTGTTATGAATATTACGGTATTTGGAGCTCTTGGGAGCTAAAAGGTTTAATATCATGTTGTATATAATTTTGCAAGTCCTACTGGAGGACGCAGTCAGATTGACTTGGGCTACTGATAGCCACGTATATTTTGTTGTGTTAGGAAATTCAGACCCTTTATTAGAAATAAAGCTTTTGTACAGTTCAAAGTTCTCGTCTTCGTTTCTGGTTCATTTTTAAATGTCATGGCGGAGATTATTGTGTGAACAGACTTTTAGTGATCCTGTTGTCAACTCAAACCCCGAGATAATTAAGAGGTAAGCAACGGTAAGTATGCACCCCCGTCTATTTTGGTGTGTTCCACAATGATTTCCAGTGAATTTCTGTGCTCTTATCTCGATAGTATCTGTCAGTGCCATTTTCATTGATGTAACTGTGCCGGTGCGATTGATTATTGGCAATCCGATTGAGGGGGCGGATATCTGACAGCCTACTATCCAGGTAAACGGGGACAGAAAGATTGGCGCAGTCAACGTGTGGGGCGTGTTCAACAACACTGGATCACCAGGTTGAACACCAGAAAGATTGGCGATCCAAGAGCGTGGGGCTGAGTCAACAGTAAGATTGAACCTAGTATGTGGGACGAATTCGACAAAACTGGATTACCAGGTTGAAGACTAGAAAGATTGACAAACCTAAAACGTGAGGTTCGATTAGACTCAAATAAAGAGGTTGATTCTTTGTTAGATGTCTAGGCCAATTGTAGTATTTAAGAGTGTGATTATATAGGAATTAAATGTTGTATTGTATTAGGAAAATTACACTCAGAAAAGATCAGATCTTATACAACTTGAGAAAAGTTAAATGGGCAGGAAACTTAGAAAAAATCGCCTATAATCTGGAATCTTATTTTATTTGACCGGCTTATGACACTTTAGTCATATTAAAGATAAAATTAATTATTTGGATTGTAAATGTAAATTATTTGTGTTAGGATATTTTAAAATGAGCCAGAGAAATTTGAACATGTGCTTGAGTTTGTTTCAACATGTAGTATCTTCGAATATTAATTATAAGGTAGTTATAAGTTAGATTTAAGACAGAAAATTGATCAAAAATTATATATGGTGAAAAGTGTTGCTCAAATGTTGTTATTTTGCTCTTTTGATGTATGTCCCTACAGCAATCCATTTTGAATAATAATATTGTAATGGCAGATGAAAGTTTGAAGAAAATGTTAGAGGAGATGTCTGCTAACTTGAAAGCTAGCATAAATAGTAGTATGAAGGAGATGGAAGCGAGGAATACTAGTCGAATGGAGGAGAATGCTAGTAATTTAAATGCAAGAATGGAGGAGAATGCTAGTAATTTAAATGCAAGAATGGAGGAGAATGCTAGTAATTTAAATGCAAGAATGGAGGAGAATGCTAGTAATATGTCTGCTAATTTGAAGGGTATCCAAACTAGTGCTGCTAATTTGGAGGATAATATGTCGCGTTTACAGATTAATACCCTAGGAATTGAAAATACTGTAAGTGACATGCGCACAGACGTGTCTAATGTCCATAAAGATGTATCTATTGTGCATAAAAGTGTTGATGATGTTAAAAATGATGTATCTAAGGTACAGAGGGACCTTACAATGTTAAATCTAGATGTAGCTAATGTCCGAGGGGATATTTCTTGTGCTAGAGCCGAAGTAGTTGTTGTCAAAAACGATGTAGCGACTGTCCAAGACAAGGTCGAGGAAGTCCAGAAAGAAATTCAAAAAGCTAGAACAGATGTATCTAATGTTCAGGTAGACATTAACAATATTCATGCGGATATAAGTGAGGTGCAAAGTGATGTAACTAAGATTCAGGTAGAGGTCAACACAGTTTTCGTAGATATCACTAAAGTCCAAACTGATGTAAATAAAGTCAGGGAAGAAATCGAAAACTCAAAAACTCTTTGTACGCGTAATATAACTGCATTAACGACTAGGTTAGTCGATGAATCGGTTAGAACAACAACGTCTTTAGCAGAGTTGAAGTATGACGTAGAGGTCATGAGAACACAGGTATTAGACCACAATAGAGTATTAAAAGAGGATATCGAAGTAGACATAGCCGAGATGTTAACAGCAAACGTAGCGGTATGGAAAGACGAATGGAATAAGTCAAGTGGGGAACATGTAACCCAAATTCAGGAAAGGATTGAAAGAAAACTTGCCAGTACGCAGATAGAAATTAATAATGAGGTAGTACAGATTAGAAAAGATTTAAGCGTCAGGATAAATTCGCTATCCGAAAAACAAGTTGACGATAGAACACAACTAGATCAGGATATGCAAACTTTAAAATCTACATTAGAGGAACAGATGCATAAAGTTGTCTCGGATGTAAACGAAACGACGAGTAAACTGAAAAATTTGAAGTTAGGAGAGGCTAGTTTAATGGAAAACTACAAGGAAGAGATAGTCAAGAAAGTCTTAACAGAAATCACCGACAAGGATACAGAAGGCTTAGCTTGCGAATTGAAAAGGAAGCATACCAGAAGATGTCACCTAGATCTAGAAGAAAGAGACGTGACTCCTGAAGAACGTGTATCCAGATTCAGAGAGGAGGATGACGAGAGGAATATGGAATCTGAGTGGAATTATCGTGATAGTGGGAAAAACTATCCGGATTCATATCCGAAGAACGTGACGGTCATTAGGAATTTCGAGGACAAACCACAAAAATTCAGTAACACTGATAGTTTGACACCTATAGAGTATGTAAGGAATCTCAAAGATTATTTCATCGAAGCTCACATTCCCAGAGAGAGAGAGATGAAGATTGTAGAGAGATATCTGATTGGAGGACCCCTTGAATGGTTTAGAGCTTTTAGATATACATTCAGCAACTTTGACGAGTTTGCAGAGGCATTAATCAAACGATTTTGGTCCATAGAAGCGCAGAATTCGTTAAGAGCGGAGGTATATTCAAGAAAATACTCAGGTACTCTTCCAACGAGGTACGCTGATTTCTTTACGAGTCAGTTGTCCCGCTTGAGATTTTTGCAACCACCATTGTCCACGGAGCAACTAATAGATGCGATTTCTCGTATGCTGCCAGTTGAGGTGAGGAGACTTATAATTTCGTCCAACATCAGGGATTTATCCAGCATGGATGAATTACTAAGAAGGTTAGACTACACAAGTCCAATGCCTAACGTAGTCCAGAAAGGTCAA
This sequence comes from Meconema thalassinum, assembly GCA_946902985.2. NCBI lineage: Eukaryota > Metazoa > Arthropoda > Insecta > Orthoptera > Tettigoniidae > Meconema > Meconema thalassinum. The sequence continues at coordinate 72,645,083 of OX336397.1, forward strand.
AGGCAAGAGTATAAGGAAATCAATACGGTATACATGGACCAAGTCCAACAAACTGACAAGCCAGAGGAGGAGAAAACTGACAATGTAGGTCCTCACAGGAATAATCAGTTTAGAAATTACAGATCACAAGGTTACCGACCATATCAACAGAGGAGAGGTTGGAACTACAACCGAGGAAACTATAATGGAAGAGGCAGATATTATAACAATAATGGGTATAATCGTAACTATAATAGGAATAACCAAAACCAAAATAGAAACCAGAATACTCAAAGTCAGGTTATGACACCTGAGCAATATCAGCAAAGAGAAAAGGAAAGCCAGCAATACTTAAAAGAATTAAGGGATAAAGAAGCTGACAATCAAAGGAAAAGGCAGGATGTTGTAATCGATCCTGGACCTTCTACGAGCCAGCAGAACTTAGAGAATAGAAACACTGGTCAGAAGAGAAAGTAGAGAGGAATGAATACATTAACCACACACAACCCAGAGTAGAAGAGATAATGATTAAGGAACATAGAGGAAATATCATCCTAGAGTAAGCCAGTAATAATTCAATTTCGTGTTCAAGAGAGTTGAGATACTTGTAACATTGAGTTTAAAAACAATTTGCAACTGTTTTTAAAACGTGGTGGGAGGAGAATGCCCCCGTAATTGAATTATGTAGAGACCACGGTGGCTATATTTGAAATTATGATTAGAGTTATGGCTGTCATAGTTATGACGTGGGTAGTCATGACGTAAGCACGGATGACGTATATGTTATGCCAGCAAGCTACTTGAGCTGAGATTCTCAGTGACGTCAGCATTTTAGTCCAGAATGTTCCAAGATGTACGACGCAGTCGCAGGAAACGAGGAATTCTGCTGAGGAAGAAACTATGCTATTGGAGGAGAGGCATGAACCAATGAACGATAGTTTAAAGGAAGACGGAGATTGCTGAAACTATGGTATTTTATGACTTTTTGAATGCAGAATTGTGGAAATCCATTTGCAGTAAAAGCATTGATTTGGAATTTTGGTGAAATTTATTTTCAGTTTTTGAATTTTGAAAATCCGTCATGTATTAACGAAGTTGGAAGTTTTAGCGATGACGTAGTATCACGCTCTGGAAGGGATGGTAACGCCCCTCGAGAAGGTAATAAAAGGGCTTGCGCAGAAGAAAGGAGCCTCTTCTCTTCTCTTCTCTTTCGTTCGCTGATCATTCTGAGATCTAATGCTCAGATCATCGAAGTATTTGTGAAAGTCAGTTTCTTATGCATTCAATATAGTGAGACATCAAAGTGAACAGCAAGTGATAAGAATCGTTTTTATAACACGTGGCGAGGCCACTATGATAACGAGATACAGGTCAAACTAGGTGAAGTTGAAACAGACCTTAGAAAGCTTATACAAGTTTAACTTCAAACAGTTAGCGGTCTCCGATAACATAATTGTATTGTGCAGTACTACATGCAATTATAGAGAAAAGCTGAACAATTTCGACCGTGTACTTCAAAAGATATTAGCTGTTTTATACGACTGGCAAAAGTGATTATCTCGCCACTAGAGAAACACTTTCGTATAAGCCAGAATCAACGCAAGGCTAACGCTGTGAGTGGAGTAGAAAGACTTCAGATTGCTTGCTTACAGAACTATACAGTATAATGGAGCATTTGAATACGGCAGTTTGTTCTACTGACACTACAACTGAAGTGCAAATGGAAGGCTAAGAAGGCTTATTGCAATTGGGACATACTTCATTGGAGTAAGATAGCGACATGGAACTTCGCTAATTGCTATTCCACACAAGCGAACATGCGGTGAATACCATCTACACCCATGTTTCGCAATTAAAGGCTGAATACCATCGAACAGCCATAGAAACAATTTCATACTCTGAATATGAATAATTTCTTCGGAAATTTCTACAAAACGTCATGATGACTGTCTACTGGAACTTCAGGGAATTTTTCAAGAGAGGTCAGGGTAGTCCCGACTCACAATGAAGATTATTGCCGGAAGGATGTCTATTCGTATTCGAGGAGCAGAGCGATTCACGGAGAAGGAAGCAGTTCGATTCTCCGAGGGTGCTGTTTCCTATTTCGAGGATGGAGCTCAGCTTTAACGTGGTGAAATGGATCCATCAGCAGTCTTCTTTGGGGAATTTTCCTCTGGAACGTCAATCGGCAGATAAGGTAGTCGTGAACGTTTATTGTATTTGAGTAACCTAGTAATGTTTGAGCAACCATTTTTCCCATATTTTTTATCCTCATGTATTTTGCCTTATTTTCTTGTTGAGATTCTTATTCTCAGTTCACCTTGTTGAGTTGTGCATTTTTCGACGATTTATTAAGACATTGTTATGTCATGGGCATAGTTAACGATTTTGAATCAGTTGAGACTGATATTTAGAATTTTCAGTAATTAATATTATTTTTGTAGTCACGATTTGACTGTAAGTTAATGATTTTTATGGCAGATTTAAATTCAGACAGCGTGTCACTTTATTAAAGTAATTCTACCCCAGTTTAATTACTTTGAACAATTTTCTGTCATCATCAAGAAGGAAGAACATTTAAATGATTTTAGAGCGTTAAAATCTTACGTTATCGACGATCTTGGAAATACTAGTCGTTATTTGTATTGATTGCAACACAGACATTTATCGTCAGTTATGAATGAACATTGCATCATAGACAATTTTGTGAAAGAGTAATGTTAATAATGAATTATTGAATGCATTAAAGTCAAGTACTTTTGTTAGGAGTTTTTCTCAATTAGAGAATTATATAACGATGTTTGCATTCCCCAGACTAATTGGATTCTATTCGACTACTTTGCAGTTTAGTCGCACTTTATTTGAAGATAGTATTTTCATACTACAATTTTCTTTTAAGATGTTAATCTTAAATTTTGATAGACCAGATAGGCGTATATAAGCGTATTCACTATTAAATTTGTTTGTGATTGGCAAGTTCTGACTTCATTTCAGTTCATGAATGAAATCTACGAAGGTTAAATAGAAAAACAGTTTTGAAACAAATTATGATTATAAAATTTTTAAGTGGAACTATGAATGTATAATCGCTAGTGCAGCGCGTGTTGAAAATCGCTGAAATATAATGCCCTTGAATATGAAGGAAGTTCCCACAGGAATAAATGTTAAAGAATTATTTGTGGAAGTTTTGTAAGTGATGTGAAAGTTTTAAATGCCATATAGATTAATATATGATGATTTTGGGCATATTTTTAATGCAGATTGTGCATTAACTTGTTAGCGAAGGATTTTCCGCTGGAGTAAGATTATTATAGTTCGTTGAAAATTAATCAAGTGATTTACTGTTATAATTAACACGAGTTTTGAAAGAATTTGAGACAAGATGTTGAATGAAGGTTGCCGTCACAAATCATTATTAAGAACTTTATTAAACCAGATTGTGACACTAATATGTATAACTAACCTTCATTGGTCGATTATATTAAACAGGATTATAAAATTACCAACCGAATGAACATGTGGCTAATGTATTTATTAAATTAATAATTTAAACAATTTAAATGTTAATATTGTAAATAATTGTTGTAAATATTTTGAAAATAATATGAAACGAGAGTGATGTTAAAGGCGTGCTTAGAATATTTTTATTGTCTTTGACAAATATTATAAACAATTTCTAATTGTTATAAATAATTTATGTGATTTTGTTATAAACATTTAAGAGCTATTTAAACATTTGGATTGAAGTTAACAAGTTTAAGAAATTAATGTAATGATCCATTAGGATGTGATCAAAGTACTTGAAAGATTTGCGTAAATATAATGTGAGTTGTCTTGTAAGACATTTAAAGTTTTGAGAGTGCAGGCTGGATTCTTACGTAACATAGCGTGTGAGAAGGGTGCGCATTTGACCGGTATGCAGCAGGCTGGAAGGTAGCCCGCAGCTGTGTCAACATATGGTTTTCAGAGAGTGAGGTCGTACACTCCGGCCTTGCGTCTATAAATATCATTCTCTTGTTTATTAAAAGGAAACAAATGCTCTATATATGTCACACCCTGACGTCCTTTTCCAATCCAATAGTGTTATGAATATTACGGTATTTGGAGCTCTTGGGAGCTAAAATGTTTTATATCATGTTGTATAATAATTTTGCAAGTCCTACTGGAGGACGTAGTCAGATTGACTTGGGCTACTGATAGCCACGTATATTTTGTTGTGTTAGGAAAATCAGACCCTTTATTAGAAATAAAGCTTTTGTACAGTTCAAAGTTCTCGTCTTCGTTTCTGGTTCATTTTTAAATGTCATGGCGGAGATTATTGTGTGAACAGACTTTAGTGATCCTGTTGTCAACTCAAACCCCGAGATAATTAAGAGGTAAGCAACGGTAAGTATGCACCCCCGTCTATTTTGGTGTGTTCCACAATGATTTCCTGTGAATTTCTGTGCTCTTATCTCGATAGTATCTGTCAGTGCCATTTTCATTGATGTAACTGTGCCGGTGCGATTGATAATTGGCAATCCGATTGAGGGGGCGGATATCTGACAGCCTACTATCCAGGTAAACGGGGACAGAAAGATTGGCGCAGTCAACGTGTGGGGCGTGTTCAACAACACTGGATCACCAGGTTGAACACCAGAAAGATTGACAAACCTAAAACGTGAGGTTCGATTAGACTCAAATAAAGAAGTTGATTCTTTGTTAGATGTCTAGGCCAATTGTAGTATTTAAGAGTGTGATTATATAGGAATTAAATGTTGTATTGTATTAGGAAAATTACACTCAGAAAAGATCAGATCTTATACAACTTGAGAAAGGTTAAATGGGCAGGAAACTTAGAAAAATCGCCTATAATCTGGAATCTTATTTTATTTGACCGGCTTATGACACTTCAGTCATATTAAAGATAAAATTAATTATTTGGATTGTACATGTAAATTATTTGTGTTAGGATATTTTAAAATGAGCCAGAGAAATTTGAACATGTGCTTGAGTTTGTTTCAACATGAAGTATCTTCGAATATTAATTATAAGGTAGTTATAAGTTAGATTTAAGACAGAAAATTGATCAAATTTATATATGGTGAAAAGTGTTGCTCAAACGTTGTTATTTTGCTCTTTTGATGTATGTCCCTACAGCAATCCAGTTTGAATAATATTGTAATGGCAGATGAAAGTTTGAAGAAAATGTTAGAGGAGATGTCTGCTAACATGAAGCAGATGATGGAGGAAAATGCTAGTAATTTGTCTGCTAATTTGAATGCAAGGATGGAGGAGAATGCTAGTAATATGTCTGCTAATTTGAATAGTAGTATGAAGGAGATGGAAGCTAGGAATACTAGTCGAATGGAGGAGAATGCTAGTACTTTGTCTGCTAATTTGAAAGCTAGCATGGATGAAAGTTTGAAGGGTATCCAAACTAGTGCTGCTAATTTGGAGGATAATATGTCGCGTTTACAGGTTAATACCCTAGGAATTGAAAATACTGTAAGTGACATCCGCACAAATGTGTCTGATGTTAAAAATGATGTGTCTAAGGTACAGAGGGACCTTACAATGTTAAATCTAGATGTAGCTAATGTCCGAGGGGATATTTCTTGTGCTAGAGCCGAAGTTGTTGTTGTCAAAAACGATGTAGCGACTGTCCAAGACAAGGTCGAGGAAGTCCAGAAAGAAATTCAAAAAGCTAGAACAGATGTATCCAATGTTCAGGTAGACATTAACAACATTCATGCGGATATAACTGAGGTGCAAAGTGATGTAACTAAGATACAGGTAGAGGTCAACACAGTTTTCGTAGATATCACTAAAGTCCAAACTGATGTAAATAAAGTCAGGGAAGAAATCGAAAACTCAAAAACTCTTTGTACGCGTAATATAACTGCATTAACGACTAGGTTAGTCGATGAATCGGTTAGAACAACAACGTCTTTAGCAGAGTTGAAGTATGACGTAGAGGTCATGAGAACACAGGTATTAGACCACAATAGAGTATTAAAAGAGGATATCGAAGTAGACATAGCCGAGATGTTAACAGCAAACGTAGCGGTATGGAAAGACGAGTGGAATAAGTCAAGTGGGGAACATGTAACCCAAATTCAGGAAAGGATTGAAAGAAAACTTGCCAGTACGCAGATAGAAATTAATAATGAGGTAGTACAGATTAGAAAAGATTTAAGCGTCAGGATAAATTCGCTATCCGAAAAACAAGTTGACGATAGAACACAACTAGATCAGGATATGCAAACTTTAAAATCTACATTAGAGGAACAGATGCATAAAGTTGTCTCTGACGTAAATGAAACGACGAGTAAACTGAAAAATTTGAAGTTAGGAGAGGCTAGTTTAATGGAGAACTACAAGGAAGAGATAGTCAAGAAAGTCTTAACAGAAATCACCGACAAGGATACAGAAGGCTTAGCTTGCGAATTGAACAGGAAGCATACCAGAAGATGTCACCTAGATCTAGAAGAAAGAGACGTGACTCCTGAAGAACGTGTATCCAGATTCAGAGAGGAGGATGACGAGAGGAATATGGAATCTGAGTGGAATTATCGAGATAGTGGGAAAAACTATCCGGATTCATATCCGAGGAACGTGACGGTCATTAGGAATTTCGAGGACAAACCACAAAAATTCAGTAACACTGATAGTTTGACACCTATAGAGTATGTAAGGAATCTCAAAGATTATTTCATCGAAGCTCACATTCCCAGAGAGAGAGAGATGAAGATTGTAGAGAGATATCTGATTGGAGGACCCCTTGAATGGTTTAGAGCTTTTAGATATACATTCAGCAACTTTGACGAGTTTGCAGAGGCATTAATCAAACGATTTTGGTCCATAGAAGCGCAGAATTCGTTAAGAGCGGAGGTATATTCAAGAAAATACTCAGGTACTCTTCCAACGAGGTACGCTGATTTCTTTACGAGTCAGTTGTCCCGCTTGAGATTTTTGCAACCACCATTGTCCACGGAGCAACTAATAGATGCGATTTCTCGTATGCTGCCAGTTGAGGTGAGGAGACTTATAATTTCGTCCAACATCAGGGATTTATCCAGCATGGATGAATTACTAAGAAGGTTAGACTACACAAGTCCAATGCCTAACGTAGTCCAGAAAGGTCAAAGGCAAGAGTATAAGGAAATCAATACGGTATACATGGACCAAGTCCAACAAACTGACAAGCCAGAGGAGGAGAAAACTGACAATGTAGGTCCTCACAGGAATAATCAGTTTAGAAATTATAGATCACAAGGTTACCGACCATATCAACAGAGAAGAGGTTGGAACTACAACCGAGGAAACTATAATGGAAGAGGCAGATATTATAACAATAATGGGTATAATCGTAACTATAATAGGAATAACCAAAACCAAAATAGAAACCAGAATACTCAAAGTCAGGTTATGACACCTGAGCAATATCAGCAAAGAGAAAAGGAAAGCCAGCAATACTTAAAAGAATTAAGGGATAAAGAAGCTGACAATCAAAGGAAAAGGCAGGATGTTGTAATCGATCCTGGGCCTTCTACGAGCCAACAGAATTTTGAGGTCGGTAACACAAAAAAAAAAACGCCGATTTCTCAACGTCAGTGAGAACCTGTAAATACATTGCCACACCACACCTGATTACGATTAATGAGATATACGAAGTTACCGATGAAGATTTACTAGAAGAGAGGGGTATTGTTAAAGAGGAAAGACCATGTGCCTTACCGATTATTGCTGTACGGATAGATGGACAGCAGTACAAAGCCCTGATGGATACTGGTGCTATTATTTCCATCATTTCAGAGGAATGTTATCAAAGTCTGCTAAGAGGAGAGAACATGACAGTTCTACCTGTTTCTACCGTCAAAGTGAGAGGGATATTCCAAGATAAGGCAGTGAAATGCAAGATTCAAGTGTTATTGAACTTTGAGATCAATGGAAGGAATTATGAACAGATCTTCATTGTGGTGAGCAAGATTAATTTCGATATGGTGCTTGGAATCGATTTTATATCGAAGGTTGGAGCTATTATTGACATGAAGAACAGAAGTATTAGCTTTAATGATGGGTACATAATCACAGAAGAGATAGAAGAACAGGACGTGAAAAACAGTCTGGATATAGACCTTAGGGAAGAAATTTTGAATACAATAATTAATGAAGTGGAAAACTTAGAAGAAATACCCAGTAGAAAAACTGAAGGATTTGAAGAAATTCAGGGGGAATTTGAGGATCTGATAAAGGAATTCCAAGATATTTTCGATGAAAAGCCTGGATTGATTAAGGATTATAAGTACAAGATAAGACTGACAGATGAAACCCCTTACCAGAAGAGAATATACCCCATTCCTGAGAAATACTATCAAGAAGTACGAGGGTTAATCAGAAAAATGGAGGTAGACGGGATTATTAGAAAACAGGCGTCGTCTTATATAAACCCCATCACAGTAGTGAAGAAAAGTAATGGTCAGATACGTCTTTGTCTCGATGCCAGGACCATCAACTTGAAGATTCTTCCAGAAAATGACAGACCACCCAAGATTAGAGATCTGCTTCGGAAATTCAAAGGAAGAGCTTGTTTCAGCGTTCTTGACTTGACGTCTTCATTTTATCAAGTTCAATTAGAAGAGGATAGTATGCAGTACACTGGATTCCTATTTGACCAGACGTCATGGGTCTTTGCCAGAATGCCTTTTGGAATGGTTAACAGTGGACCAGCACTTATTCGAGCACTTGATAGTAAGCTCACTGACGAAGTGAAAGAAAATGTAATCTGCTACATTGACGATTTAATCGTATCTTCACCCAGCGCCGCAGAACATTTAGTGCACTTGAGAAAGTTGTTCGAGAATTTAAGGGAGGCCAACATAAAGGTGAACTTTGGAAAATGTCAATTTTTGAAGAAGGAGATAAATTACTTGGGGCATACTATTGATAAAGATGGATATCATCCAAACATGAAAAAAGTAGATGCGATCACGAGATTTCCAAAGCCAACTAAGGTAAAACAAGTCAGAGAATTTGTAGGTGCATGCCAATTTATTAGCAGCCACTGTCCAAGATACTCGGAAATTATGGCTCCTCTGTATGACTTACTCAAGAAGAACAACAGATGGAAATGGAGTACCGCTGCAGACGAGGCTTTTGAGAAAGCAAAAGAGATGCTCAAAAATAATGTGAAACTGGAGTACCCAGACTTTGAGAAGGTGTTCTATATTGAGTCTGATGCATCAAGAATAGGCATTAGTGCAGTCTTATACCAGAAAGACGAGGCAGGCAACAAGCACTACATTGCGTTCACTAGTCGGAAGTTGAAAAAGCACGAGGAAAACTACTTCACGACAGAGCTTGAAGCGTTAGCTTTTGTGACAGCTTTACAAGCCTGGAAGAAAATCCTGCTGGGACATAAGGTCATCATTATTACTGACCATAAAGCACTACAGTTTATGTTGCAAACTGACATGTCGAGTGATAGATTGACACGTTGGGCTTTGTTCACCCAACAGTTTAACGCTACTATCGTCCACCAGCCAGGGAAAGATAACTTACTGGCTGATGCTCTATCACGTAACCCTATTAAAAATGTGCAGATACACCATGTACAATTGGAGCAAGAAGATGAAGAAACCGTTAGGAGGTTAGCCCGAATCGGTGTGTCACAGAAGAGACACGCTCCAATAAGGAAAATGTACAGGTTCCTCAAGGGTTACATGGACAATACGGATGTTGACTATGAGACTACACGGAGAAATTCACGACATTTTGTCTTGAGTGGAGACATTGTATGCAAGTATGCTGACCCTGCGCATACAAAACTTCGAATAGTCGTGCCACCTAAACTTGTTGTCAATTTAGTGTGGGTAGCTCATCATGCAACTGGACATGCCGGTTTAGATAAAACTCTTAATACACTTAAAGAGAGATTTATCTGGACTAACATGCGTTCCAGCATTGCCAAGGTCATTAGATCCTGTGACAAATGTCAAAGAGCAAAGTATGCTTCTGCTTTATTAAAGGGAAAACCGAAGGCGATGATTCCTTCTAAGCCAAATGAACTTATGGCGACGGATATATTTGGCCCCTGTCCGAAGGGATACCAGGGTAACCAGTACTTGTTGGTGACCGTGGATGTTTTCTCAAAATTTGTTACAATGAGTCCCATGCAGAAAGCTAACACGAGGAACGTAGTAAGCAGACTGGAAAATGCTGTATTTCCTAAAGCTGGTATACCGGAATATCTACTGTCGGATCATGGAACGCAGTTTACGTCCGTGGAATTTGCAGCGGATATGGAAAGGCTTGGCATTAAGCACTTATTTTCAAGCGTGCGTTACCCTGAATCGAATTCCTCAGAAAGATATATGGCTGAATTTTCGAAATTCTGTCGAATTTTCTGTCCTAATGATCATTCTGGTTGGGTGAGATTTGTACCCCTTATTGAGGAATGTCTGAACTCTACAGTGCAGGAGAGCACAGGAGAAGTGCCAATGCGACTTCATCTAGGAAGAAACCCAGAAAGGCCGTGGGATAATCTTTTCAACCACATACCGAGAGATCCCGACATAGGAAGACAGCAGAGGATTGACAAGGCAAAGGAACAACTCCAGAAAGCAGCAGAGAAACGATTGAAGAGAGTAGCTGGAAAACGTTTTGGTACACCCTTTCAAGTTGGAAATCTTGTATTATTACGCAGACCTGTCAAGGCTGATATGACCAAGAAAATCTACCCCAAATTTGGATTAGTGTTCCTGGGGCCGTTAAGGATTACGAACGCTTATGGAAACAACTGTTATGAACTCTACGATGAAGAGAATAATGTCGTTTACGGCAAGTTCAATGCTGGAAATTTAAAAAGATACTATACTAGAGTAAGCCAGTAATAATTCAATTTCGTGTTCAAGAGAGTTGAGATACTTGTAACATTGAGTTTAAAAACAATTTGCAACTGTTTTTAAAACGTGGTGGGAGGAGAATGCCCCCGTAATTGAATTATGTAGAGACCACGGTGGCTATATTTGAAATTATGATTAGAGTTATGGCTGTCATAGTTATGACGTGGGTAGTCATGACGTAAGCACGGATGACGTAAATGTTATGCCAGCAAGCTACTTGAGCTGAGATTCTCCGTGACGTCAGCATTTTAGTCCAGAATGTTCCAAGATGTACGACGCAGTCGCAGGAAACGAGGAATTCTGCTGAGGAAGAAACTATGCTATTGGAGGAGAGGCATGAACCAATGAACGATAGTTTAAAGGAAGACGGAGATTGCTGAAACTATGGTATTTTTATGACTTTTTGAATGCAGAATTGTGGAAATACATTTGCAGTAAAAGCATTGATTTGGAATTTTGATGAAATTTATTTTCAGTTTTTGAATTTTGAAAATCCGTCATGTATTAACGAAGTTGGAAGTTCTAGCGATGACGTAGTATCACGCTTTGGAAGGGATGGTAACGCCCCTCGAGAAGGTAATAAAAGGGCTTGCGCAGAGGTGAGGAGCCTCTTCTCTTCTCTTTCGTTCGCTGATCATTCTGAGATCTAATGCTCAGATCATCGAAGTATTTGTGAAAGTCAGTTTCTTATATATTCAATATAGTGAGACATCAAAGTGAACAGCAAGTGAAAAGAATCGTTTTTATAACGCGTGGCGAGGCCACTATAGTAACGAGATCCAGGTCAAACTAGGTGAAGTTGAAACAGACCTTAGAAAGCTTATATAAGTTTAGCTTCAAACAGTTAGCGGTCTACGATAACATAATTGTATTGTGCAGTACTACATGCAATTATAGAGAAAAGCTGAACAATTTCGACCGAGTACTTCAAAAGATATTAGCTGTTTTATACGACTGACAAAAGTGATTATCTCACCACTAGAGAAACACTTTTGTATAAGCCAGAAACAACGCAAGGCTAACGCTGCGAGTGGAGTAGAAAGACTTCAGATTGCTTGCTTACAGAACGATACAGTATAATGGAGCATTTGAATACGGCAGTTTGTTCTTCTGACACTACAACTGAAGTGCAAATGGAAGGCTAAGAAGGCTTATTGCAATTGGGACATACTTCAATGGAGTAAGATAGCGACATGGAACTTCGCTAAATGCTATTCCACATAAGCGAACATGCGGTGAATACCATCTACACCCATGTTTCGTAAGTAAAGGCTGAATACCATCGAACAGCCATAGAAACAATTTCATACTTTGAATATGAATAATTTCTTCGGAAATTTCTACAAAACGTCATGATGACTGTCTACTGGAACTTCAGGGAATTTTTCAAGAGAGGTCAGGGTAGTCCCGACTAACAAAGAAGATTATTGCCGGAAGGATGTCTATTCGTTTTCGAGGAGCAGAGCGATTCACGGAGAAAGAAGCAGTTCGATTCTCCGAGGGTGCTATTTCCTATTTCGAGGATGGAGCTCAGCTTTAACGTGGTGAAATGGATCCATCAGCAGTCTTCTTTGGGGAATTTTCCTCTGGAACGTCAATCGGCAGATAAGGTAGTCGTGAACGTTTATTGTATTTGAGTAACCTAGTAATGTTTGAGCAACCATTTTTCCCATATTTTTTACCCTCATGTATTTTGCCTTATTTTCTTGTTGAGATTCTTATTCTCAGTACACCTTGTTGAGTTTTGCATTTTTCGACGATTTATTAAGACATTGTTATGTCATGGGCATAGTTAACGATTTTGAATCAGTTGAGACTGATATTTAGATTTTCTGTAATTTATATTTTTTTTGTAGTCACGATTTGACTGTAAGTTAATGATTTTTATGGCAGATTTAAATTCAGACAGCGTGTCACTTTATTAAAGTAATTCTACCCCAGTTTAATTACTTTGAACAATTTTCTGTCATCATCAAGAAGGAAGAACATTTAAATGATTTTAGAGCGTTAAAATCTTACGTTATCGACGATCTTGGAAATACTAGTCGTTATTTGTATTGATTGCAACACAGACATTTATCGTCAGTTATGAATGAACATTGCATCATAGACAATTTTGTGAAAGAGTAATGTTAATAATGAATTATTGAATGCATTAAAGTCAAGTACTTTTGTTAGGAGTTTTTCTCAATTAGAGAATTATATAACGATGTTTGCATTCCCCAGACTAATTGGATTCTATTCGACTACTTTGCAGTTTAGTCGCACTTTATTTGAAGATAGTATTTTCATACTACAATTTTCTTTTAAGATGTTAATCTTAAATTTTGATAGACCAGATAGGCGTATATAAGCGTATTCACTATTAAATTTGTTTGTGATTGGCAAGTTCTGACTTCATTTCAGTTCATGAATGAAATCTACGAAGGTTAAATAGAAAAACAGTTTTGAAACAAATTATGATTATAAAATTTTTAAGTGGAACTATGAATGTATAATCGCTAGTGCAGCGCGTGTTGAAAATCGCTGAAATATAATGCCCTTGAATATGAAGGAAGTTCCCACAGGAATAAATGTTAAAGAATTATTTGTGGAAGTTTTGTAAGTGATGTGAAAGTTTTAAATGCCATATAGATTAATATATGATGATTTTGGGCATATTTTTAATGCAGATTGTGCATTAACTTGTTAGCGAAGGATTTTCCGCTGGAGTAAGATTATTATAGTTCGTTGAAAATTAATCAAGTGATTTACTGTTATAATTAACACGAGTTTTGAAAGAATTTGAGACAAGATGTTGAATGAAGGTTGCCGTCACAAATCATTATTAAGAACTTTATTAAACCAGATTGTGACACTAATATGTATAACTAACCTTCATTGGTCGATTATATTAAACAGGATTATAAAATTACCAACCGAATGAACATGTGGCTAATGTATTTATTAAATTAATAATTTAAACAATTTAAATGTTAATATTGTAAATAATTGTTGTAAATATTTTGAAAATAATATGAAACGAGAGTGATGTTAAAGGCGTGCTTAGAATATTTTTATTGTCTTTGACAAATATTATAAACAATTTCTAATTGTTATAAATAATTTATGTGATTTTGTTATAAACATTTAAGAGCTATTTAAACATTTGGATTGAAGTTAACAAGTTTAAGAAATTAATGTAATGATCCATTAGGATGTGATCAAAGTACTTGAAAGATTTGCGTAAATATAATGTGAGTTGTCTTGTAAGACATTTAAAGTTTTGAGAGTGCAGGCTGGATTCTTACGTAACATAGCGTGTGAGAAGGGTGCGCATTTGACCGGTATGCAGCAGGCTGGAAGGTAGCCCGCAGCTGTGTCAACATATGGTTTTCAGAGAGTGAGGTCGTACACTCCGGCCTTGCGTCTATAAATATCATTCTCTTGTTTATTAAAAGGAAACAAATGCTCTATATATGTCACACCCTGACGTCCTTTTCCAATCCAATAGTGTTATGAATATTACGGTATTTGGAGCTCTTGGGAGCTAAAATGTTTTATATCATGTTGTATAATAATTTTGCAAGTCCTACTGGAGGACGTAGTCAGATTGACTTGGGCTACTGATAGCCACGTATATTTTGTTGTGTTAGGAAAATCAGACCCTTTATTAGAAATAAAGCTTTTGTACAGTTCAAAGTTCTCGTCTTCGTTTCTGGTTCATTTTTAAATGTCATGGCGGAGATTATTGTGTGAACAGACTTTAGTGATCCTGTTGTCAACTCAAACCCCGAGATAATTAAGAGGTAAGCAACGGTAAGTATGCACCCCCGTCTATTTTGGTGTGTTCCACAATGATTTCCTGTGAATTTCTGTGCTCTTATCTCGATAGTATCTGTCAGTGCCATTTTCATTGATGTAACTGTGCCGGTGCGATTGATAATTGGCAATCCGATTGAGGGGGCGGATATCTGACAGCCTACTATCCAGGTAAACGGGGACAGTACCATCCCGGCATTTGCCCGAAGACGAAGTGGGAAACCACGGAAAACCACTTTGAGGATGGCTGAGGTGGGAATCGAACCCCCTCTACTCATTTGGGCCACCCGAGGCTGAGTAGACCCCGTTCCAGTCCTCATACCACTTTTCAAATTTCATGGCAGAGCCGGGAATCGAACCCAGGACCTCCGGGGCGACAGCTAACCATGCTGACCGCTACGCTACGGAGGCGACACCATGGTGATAACCCCTTTAAAATACTAACCAGCGCCTTGAAATGCTTTTAAATGTTTATCAGTGTAAATATTGCAAAGCTCAGGACTCTTGGGCTTAAAGAAAGTTAAAGGACGTTAAATCTTGTCTTTAACTACCACGGTAAAACACACAAAGTCCTTCTGTCTAGAAATTAAAACGAACTTTACTATCTTGGTTTTGTGGATATTTTAAAAGCTTACTTCTTGATGTTGTAGTCGTTTTGCTACATGTGTATGTAATGCGAGCGATGTAATCCTGCGCTTTTTAGAGTACTTGTTGTGCGTTTGCTTCCTTTAGGCTGTTGTAACGTAATTTAGCAAGTTTTCCAACAGATTTCATTTTGTATGGGGAAGCTTAACGTCTTACAAACTTCGTTTAATTACACGACTTGTGGAATTCTCAAAGTACATTCCTCCTAGTATTTCAAGTGAAAGTCGTACAGTGTTGCCAAATTGACTCCAAGGGCTTTACTATTTTAAGCATTATGGGTGTTTGAAGCCATTTTCAGTGTTGCATTAGTAAACAAATGTTTGGTGCTTTTCAGTCGTTCAACACGATTGTACCCAAATGAAATGGGTTATTCCCTAATCCTGAAAAAGTTACATGAGATTAAGGGGTCTCATACACCGTCAGATGTCAAACTTTTAGTTGTTCTTCTTACATTTAAATGAAACACAATACCTTTCTCAATATAGCCTATCTGTTAAGATTTATAACTAAATTCAGCGTTTTGGCAGAGATATAGCGTATTATCGGAGACCATGCGCCTATCTGTCAATTAATTGTGTGTTTAATATTCAAAGCTGTTTTCTCGAAAGTTTGTTTTTGTGGGAGAAACACAATATCTCGAGAATTAACCTATGTGATGAAACTGGATGAAACTCAGCAGAAACATTCCAACCTATGATCTCTAGAGGATGAACTTCATTCATGAAATTAGCTTGAGTGCATCAATTGCCTCATTTATAGGAGTATTGGAGTACTGAGAAGAATTATCTATGCAGCCTGCAAAAATTCGTTGCTCAGAGAAGAATGAACTTCACGGGACATGTTCTACGTATGAATGATAGAAGGATACCAAAATCAGTAATTTTGTGGAAACCAACGGAAGGATACCGAAGTAGAGGAAGACCTCGTAACACCTGGAAACGAACTTTTGCAAAGGATCTTGAATGCATGGATATGAACTGGGAGGAAGCTGAAAACCTGTCAGTTCGCTGGAGGAAACTTGTTGCCAAATATGCTACCTAGCATTAGAGGAACTATTCTAACCTAATATTGCTTTATAGAAAATCTCGAGGACTGCAACGAGTGCAGGAATAAAATTAAAAAGTGTTAAGCTTGAGTAAGGAACATCACAACAACCTGCAACAAAAAATTGACAGCTGAGCCGAAGAAGAAGCATTCCGAAAGGATAAAGAGATTTTGGGAAGAAAAGAGGGAAAACGCCCGAAGATGAAATCATGAATTCAAGTTCAATCTCTCTTCTAAAGGAGAACAATCGATATAATAATAATAATAATAATAATAATAATAATAATAATAATAATAATAATAATAATAATAATAATACAATTAAAGACATTGAAAAACAAGAAAGGAAAATTCGGAGAAAAATTTACGGTGCTATTTTCAGAGATAATTTTTCGCAAAAAAGACCAAGAGAAGAATTATACAGAAATAGGCCTACTGACTCTATCACGACACTCATCAGAAAAGCGGCTTCAGTGGCGTAGTCGGTAGCATGCTGAGCTTCTATGCCCAAGATAGCGGGTTCAAACCCGGCCGAAGTCGTCGGATTTTTAAGAGCGTTAAAAATCCCTCAGTATGCCTTCCTTCGGAGGGGAAGTAAAGCCGGCGGTCCCATGTCATAGATTTATGGCATGTTAAAGAACCTTCCACTAATTGCAAATGTGTGAAGCTAAATTGGATAGGTTAAGAGTGTAAACAACGCTCTTAGGATTCTACGTTCGTTTCCAAGAGCCAACTGCGGTGGTGTCTAGTAGCTAAGTTCTGAACTTGACCTAGTAGTCGTTGACAGCCGACGGTGGGGCTCGAACCCACGCGTCTACCGAGTCAGCAGAGTGCTTGGCCCCTGGACCTAACGCAGCGCTTTAGCCCGCGTAGCCACTACTGTCGGTGTCGTCACAGTTAACACCGGTTATAAGACAGATTCTACACACACCCAAAGTACACGGGACTACATGACCGCGTTGTCGCAGCCCCTAAACTTAAGAACCAACCAACCAACTCATCAGAAAACTTAAAGTGATGTTCTTTACTCATATCGCCAGAATGAACGACCCCAGACTGACTAAAGGAATATTCAACATAATTTATACGTCGAAATTGGGTACTTCTTGGTACAAAGAAACTATGGAAGACAACAATTACATATCGCCATAGAAGACATCCACAACCGCACCATTTGAAGAGAAAAAAATCAGTAACCACAAATTTGAATTTAGATCACAACCCAAAAGAAATAGGCGTAAATGGACAGATGAAGAGAAGGAGGCGCACAGTGATAGGATGAAAGGGTTTTGGGAAGATAAAAAGAAGAAAAGAGCCACCACTAAAAGCTAGATTTTTGTGGTTTTAGCGCTCTTTTTAAAGGTGGAATGTACGCAAATAATAATAATAAATAAATATGAAAACAAACAAGGTTAAACCGTGTCTACTTTAATGACCGCTGGCAGCGCTGGGTTTCTAACTTCCGATCTGTTTTGTCAAAGAAATGTTAACGACGTTAGTTCAATATCATAACAAAAATAACGTCCCATCAAAAACATAATACGACGCTCGTAAGAAAAGAAAAATATGTCGAATTTATACGCTGCAGAACGATGGATATTCTGTATTTTTATTGACACTTAGCAAAGATATTGGAGGTAAAGAGCAATATTTTACGAGAAGGCAGTAAAGATTTTAAAGCCACGGGCCTGTATAGTAGAAGACGTAATGTTATTGTTAAATGCTTCATTATTTTGTCGACAACTTATATATTTATTGTTAAACTGTAAATAAAAATATTAAACTGGTCATCAAGTTAGGAAGTTCACGGAGCGCTCGTTCGAGAGTATGAGTGGTTCACAGTAAAAAAGTACTTTAGAGAGACATTTCGTGAATTTGAGGTCACACAATCAAGTATTTGCGGCACCTTGCTTAATACCAGAGTGCCTTATTTATAAAGGAGGGGAAGGAATTACATTTTCTCAAAACAAAAAACACATCACAACAAACCATAACGTCTGGAATAAAAATAAAGATCTTAAGTTAAAAAAATCAAAAATCAGGAAGGGAGGAAGGGACGAAGGAAAGGAGGAAGGAAGGAAGGAAGGAAGGAAGGAAGGAAGGAAAGGTGGAAAGAAGGAAGGAAGGGTGGAAAGAAGGATGGAAGGACGGAAAGAAGGAAGGAAGGAAAGAAGGAAGGAAGGGTGGAAAGAAGGAAGGAAGGAAAGAAGGAAGGAAGGGTGGAAAGAAGGAAGGAAGGAAGGAAAGAAGGAAGGAAGGGTGGAAAGAAGGAAGGGTGGAAAGAAGGAAGGAAGGAAAGAAGGAAGGAAGGAAAGGTGGAAAGAAGGAAGGAAGGAAGGGTGGAAAGAAGGATGGAAGGACGGAAGGAAGGAAGGAAAGAAGGAAGGAAGGGTGGAAAGAAGGAAGGAAGGAAAGAAGGAAGGAAGGAAAGAAGGAAGGAAGGACGGAAAGAAGGAAGGAAGGAAAGAAGGAAGGAAGGGTGGAAAGAAGGAAGGAAGGAAAGAAGGAAGGAAGGAAAGAAGGAAGGAGGGACGGAAAGAAGGAAGGAAGGAAAGAAGGAAGGAAGGGTGGAAAGAAGGAAGGAAGGACGGAAAGAAGGAAGGAAGGGTGGAAAGAAGGATGGAAGGAAAGAAGGGAGGAAGGGTGGAAAGAAGGAAGGAAGGAAAGAAGGAAGGAAGGGTGGAAAGAAGGAAGGAAGGGTGGAAAGAAGGAAGGAAGGAAGGAAGGAAAGAAGGAAGGAAGGGTGGAAAGAAGGAAGGAAGGAAGGAAAGAAGAAAGGAAGGAAAGAAGGAAGGAAGGACGGAAAGAAGGAAGGAAGGAAAGAAGGAAGGAAGGGTGGAAAGAAGGAAGGAAGGAAGGAAGGAAGGAAAGAAGGAAGGAAGGGTGGAAAGAAGGAAGGAAGGAAAGAAGGAAGGAAGGGTGGAAAGAAGGAAGGAAGGGTGGAAAGAAGGAAGGAAGGAAAGAAGGAAGGAAGGAAGGAAGGGTGGAAAGAAGGAAGGAAGGAAGGAAAGAAGGAAGGAAGGACGGAAAGAAGGAAGGAAGGGTGGAAAGAAGGATGGAAGGAAAGAAGGGAGGAAGGGTGGAAAGAAGGAAGGAAGGAAAGAAGGAAGGAAGGGTGGAAAGACGGATGGAAGGAAAGAAGGAAGGAAGGGTGGAAAGAAGGAAGGAAGGAAGGAAGGAAAGAAGGAAGGATGGGTGGAAAGAAGGAAGGAAGGGTGGAAAGAAGGAAGGAAGGAAAGAAGGAAGGAAGGAAAGAAGGAAGGAAGGACGGAAAGAAGGAAGGAAGGAAAGAAGGAAGGAAGGGTGGAAAGAAGGAAGGAAGGACGGAAAGAAGGAAGGAATGAAGGAAGGAAGGGTGGAAAGAGGGAAGGAAGGACGGAAAGAAGGAAGGAAGGAAGAAAAGAAGGAATGAAGGGTGGAAAGAAGGAAGGAAGGAAGGAAAGAAGGAAGGAAGGGTGGAAAGAAGGAAGGACAGAAAGAAGGAAGGAAGGAAGGAAAGAAGGAAGGAAGGGTGGAAAGAAGGAAGGAAGGAAGGGTGGAAAGAAGGAAGGAAGGAAGGAAGGGTGGAAAGAAGGAAGGAAGGAAGGAAGGGTGGAAAGAAGGAAGGAAGGGTGGAAAGAAGGAAGGAAGGAAAGAAGGAAGGAAGGAAGGAAGGAAAGAAGGAAGGAAGGGTGGAAAGAAGGAAGGAAGGAAGGAAAGAAGGAAGGAAGGAAGGAAGGAAGGTAGGAAGGAAGGAAGGAAAGGTGGAAAGAAGGAAGGAAGGAAGGAAGGAAGGAAGGAAGTATGTAGTTTCACGTGACCGTTTATTTCGCGATTAGGAGCGACGGGGCCTCCTTTCTACGTGGAATCCAAACCACAGGGCAAGGCATTTCACTTTGAAAATCTCATATGCATTGACCAGGAATCGAACCCGGTCCACCGTGGTGAGAGGCGGACAGCTTGTCCACTGCGCTACCACGCCCCTAAAAAATCCACAATCCAAAATCCAAAATTTAAATCCAAAATCTGCAAAAGATGGAAATTGCTCGGAGCAATATGAGGACTGTACAGTGGATGGTCTAACATTTCCCAGCTATTTCCACCTTTCCTTGCACCTCAACAAATTCCTGGCCTCCGGTGAATATTTTCACACTGATGTAGAGCTGAAGAAGAATATCACACGCTGGTTCCATTCCCAGGCGGCAGATTTCTATGACACAGGACTACAACAGTTGGTACCAAGCTATGACAAGTGTCTCAATTCGTTTGATGTCTATGTTGCAAAATAGCCGACACATTGCTGTACCTGTTGCCAATAAAAGTTTGCATATATTTCTGCTTTTTATCATTTCAAATGATCTTGTCAAATTTATCGTTATGCTTTGGTCTACCGTTATGCGTTACGGTTACGGCGTGTATGAACTCATAATGTTGTTCAGTGCATATGCACCGAATCTGAGTTTACTCCTGGGGTCTGGCGTTATGTGATACGGAGACGGCGAGTGCTTGACGTCATGCAGCAGAGTGCACCTCCCGCTCTCCGTTCCCCGCGCGGGTAGCCTAAGTTAAAGGGTAATGGAGTCTGTTGAGTCTGAGTTTACTCCTGGGGTCTGGCGTTATGCGATACGGAGAGGAGAGTGTGTGACGTCATGCAGCAGAGTGCACCTCCCGCACTCCGTTCCCCGCGCGTGAAGCCTAAGTTAAAGGGTAATGGAGTCTGTTGAGTCTGAGTTTACTCCTGGGGTCTGGCATTATGTGATACGGAGACGGAGAGTGCGTGACGTCATGCAGCAGAGTGCACCTCCCGCTCTCAGTTCCCCGCGCGGGAAGCCTAAGTTAAAGGGTAATGGAGTCTGTTGAAAGAGTCCTGGGTCTTCGAGCGAAGCGAGAAATCCTCCTTAGCCTTTCTAACATGTGTAGCATTTGTAGCTTCCGTCATTTGAAATGATATATAGTCTAGTCTTTCAGACTGACTGTATCTTTTTTTATGGGACAACTTGTTTCTGGATGTGCCTCGTAATTGACACTCTTGGAAAGTAACTCTATACGGTGGTATAAAAATTAACATTAAACCTCTATTAATAAAGCTATTGAAAAGGCGCGGAACTGGGAGTCAGCGCGAGGAAAAAGGAGGCTGGCGGGTGCTTGTTCGCTTAGACAAGACTGCATGTGCCAATTTCTGTTATAATCAATTTTTCTACCTGCATTATATAGAGTGACCTTCCAAGAGTATCCTCTGCCAATTACAATCCGATCGGGTAATTGACGCTACCAGAATACCTTGTAAGTTATGGAAGGGTCGAGGACAACAACGGTAGGGGTATGACATGGTTGTGAGTGTATTTGAGTCTTCGGTCTTTTGACTGGTTTGATGAAGTTCTCAATGCCTCCCTATCCAGAGCAAATCGTTTAATCTCTACATAGCTACTACACCGTATATCCTTGGCAATCTGTTTTACACATTCTAACCTTGGTCTACCTCTACAGTTCTTGTCCCCTACCCCTCCTTCCATAACTATGTTTCCTATCCCTGGGTGTCTTTGTAAATGTCCTACCAACCTATCTCTTCATTAGCAATCGCCAGAAACGTATTTCCTCTCCCACTTGTCTTCTCTATCTATCTCTATTCGTTCAGTCGATTCCGACTCTCCGTGACCCCATGTACTAAACTACGCCAATTTCTTTTGTCCTGCAATGCCTCCCGAAGATTTTCCAAGCTGGAATTTAGTGCTTCTGTGATGCCATCTATCCATCTCATTCTTTGCCTCTCTCTTCTCCTTGTGCCTTCAACCTTCCCCAGTCTTCTCTAATGAATTATGTCATCTCATGATGTGTCCAAAGTAGCTCAGTTTTTGTTTCAGGATTAAGCCCTCCAAGGAACACTCTGGTTTAACTTGCTGTAAAACTGACTTATTTGTTCTCTTCGCAGTCCATGGAAGTCTAAGATCTTTTCTTCAACACCATAATTCGAAGAAATCTATTCTACGGCGTTCAGCTTTTCTTATGGTCCAGGTCTCACATCCGTACATGACAACTGGAAAATCCATAGCCCTTACTATACAGATATTTATCTCTACTCCTTAAGATATTGTCCACTTGTCTTAATACCTCTTAATTTGTTACTCTATCCACCAATCTCTTCTAACACTACATTTAAAATGCTTCTATTCCCCTGTTCTATGCTGCGCCAACAGTTCAAGTTTCACTTCCATAGAGCGCCACGCTCCAGACAAAGGATTTGAAAAATGTCTTTGTAATACCAAAATCTATATTTGATGTACACAGATTTCTTTGCTGTCCTTGCCTGAGCCAACCTACCTTTCATATCCTCTTTGCTTCGTTCATCACTACTTCCTTCAGCTTTCCAGCTGCCAATAGCAAGATGGTATATTGGCTTTCACGGCCGGTGAATTAAAACTCAGCAATTCTTCTAGGTTTGTGCCGTGTCTTGTGTGGGGTTTCGCCTATGACACCAAGCTAGGCTCATCGGCGGGCTCTTGGTGTCCCCGCCCGGACCCCCACAGGAGTGACGAACTGCGCGCCACCTCCCTTTATATAAGGTGCAACTGCAACACTTGACTACGATAACTAAAAGCTCAAGCAGCCTTAACCTCCCTATGAAGGCTTCCAAAAAGATGGTATATTGGCTTTCACGGCCGGTGAATTAAAACTCAGCAATTCTTCTAGGTTTGTGCCGTGTCTTGTGTGGGGTTTCGCCTAGGACACCAAGCTAGGCTCATCGGCGGGCTCTTGGTGTCCCCGCCCGGACCCCCACAGGAGCGACGAACTGCGCGCCACCTCCCTTTATATAAGGTGCAACTGCACCACTTGACTACGAGAACTAAAAGCTCAAGCAGCCTTAACCTCCCTATGAAGGCTTCCAAAAAGATGGTATATTGGCTTTCACGGCCGGTGAATTAAAACTCAGCCTTGGTGGGGGTCCGGGCGGGGACACCAAGAGCCCGCCGATGAGCCTAGCTTGGTGTCCTAGGCGAAACCCCACACAAGACACGGCACAAACCTAGAAGAATTGCTGAGTGCCAATAGCAAGGTTAGAATATGTTAAACAGATTGCCATGATGTAGGGGCTGGTATTTCTGTCGAGATAAAACGCTTAACCCTTGAGAAGTGGCGTGAAAAATATAACACGAGGACTGGCGCCGGGTCATTTTGACCCATAGTGTGTCACTCACTTTTTGTCATAGTCGTACGGATTTTAATTAAGTAATTTTACACCTGAACTATTCCGAATATAAAATGAGGTTTAATTATAGTTTTCAGATTTAACATGCAGAAAAATGACAATACCTTTCATAACAGTATCATTGGTGGCAAAGCTTGCCACGGTGGGTGAGTGGTTAACGTGTCGGTCTACTAACCCCAAGCTTGCAGGTTCGCTCCTGACCGTGGTAAGTGATATTTGAAAGGCGGCAAAAATAACGACGCCATGTCATACGATGTTGGCATGTCAATGAACCCATTTGAATTCAGTAGGCCGTGTTCATAATGGCAAAATTAATCTCGGCAGTTTCCGTCAACACTAAGTTCCTCATTTCTCTTCTAGAAAGCACTATAGTGTTCAAGGAGCTTAGATATCTAATCTCCTTGACTTTCATAGTTCTTCAAGGAACAACGAAATTTGACATGCAACCTACCCTTTGGTTGTCAAATAACAAAGCTTGCACCCGGCAACCGAGGCCATACGTTATTATCTATATATATAAAAATCAATGTTACGTGATAGTTTGTCTGTCTGTGGGTATGTCTCCTATGCGTTCATATACCATTCGTCCGATTGCGATGAAACTTGGGTGAGATGTTGAGTACACTCCAAGGAAGGTTTCTGACTTAGTAAATCCATTTTACAATAGGTAGCGCACGCGTAGATTCAACAAATGAGCGACGATGCGCGAAACATTTCAACAAAGTCCCGTATGTGTTCATATAGCATTCGTCCGATAGCGATGAAACTTGGGTGAGATGTTGTGTACACTTACGTGAAGGTTTCAAAATTAGTGAATACATTTCACAGTAGATAGCGCACGAGTAGATTCAACAAATGAGCGACGACACGCAAAGCGTTTCAACAAAGTCCCGTATGCATTCATATACCATTCGTCCGATAGCTATGAAACTTGCGTAAAATGTTGTGTATACTGCAGGGAAACTTTCTGGCTTAGTACATCCACTTTGCAATAGGCAGCGCACGAGTAGATTCAACAAATGAGCTACGACGCGCGAAGCATTTCAACAAAGTCACGTTTGCGTTCATATACCATTCGTCCGATAGCGATGAAACTAGGCTGAGATTTTGTGTGCACTCCGGGGAAGGTTTTTAGCTTAGTAAATCCCTTTAAAAATAGGTAGAGCACGAGTAGAATCAACAAATGAGCGACGACGCGCGAAGCGTTTCAACAAAGTCCCATATAATTTCATATACCATTCATCCGATAGCGATGAAACTTGGGTGAGATGTTGTGTACACTCCAGGGAAGGTTTCTGGCTTAGTATTTACATTTTACAATAGGTAGCGCACCAGTAGATTCAACAAATGAGCGATGACACGCGAAGCGTTTCAACAAAGTCCCGTATAAAGTCATATACCATTCGTCTGATAGTGATAAATGTTTGGTGAATTGTTGTGTACACTCCAGGAAAGGTTTCTGGCTAAGTAAATCCATTTTACAATACGAAGCGCATGTTTATGTTCAACAAATGAGTGACTACGCGCGAAGCGTTTCGACAACGTCCCGTATACGTTCACATACCATTCATCCGATTGCGATGAAACTTGGGTGAGATGTTGTGTACACTCCAGGGAAGGTTTCTGGCTGAGTACATCCATATTACAATATGTAGCGCAAGAGTAGAATCAACAAATGAGCGACGACACGCGAAGCGTTTCAACCAAGTCCCGTATGCATACATGTACCATTCGTCCGTAGCTATGAAACTTGGGTGAGATGTTGTGTACACGTCATGGAAAACTTCTGGCTTAGTAAATCCCCTATACTATATGCAGCGCACAAGTTGATTTAACAAATGAGGGACGACGCGCGAAGCGTTTCAACAAAGTCCCGTATAAGGTCATATACCATTCTGCCGTTAGCGGTGAAACTTGGGTGAAATATGGTGGACACTCCAAGGAAGGTTTCTGGCTTAGTAAATACATTTCACAGTAGGTAGCACACGAGTAGATTCGACAAATGAACGACGACACGCGGAGCGTTTCAATACAGTCCCCTATGTCTTCATATCCCATTAGTCCGATAGCGATGAAACTTGGGTGAGATGTTGTGGACACTTACGTGACGGTTTCTAACTTAGTAAATACATTTTACAGTAGGTAGCGCACGAGTAGATTCAACAAATGAGTGACGGAGCGCGAATCGTTTAAACAAAATCAGGTGTGCGTTCATATACTATTCATCCGATTGCGATGAAACATTGATCAGTTATTGTGTACCCGCCAGGGAAGGGGACTTAGTAAATCCATTTCACAATAAGTAGCGCAAGAGTAGATGCAACAAATGGGTGACGACGCGCGAAGCGTTTCAACAAAATCCCCTATTGCGTTCATATAACATTCTTCGATTGCGATGAAACCTTGATGAGTTATTGTGTACACGCCAGGGAAGGGCTTCGACTTAGTAATACATTTCTCAATAGGTAGCGCACGAGTAGATTCAACAAATGAATGACAGCGCACGAATCGTTTAAACAAAACCCTCTATACGTGCATATACCATTCATCCGATTGCGATGAATCATTGATGAGTTATTGTGTACACGCCAGGGAAGGGTTTCGACTTAGTAAATCCATTTCACAATAGGTAGCGTACGAGTATATTCAACAAATGAGTGACAGCGATGAAACTTTTGAAAGTTGTTGTGCACGCTCCCACGAATGGTTCTAAATTAAAAAATCCATTTTACGATAGCTTAGAGGCAGTTAACATGTTGTGTATCCAAAAGCACTTCAAGAAACAGAATTTCAACGCCAACACTTTCTTTCATTGGCATTGCAACGCATGCCGGGTACAGCTTGTCTATATATATAAAAATCAATGTTACGTGATAGTTTGTCTGTGGGTCTGTGGGTATGTCACCTATGCGTTCATATACCATTCGTCCGATTGCGATAAAACTTGGGTGAGATGTTGAGTACACTCCAAGGAAGGTTTCTGACTTAGTAAATCCATTTTACAATAGGTAGCGCACGCGTAGATTCAACAAATGAGCGACGATGCGCGAAGCATTTCAAAAAGTCCCGTATGTGTTCATATACCATTCGTCCGATAGCGATGAAACTTGGGTGAGATGTTGTGTACACTTACGTGAAGGTTTCAAAATTAGTGAATACATTTCACAGTAGATAGCGCACGAGTAGATTCAACAAATGAGTGACGACACGCAAAGCGTTTCAACAAAGACCCGTATGCATTCATATATCATTCGTCCGATAGCTATGAAACTTGCGTAAAATGTTGTGTACACTGCAGGGAAATTTTCTGGCTTAGTATATTATATATAGTTTGAACAAAGGCGCTGATGACCAAGGAGTCCCTAGACCCTAAACAGGAGTCAATAAGAACCTGAGTAAGTGATTTTTGTGCACCAAAATAGGAGGATTTCCCTCCTTATTCTTTACAGATTGTCCCGAGTAACGTAAGCCAAAATTTGTCACGCGAGGATTGGCGCCATGGGTAAATCTGACCCGACCATAAGTATTATAGAAATAAATTGAGTATTTAAAAAGCGATGGACATGTTTATTTAGCAGGGCGAAGTTCAAGGCCAGGAAGGAAGTTAAAGTAAGGTACTAGTTCAGGACAGCTGCACAGAAAAAAACCCTTTTGTTCTAAAAACTGTGCTATGGTTGGCTTTTTGTAAATCGTTAGAAAAGCACAAAAAAAAGCTTAACTCTGAATTTTAGAATAATTTGCACGGTCATTTTGTCGGAATACTCAAAAAAACATTGAAAAGCGTTTTTCTCTTAATCTACGTATTTTAAGGAAACGTTTTTCAAACAAAAAATGTAGAGGACATTGTCAGCTACAATTCGTCTCATTGAGGTCATGCCATACGATTTGAAATGCAGAAGCTAGGTGGCGCCAAAATTTCCAAAAAAGTGTTTTTTCACTTTTTGTCCCAGAGACAATGTTTTGTTCACAAAAGAGCGAATCTGAAATTTGTTCCTCTCAAAACTGTCTATAACATTTATTGAAACATTTTTTTCTCCGCCTTACCGTTCCAAAGTTATAGTCTTCCGAAGTATGAAAATTGTACTATTCAGATTGCACAAAGGTTAATATGTGTAGAGTTATGATTGATACGTTGCGATTGAAATAGATATGATTGTTTGAGCTCATTAACAAACACAGCCCGCGTCCTGTTTGACCGAGTCTTAGGCAATTGTCCGACACCGGTCCCTCTCTAAATTATG
This sequence comes from Meconema thalassinum, assembly GCA_946902985.2. NCBI lineage: Eukaryota > Metazoa > Arthropoda > Insecta > Orthoptera > Tettigoniidae > Meconema > Meconema thalassinum. The sequence continues at coordinate 72,672,862 of OX336397.1, forward strand.
CCCACCGCTCTCTCCGCAGTAACAATAGTAGCCTTGACTACGCAGAGTTGCAATTGCTGCGCTATAACTTTGGAACGGTAAGTCGGAGGAAACAAACGTTTAAATAAATGTTGCAGAAAATTTTGAGAGGAACAAATTTCTGATTCACTCTTTTGTGAACAAACTATATTTTCTAGGACAAGAAGTGAAAAACACCTTTTGGAAACTTTGGCGCCACCTAGCTTCTGCATATCAAAACGTATGACATGAACTCAATGAGACGAATTGTAGGTGACAATGTCCTCTACATTTTAGGTAGATTTCATTAGAAAGCTAACTATTGCAATGGGTCCCATGTTTCGACTTCCGGAAAATTTCGACATATCTTCGCGTTTCACATCCCCCAGACCCCAAAACCACCGTCAGTTCAAAAGTTTATATATAATTTATGCATGTATATATATATATATATATGTATATCAGTTTCTTGTGGACACGATAACTGCCGTAATTTTGCACCAATCACTTTGAATTTTTTACATAATATGTATCCCTATAAAATCTCGGTCGAGTTCGTTAATGGGCAAAATCGGTCGAAGGGGGTGAAAATGGGGGGCTTTTTTCGAAAAATTGAAATTTCGCTATAACTCTCTCAATACGTGAAATATCGAATCCATTCAAAGTTCATAATATATGTCGGATAAGTGCCAACAATTTATGTCAAATACGTTCTTTGATAGCACCAACCATTGACCAAAGGGGTGGAAAAAAGTGGGTTTTTCGGGAAACATTAATCATATCTCTCTTAATAGGCACAATATCAAAACCGTACAAAATGGACAATATTCCCCTAATAATTACCTAAAACTTTTGTCTGAAAGAATTTTTGATATGACCCACCATTAAGCCAAGGGATGAGAAAAATGATTTCGGAATTATAAGAAAATGCCAAGAGCTATCAGAGGTTGCCATGGCAACACTACTAAATTGGTGAGGGATGAGCCGTTGCCATGACAACGCACTTGCACGAGATCAGATTCAGTATTTCCATCTGACTAAGCCGGCCCCGTGGTGTTGGGGTAGCGCGCCTGCCTCTCACTCGGAGGCCCCGGGTTCGATCCCCGGCTCCGTCAGGGATTTTAAAACTGACGTGAGGGTAGGAACGGGGTGCACTCAGCCTGGTGAGGACAATTGAGTAGCTGTCTGACAGTGAGACAGCACCCCGATCACGAATACCAATATTAACGGCCGAGGGGACCCGACGCACTGATCACGCGTCACCCCAATATCTGCAGGCCAAATGGCTGGGCAGCGGTCGCTTGATCGGCCTTAGCCCGTCACGGGCTGGATGGTGCCAGGGGTTGACTTTGACATCTGACTAAGTGGGAAGCGGCTTCGGTGACGTAACTGGTAGCATGCAGAATGTCTATGCCCAAGGTCGCGGTTTCAAAGCCGGCCGATGTCGTCGGATTTTTTAAGAGCCCTCCTTTGGAGGGGAAGTTCCAACGTTCGTAACGAGTTGCTGGTTGAGGTGGCATCTAGTGGCCAAGTTCACAGCTAGGTGTCATTGACGGTAGTACCTGGTAGCAACATTAGGAACGACTGCTTGAAATTGACCGTCTGCAGTCCTTACCTGAATTACAGACTAATACATCCATTACAATTCACACCGTTTATCAGACAGATTCTACACTCACCCTAAGTACACGGGGTTAGATGACCGCGTTGTCGCAGCCCCAAAACTGAGGAACCAACCAGAGGTAGATTTCATTAGAAAGCTAACTATTGCAATGGGTAGGCTACCATGTTTCGACTTCCGGAAAATTTCAACATATCTTCGCGTTTCACATCCCCCAGACCCCAAAACCACCGTCAGTTCAAAAAGTATATATATATCACTTTTGTGGACACGATAACTGCCGTAATTTTTCACCAATCACTGTTTACCGAATATGTATACCTATAAAATCTCGGTCGAGTTCGTTACTGGGCTAAATCGGTAGAAGGAGGTGAAAATGGGGGGCTTTTTTCGAAAAAGTGAAATATTGCTATAACTCTCTTAATATGTGAAATATCGAATCCGTTCAACGTTCATACTATGTGTCGGATAAAGCCCAAAAATTTATGTTTGAAGAGTTTTTTTATATATATCACCAACCATTGACCAAAGGGGTGGGAAAAAGAGGGTTTTTCGGGAAACATTAATCATATCTCTCTTCATAGGCACAATATCAAAACCGTACTAAATGGACAATATTCCCCTAATAATTACCTAAAACTTTTGTCTGAAAGAATTTTTGATATGACCCACCATTATGCCAAGGGATGAGAAAAATGGTTTCAGAATTATAAGAAAATGCCAAGAGCTATCAGAGGTTGCCATGGCAACACTACTAAATTGATGAGGGATGAGCCATCAAACGTTGCCATGACACCGCACTTGCACGAGATCAGTATTTTCATCTAAGTGGGAAGCGGCTTCGGTGACGTAACTGGTAGCATGCAGAATGTCTATGCCCAAGGTCGCGGTTTCAAAGCCGGCCGAAGTCGTCGGATTTTCTAAGAGAGCTAAAATCCCTCAGTATGCTTTCCTTTGGAGGGGAAGTTCCAACGTTCGTTGCGAGTTGCTGGTTGGGGTGGCATCTAGTAGCCAAGTTCACAGCTAGGTGTCGTCGACGGTAGTACCTGGTAGCAACATTAGGATCTACTGCTTGAAATTGACCATCTGCAGTCCTTGCCTGAATTAAGACTACTACAGCCATTACAATTCACACCGTTTATCAGACAGATTCTACACTCACCCAAAGTACACGGGGTTAGATGACCGCGTTGTCGCAGCCCCTAAACTGAGGAACCAACCAGAGGTAGATTTCATTAGAAAGATAACTATTGCAATGGGTACCATGTTTTGACTTCCGGAAAATTTCGACATATCTTCGCGTTTCACATCACCCAGACCACAAAACCACCGTCAGTTCAAAAGTTTATATATAATTTATGTATATATATGTGTAGACTATATATATATATATATATATATATATATATATGCATATCAGTTTCTTGTGGACACGATAACTGCCGTAATTTTGCACCAATCACTTTGAATATTTCACCGAATATGTATACCTATAAAATCTCGGTCGAGTTACTTACTGGGCTAAATCGGTCGAAGAGGGTGAAAATGGGGGGCTTTTTTTCGAAAAAGTGAAATATTGCTATAACTCTCTTAATATGTGAAATATCGAATCCGTTCAAAGTTCATACTATGTGTCGGACAAAGCCCAAAAATTTATGTTTGAAGAGTTTTTTATAGCACCAACCATTGACCAAAGGGGTGGGAAAAAGTGGGTTCTTCGGGAAACATTAATCATATCTCTCTTAATAGGCACAATATCAAAACCGTAGAAAATGGACAATATTCCCCTAATAATTACCTAAAATTTTGTCTGAAAGAATTTTTGATATTACCCACCATTATGCCAAGGGATGAGAAAAATGATTTCGGAATTATAAGAAAATGCCAAGAGCTATCAGTGGTTGCCATGGCAACACTACTAAATTGATGAGGGATGAGCCATCAGACGTTGCCAAGATAACGCACTTGCACGAGATCATATTCAGAATTCCATCTGACTAAGTGTGAAGCGGCTTCGGCGACGTAACTGGTAGCAAGCATGCTGAATGTCTATGCCCAAGGTCGCGAGTTCAAAGCCGGCCGAAGTCGTCGGATTTTCTAAGAGCGCTAAAAATCCCTCAGTATGCTTTCCTTTGGAGGGGAAGTTCCAACGTTCGTTGCGAGTTGCTGGCTGCGGTGGCATCTAGTAGCCAAGTTCACAGGTAGGTGTCGTTGACATTAGTACCTGGTAGCAACATTAGGAACTACTGCTTGAAATTGACCGTCTGCAGTCCTTACCTGAATTACAGACTAATACAGCCATCCCTAAGTACACGGGGTTACATGACCGCGTTGTCGCAGCCCCTAAACTGAGGAACCAACCAAAATCTCTGCGGGAGATATAATTTTGCGTGAAGAAGTAACAGACCGTTACATAGTTACACATCAGTGTCGAAACCTTGCATAAGGACAGTGTGACCACAAGTATAAAAATGGACCCCAAATGACAAGAAGGTTACCGTTCCCATAAGACAATAAAATGTTTAAAATAAGCATAAAATGACGAAAAACAAAGTTAATTAAGCTCCAATTATAAAATACCTTCTCGCAATAAATGAGGTCTGATCCTTCTACGAAAACCTGCATATTCTGCCTATTTTCGCCTATCCCCAAGTTTGTCCGGTGAAATCTACCTCCGCCTTCCGGCCTGCCGAGAGGACTTTTTTGTTTAAAAAACGTTTCTTTAAAATACGTCGATTCAGAGAAAAAAGCTTTTCAATGTTTTTTTTTGAGTTTTCCGACAAAATGATCATGCAAATTATTCTAAAATTTAGAGTTAAGCTTTTTTGTGCCTTTCTAACGATTTACAAAAAGCCAATCATAGCACAGTTTTTGGAACAAAACCATTCCAGATATACTGTACTATACAGGAAATAAGGACTGACCAAAACGAAAATGTAGAGTATTTTTCAAATCTCGGGTCAGAAATACCCATGCGCCAGTCCTCGCGGGATGACTGAAGACAGGGAGTCATGGATGGCTGCATTAAACCAGTCTAAAGACTGAAGGCTCGAAGACAGGAATCGTCCCTCAACCTTGGGTCCAGGAAATGACTCTTCTCACATGGTCCGCTGGAACAAGATACGTTTGGTAGCAGACATCTGTCACGTCAGCTCCATGGCCAGACAAAACACAGGTTATGTGATAAGCACCTGTCTGAGTAGAGGATATGAGCCGTGAATCCTCACACGGGTCTAAACACTTGTTAGTCACACCACAGTGACCTGATGAGACTCGCGATAAACACGCAGTGGCGGCCAGTAAATGAATGAAAGGAGGGTGTTACAAACTTTAGACGACTACGAATTATTCTGTGTACTTCCCATTAATTAACTTTACAATACTAACATACATGGTCATCATCTATGTGCGCTACGATAAACACGGCAAGCTAAGCCTGCTTTGACTGGCGCAAATCTCGAGCACAAGTACACTGTTCAGCAGGTGGTGGCGCGCACTTTTTACACTCTTACCAAACATGTTCAATAATGTGTACTTACAGTGCTCATAGACGATGCTGGAAATGTCCTCCCTATTTTGTAACACACACGTGACATCCTCTGATGAAAGAATGTCTGTCAACTCTTTTATACCGGGTGAGTTAGCCGTGGTTGTTACGGCGTGGCTGCAGGCAGTCGCTCACATCCGGAAGGCGAGGAGGTTCGGATCCCCCAGCAGGCAACCTAGAATATGGTTTTCTGTGGTTTCCCATCTTCCTACTAGGCAAATGCCGGGGTTGGTCCCTAACTATAGGCCACAGCCGCTACCTTCCAAATCTTAGTCCATACATTGACACAGTCCTCCCCAGACAACAGTCAACACGAGACGGTACTTGTAGCTCACCCCATGGGTGTCCACATAGAAGCAGCTACTAACTCTGGCGAGCCGAACATGTCCTCGGACTTTCCCGGCACTAAAAGCCATACGCTAAAAAAAGAAAAACATCTCTTTTATTATTTATGGAGCCTGTTTTCTTGAATTGTTTAGCGAGCCTCCTAATTGTACTGGCATTAGGCACAGGTCTTCCTGGAAACTTGATTCGAAATTTTCGTCTTGTTTCAGAAAAAGACTTTGTACTTTTCATGTACGAATTATGGATATACACACGTTCGCACAATGTGAATTGGTGTCTTGGCATGGCCACAATCACTAAACATGTAACACTAACGTCTAAACTTTGCAGATACTCGTCCATATGAATGACAAAACACGTGTGAACTAACGATTTGAGTCAGCGGAGCGCGCAAGCCACCGGCTGAACCGTTTAAGCGCGCCCGCTATCTGTGCCAGTCAAAGCCGGCTTAGCTTGCCGTGTTTATCGGGGCGCACATATTTAATGACCCTGTACATAAAATTTACGTGTATGAATATTTTAACTACTTAGAATTCCCTCTATATCTGTCCCCACCCCACCATCTTCCAGCAGTGCTTCTACTGGTCTATGGTGGTTATGTCGATGCTTTTGTTATTAATGCCAATCAGTTCTTGAGGCATAATCATGGGGCAAAGAATTGCCTGGAGACTATTCTTGAATTTATCAACATATTGGTTTCTCCATAGCAATAACTAGGGTTCGGATTTTTAGGTGCTAAAAAATTGGGAAAATATTTATTTTTTTATGTATTAAAATATCTGAAATATGTGAGAAAAAAGTAAAAAATAATAATTATAATTTGTTTTTTTTTGTTTTTTTAGCGTATGGCTTTTAGTGCCGGGAGTGTCCGAGGACATGTTCGGCTCGCCAGTTTTGTAGCTGCTTCGAGACGGACACCCAATGGGTGAGCTACAAGTACCGTTGGGGAGGAATGTTGGAGGGGAAGGTCGAGGAGTTGGAAGGTAGCGGCTGTGGCCTATAGTTAGGGACCAACCCCGGCATTTGCCTGGAAGGAAGATGGGAAAAGACAGAAGACCATCATCAAGCTTGCCAGCGGGGGGATTCGAACCTCCTCGCCTCCCGGATGTGAGCGACTGCCAACAGTCATGCCGTAACGACCTCGGCTAACTCACCCGGTTATAATTTGGTTTATTAATGTGTATGTAAACAATATGCAGTAGTCACAAATGCAATTATTTATGCTATGTCTCACTGACTGCTGAAGAATTACAATACACAACGAGACATCTTCAGGTTGTCCAATACAAATGACCGACGATCATCGCGGAACTGCGGCAATATGTTTCTTGCCCTTGAGGTGTTGTATAACTTGAGATAGCTGTTCAACCTTGATTCCTTTACCCCATGGTTGGCAGAACAGAACGCCATCAGAAGTCATATTATCATTAAATTGTGGAACAGATGATGACTTGTAGTTGTTTTTACTTTAGGCATCGTAGAACTGCATTACACTTCACAGTGCCAGAAATTAACTGAATGTGAGTGACACTGGTTCCTGGTAGCTGGGGGAAGGGGATATCTAGTACGTGGTGCAATATGGCTATGGACGAGCAAATCCCCGGCTTCCATAGTGAGTGGTACGGGGCGACAATTTAAGAATAACACAGTTATAATCTAACACACAGTCTGCATGAAGATTAGATAGCTCACAGGTTTTTCCCCGTTGAAGTAACACAGAACAATAATACAATAAACTGAAAGATCGAGCATACTGAAGTGTAAATATTATGTCATTTTATGTGCTAATAACTGAAAAACAGGAATTCATGTATTTATAAGAAAAAATGCTTAAAATATGTATTTACATAAAAAATATGTATTTACCTAAAAATCCGAACCCTAGTTATAACAAAGAGGTGGCGAAATTGATGTAGATATATCACATCACTTCAGAGGGATTATAAAAACCAGAGATAATAATTAATTAATTAACTAGTTGAAACCCGTCAAAAATGACGGTCAATAGAAAAATATTTACTGAAGAATTTTCTTATGTAGACCTACTGTATATTCTTTGTACGATGATTTTTTGGCTCTATTGAAACTATAAGGGCGTCAAAAGATTGCGCTCTCAACATTGCAAAATACTGCTGGCCATGACTGAAAAATTGATGAGGCAAATTGAGACCTATACGTTCCAGAGTTTTCCCTTGAGCTTCATTGATTGTGACAGAGTATGCCAAATAAATTGGAAAATATTGCCTCTTAAAACAAAATGATAGTGTTTTATCGGATGCTGTTAAATCAAGTAGAAGGATTAGACCTCTCTGCCTAATTTTAACTGCATTTATTATTTCCAAATCCAAGCAATATGGTTGCATTTAGGAGCCCTTGGGAAACGTTCAGATTTCTAAGCAGCATAACGGTTCAAGCGTTTGGAATATGTGGAGGCAAGTCATTTAGTTCCAAGGAATTCAAGAACTCTGAGGAGTCTAATAAAACTGGCCGCAAACCGTCACATATAATTTTGGAATATAACGAAGAAATGCGATGATGTGCACCTCCATACATCTTAAAACAATGTGGACCGTATGGGTGTGGCACAGTAACATTGGCACCAAATGAAACGAAGGACATAGCATTGTACTGCCGATTAGTCTCTCTGAAATTCCTTGAGATATCATCTCCAGTGGAAAATAATTGTTGCAGCATGTCAAATGTTTTATATTTAGTCAGATTAATTTTACATTACAACAGCAAAGGTCAAAGTAACCAAGTGAAGATTTCTCTCAAGAGAAATACAGTGCAGAACAATGTTTAAATTTGTTCGTCAAGGACCCTACACTGTAACGGTATAGTATCTGGAATTGTATCTGAAATGCCGTATTCATATTGGAGTTTAAAAGTGGCTTCGTATTTTTCTCCGATTTCCCACTTGTTTGCGGCTAATGTTCTATTTCGTAAAATGGGTATATTTATAGCAGCATTTCTCCCCAAATTAACGTCATAGCTTATTAAATAACACTATAGTGGCCTGCATCAACGCAGCTGCCAAATATTAAATAGCAAATAATAACTTACTTCCATTGCCAAAATCAACTGCGTGGTTAGACTCATTGTTATGTACTCTAAAAAAATAATCAATAAACAACAATATTCACTTATACAACTAAGTTCAGAGACTTCCATTCTCAAGTTGGTTGCTGATGAGAATGCGATGAGACTGATCGCCAATAATAAAATCCTTGCAATTTTTGCAATTTGCTTGCAAACGCAACTCAGGATGACGAACTTCATTTTGAAATAAACAGAATGAAACTGCTCTAAATAATCAATTTCCATCACCTGTTGAAGGTACAATACTTTGCATTTCCATGACAGTAAATTATGCAAGGGAGCATAGAATCACTTCGCCACTACTGGAATGAGCATGGACTCACTTCGCCAGCCACCGTAATGGAGGGAGTTTTAGAATTATATGTTCAGTGTTTTTCAAAGATCGTATTAACACAGGGAAGCCCAGTCTTAAGGCTACATTCTGAGCTATCGCCCCAGATTCCAGGTTCGATCCCTGCTCTGCCAAGAAATTTAATTCTGCTCTGAGGGCTGGAACGGGGCGCACTCTTGAGGCAAACCTAAGAAGAGCAAAATTTGATTCCCATCTCAACAACCTTGGATGTGGTTTTCCGTGGTTTCCCACTTCCACTCCAGGCAAATACCGGGATAGTTCCTAACTTAAAGCCTCAGTCGTCAACTCTCCATTCCCCATACTAATTACAAATGCACACATCAATACAGCCATCACATTAACACAGGTTATCAGAGAAAGGTTTACACTCACACACCAAAGTAGACGGGGCTGAGTGACCACGATGTCTGAGTCCATCAAATGAATTATGTTCGACAATTTTCTCTCAAGGCGAAGCGATTGTGCCGATATTTATATAATAATTTAAAAGTATCTGGGAACGTAAATCATGGAGAATTCCTTACCTTACGGGAATAATAAACGTAGCCTAACATATGTTTAGACAATGTAATACCAATTGCAAGATAGAATAATTGGGAAATAGAATTACATGTCTGAGGTGGGAATCAAACTCCTTCGACGATGCATAATCAATTTCGTTGTCCACAATGTTAGCCGCTGAGCCACCCAGACAACGAAATTAGAGTGCAATATTAAGAGACGTAAACAACAAACGCACTTAACTGCCAGTTATAGTTCATCAATATTTCCCTTATTTCATGATTCTCAACTCCCTATTCCCCTTACTAATTACAAATGCACACATCAATACAGCCATCACATTAACACAGGTTATCAGAGAAAGGTTTACACTCACACACCAAAGTAGACAGGGCTGAGTGACCACGATGTCTGAGTCCATCAAATGAATTATGTTCGACAATTTTCTCTCAAGGCGAAGCGATTGTGCCGATTTTCATTTTCAATTTAAAAGTATCTGGCAACGTAAATCATGGAGAATTTCTTACCTTACGGGAATAATAAACGTAACATATGTTTAGACAATGTAATACCAATTGCAAGATAGAATAATTGGGAAATAAAATTACATGTCTGAGGTGGGAATCAAACTCCTTCGACGATGTATAATCAATTTCGTTGTCCACAATGTTAGCCGCTGAGCCACCCAGACAACGAAATTAGAGTGCAATATTAAGTGACGTAAACAACAAACGCACTCAACTGCCAGTTACAGTTCATCAATATTTCCCTTATTTCATGATTCTATTCCAGTATATATCGGGATACAACATAAGCGATATTTCCCTTTTCAATTCTCATAAACAAAGATCACACTACGATACGGTGGATCTTTTATCCGCCATTCCTCTCATGAAGAAACGCAATTGTGGCAACGCGCAATTGCCACATATATTACCTTTTTCTTTAAACATATAAAAATATACCGTAACATATATTTTCCTTTTAAAGACACTGCAAATCTGCATGCCAAGAGCTTTCGTTAGAATGCCATACGAAGCCAATCGGTTAAGTCGTTTTCAAAATCTCGTGTGTACAAAAAATACCTTAGTGTTTTAAATATATATGGCAACAGAGAATTCGTTACTTTACAGGAATGATAAAAGTGAAATATGTTTCTACACTGTAATACCAATCGTAGGAAGGAAGAAAACAAAAAAAAAAACATATCCGAGGTGGGAATCGAACCCTCTCGACCATGCAAAGGATGGCAACAGAGAATTCGTTACTTTCCGGGAATGAAAAAGTGAAATATATCTCTACAATGTAATACCAATCGTAGGAAGGAAGAAAATGAAAATTAAAAAAACGTATCCGAGGTGGGAATCGAACCCTCTCGACCATGCAAAGGATGGCAACAGAGAATTCGTTACTTCACGGGAATGATAAAAGTGAAATATGTTTCTACAATGTAATACCAATCGTAGGAACGAAGAAAACGAAAATAAAAAAAACATAACCGAGGTGGGAATCGAACCCTCTCGATGGGAACAGAGAATTCGTTACTTGACGGGAATGATAAAAGTGAAATATGTTTCTACAATGCAATACCAATCGTAGGAAGGAAGAAAACGAAAATAAAAAAACATATCCGAAGTGGGATCGAACCCTCTCGATCATGCATAATACAAATTTGTGGCCAGTAACCTTATCCCCTTGGCCAACCAGACAACTATGTGACAGTGCAGTATTAAGCTATCTAACCAGTATACACACTCAACCTGCACTTTATGTCCTTCGATTCGTGATTTATTTAATATAATTCTATTTCAATGCATATTGTAAAAACATAACTAACATTATTGGAGACCCTTTTTAATTCTCATAAACAAAGATCTCAAGTAGACGCGACCGGAATCGCCATTTTCCTTGTTGAGAAAGGCCATTGTGCGCATGCGCGGGAGTGTCAAATATTACATATTTCTTTAATCATTTAAAAATATACCGTAACATATATTTCCCTTTTAAAGAAACTCTGCAAATCTGCATGCCAAGAGCTTTCTACAATGCAATACCAATCGTAGGAAGGAAGAAAATGAAAATAAAAAACATATCCGAGGTGGGAATCGAACCCTCTCGATCATGCATAATACAAATTTCTGGCCAGTAAACTTATCCCCTTGGCCAACCAGACAACTATGTGACACTGCAGTATTAAGCTATCTAACCAGTATACACACTCAACCTGCAGTTTATGTCTTTCAATTCGTGGTTTATTTAATATAATTCTATTTCAATGCACATTGTAAAATCATAACTAACATTATTGGAGATCCTTTTTAATTCTCATAAACAAAGATCTCAGTTAGACGCGACCGGAATCGCCATTTTCCTTGTTGAGAAAGGCCATTGTGCGCATGCGCGGGAGTGACAAATATTACATATTTCTTTAATCATTTAAAAATATACCGTAACATATATTTTCCTTTTAAAGAAACTCTGCAAATCTGCATGCCAAGAGCTTTCGTTAGAATGTCTTACGAAGCCAATCGGTTAAGTGGTTTTCACAATCTCGTGTGTACAAAAAACAGCTTAGTGTTTTAAATATATAGATAAGTAAAATCATTAAAATAAGTAGGTAAATAAATAAGTAAACAAGCAAACAAATCAATAAAATAAGCAAACAAACGAACAATCAATTAATCTATCAGGCAATAAATAAATACAGAAATAAATGTAAACAAATAAAAGAATCGAGGTCGGTGACTGAATGAATGAATGAATGAATGAATGAATGAATGAATGAATGAATGAATGAATGAATGAATAAATTAAGAAACCAGGAAATAAGTAATCAAACTAATACATTCTTCTTCTTCAAGTGCCTCGTCCTCCAAGAACATTGGCGATCAGTAGCATGATCTACAGTTTGTCCATAGCTGTTCTAAACAGTGACACTGTATTAAGTCCAAACCACTGGCTTAAGTTCTTTAGCCAGGATATTCGTCTGCGTCCTGGACCCCTAATGCCATCAATCTTCCCTTGGATAATTAATTGCAAGAGGTGGTTTTTGTTGTTGCGCATGAAATGACCAAAGTATTCTAGTTTTCTCCTTTTGATGATAGTGAGAATTTCCAAGTCTTTGTTCATACGCCGCAGTACTCCCACATTTATGACTTTAGCTGTCCATGATATCCTTAAAATCGTGCGATACGTCCACATTTCAAATGCTGTCAGTTTCTTATTTAAAACCTAGGTAAGTGTCAATGATTCAACTCCATAGAGCAGGACACTAAAAACGTAGCATCGAAGCAGTCGAGAGCGTAATGACAGACTTAAATTGCGGCTGACCAAAACTTTTCTCATTCTCATGAAATAACTTCTGGCCTGCTTAATTCTACAGCGAATTTCTTGATTTAAGTCCCAGTTATCATTGATTTGACATCCTAAATATTTATATGATGAAACCCTTCCAATTCCTTCATTACCAAGTGTAAGAATGCCCTGAATTTCATCATTGATTTATTTATTATTTGGCAATAATTGGATAGGCCTAAGCCAATAAACAAAACATAAGTTATAATTTATAAATGAATGAATAAAGATGATGATGATGATGATGATGATGATGATAATTGTTGTTTTAAGGGGCCTAACATCGAGGTTATCGGCCCCTAATGAATAAAGAAACAAATAAGGACACAGATTAGGCTTGTCCCGGAACTGCGGCGTGTAAGGCAGGAACATCCACCAATAAAGACTGGAACAGGCCAATTAAGATGATATCAAGTGTCTCTAAATTACTGAGGTAGGCCTACACAGTAATGAGGAGGATAACTAATTGCCAGGCGGGATTTAGATGTAATGCAGTGGCACGATGGAGCTGAGATCACAATGAGACATGGTACTAGATTTACTCAGGATGTACCTCAAGCCTTTGAGTTCAGATAACCATTAGTCGGCGGCTCGGTGGCATAGTTGGTAGCATGCTGAGCTTCTATGCCGAAGATCGCGGGTTCAAACCCGGCAGAAGTCGTCGGATTTTTTAAGAGCGTTAAAAATCCCTCAGTATGCCTTCCTTCGGAGGGGAAGTAAAGCCGGCGGTCCCATATCATAGATTTATTGCATGTTAAAGATCCTTCCACGAATTACACCTGTGTGAAGCTAAATTATATAGGTTAAGAATGTAAACAACGCCCTTAATTCCTAGGTTCGTTGCCAGGAGCGGACTGAGGTGGCGTGTAGTAGCTAAGTTCTGAACTAGTAGTCATTGACAGCAGCGTTTGGCGGCAAAAGTAGGAACTATTTGAAAAATTCAAAGTCACAGTGCTCACTTCATTCAATAACAGATAACAGACACTAATACAGTCATCACAATTAACAGCGGTTATCAGACAGATTCTGCACACACCCAAAGTACACGGGGCTACATGACTGCGTTGTCGCAGCCCCTAAACTGAGGAACCAACAAACCAACTACTATTAGTCAAAACATCAAATATATAGGGTGTTTAAAAACGTATGCTCATAAAAATAATCGTTTTTTAAGTGGAACCGGAATGCAAAAATATCTTCAATATTTCCAAGTTTTGTTTTTCGCCATATTAATCTATTGGACGGCTCCATCAGGGATTTTAGAAACTGACCTGGGGAGGGGGGGGGGGCTGGAACGGGGTGCACTCAGCCTCGTGAGGACAATTGAGTAGCTGTCCGACAGTAAGGCCACGCGTCACCCCAACATCTGCAGGGCTAATGGCTGGGCAGCGGTCGCTTGGTAGGCCTAGGCCCTTGATGGGCTGTAGTGGCAGGGGGTTATCAATCTACTAACCTTGAACTTTTCAAAGGTATATACATTTTTTCATACCTAATTCCTGAGGCTACTTTCTTTATAGTTTTCATGCTGGCTGCGTGGCTCAGCAGTAACGTTCTCGCTTGCTGTGCCCAAGATTGCAGGATCGAATCCTGAAATTTGAGGGTGCACATATACGGGGGAACTGTATCAGTAGATTTACAGGCACGTTATCGATCTCCTTGGGGGCGAAATTCCGTCACCCCAGCGTCGATCCCACGCTCTCCCGATGCCAGCGTGGCCGGTTGTAGATATTAATACATAGGAGAGTAAAAGCATAGTACTTTACGTAACAAGAAAACACGTTTTGCAACCAAAGTATTACATTTCGTAATTGAATATCTCAGCACCATATCTCCTCTGACAAGCAGAATATAATTAAAAGTTTAATGTTTCTACCAACATGTTTGTAAAGTGAATATTCGGCAAGTCAGACACGGGCAAACTTTTAGGAGCGGGCCAGATACAATGCAATATATTCTAGACGGGCCAAAAAAACATGCTTTTTATAAGGTGCGTTCAAAAAGTAACGAGCCGGAGGCTGGAATGCGCAAACCGGTGACTACATCGGCTAATCGTGGCGTGTGTAACGAGGTGTGGTTCCGACCAGAGCGTGGAAGGTCACAGCCCGTCGCTAGAGAGAATGCGTGCACGTCACGTGACGATACAAAGTGAGCAGCAGCATGCATCAAACGTCCAACCAAGACCATGACAGTCGGCCGTTCGACATGCTTTCTAGTGTGTTTGAAGACTGTGGGGCACCCATTGGGCACACACTTTCCGCAAGTGCAGTCGTTCCTTCATGATAGTGTGCACACTTCCGACGCTCAATCCGACCACGGCGGCTATGGCGTTCACTGTCACTCGGTGGTCCTGGGTTTGAGTGTATCAACCAGCTGGGCGTTCTCATCGGTAATGCAGGGGGGGGGGGGGGGGTTGCCCCAGACCGGGCATCACCGGCTAAAGACAATCGTCCTTCTCTGTAGCGCTTGTGCCACGCCTTGACCCTTGCAAGGGACATGCAGTGTTCACCGTACACTTGTGACATTCGGCGAGGAATGTCCGTTCCCCCTACTCCTTTCGCTGTCAGAAACCGAACACCACCTCATTGCTCTTCGTTTGACGCCTCCATGTCACTGTTTGCAATGCGACTGCCAGAGTTTGGCGATTGATGCATGCTGCTGCTCGCTTTGTATCGTCACGTGACGTGCACGCGTGCTCTCTAGCGACGAGCTGTGACCTTCCACGCTCAGGTTGATTATGTTGTTGTTGTTGTAGCCCTATGTACTTGTTTGTGTGTGGAATACGTCTGATAACCTGTGTCACTGAGATATCTGTACTAGTGTGTGTATTTAGAATTGATGTAGGATTTGACTAGGAAGCGGCCGTGGCCTTACGTTAAGTACCATCCCGTGGTGTAAAAGTGCGACACTACGGGAAACCCCTTCCAGGATGAATGAGGTAATAATCGTACATACCTCTTCTCAGCTCTGAGACCAGAATTAAATTTCTTGGCAGAGCCGGGAATCAAAACTGGGCCTCCTTGGTTACTGCCAAGAATGCTAGCCACTACGCAGCCTATAATAGGCGGCCTTTACATTAGCCTTGCCTTCTTGATTCCTAAAATAGGAAGCCTTGACATGAGCATTGCCTTCTAGATTTCTATCTTAGGAGGCTTTGGCATGTGCATTGCCTTTTTGATTCCTAATATATTAGGATTTGACATGAGCATTGCCTTCTGGATTCCGATTTCAGGAGACTTTGGACTTAGCATTGCCTTCGAGATTCCTATAACACGAGGATTTGACCTGAGCATTGCCTTCCAGATTCCTATAATAGGAGGTTTTCGTCTGAGCAATGTCTTCTGGATTCCTATGACAGGAGGCTTTGGCATGAGCATTGCCTTCTAGATTCCCATGATATGAGGCTTTGACATGAGCATTGCCTTCCGGATTCCTATAACACGAGACTTTGACCTGAGCATTGCCTTCTAGATTCCTATCATACGGGGCTTTGGTGTGAGAAATGCCTTCTAGATTCCTATAAGAGGAGGCTTTGACATGAGCTCTGCCTTCGAGATTCCCATAATAGGAAGCTTTGACATGAGCACAGTCTTCTAGATTCCTGTAATAGGAAGCTTTGGCATGAGCATCGCCTTCTAGGTTCCTATCATAGGAGGCTTTGGTGTGAGAAATGCCTTCAATATTCCTTTAATAGGAATCTTTAACATGAGCAATGCCTTCTAGATTCCTATAATATGAGGCTTTGATATGCACATTGCCTTCTAGATTCCTATAATAGGAGGCTTAGGTGTGAGCAATGTCTTCTAGATTCCAATAATAGGAGGTCTTGTTTAGGTCGATATGGAAGGAGGACGTTGATTAATTAGGCTGGGGAGTGACAGAGTCCTCCAATAAAATGCACCGTCACGTACTCGGAATTTTAATTGTTCAGATCTACGAAGTACGTCCAGAAAGTTAGTTCCGTTTGGTAATGACATTAAATTGTGTACAGATACAGAAAAATTATTTATTGCACAAAATTCTACAACCCTGAAACTTCTTTTCAACATAACTGCCGAAATGTTGCAGGCATTTGTCGTAGCGTGGCACGAGTTTTTGTATACCTTCTTCATAGAAGTGTGCCACCTGTGTCTTCAACTAGTTGTACGTTCCGCTGCAGCGCAGTTCCGCATATGCGCGGTAGACGCTCTGTATCAAGGAGAAGAAACGTGCGCCATTTGGAGAGCGCTGTCAGCCACGTACGCGTTGTTGTGCATGTTTACTCGTACAATGTCGATGTTGATTGAAAATCCCGCCGCTTGTGAAATCAGATCTATGATTCGTTTTCTGAATGCTAGGACAAAATGTGATGAGTGATTCAATGGTGAGAAGATGGGTCTGACAGTTCAATGAAGGACGTAGTGAAGTGCACGATGAAGAACGAAGTGGGCGTCCATCTTTGGTTACAGAAGAACTGGTTTACGCGATTGATGACAAGATCCGGGAAAACCGCAGGTTTACAATTAGTGCTCTCGCTATGGAATTTCCCCAAATCTCACGATCACTAATTCATGAAATTGTTACCGAAAAACTGAACTTTCGTAAACTTTGCCGACGTTGGGTACCAAAGATTCTTACGGAGCAACACAAAACAAAACGGGTGGGTAGTGCACTTCAGTTTTTGACCCGTTACAATGAAGGCGGCGAAGAATTTCTGACACAGTTAGTCACAGGAGATGAAACTTGGGTTTCTTACGACACCCCTGAAAGTAAGCGGCAATCAATGGAATGGAGGCACACTTCATCCCCAGCAAAGGTTAAGCCGAAACAAATCTTGACACCTCGGAAAATGATGTGCACAGTGTTCTGGGACTGGAAAGGCATCTTACTCATTGATTTCTTACCGCGTGGTCAAACAATCAACGCAGATGCTTACTGCGAGGAAATTGCGCCGCGCAATACTGTACAGAATAAGCGCCGAGGGTTGCTGTCAAAAGGTGTAGTTTTTCTTCACGACAACGCATGACCATACACTGCAAATGTGACGAAAAACCTCCTACAGGGATTTGGCTGGGACGTGTTTGACCACCCTCCGTACAACCCTGACCTCGCTCCTAGCGACTTTCATATGTTCACACATCTCAAGTCTTTCCTTGGCGGTCAACAATTCAACAATGACGACGAGCTGAAAGAAGATGTTTCCAACTGGTTGAAGACACAGGCGGCGAACTTCTATGAAGAAGGTATCCAAAAAGTTGTGCCACGCTATGACAAATGCCTGCAAAAGTTCGGCAGTTATGTGGAAAAGTAATATAAGAGGAGTAGAATGTTGTGCAATAAATAATTTTTCTGTATCTGTAAACAATTTAATTTTATTACCAAACGGAACTTACTTTCAGGACGTGCCTCGTATGTTACCAATTTTGCTTGCTGTAGCCTTGCTTAAACTAGTAGGTACTGGCTTGGCATTTAATAATTTCGACCCATGTAGTAAAGACCTTGGTGATGGACCGTAAGGTGCATCTCAACTTCACTCCACTTGTCGAGATCAGAACAGTATTGGGATCAAGTGGTGGAGCAGGCATCAGCAAGTCTAATGTAACCGTCAAACTCGAGGTAGCAACAGCTCGGCCTTCTGACTTCCACAATACGTATGCTGGTGGTGACTATTATTTTAGGGGGGTAGTACATCAAAACCTGTCTTGAACGGAAATATTTGACGGTCCCGTGAACTTAGGAGTGAAAAACGAGTTAAATTCCCTCCATTAAACGGAAACTATGCTAAGCGGACAACAGAAATCAAAATACGAATTTTCACGGTAGATTATCAAGTTACAGAATGCAGTATGTAGAAAATGTTCAGGCATCTTATGAAAGTCTACCTTGTCTGCTGTAACTGTTAATTCTATAGCTAAACAAGAAATGTGCAAATAGGTCTTCCATCTTTTGTTCTCCAACATAGACGTCAAAGTGTACGGCTAAGGCCTGCTTCCTTTCCCAATGCTTGCTTCAATGAGGTGTCAATCAACAAATGCACTTGTCAATCAGCTTAGATTTCGGTTTTTAACTGAGCACTTCTATTACTAACATAGTTCAGCAGCAGTCATTATGACAAGAACTATGTTGCGTCAAGCCCGCATAACAGGGAGCTCTCCTGTTATGCGGGCTTGACGCAACATAACTCTGGCAAGGGCAGATTTTGTACGGCCCCAGCTTTCTTGTTATGCGGGCTTGACGCAACATAGTTCAGGCAAGGACAGACTTTGTACGGCCCCAGCTTTCTTGTTATGCGGGCTTGACGCAACATAATTCTAGCAAGGGCAGACTTTGTACGGTCACAGCTTTCCTGTTATGTGAGCTTGTCGCAACATGATTCTGGCATGCGCAGACTATGAACGGTCCCAGCTATCTTGTTATGCGGGCTTGACGCAACATAGTTCAGGCAAGGACAAACTTTCTACGGCCCCAGCTTTCCTGTTATGCGGGCTTGACGCAACATAATTCTGGCAAGGGCAGGCTTTGTACGGCCACAGCTTTCCTGTTATGTGGGCTTGACGCAACATAATTCTGGCAAGCGCAGACTATGAACGGTCCCAGCTTTCCTGTTATGCGGGCTTGACGCAACATAACTCTGGCAAGGGCAGACTTTGTACGGCCCCAGCTTTCTTGTTATGTGGGCTTGACGCAACATAGTTCAGGCAAGGACAGACTTTGTACGGCCCCAGCTTTCCTGTTATGCGGGCTTGACGCAACATAACTCTGGCAAGGCCAGACTTTGTACGGTCCCAGCTTTCCTGTTGTGCGGGCTTGACGCAACATAGTTCTGGCAGGGGCAGACTTTGTACGACCCTGGCTTTCCTGTTATGCGGGCTTGACGCAACATAACTCTGGCAAGGGCAGACTTTGTACGGTCCCGGCTTTCCTGTTGTGCGGGCTTGACGCAACATAGTTCTGGCAGGGGCAGACTTTGTACGACCCTGGCTTTCCTGTTATGCGGGCTTGACGCAACATAGTTCTGGCAAGGGCAGACTTTGTACGGCCCCAGGTTTCCTGTTATGCGGGCTTGACGCAACATAACTCTGGCAGGGGCAGACTTTGTACGGCCCCAGGTTTCCTGTTATGCGGGCTTGACGCAACATAACTCTGGCAAGGGCAGACTTTGTACGGCCCCAGCTTTCCTGTTATGCGGGCTTGACGCAACATAACTCTGGCAAGGGCAGACTTTGTACGGCCCCAGGTTTCCTGTTATGCGGGCTTGACGCAACATAACTCTGGCAAGGGCAGACTTTGTACGGTCCCAGCTTTCCTGTTGTGCGGGCTTGACGCAACATAACTCTGGCAGGGGCAGACTTTGAACGGTCCCAGCTTTCCTGTTATGCGGGCTTGACGCAACATAACTCTGGCAAGGGCAGACTTTGTACGGTCCCGGCTTTCCTGTTATGCGGGCTTGACGCAACATAGTTCTGGCAGGGACAGACTTTGTACGGTCCCAGCTTTCCTGTTATGCGGGCTTGACGCAACAAAACTCTGGCAAGGGCAGACTTTGTACGGCCCCAGCTTTCCTGTTATGCGGGCTTGACGCAACATAACTCTGGCAAGGGCAGACATTGTACGGTCCCAGCTTTCCTGTTGTGCGGGATTGACGCAACATAACTCTGGCAAGGACAGACTTTGTACGGTCCCAGCTTTCCTGTTGTGCGGGCTTGACGCAACATAGTTCTGGCAAGGGCAGACTTTGTACGGCCCCAGCTTTCCTGTTATGCGGGCTTGACGCAACATAACTCTGGCAAGGGCAGACTTTGTACGGTCCCAGCTTTCCTGTTGTGCGGGCTTGACGCAACATAACTCTGGCAAGGGCAGACTTTGTACGGCCCCAGCTTTCCTGTTATGCGGGCTTGACGCAATCTAGTTCTGGCAGGGGCAGACTTTGTACGGCCCCGGCTTTTCTGTTATGCGGGCTTGACGCAACATAGTTCTGGCAGGGGCAGACTTTGTACGGCCCCGGCTTTCCTGTTGTGCGGGCTTGACGCAATCTAGTTCTGGCAGGGGCAGACTTTGTACGGCCCCGGCTTTTCTGTTATGCGGGCTTGACGCAACATAGTTCTGGCAGGGGCAGACTTTGTACGGCCCCGGCTTTCCTGTTATGCGGGCTTGTCGCAACATAACTCTGGCAAGGGCAGACTTTGTACGGCCCCAGCTTTCCAGTTATGCGGGCTTGACGCAACATAACTCTGGCAAGGGCAGACTTTGTACGGCCCCGGCTTTTCTGTTATGCGGGCTTGACGCAACATAGTTCTGGCAGGGGCAGACTTTGTACGGCCCCGGCTTTCCTGTTATGCGGGCTTGACGCAACATAACTCTGGCAAGGGCAGACTTTGTACGGCCCCGGCTTTTCTGTTATGCGGGCTTGACGCAACATAACTCTGGCAAGGGCAGACTTTGTACGGCCCCAGCTTTCCTGTTATGCGGGCTTGACGCAACATAACTCTGGCAAGGGCAGACTTTGTACGGCCCCGGCTTTTCTGTTATGCGGGCTTGACGCAACATAGTTCTGGCAGGGGCAGACTTTGTACGGCCCCAGCTTTCCTGTTATGCGGGCATGACGCAACATAGTTCAGGCAAGGTCAGATTTTGTACGGCCCCAGCTTTCCTGTTATGCGGGCTTGAAGCAACATAGTTCTGGCAAGGACAGACTTTGTACGGTCCCAGCTTTCTTGTTATGCGGGCTTAACGCAACATTGTTCTGGCAAGGGCTGACTTTGTACGGTCCCAGCTTTCTTGTTATGCGGGCTTGACACAACATAGTTCTGGCAAGGGCAGACTTTGTACGGCCCCAGCTTTCCTGTTATGCGGGCCTGACGCAACATAACTCTGGCAAGGGCAGACTTTGTACGGTCCCAGCTTTCCTGTTGTGCGGGCTTGACGCAACATAGTTCTGGCAGGGAGAGACTTTGTACGGCCCCAGCTTTCCTGTTATGTGGGCCTGACACAACATAACTCTGGCAAGGGCAGACTTTGTACGGTCCCAACGTTCCTGTTATGCGGGCTTGACGCAACATAACTCTGGTAAGGGCAGACTTTGTACGGCCCCAGCTTTCCTGTTATGCGGGCTTGACGCAACATTGTTCTGGCAGGGGCAGACTTTGTACGACCCCGGCTTTCCTGTTATGCGGGCTTGACGCAACATAGTTCTGGCAGGGCAGAATTTGTACGGCCCCAGCTTTCCTGTTATGCGGGCTTGACGCAACATTGTTCTGGCAGGGGCAGACTTTGTACGACCCCGGCTTTCCTGTTATGCGGGCTTGACGCAACATAGTTCTGGCAAGGGCAGACTTTGTACGGTCCCAGCTTTCCTCTAATGCGGGCTTGACGCAACATAATTCTGGCAAGGGCAGACTTTGTACGGCCCCAGCTTTCCTGTTATGCGGGCTTGACGCAACATAGTTCTGGCAGGGGCAGACTTTGTACGGCCCCGGCTTTCCTGTTATGCGGGCTTGACGCAACATAGTTCTGGCAGGGGAAGACTTTGTATGGCCCCTGCTTTCCTGTTATTCGTGCTGACGCAACATAGTTCTGGCAAGGGCAGACTTTGTACGGCCCCAGCTTTCCTGTTATGCGGGCCTGACGCAACATAACTCTGGCAAGGGCAGACTTTGTACGGTCCCAGCTTTCCTGTTATGCGGGCTTGACGCAACATAACTCTGGCAAGGACAGACTCTGTACTGTCCCAGCTTTCCTGTTATGCGGGCCTGACGCAACATAAATCTGGCAAGGGCAGACTTTGTACGGTCCCAGCATTCCTGTTATGCGGGCTTGACGCAACATAGTTCTGGCAGGGACAGAATTTGTACGGCCCCAGCTCTCATGTTATGCGGGCTTGACGCAACATAACTCTGGCAAGGACAGACTCTGTACTGTCCCAGCTTTCCTGTTATGCGGGCTTGACGCAACATAGTTCTGGCAGGGACAGAATTTGTACGGCCCCAGCTCTCATGTTATGTGGGCTTGACCCAACATAGTTCTGGCAAGGGCAGACTTTGTACGGTCCCAGCTTTCTTATAATGCGGGCTTGACGCAACATACTTCTGGCAAGGGCAGACTTTGTACGGCCCCAGCTTTCCTGTTATGCGGGCTTGACGCAACATAGTTCTGGCAGGGACAGACTTTGTACGGTCCCAGCTTCCCTGTTATGCGGGCTTGACGCAACATAGTTCTGGCAAGGGCAGACCTTGTACGGCCCCAGCTTTCCTGTTATGCGGGCTTGAAGCAACATAGTTCAGGCAAGGACAGACTTTGTACGGGCCCAGCTTTCCTGTTATGCGGGCTTGACGCAACATAATTCTGGCAAGGACAGACTTTGCACGGTCCCAGCTTTCCTGTTATGCGGGCTTGACGCAACATAATTCTGGCAAGGACAGACTTTGCACGGTCCCAGCTTTCCTGTTATGCGGGCCTGACGCAACATAGTTCTGGCAAGGGCAGACTTTGTACGGCCCCAGCTTTCCTGTTATGCGGGCTTGACGCAACATAGTTCTGGCAAGGACAGACTTAGTACGGCCCCAGCTTTCCTGTTATGCGGGCTTGACGCAACATAGTTCTGGCAACGACAGACTTAGTACGGCCCCAGCTTCCCTGTTATGCGGGCTTAACGCAACATAGTTCTGGCAAGGATGAACTTTGTACGGCCCCAGCTTTCCTGTTATGCGGGCTTAACCCAACATAATTTTGGCAAGGATAGACTTTGTACGGCCCCAGCTTCCCTGTTATGCGGGCTTGACGCAACATAATTCTGGCAAGGACAGACTTTGCACGGTCCCAGCTTTCCTGTTATGCGGGCCTGACGCAACATAGTTCTGGCAAGGGCAGACTTTGTATGGCTCCAGCTTTCCTGTTATGCGGGCTTGACGCAACATAGTTCTTGCAGGGACAGACATTTATAACGGTCCTAGCTTCCCTGTTATGCGGGCTTGACGCAATATAGTTCTGGCAAGGACAGACTTTGTACTGTCCCAGCTTCCCTGTAATGCGGGCTTGACGCATCATAATTCTGGCAAGAGCAGACTTTGTACGGCCCCAGCTTTCATGTTATGCGGGCTTGACGCAACATAGTTGTGGCAAGGGCAGACTTTTTACGGCCCCAGCTTTCCTGTTATCCGGGCTTGACGCAACATAGTTCCGGCAGGGACAGACTTTGTACGGTCCCAGCTTCCCTGTAATGCGGGCTTGACGCAACATAATTCTGGCAAGATCTGACTTTGTACGGCCCCAGCTCTCATGTTATGCGGGCTTGAGGCAACATAGTTCTGGCAAGGGAAGACTTTGCACGGGCCCAGTTTGCCTCTTATGCGGGCTTGACGCAACATAATTCTGGCAAGGACAGACTTTGTACGGTCCCAACTTCCCTGTTATGCGGGCTTGACGCAACATAATTCTGTTAAGGACAGACTTTGTACGGTCCCAGCTTCCCTGTTATGCGGGCTTGACGCAACATAGTTCTGGCAAGGCAGACTTTGTATGGCCCCAGCTCTCCTCTTATGCGGGCTTGACGCAACATAATTGCAAGGACAGTCTTTGTACGGTCCCAGCTTTCCTGTTATGCGGGCTTGACGCAACATAATTCTGGCAAGGACAGACATTGTACGGTCCCAGCTTCCCTGTTATGCGGGCTTATCGCAACATAGTTCTGGCAAGGCAGACTTTGTATGGCCCCAGCTCTCCTCTTATGCGGGCTTGACGCAACATAATTGCAAGGACAGTCTTTGTACGGTCCCAGCTTTCCTGTTATGCGGGCTTGACGCAACATAATTCTGGCAAGGACAGACATTGTACGGTCCCAGCTTCCCTGTTATGCGGGCTTGACGCAACATAACTCTGGCAAGGGCAGACTTTGTACGGCCCCAGCTTTCCTGTTATGCGGGCTTGACGCAATCTAGTTCTGGCAGGGGCAGACTTTGTACGGCCCCGGCTTTTCTGTTATGCGGGCTTGACGCAACATAGTTCTGGCAGGGGCAGACTTTGTACGGCCCCGGCTTTCCTGTTGTGCGGGCTTGACGCAATCTAGTTCTGGCAGGGGCAGACTTTGTACGGCCCCGGCTTTTCTGTTATGCGGGCTTGACGCAACATAGTTCTGGCAGGGGCAGACTTTGTACGGCCCCGGCTTTCCTGTTATGCGGGCTTGTCGCAACATAACTCTGGCAAGGGCAGACTTTGTACGGCCCCAGCTTTCCAGTTATGCGGGCTTGACGCAACATAACTCTGGCAAGGGCAGACTTTGTACGGCCCCGGCTTTTCTGTTATGCGGGCTTGACGCAACATAGTTCTGGCAGGGGCAGACTTTGTACGGCCCCGGCTTTCCTGTTATGCGGGCTTGACGCAACATAACTCTGGCAAGGGCAGACTTTGTACGGCCCCGGCTTTTCTGTTATGCGGGCTTGACGCAACATAACTCTGGCAAGGGCAGACTTTGTACGGCCCCAGCTTTCCTGTTATGCGGGCTTGACGCAACATAACTCTGGCAAGGGCAGACTTTGTACGGCCCCGGCTTTTCTGTTATGCGGGCTTGACGCAACATAGTTCTGGCAGGGGCAGACTTTGTACGGCCCCAGCTTTCCTGTTATGCGGGCATGACGCAACATAGTTCAGGCAAGGTCAGATTTTGTACGGCCCCAGCTTTCCTGTTATGCGGGCTTGAAGCAACATAGTTCTGGCAAGGACAGACTTTGTACGGTCCCAGCTTTCTTGTTATGCGGGCTTAACGCAACATTGTTCTGGCAAGGGCTGACTTTGTACGGTCCCAGCTTTCTTGTTATGCGGGCTTGACACAACATAGTTCTGGCAAGGGCAGACTTTGTACGGCCCCAGCTTTCCTGTTATGCGGGCCTGACGCAACATAACTCTGGCAAGGGCAGACTTTGTACGGTCCCAGCTTTCCTGTTGTGCGGGCTTGACGCAACATAGTTCTGGCAGGGAGAGACTTTGTACGGCCCCAGCTTTCCTGTTATGTGGGCCTGACACAACATAACTCTGGCAAGGGCAGACTTTGTACGGTCCCAACGTTCCTGTTATGCGGGCTTGACGCAACATAACTCTGGTAAGGGCAGACTTTGTACGGCCCCAGCTTTCCTGTTATGCGGGCTTGACGCAACATTGTTCTGGCAGGGGCAGACTTTGTACGACCCCGGCTTTCCTGTTATGCGGGCTTGACGCAACATAGTTCTGGCAGGGCAGAATTTGTACGGCCCCAGCTTTCCTGTTATGCGGGCTTGACGCAACATTGTTCTGGCAGGGGCAGACTTTGTACGACCCCGGCTTTCCTGTTATGCGGGCTTGACGCAACATAGTTCTGGCAAGGGCAGACTTTGTACGGTCCCAGCTTTCCTCTAATGCGGGCTTGACGCAACATAATTCTGGCAAGGGCAGACTTTGTACGGCCCCAGCTTTCCTGTTATGCGGGCTTGACGCAACATAGTTCTGGCAGGGGCAGACTTTGTACGGCCCCGGCTTTCCTGTTATGCGGGCTTGACGCAACATAGTTCTGGCAGGGGAAGACTTTGTATGGCCCCTGCTTTCCTGTTATTCGTGCTGACGCAACATAGTTCTGGCAAGGGCAGACTTTGTACGGCCCCAGCTTTCCTGTTATGCGGGCCTGACGCAACATAACTCTGGCAAGGGCAGACTTTGTACGGTCCCAGCTTTCCTGTTATGCGGGCTTGACGCAACATAACTCTGGCAAGGACAGACTCTGTACTGTCCCAGCTTTCCTGTTATGCGGGCCTGACGCAACATAAATCTGGCAAGGGCAGACTTTGTACGGTCCCAGCATTCCTGTTATGCGGGCTTGACGCAACATAGTTCTGGCAGGGACAGAATTTGTACGGCCCCAGCTCTCATGTTATGCGGGCTTGACGCAACATAACTCTGGCAAGGACAGACTCTGTACTGTCCCAGCTTTCCTGTTATGCGGGCTTGACGCAACATAGTTCTGGCAGGGACAGAATTTGTACGGCCCCAGCTCTCATGTTATGTGGGCTTGACCCAACATAGTTCTGGCAAGGGCAGACTTTGTACGGTCCCAGCTTTCTTATAATGCGGGCTTGACGCAACATACTTCTGGCAAGGGCAGACTTTGTACGGCCCCAGCTTTCCTGTTATGCGGGCTTGACGCAACATAGTTCTGGCAGGGACAGACTTTGTACGGTCCCAGCTTCCCTGTTATGCGGGCTTGACGCAACATAGTTCTGGCAAGGGCAGACCTTGTACGGCCCCAGCTTTCCTGTTATGCGGGCTTGAAGCAACATAGTTCAGGCAAGGACAGACTTTGTACGGGCCCAGCTTTCCTGTTATGCGGGCTTGACGCAACATAATTCTGGCAAGGACAGACTTTGCACGGTCCCAGCTTTCCTGTTATGCGGGCTTGACGCAACATAATTCTGGCAAGGACAGACTTTGCACGGTCCCAGCTTTCCTGTTATGCGGGCCTGACGCAACATAGTTCTGGCAAGGGCAGACTTTGTACGGCCCCAGCTTTCCTGTTATGCGGGCTTGACGCAACATAGTTCTGGCAAGGACAGACTTAGTACGGCCCCAGCTTTCCTGTTATGCGGGCTTGACGCAACATAGTTCTGGCAACGACAGACTTAGTACGGCCCCAGCTTCCCTGTTATGCGGGCTTAACGCAACATAGTTCTGGCAAGGATGAACTTTGTACGGCCCCAGCTTTCCTGTTATGCGGGCTTAACCCAACATAATTTTGGCAAGGATAGACTTTGTACGGCCCCAGCTTCCCTGTTATGCGGGCTTGACGCAACATAATTCTGGCAAGGACAGACTTTGCACGGTCCCAGCTTTCCTGTTATGCGGGCCTGACGCAACATAGTTCTGGCAAGGGCAGACTTTGTATGGCTCCAGCTTTCCTGTTATGCGGGCTTGACGCAACATAGTTCTTGCAGGGACAGACATTTATAACGGTCCTAGCTTCCCTGTTATGCGGGCTTGACGCAATATAGTTCTGGCAAGGACAGACTTTGTACTGTCCCAGCTTCCCTGTAATGCGGGCTTGACGCATCATAATTCTGGCAAGAGCAGACTTTGTACGGCCCCAGCTTTCATGTTATGCGGGCTTGACGCAACATAGTTGTGGCAAGGGCAGACTTTTTACGGCCCCAGCTTTCCTGTTATCCGGGCTTGACGCAACATAGTTCCGGCAGGGACAGACTTTGTACGGTCCCAGCTTCCCTGTAATGCGGGCTTGACGCAACATAATTCTGGCAAGATCTGACTTTGTACGGCCCCAGCTCTCATGTTATGCGGGCTTGAGGCAACATAGTTCTGGCAAGGGAAGACTTTGCACGGGCCCAGTTTGCCTCTTATGCGGGCTTGACGCAACATAATTCTGGCAAGGACAGACTTTGTACGGTCCCAACTTCCCTGTTATGCGGGCTTGACGCAACATAATTCTGTTAAGGACAGACTTTGTACGGTCCCAGCTTCCCTGTTATGCGGGCTTGACGCAACATAGTTCTGGCAAGGCAGACTTTGTATGGCCCCAGCTCTCCTCTTATGCGGGCTTGACGCAACATAATTGCAAGGACAGTCTTTGTACGGTCCCAGCTTTCCTGTTATGCGGGCTTGACGCAACATAATTCTGGCAAGGACAGACATTGTACGGTCCCAGCTTCCCTGTTATGCGGGCTTATCGCAACATAGTTCTGGCAAGGCAGACTTTGTATGGCCCCAGCTCTCCTCTTATGCGGGCTTGACGCAACATAATTGCAAGGACAGTCTTTGTACGGTCCCAGCTTTCCTGTTATGCGGGCTTGACGCAACATAATTCTGGCAAGGACAGACATTGTACGGTCCCAGCTTCCCTGTTATGCGGGCTTGACGCAACATAACTCTGGCAAGGGCAGACTTTGTACGGACCCAGCTTTCCTGTTATGCGGGCTTGACGCAACATAGTTCTGGCAGGGAGAGACTTTGTACGGTCCCAGCTTTCCTGTTATGCGGGATTAACGCAACATAGTTCTGGCAAGGGCTGACTTTGTACGGCCCCAGCTTTCCTGTTATGTGGGCTTGACGCAATAAAGTTCTGGCAAGGGCA
Source organism: Meconema thalassinum (assembly GCA_946902985.2). Taxonomy (NCBI): domain Eukaryota; kingdom Metazoa; phylum Arthropoda; class Insecta; order Orthoptera; family Tettigoniidae; genus Meconema; species Meconema thalassinum. Next base: position 72,701,753 of record OX336397.1, read on the forward strand.
GACTTTGTTCGGTCCCAGCTTTCCTGTCATGCGGACTTGAAGCAACATAGTTCTGGCAGGGGGAGACTTTGTACGGACCCAGCTTTCCTGTTATGCGGGGTTAGCCCAACATAGTTCTGGCAGGGGCAAACTTTGTACGGTCCCAGCTTCCCTGTTATGCGGGCTTGACGCAACATAACTCTGGCAGGGACAGACTTTGTACGGCCCCAGCTTTCCTGTTATGCGGGCTTAACGGAACATAGTTCTGGCAAGGGCAGACTTTGTACGGACCCAGCTTTTCTGTTATGCGGGCTTAACCCAACATAGTTCTGGCAAGGGCTGACTTTGTACGGCCCCAGCTTTCCTGTTATGCGGACTTAACGCAACATAGTTCTGGCAGGGACAGACTTTGTACGGCCCCAGCTTTTCTGTTATGCGGGCTTAACCCAACATAGTTCTGGCAAGGGCTGACTTTGTACGGCCCCAATTTTTTCTGTTATGCGGGCTTGACGCAACATAGTTCTGGCAAGGGCTGATTTTGTACGGCCCCAGCTTTCCTGTTATGTGGGCTTAACGTAACCGAGTTCTGGCAGGGACGGACTGGGTACGTTCCCAGCTTTCCTGTTATGCAGGCAGCCCCTGCCAGAAGTATGTTGCGTCGAGCCTTGGATAGTCCTTGCCAGAACTGTGTCGCATTGAGACTTTCTGCTCTGCGAGATTAATGCCCAATTACAATGATGTTGTAAAGCGTGATTTCTCATGTGGGTCCCTTAAATATTATTTTTATTATTAACATGCTGTACCCGGCATGCGTTGCAATGCCAATCAAAGAAAGTGTTGGCGTTGAAATTCTGTTTCTTGAAGTGCTTTTGGATACACAACATGTTAACTGCCTCTAAGCTATCGTAAAATGGATTTTCTAATTTAGAACCATTCGTGGGAGCGTGCACAACAACTTTCAAAAGTTTCATCGCTGTCACTCATTTGTTGAATCTACTCGTACGCTACTTATTGTGAAATGGATTTACTTAGTCGAAACCCTTCCCTGGCGTGTACTCAATAACTCATCAATGATTCATCGCAATCGGATGAATGGTATATGAACGTATAGGGGTTTTTGTTTAAACGATTCGTGCGCTGTCACTCATTTGTTGAATCTACTCGTGCGCTACCTATTAAGAAATGTATTACTAAGTCGAAGCCCTTCCCTGGCGTGTACACAATAACTCATCAAGGTTTCATCGCAATCGAAGAATGTTATATGAACGCAATAGGGGATTTTTTTGAAACGCTTCGCGCGTCGTCACCCATTTGTTGCATCTACTCTTGCGCTACTTATTGTGAAATGGATTTACTAAGTCCCCTTCCCTGGCGGGTACACAATAACTGATCAATGTTTCATCGCATTCGGATGAATAGTATATGAACGCATACCTGATTTTGTTTAAACGATTCGCGCTCTGTCACTCATTTGTTGAATCTACTCGTGCGCTACCTACTGTAAAATGTATTTACTAAGTTAGAAACCGTCACGTAAGTGTCCACAACATCTCACCCAAGTTTCATCGCTATCGGACTAATGGGATATGAAGACATAGGGGACTGTATTGAAACGCTCCGCGTGTCGTCGTTCATTTGTCGAATTTACTCGTGTGCTCCCTACTGTGAAATGTATTTACTAAGCCAGAAACCTTCCTTGGAGTGGTCACCATATTTCACCCAAATTTCACCGCTAACGGCAGAATGGTATATGACCTTATACGGGACTTTGTTGAAACGCTTCGTGCGTCGTCCCTCATTTGTTGAATCAACTTGTGCGCTGCATATTGTATAGGGGATTTACTAAGCCAGAAATTTTCCATGACGTGTACACATCTCACCCAAGTTTCATAGCTACGGACGAATGGTACATGTATGCATACGGGACTTGGTTGAAAGGCTTCGCGTGTCGTCGCCCATTTGTTGATTCTACTCTTGCGCTATATATTGTAATATGGATGTACTCAGCCAGAAACCTTCCCTGGAGTGTACACAACATCTCACCCAAGTTTCATCGCAATCGGATGAATGGTATGTGAACGTATACGGGACGTTGTCGAAACGCTTCGCGCGTAGTCACTCATTTGTTGAACATAAACGTGCGCTTCGTATTGTAAAATGGATTTACTTAGCCAGAAACCTTTCCTGGAGTGTACACAACAATTCACCAAACATTTATCACTATCAGACGAATGGTTGGTGTTTTGAAACGCTTCGCGTGTCATCGCTCATTTGTTGAATCTACTGGTGCGGTTCCTATTGTAAAATGTATGTACTAAGCCAGAAACCTTCCCTGGAGTGTACACAACATCTCACCCAAGTTTCATCGCTATCGGATGGATGGTATATGAAATTATATGGGACTTTGTTGAAACGCTTCGCGCGTCGTCGCTCATTTGTTGATTCTACTCGTGCTCTACCTATTTTTAAAGGGATTTACTAAGCTAGAAACCTTCCCTGGAGTGCCTACAGAATCTCTGCCTAGTTTCATCGCTATCGGACGAATGGTATATGAACGCAAACGTGACTTTGTTAAAATGCTTCGCGCGTCGTAGCTCATTTGTTGAATCTCCTCGTGCGCTGCCTATTGTAAAGTGGATGTACTAAGTAAGAAAATTTCCCTGCAGTGTACACAACATTTTACGCAAGTTTCATAGCTACCGGACGAATGGTATATGAATGCATACGGGACTTTGTTGAAACGCTTTGCGTGTCGTCGCTCATTTGTTGAATCTACGCGTGCGCTACCTATTGTAAAATGGATTTACTAAGTCAGAAACCTTCCTTGGAGTGTACTCAACATCTCACCCAAGTTTCATCGCAATCGGACGAATGGTATATGAACGCATAGGAGACATACCCACAGACATACCCACAGACAAACTATCACGTAACATTGATTTTTATATATATAGATATATGTAATTCACTAAGGCCATCTAGGACCACGTTAAGTTTCGTCACATTTGGCCTTCTTTTGCGCCCAGAATTCCCTCATCCTTTGGGAATGGGTCTGTTTGCGCTCCTCTGTCCTAGGGCACCATGTCTTCTGTTTGGAGGCAAGACTCGGTTGACCCGTTCGTCACTATGTTTGGCGGAAATGGTCCCTGTCCAATGCGTCCTAGGGATTGATTTGGAGCATTTGGAGGACTTCTTTGGTGTTTCTGTACCAGGGCATCGTGGCTTCGTGGTTGGAATAAAATAGTATTGTTCTTCTTTATTTGTTTCACCCAACTTTGGGGAACATGAAATCAATCACTTTTTATTGTTTTGAGCTTTCCTTTTGGCCCAGTATTGCCTCATCCTTTGAGATCTTGCTTCCCTTTCTTCGGCAGAGATGTGGATCGTACGCTTTTGTTTGAGTTTCACTTGGAACCGTTGTTTCATATCCTTGGTGACGGTTTTGGCTGTTTTGTCCATGAGCATGGTGTCTGTAATTTGGAGTTCTACGTGGTCTTTCTCGGTTTCCTTAAACTAAAGAGGTTTTTTTTTAAATTACGAAATTGGTCGAAGATATTTTTGGTTAGCCTATTTGAATTCATTCGGAGGTTGTGCCAATAAAAATGAATTCTCCGTTTCCTTATTTTGTCCGAGAATTTTTCAGTCTTTTGCTAAAGAATTTCGTTCCTGACATGGATTAATTTGTTATTATGAAATGTGGGGTTTAAGATTTTCCGTATTATCATTCTTTCCTTGACCTCCAGCCTTTCAAGCGGTCCCTGGGTGGTGAGAGACAATGTTTCGGCTGCATGTAAGGCTTCTGGTTTAATTACCGTGACATGAATGTGTTATCATGGTATTCCAGAAGATGCACTTCTTGTTATAAGTGTCCTTCGTAAATTCGAAGGCCAATTCAACTTTATTCCTCCTAGATTCCATTGCCTTTTTCTCTAGCGCATTCCAGCAGATTCATTCCCCAAGATATTTAAATTCTTTGACGATGTCTATGTATTGTTTAATAATCTTGTTATTATTAATTTATTAATATATTTACATTGTTTAGACCCAAAGAATCGCGTTAAGGAAATTATGATCTATTACTGTGCTTCTTCTTCCTCCAGAACTCCTTCATCATCTCACTGTGTCGACTCTACGTTCTTTCGTCCATCCTTTCCTTGGTCGCTCTACATGTTTGGCTTCCCAACTGTGGATCTTATGTCAGAATGTCAGAATGTTTGATGTTGGCAATTTCTATATCTATGTGGACTTGGGTAACCCAGACTGTTGTCACTTTAAGTTTCTGTTGTTGTAGTTCCAGTCTTCAGTCTTTTGACTGGTTTGATGCTGCCTCCATGCCTCCCTGTCTTGAGCTAATCGTTTCATCTCAACATAGCTACCACTCCCTACGTCCGAGGCAATCTAACATATTCTAACCATGGTCTACCCCTACAGTTCTTGTCCTCCACCCTTCCTCCCACAACTAAGCTTGCTATTCCTGGGTGACTTAGTATGTGTCCTACAAACCTATCTCTTCTTTTCAGTCGCCATATACATCCTCCTCTCCGACTAGTCTTAATACCTCTTTGTTTGTAATCCTATCTACCCATCTGATCTACATCATTCTCCTGTGACACCACATTTCAAACGCTTCAATTCTCCTCTTTTCTGCTGCACCAATAGTCCAAGTTTTACTCCCATAGAGCGCCACGCTCCAGGCAAAGGCCTTCAAAAATGACTTCCTAACACCTAAATCTATATTCGATGTCAACAGATTCCTTTTCTGTAGAAATGCTTTCCTTGCCTTAGCTAACCTACTTTTTATATCCTCTTTGCTTCGTCCATCACTGGTTGTTTTGCTTCCTAAGTAAAAGAAGTCTCCTACTTCCTTTAGCTTTTAACCTGCCAATTTGATGTCCATAGAGGATTCTGATTTATTTCGGCTGCATTCTAATAATTTTGTTTTACATTTATTAATTTTCATCATGAATTCTTTCCTCAAGACGGAGTCCATACCATTCAAAAACTCATTCATATCCTCAGGCGTGTCGGCCAAGATGACTATGTCATCGGCAAATCTCAGAGTTGAAATTATTTATCCGTGAATCTTCACTTCCACTTTAAATGTTACTACAATTTCCTTCATTGCTTGTGCAATGTAAAGATTGAAAAGTATGGGTGATAATTTGCAGCCTTACCTTACACCTTTCTGAATATCAGCTTCTCTCTCATGTCCTTCAGCTCGAATGACTGCTGTCTGGTTTCTGTATAGATTGTAGATCACTCTCCTATCCCTGTACTTTATTCCAATCGTTTCCCGTAAGTAGGTCATTTTTTGTTTTTTTGCTAGTCGGTCGTCATTCAGACTCATAATGTGGCCGTAGAATCTCAGTCGTTGCTTGCGGAAATCTTACTCGATGTTGGAGTAATATATCTGTGACTGTGTGTGATTGCAGACGATACCCATCATCTGAGAGTTTATGGCCCAATATTTTCCGGATGATTTTTCTCTCAGTCTTCTTGATGTTCTCGAGATCTCCTTTGTAGTTGGGAAGCCTGTGTGTAGTGAAATTTCAAAGAGACGTTTAACCTCAGACGTGAGCCACGACTTAAAGTAATAAACGACAAGAATTCATGTTGTGCACGTCAGAATGCGATTGTAAATCAATCTACTAGACAGAGCATAAATTACCAACTGAGCCAAGAATAGAACAGACAAGTAAGTAGGTCACTTATACTGTAGATAGTTCTCCTTGAAATAGTTGGCAATAAGAAGCGTAGTGCACCTCCTGAGAAGTAAATATAGTGACAAAGGAACTTGTGTCCGGAAACGTACCGTCTTCCCGCTACTCGCAAAAGACCACCACAGCACACGTTCACAGCTTCCGTATTTTTAGCGGTCTGTCCAACTCCTGCTGCTTGTGGTCTGGGTCCAATTACAGGTGGGGCTCGATGTGACGACCACCAACGTCAACACAGACACGGTACCAATCCCTGGTCCTCCAACATCCGCCGCGGCAATAACCCGCGCCAGTAGGTCTTCCTCGTATTCCACAGGGGTCTTGTAAATCAAGGTTTTCATGTAGAAGATATGGGACTTCAGGTGATCGTTAAATGACGCACGTACTCTGCTCAGTGGTGTGGATTTTTTTTTGCGATTGGGGGTTCTGATGGATACCTGAGATGAATCCGTTTGATCTCTTTGATCTCGTTTCATAGAGTTTGGATTGTATCCCCTAAATCAGGTGATGTGTATCCATCTTCCATGAATATTTGAAAAAACGAAAACTCTTTGAATCCCTCTGCTTTAATTTCACACGAAAATTAGAATAATCAAAACAAAACTACGTAGTTGGTAGCATTCTGAGCTGCTATCGCCAGGATCATGAGTTTAAGCTCGGCCGAAGTCGTCGGAGGGGAAGTAAAGCCACTTGTCCATGTCACAGATTTATGGCATTTAAAAGATCCTTCTATTGTGTGAAGCTAAATTTGTAGTTTAGATTTGATTACCGCTCAATTAAGTTCCAACTTTCATCGCCAGGTGCCAGTTACGTAGGCATCTAGTAGCCTAGTTCACAGCTAGGTGTCCTTGACGGTAGCATTTGGTAGCAAATGTAGGAACTACTTGATTGATCATCTGTAGTCCTTACCTGAATGACAGATAACACACACTAATACAGCCATCACAATTAACAACGGTTATCAGACAGATTCTACACACACACACACACACAAAGTACACGGTGCTATATGGCAGTCACCAAACTGAGGAACTAACTATAAAAACAAAACGTATGGTATTTTGCATTAAAAAAAGGTCTCCTTATGTAGTGGAAATTCTAAAAAAAAAAAACTGTCGGCTTGTTAAAAGAAATTGTAATTAAGATGTTGGTTAACCATTTAAAATAATTTCAGCGCATTGGTAAACATTTTTACTGGATTCCGTCGTGGAAAGTTGGCATCGAGTCTAATAATTTGCTCACCCCTGTACTCTCGCGGCCATGGTACATGATTTAACGAGCTGATTCTAATATTATGTCTAGGTCTTGTACGTATGTCAAATCAGCTTGATGAATACTGCACTAGAAGGACACAGTTTCTAGGTTCACAGCAGTAAATTTGAACGCCAAGTGACCTCCTGTGAGGCCTGGTGCATGTGTTGCGTGTCGTGGTGAGGATTAAATAAATGGTGAAGACGTTCACAACTAGCCAGTTTCAGAACCAGGAAAAATCTGATACAAAACCTCCGGCTAGGAAATTAGGTTGGTCGGTTCCTTAGTTTAGGGGCTGTGACAACGCGGTCATGTAGCCCCGTGTACGTTGGGTGTGTGTAGAATCTGTCTGATAACAGGTGTTACTTGTGATGGCTGTATTAGCGTGTGTTATCTTTTTTAAAAATTCAAGTAAGTACTGCAGAATTTAATTTCAAGTTGTTCCTACTTTTGCTACCAAATGCTACCGTCCATGACACTTAGCTTGCGATCTTGGCTACTAGATGGCATCGCAGTCAGCACTTAGTGGCGAACGTTGGAACTTATAGAGAGTTATTAATTATAATCTACTAATTTTGGCTTCACACAAGCGTAGTTAGTGGAATGTTCTTTTTCATGCCATATATCTATGACATGGGACCGCCGGTTTTACTTCCCCTCCGAAGGAAGGCACACTGAGGGTTTTTCGACGCTAGGAAATCAACTGAAGGATCTTCAGGTCTAACCTTATCGTACCAATCACGTAGCAATGGAGCCGGACGAAACAGTAGTAGAAAGGGGGCGATAAACAAAACATTACTACGTTCATAACTACTCTATCTAACCATAATAACTCTGCTCAATAACTGGTTAGGTCATAGAATTATCTCTCCATTTCGAACGTCATCAACAAACACAAAATATTCAGGTGTAAAACGATCAAAGAGCACTTAATGGACATTCAGAATTAACGAGTGCACTCAACTGAAATGTAGTCAGAGAGTGTTCTACGTCAAGCGAGCAATTTTGAGTCATTAACTTTATATTGGTCTGCTGCAGTGGTGTCAAGCTTGTCTGCCTCTAGAACACACTCAGAGCACTCTATAAGACTCGTGGCATCGCTGCAGATGATGATGATGATGATGATGATGATGATGGTGATGATAATAAGCTATCACTCGCTAACCAATATGCTGTCATCTTTGGGACTATAAGGCCTCTATGTCGTCAGAAGACTGTGTATACCAATTCTGGAGTCGCAAACTCATCCACAATGTTCACAAGCCTAATATTTCACCCACAACTTGCTGAGGATCGATTCATTTGAGCGGCCAATCGTTTTCTCCTTACCTGTCGGATATCCACTGCATGTGTTTGACGTTCGTTTGCGAAGTGTTGTGGACCTCCGTGAACAAGCTGACGCCATGTTTATCGGCGAGAAGCTGTGGTCTCCCACTTTTCGGTGTTAATCATATATTTCTGCATGTTAGATTTCAGGGCACCTTTGTACTTTTGCACTGTCCTCCCTGCGTACGGTGTCCATTCGTAAGTTGAGCATACAAGATTTGCTTAGGGAGATGAGAGTCGGGCATACGGACAACAGGACCGGTCCACCGGGTTTGATGTTCGATTACTGTGGCCTCGATGCTTGTAGCATTGGCTTCTTCAGGGATGCTGATGTTGGTACGGCGGTGTTGCCATGTTAATCTCAAGATTCGTATGAAAAAACGTTCATAATATTTCTCCAAGCATATTATGTGTCTATAGAAACAAAGCGTGAGAGAGCAATAGTCGAACCCGCATGTTGGCGCACTAGGACAGTGGTGTCAAGATTGTCTCTCTACCGAACACACTCTGGGCATTGTATAAGACTCAGGGCATCACTGCAAATACAGTACTTGGCCAAATGATTATGATCGAACTAAATTTTCTTGTACTTATCAACTACTGGCGATGTTTGCTCTTCTTCTTCTTCTTCTTTCCTAGTCTATCCCGCGATGGTGCAGGGTCCACTTGTTTGGTTGCTGTTCGCCACTTCTTCCTGTCAAGGGCATCTTCAGGTTTAAGTCCAGACATCACCTAGTCTTCCTTGATTCTGTCCAGCCATCTTTTCTTTGGACGTCCACGGGGTCGATTTCCTCCTGGATCGTATTGGAGAGCTGTTCTTGCCACAGAGTTCTCATCACTTCTAGTGACATGCCCATACCACCGAAGCCGTGTTTCTCTCATTTTATCGTTAATGGCTGCAACTCCCATCTGGTCAGGATATGTTCATTCCTGACATGATCAAGCCGTGTAACACCCATGGACCAACGTAACATTTTCATCTCCATTCCATGTAGGGCTTGTTCATTCCTGGTTGAAGCTGGCCAACATTCTATGCCGTAAAGTGCCACTGGTCGTATCATGGACTTGTAAACTTTCCCTTTCAAAGGGATAGGTGCTTCCTTATCGCACAGCACTCCTGTGACTTGGCACCACTTCATCCACGCAGTGTTAACTCGTGCTCGAGCATCGAGAAGCGTTTCGCCATCTGAAGTGATAAGGGAACCGAGATAGTTAAAGTGTGTAGTTTTAGTGAGATGATGCTCTTCATTGCTGATGGTACCGTTGGTCTGTGTACCACATTGCAAGTATTCAGTTTTCCCTATATTGAGTTTCAAGCCATTTTTGCTCAGACATTCCTTCCAGCTCTATGTACGAAATTTCCACTGAAGAATGTTTATTATCATTGTTCTACGTTTATTGTCATTTCTTGACTCAGCTGGTTTTGGTCAGCGATGATTAAGATCCAAATGTGCAAGACAAATAGCTCTACTGCTCGGGTCCAAGCTCTGTGAACCTGCGGGGTGAGGGGAAAGTACAGGGAAGGGTCAACAGCCCTCCGTGTTATCTGTTATTCCTTTCTATTCCAATACTGCTAACATAGGGCCGTTGCTCAAACCACTGTCGTGTTACGAATGAGTGAGTGAGTCACCGACCAATGTATTTGGTTCTGATCTATGCACGGGCCTAGAAACCTCATTACTCGTCAACACCATTTCTCATCGTCCGCGATGAAAATTCCTCTCAGGTTCACACAGCTTACACCCGAGCAGCACACTACCAAACCTCCAGTAATTCCCGTAGACGGTCTCTGCGCTCTAAAAAAAAACAATACAAGATAACCCGTAACAAAACTTAAGTGTGGTAATTACTTCTTTAGTGCATCACAGCAATAGTAGCTTCACATTAATAGATTAGTTTGGGGGAGAAACATTTGCAAAATTAAACAAGTAGTTCCATGAAGAACTATTATATCCTATTTGACTATTTTTTCTAGTATTAGAATATGATGTGGAATGTTATCATATGTATTGGGGAATAAATATTTTTCCAACCTGAAAATATAAAGTAAAAGTTACAGTCAGTCTGAAAGACTAGACTTTATATCATTTCAAATGACGCATGCTACAACTGCCTTCTCGCTTCGCTCGAAGTCCCAGGTCACTCCACGCCCCAGGACTCTTTCAACAGACTCCATTACCCATTAACTTAGGCTTCCCGCGTGGCTGCATGACGTCACGCACTCACCGTCCATTACCCATTATTTTAGGCTTCCCGCGTGGCTGCCTGACGTCACGCGGTCGCCGTCTCCGTGACGCATAACGTTAGACTCAAGCATAACGATGAAGTCGACACGATCATTTGAAATGATTAATAGTTAGACACAACGAGCTAGAGAAAGGTATATAGAGAGGCAAGGAGCCGCGTAGCAGCGCTCTGGGCGGAGGCAACCTGAGTTAAGGCGGCCATGATTCAAAACGTCGTCTGACAAGAGCTTGTTGCGATTATTCGGGCAGTGCAGGAACATGCGTTGAATTAAATTTATTTAAAAATACATAGACCATGCCGTCAGTGTGTTCGTCATTCAATTGTACGAATAGAAGTAATACGACAACAGGAGTGTCATATTAATGAGGTAGACTCTTTACGAAAGCATGATGCAGCAGTTTAAGTTTGTGTGACATTTACATTTCAGATTCCCTTTGCAGAAGCAGGAATTAACATTTCCACTCTATATACCTTTCTCTAGCTCGTTGGTAACGATACCTAATTCTCAAGAGGCTGCTCACGCTGTGCCTCCATTAGGGTCTTGTGCAAAAGGCAGGAGATACAATGAAAAGAACAGGTCTAATCCCTCGAAAAATGAGGATATCAGGAAAGATGAGACAAGGGCCAAATAAGACATGAATTTGAAAGACTCTCCAGGTCTCAGATACCGTTAGTGCCTGAAGAGAACAAGAGGTGACTAAGGAAGGTTGACGGGTGGATTTGCAAGCAATGCCAATCTCAGCTGAGGTCCCGTGGTCACCAATCCACGTCCCATAAGTTGTGAGCCCCTGGTCGGGGTATGCACATGAACGATATATATGTAGATCATTTTGTTCAGTAAGCCTACAGAGCAGGAAGTGTCGTTCGCCAAGTGTCTAAAAAATTAACTTGTATTGAATGCCTAGAAGTGCTTTTATCGGGTCAAGATGTTCAAAAAAAAAAGGAAGCTTGTAGTTTAACGTGACCGTTAATCGAGAGATCATGAGCCACGGGACCTCCTTTTTACGTGGAATCCGAACCACAGGACATGGCATTTCACTTCGAAAATCTCACATGCATTGACCGGGAACCGAACCCGGTCCGGGTGACTGTATGCCTCTTGGTGAGAGGCATACAGCTAGACCGCTGAGCCACCACGCCCCTCAAGATGTCCAGAAAGAAGGACTGATTAAAGAGAAAGACGTGAAAGATGGCCTTTTGAATCCATCAAATGATTTAGTGAAATTATGTAAAACAGCTGAGATTGTCATTAGGAATAATGACAGTATGTTGCGAAAGAACACGAAGAATCTCATGCTGAAGTTGCAGACTGATGTCTATGCTATGCTGCCGGGTTATCGGTTTCAGAAATCTGACCATCTATTTACAGCTACTGAACCTGGGGAAAAGTCTCACTATGCTTCACTCATCGAGCGAATTGTGAAACAGTATTATAAATACAGGCTTCACCACTTCTGCAGAAAACAGCTCAATGTCAGAGAGGTCAACAGGTCCGTCAGTTGTACACAAAACTTATTCTTTTTAAATGACAATGAAATCATGCAATGTACTGTGCATAAGCAACGTAGCGTATTGTCTTGTAAGATGATTGTGTTAGATTTCGTTCAATGTACAAGTTAAATTGTCAGGTCTTGCGTAGGCCTAATCTTATATTACGCCTTGTTAGTCACGCCTCTCCCTCCCTGCCTCCCACCCTCTTGACAGTGTATATCATGGCGGCTGCCAGTTCAACCTGCTTCCAACATGGCGGCGCCATTTCCACTCTATATACCTTTCTCTAGCTCGTTGGTTAGACATCTTCACCTGATCTAGTCTAATATTTCATTGAGGCAAATTTTCTGAAAGTTTGTTGGTGGAGGGGCTAAAGCCCTAGAAGAAACCTTAACATATAGTTAATTAGTTAGTTATTGTTATTTTATGGGGCGGAACAGCGAGGTCTTCTGCCCCTACCTAGCAGTTAAACAGATAAAGAGGGCGGCCTGAAAGTCTCCTCATTTTTGGTATGGAAAGGCGCACGTGTATGGCCCTTCTGGCGTAAAGTTCAACCCTATCAACGGCAATGGTGGGCGTGTGGTATCATACAAGGGGAGGCCGTTAACTCTCCCGATATCGCCATCTCGTGGAGCTTAGCATACGAAAACCATACTCACTTTGGCATGAAATAAAGACGATATGCACGACCATAAAATGAGCACTTTCAAACCCCTGCAGTGTCGTTGTTCCCGTGGGAACGTCTCTAAAACATTGCCCTGATCATGAATCCATATTGCAGCTTCATTTCAACACCGATATTTTTATCTGCTGATATGTTTACAACGCTAATATTTATAGCTTATACAGGATGTTTAAGAATTCCAAATACGCATGCCTAGTGGTTGCAGAGAAGACTCACAAGGGAACGCTAATCTAACTGCCTCAAATCTAATTGATCCTTGAGAACGAAAGCAAGGCTTGCCAACGCGCCTACCTCTAGTTGATTGACAGCTGGGATCCTTGTGGAACGCGGGTGCTTATTGTGGCATTATGGACAGAGGTGTACGGTCAGTAGCAAAAGGGGACTGGTACTGTAATCCACCTTCAAAATTTCGACTTTTCAATGCATTCTTTAATGTGCAGCCCCTCTCTTCTAGTTCATTTTGGTAAAAAATTATTTAAATATCTGCACTACTTTAGAAGTCATGATTTTAAATGCTAGACATGGCATAGGCTATTTAAAGAGCTCTGAGGTAATTTGCGGTTAATTTTATCAAAACTACATTTTTCAAATCCGTTTTACTTCTAACTCCTAAATTATACATTGTATTACAATAATACTTTTCTCTTATGTTATAAGTGTAAGAGGCTACAAAACTCACCAAACTCATGTCCATAGGGTTGATAATTGTTAGGATAAAAAAATATTTACAACCCAAAAATTGACCAAAATATGCAATTGTTAAGTAACAGAAAATTAAAAATACTTATTTTGAACTTATAATTCTCGTAGCTGTAACTTTTAACACTATATTTAAAATATCAGAACACTACTGTCGACCAAAGTATTATGTGCACTCGAGTTTGAAGGTCGTTTGTGAAGTAACCAATAGACCTACATGAAATACAATAACATCATCATTTTCGTCGTTCTATTTTACGTTAGTTCATGTAGGTTTGGAATTTTTAATTTATATTTTAATATTTTTTATCGCAGTTGGAACACAAAATGTGCCCGTTTTTAAGCGTGTTTCAACCCTGTGTCACATTTAAGAATTATTATCTCAAATCTCCGTCATCAGATCGAATGCAAATTTTAACTCAATATACATTGGAATGTTGTATAACTGGTTTATTAATTTCAAAATTTTGTGTGTCCAAGAAACAATGTTGTTATCATTTTTGTAAGGTAACTTTTTCTCGGCTCGGGGTGGTTGGAAAATATAGCTCTTGGTCGCGTTGTAATCCTTATATATCAATAAGTTATGCTGTATGACTGTGAAATACGTAAATTAATTCACTTATTTTATATCGGTTCGTATTTGTTCGTGGAAATAAGGCATGATTCTCCAGCCAGCCACTCCGGGGTAAGCTGTACAGCGATGCTGAGATGGAGCCCATCACAGCCGAGCGAGGCGAGGTCGTATTTCCCCATTCAAATATAAACCGTTATAAAATAAGTGAATTAATTTACGTATTTTAAAGTCATACAGCATAACTTCTTGATGTATAAGGATTACAACGCGACCAAGAGCTATATTTTCCAACCACCCCGAGCCGAGAAAAAGTTACCTTACAAAAATGATAACAACTTTGTTTCTTGGGAACACAAAATTTTGAAATTAATAAACCAGTTACACAATATTCCAATGTATATTGTGTTAAAATTTGGATTCGATCTGATGACGGGTTTGTGAGATAATAATTCTTAAATTTGACGCATGGTTGAAACACGCCTTAAAACGGGCACTTTTTGTGTTCCAACTGCGATAAAAAATATTAAAATATAAACTAAAAATTTCAAACCTACATGAACTCACGTAAAATAGAACGAAAAAAATGATGATGTTATTGCATTTTATGTATGTCTTCTGGTTACGTCACAAACAATCTTAAAACTCGAGTACACATAATACTTTGGTCGACAGTAGTATATTGATAAATGGTCCGGTATGAATAAAACGCTGAGCACCGACACGCAAACAGCCGCCATTTCGAATAATTAATTAGCGAGGTTGATATTGCTAAAATCAATTCTGAGATATCTGCTTACTAGTAAATATATAGGATGCTTTATTTAGAAAGTTTAATTGCTGTACGTATATTTGGAGCTGAGATAAAAATTATTTAAAATGGCAATATTTGAAGTTGGTTTACTGTACCGGTCCACAAACAAATCGACTCATTACCAGTGATGATTGTTACCCTATGAGCACAAAGTGAGTGATACCGCCTGTTAATTCTAAACTAAAATAGACTATAGTAGGACAAAAAGGGTCGCTTTCATCAAGTCTTAACTAACAATCAGTTAGTTAATTCCTATTTAACTTCAATACGACAGTTAATGCACGGTTGTTGCCGATGCATTTCACAAGGCAATTCGGGTTCGTATTTAGTTAAATACGCTTTACGACTCTCGCGCATGCGTAAACTCGGTTTCACCTTAAAAAAAAAAAATATGGCCAAAGAACAGAAAAATAAGAGTGTAGCACTGATCGTTGTTTGCGATGCTTTCTTCAGATATACTGGAACATACAAGGGAAATACTTAAGACCTTATTTATGGCAAAAGCTTAAAATGATATGAACAATAGTACATTATGCAACGAGCCTATAATGGCTATAATTAAGACACGAGTATGTTTATAAAACGAGCGTATGCGAGTTTTATAATTTCCATACGAGTGTCTTAATTACCATTATAGGCGAGTTGAATACCACTGTTTATGTTCGACGACAATTATAACTTTATTATATGTTTTAACATAAATATTCATAAATATCTGTTGAGATCGTCACTAGAATTTTTTGATCGGGTGCTGCGCTGGGTAGGATATCTCGGATTTCCAAGTTCTCTGACCGACCGACGCATGCGCTCTGTGTGCTTCATTGCCATATGTGTAGATTGAGACCAGTATTCAGTAAAAATGTCACCGAAATGTCACCTGCTGTGTAGAAATTGGATTTAGGGATATTAAGGTACAGTGCTATTTCTTGTCTCTTATTCACCAGTTTATTTACGCGAACAAATGGACGGTGCATTTTCGGTAATTTATATAGTCATGTTGGATTTTGAGCGCATGCGTGAAGGTGTCCTTATCTAATTGGTCAAACAACTGTTTCTTGAGCTGTGATTGGTGGGAGAAACTGTTTCATAATGAAAAATAGTGTTATAATGACCAACATTATGATAGAGTTTTCAGACATATAATAGACAGGGTCAAACATAAAGTATTTAGGAGAACTGGCAGTTGTGTATACATTGTTTACTTAGCTAAATAGGACGGCCTGTCCCCGTTGTCTTCGTAGCGTAAGCGGTTGCGTTGCAGACTCAGAAGAGAAGACTCTCAAGGGACGCTGATATAACTGCCTCAAATCTATCTGATACTTGGGAAGGAAAGCAAGGCTTGCCAACCCGCCTATACCTAGTTCAGGGGTTCCCAACCGTTTACGAACTGCGTACCACTTAATATAGAAATTTTAGCCTACCAGCAGTTCTACATTTTTTAGCATCATATATTTAAAGTCAGAAAAGTGCCCAATGGCTTGTTATATTGCAATTAAATTACTAAGAACACTTCATATGTATGTATGTATGTCCACCGCTTATTATTCCCGTTTTTCCAACGGGGTCGGGGATGAGATGCGATGGAAGTCTTTGTGGCGATGATTTTTACAGCCGGATGCCCTTCCTGACGCCAACCTCAGGAGAGGAGTTAATGAGAGATGAAATGAATGATGGTGAACGAAACTGGGCAAGAATGTGGAAGGAATCGGCCGTGGCCTGTCAGAAGGTACCGTCCCAGCATTTGCCTGGTGTTGAAAATGGGAAACCACGGAAAACCATTTCAAGGACGGCCGACGGTGGGGCTCGAACCCACGCGTCTACCGAGTCAGCAGAGAGCTTGGCCCCATCACCTAATGCTGTGCTTTAGCCAGCGTAGCCACTACCGTCGGTTACTAAGAAAACTTCATATATAATTATTAATTATGTATTTTTGGTTCTTCCAACCCTTTATCAAGAAAACAATAAATACATATAGTGTTTTTTTTTTCAATTTTGTCTTGCTAATTTTCATTTAAAATATACATGTATTAATTATTAATATTAATAATTTCAACTCATTTGGTGAGGTTCCCGGAAAAGGAAATCTGATCCAGTGAAATTTGGAATAATCATCGGAGAAATAGTTATTAAAACTTTTTAGAAGGGGTTCCAAATGAGCAATGATTTCAGCAACCACATTAGAAATATTTAATTTTCTTCAAAAAATTATGATAGATTAGGAAATGCAGATAAATTATGCAGAGTTGGAAAAATTTCGCTAAATTTCCATAGTCTTCTTTGTTGGTATTAGTAACATGTATGCTGTATTTATAATTTCATTGGTTGGTTGGTATCTCAGTTTAGGGCCTGCGACAACGCGGTCATGTAGTCCTGTGTAGCCTACTTTGGGTGTGTGTAGAATCTGTCTGATAACCGGTGTTAATTGTGATGGTTGTATTAGTGTGTGTTATCTGTTTTAATTCAAATATGGACTGCAGACAGTAATTTCAAGTAGTTCCTACTTTTGCTACCAAATTCTACCGTCCCCGATACATAGATTGTGAACTTGGCCACTAGATGGCATCGCAGTCAGCACCTGGTGGCGAACGTTGGAACTAATAGAGCATTATCAATTTTAACCTACAAAATTTGGCTTCACACAAGTGTAGTTGTCGCCTCCGTGGTGTAGTGGTCAGCGTGCTTAGCTGCCACCCTGGAGGTCCTGGGATCTATTCCCGGCTCTGCCACGAAATTTGAAAAGTGGAATGAGGACAGGAACGGGGTCTACTCAGCCTCGGGTGGTCCAAATGAGTAGAGGGGGTTCGATTCCCACCTAAGCCATCCTCGAAGTGGTTTTCCATGCTTTCCCACTTCGTCTTCGGTCAAATTCCGGGATGGTGCCTACTGTGAGGTCACGGCAGCCTCCTTCCCTCTTCCTCGCCTATCCCTCCTAATCTCCCCCTCCCTTCCCTTATGAGACCCCTGTTCCCTTTGCAGGTGAGGCCGCCTGGGCGAGGTGCTGGTCTCATCTGCCCAGTTGTATTCACTCCGATCAGATGTTCCCAGCTCTAGGGCACTGCCCGTAGAGGCGGTAGAGGTGAGTTTCCTCGCTGAGTCCGTGGGAGCCACCAACCTGGAGGGTAAACTCGATAAAAAAAACAAGTTTAGTTAGTGGAAGGTTCTTTTTCATGCCATAAATCTATGACATGGGACCGCCGGCTTTACTTTCCCTCCGAAGGAAGTCATACTTAGGGATTTTTAACGCTCTTAAAAAATCCAACGACTTCAGCCGGGTTTGAACCCACGACCTTGGGCATAGAAGCTCAGCATGCTACCAACTACGCCACCGAATCCGCTAAGAAGGTGACTTTATGAACACCCTGTACTACACACATGGGGCTATATGACCACGATGTCGGAAAGCCCCAAAGGAATCAACAGCAACAGCAAATATGTTACATCATGTTTAGCAGCTGCACCCTGGAGACGAATACAAATGGTTTATAATGTTTAGGCAAGTCCTGTGTTTGAAACAGCCTTTACTCGATAAGGATTCCTGGCGTAAAAGGAACTCAATGAAATATTCACTCCGCGGAGGTCTCAATGAAGCATATCTCATCTGTTCCCGGTTCTGATGAATACTTCATGTCCTTCCTTTCTGCATAAATCTTCTTCGACAATAGAGGAAGAGTTTCCATCCTTTTCTTCCTTCCGCCCGTCTTTGCTCTCAGCCACTAGACATCAATAATTTCTACATTGAGACAAGCTGCATAGTGGAATGGATGATCAGCTTGGGGAACACTCAAAGAAGAGATGTTAAATTCAGTGGCTAAATGAGGGAGATAATTTATTAATTACTAGCTGTACCCTGCAAGCGTTGCAATGCTAATCAAAGAAAGTGCTTTTGGATTACTAATTGTTTTTATTTTTCCGTTAAACCCCTCTAAACTATTGTAAAATTGATTTACTAACTCAAAAACATTCATGGGAGCGTGCTCAACAACTCACCAAAGTTACATGGCAATGGAATGAATGGTATATGAACGCATACGGGACTTTTTTTTGAAACGATTCGTACGCCGTGACCCGTTTGTTGAATATACTCGTACGCTACCTATTGTAAAATGGATTAACTAAGTCGAAAACCTTCCATGGCGTGTACACAATAACTCATCAAAGTTTCATCGCAATCGGATGAATGGCATATGAACGCATTTTGTTTAAATGATTCGCGCGCCGTCACTCATTTGTTGAAATTACTCGTGCACTACCCATTGAAAAACAGATTTACTAATTCATAAACCTTCGAAGGACTGTGCTCAACTCACCAAAGTCTTATCACAATCGGATGAATGGTATATGAACGCATAAAAGACGAACAGACAAACATTCCTTTTTATATATAAGATATTAGATTCCCTTGCAGCATAGCCGAGGGCGTTAAACATCACACCTCGACTGCAAGCTGCATGTTTTACGACGGAGTCCCACGGGTCAGACCCCCGGAGGGAGAAGAGACTGGACGACGACAGGACAGAGTGTGCAAGACGTGGGCGCCTTCGGGCGCAAGATGGACGAGCCAACTTGGACGGAACTTAACCCCGAGACTGCGAGTGTGGTTTAGTGTTCCTTATTTCTTTACCCCATGATGTTTGAGTCTTCATCCTTTCGACTGGTTTGATGCAGCCCTCCACGCTACCCTGTCCTTAGCTAATCGTTTCATCTCTATACAGCTACCACACCCTACATCCGAGGTAATCTGTTGAACATATTCTAACCTTGGTCTACCCCTACTGTTCTCATCCTCGACCCTTCCTTCTGTAACTAAGTTTGCTATTCCTGGGTGTCTTAGTATGTGTCCTACCAACCTATCTCTTATCTTAGCGGCTTCGGTGGCGTAGTTAGTAGTATGCTGAACTGCTGTCCCCAAGATAGCGGGTTCAAACCCGGCCGAAGTCGTCGGATTCTTTAAGAGCGTAAATAATCCTTCAGTATGCCTTCGTTCGGAGAGTAAGTAAAGCTGGCGGTCCCATGTCATAGATTTATGGCATGTAAAAGATCCTTCCACACCCTAAACTTTCTTGAAGATAAATTGTTAGGTTAGATTTCATCGGAACGCTCTATCAAAGTTCCAACGTTCACCACTAGGTATCATTGATATCTGGTAGCGAAAGTTGGAAATACTTGAAATTGAACGGAACTTGTAGCTCACCGTAAGGGTGTCCGCTGGAAGCAGCTACAGCCTCAGACGAGCCAAACATGTCCTCGGACGCTCCTGGCACTAAAAGCCATACGATAAATAAAATTAAATAATAAATATCTCATATCCTCATTAGCAGTTGCCAGAAATATCTCTCCTTTCCCACTCGTGTTAATACCTCTTCATTCGTAACCCTGATCTTCATCATTGTCCTGTAACACCACATTTCAAACGTTTCAATTCTCTTCTTTTCTGCCGAATCAGTAGTCCATGTTTCACTTCCATAGAGCGCTACGCTCCAGGCAAAAGCTTTCAAAAATGACTTCCTAATACCTAAATCTATATTCGATGTCAAAAGATTCCATTTCTGTAGAAATGCTTTCCTTGCCTGAGCCAACCTACTTTTTATATCCTCTTTGCTTGGTACATCACTGGTTATTTTGCTTCCCAGGTAACAGAAGTCCCCTACTTCCTTTAGCTGTTCACCTACCAATTCGACGTACCTCGCCAAATCTCTTACATGACTGCCAATAAACAGTCGGGTATTTAATCAAGGAACTACGTTCGTTCATTCTGCAAGTCGCGACACCTGAATCCAATCCCATCTGCTCTCGCCGCTCATGCGACCTTGCCTCTAGCGTTTCGTAAGGCCGATCCTACATTGGAAGTGGAATTTCTCCCTATCAGACGGTCTGAGCGGGTCTGGTCGGGTCTGAAGAAAACAAACACATGACGCACCGTCCCCCCTCCTACACTGGAACCAGTGCTCGTTCCGGGGAGGGGAGTCGGGTCTGAACTTGTCTGACAGCAATCAAACAGGTTTGTTTTTTCTTCCAGTTGCCTGGAAGCTTTGGTCGAGGTGGTGCGATTTAACACCATCTATTAAACTTGGTTTTTATCATTCCAAATGATCTTGTCGACTTCGTCGTTATGCTTGGGTCCAACGTTATGCGAGGCGGAGACGGAGACGGAAGTGACGTCATGCAGCCGCGCGGGAACCGAGTGCGTGACGTCATGCAGCCACGCGGGAAGCAGAAGCTAATGGTTATTGGAGTCTGTTGAAAGAGTCCTGCGGCGTCGAGCGACCTGGGGCTTTGAGCGAAGCGAACACAAGAATACAGGGTGACTTCTAAAGAGATATACAAGATGCCATATAAGAATACAGGGTGCTTCCTAAAGAGGTGTGCAGGATGTCAGAGCAAAATACAGTACAAGATGCCAGATAAGAATACAGGGTGACTCTTAAAGAGATATACAAGATGCCAGATAAGAATACAAGGTGACTTTTAAAGAGGTGTACAAGATGGCAGAGAAGAATACAGGGTGACCCCTAAAGAGGTAAACAAGATGTCGGACAAGATTACAGGGTGACTCCTAAAGAGGTGTACAAGATGTCACACAAGAATACAGGGTGACTCCTAAAGAGATATACAAGATGCCAGATAAGAATACAAGGTGACTCTTAAACAGGTGTACAAGATGGCAGAGAAGAATACAGGGTGACACCTAAGGAGGTGCACAAGATGTCAGACAAGAATACAGGGTGACTCCTAAAGAGGTGTACAAGATGTCACACAAGAATACAGGGTGACTTCTAAAGCGATATACTAGATGCCAGATAAGAATACAGGGTGCCTCCTAAAGAGGTGTGCAGGATGTCAGAGCAAATTACAGGCTGACACTTAACGAGGTGCCGCGCGGGAAGCCTAAGTTAATTGGTAATGGAGTTTGTGGAAAGAGTCCTGGGGCTTCGAGCGAAGCGAGAAGCCCTCCTGAGCCTTTCTAACATGTGTAGCATTTGTAGCATGCGTCATTTGAATTGATATAACGTCTAGTCTTTCAGACCGACTGTAATTTTTGTGTTTAATTGTGCCATAATGGTAGAAAAAAGGAATGTTAATTGAATTAGTGCGAGAGCGATTTTGTTAGTTTTTCTTCTGGCTCTATACAAGTCCTGAAGTTACTCCACTTCCGTAGGTCTACTTCTATGATATTTTTTGAATTAATCGGGGTGACTACGCATAGGTAGGCAGGTTGTGTAAAATTCACTTTGACGTTGGTCTTCATTGAACTCATGATCTTATTTTTATTTACACGAGTTTAATAATGCATTCCTGTCCAATAACATGATATCAATTAGTTCCTCGTCCATTTTTCAACTGTAATAATAGACAACTTTCCTCCTCGAGAGTTGACACAGTAGGTACTGGTTCTTCCGCTCCTGGCTGAAAACTAGCTGCAATGTCTGGACTGGTCGGGTCTGGTGGCCGCTTCCAATGTAGGATCAGCCTAAGTCAGCACACACACACACACACACACACACAGAGACACACACACACATGCTAGTCACCGGCTGCGGACCGCTGACATTGCAAGTGCATGCGCACTTGTCCCGGAGGTGCCCATCATGGACTACCTTTCTCCCCCATTCCCAAAACACGGTACACACACTGAACTGCTGTGCCCAAGATAGCGGGTTCAAACCCGGCCGAAGTCGTCAGATTTTTAAGAGCATTAAAAATTCCTCAGTATGCCTTCCTTCGGAGGGGAAGAAAGCCGGCGGTCCCATGTCATAGATTTATGGCATGTTAAAGAACCTTCCACTAATTACACCTGTGTGAAGCAAAATTGTATAGGTTAGGATTGTAAACAACGCTCTTAGGTTCCTACGTTCGTAACCAAGAGCCGACTGCGTTGGCGTCTAGTAGCTTAGTTCTGAACTAGGCCTAGTAGTCGTTGACGGTGGCGTTAGGCGGCAAAAGTAGAACTATTTGAAAAATTCAACGTTGCAGTTCTTACTTCAATTAAAAAACAGATACACACACTAATACAGCCATTACAATTAACACAAGTTATCAGACAGATTCTACACACACCCAAAGTACACGGGGCTACATGACCGCGTTGTCGCAGCCCCTAAACTGAGGAACCAACCAACATTTACTAGAGAGTTTGAAGATGCCAGATTCCTTCTGAGAAACTCCCCCACAAAGACACCATAAGCGAGTGCCCTACTACTGGGAAAATGCCCTTCAAAACAATATAAGGGCCATTAAAAAAAGCTCCCCAGAGGCTCACATCTAGTGGCATATTGGTTGGCGACCACGGGAGCCCAGCTTAGTCCAGCATTGCTTCCTCTCCGTCTTATTTACTGTCGACCGCTCTTGGTCAACTCTTGGTCTCTTCCAACCCTGACCGTGTTAGTATATCTGAGGCCTAGGGAGTCTCTCACTTTCCCGCCTTAATTGGCCCTTCTCTTATCTTTCCTGATACCCTCATTCTTCGAGGGGTCGTCGCCCTTCTTTTTCTTTTCATGTTATCTCCTGCCTTCTGCCCAAGGCCCTCAAGGAGGCAGGGTGTAGTAGCCCCACCACTTCTGGTGCACCCTGGATAGTGCTACACCCTCAAGGGCTCACGGCTGGTGAGTTTGGGAGTAGGCGACATCGAGGGATTCCTGAGCTGGGTCCGTTTTGTCCTCTTTTTCTTCTGACTTTTGGGTGGGTCATCTTCTCTTTCCTTTTCTTATCTGCCTTTCATGGCTCTCCTTTTTTCCAAATCACTCAATCCACTTTCTTCGAGGGTTGATGGTATATATTTTATTCGTGTCCTTTATTTGTTTACCATTTCTTCTTCTAGTATGTAAGTTTGTAGTTAGTATTGTACCCGATACCTAGTTGAGGCTATCGGCTACGCCAGCAGATATTAAGCCGTAGTTGAGGTTTTGAGAAGAGTTAAGGAAAGATAGCGCTCAGATCGAGTCAAGAGGAATGTCAGGATGACGTAGTGTGCCCAACTCTAGGAATGGGTATTCCAAGTTTCAGACACCTAGATATCAAGGGAAAGGCTGTAGCCGCTTTTGAAAGTTCAGATATTTGAATATCGCCCTACATTGCTTCGAGAAGCATTTGGAAGGAATTTACCGATAGTTGGATGTCAAGTGACGTAGCGAGTAATAGCAGAGGTCGAGGCTATTTATTGATTAAATAGTTAACCATGGAGTAGAGACTTGAGACAGGGATCAGATTACTGGCACGGCCAAATAAAAGAGAATGCAATTAGTATCAAGTAAATCGGACCAGGGATTCAAGAGATATGAGGATTTCCAGATATCAGGTGATGACGCGTGACCCTGACAGTTTTGAATAAAAGCCAGCTGGCCGAAGCAACTTCAGCTCATTCTAACACAATCACTTGGCGAGCAAGTTGCATCTACGCTGAGCCAAGGCACATGGTTGCCGGATCTACGCAGAAGTTCTTTTTAAGTCGTGATAGTCACGAAAAGTGCTGCGCTACGAGTTGGAACTTAGTAAGTTTCTGGTGAGGAGAATCACTGAGGTGATTGATATTTCTACAGACATTGGTGGAAATATTTATATTTCTACAAGGACATATGCTAGACTTTGTCTAGAAAATAGTATTTTGTCACAGTCCAGTAATAACTTAATACTTGGATGTTTAAATCCATTTCAAGTCAGTTTTCATTATTTGTAACTAGTTAACCACTTCGATCTGTCAGTACACTGAAGACTAGTCTATAACGGTGGCGTTCATTAGTCTACGCAAGGGAAACTGCAAGTTGCTTAGCGCATGGCAGATGGTGATATAACAAACCATGCCCAGGGAACGATCTTCAGAACAGCCGTTAATTGCTTAGACTGTCAGTGTTTTTCTTGTACTGATAAGATTACAGTGAGTTATGTTACAACTGACATATTTAAGAAGAGATCACTTAGATCTGACCCCATTTAAACAAACTGTTATGGCTTTGATAGAAGCCCATATTAAAATGGAACCACAGTTTATTCAAACGTCAAAAGATACTACCACTATGTCTGACTAGACGAATTGTGGGTATATAATGGCGGCGGATACAAGGATTGTACATGCTTGTCCGATAGGGCATGTTTATGGATAAATCTGGTACAGACCAGGTTTACTACGCTTCAAGACCATCAAGAAATGTAAGCCACATTTGAATTATATTATGCCTAGCTAATTGGAACAAACTATTTTTCTGCAGATGACCAACACATTTTATTTTTCGTCGTATCTTGCAATGATTTACGCAAGACTTGTTAGAGTTATTCTGAGTATTTTCAGCACTCAGAACAGTTTAGGATCGATGACCGAGCATTTCGAGCATTTATTTGAATTTTTCATATTTTAAGGAAACCACGGAAAACCCTCGATGTAAAGGTTGAGTTAAATTATTTTTGTTGAGGAATGGATATTTTTTCCATATTCGAAGATTCGAACATGTGGATTCTCACATAATGAGATGATAATTAAACATATTTAAAATGATATAATTAATAATAATAATAATAATCCACTAATAATAATAATAATAATTTTCATAATTTTTCTAAATAATTCTTGAATATTATATTTTATAATAATCATATGTATTGAGAAAGAGCCTGTGAAGTAGTTTAATCATTTCTAGTCTGGAACAGGAGATTTTCCGAAGGAGAGTGGTTAGCGCAAGCCCGCATTGAACCAACATGTCAGTTCTGGTTGAACAGTTGATATTTGCATGAGTAAAGTACATTTTTCAGATAACACGGAGAGGCATGAAACGGGAAGCAATTGATATTTGTATCAAATGGGATATTTTTGTATTTATATAAAATCATGACGTAAACACACTCGAAAGTGAAATAAAGCTTTTCATAAGTATGGTAAATTCACGGGTTGAACTGAATGGTAAAATAAAATAAACATGTAAGTTTATTAATCTTCCAGTGTTGATAACAAGCAGAGGCTTGATTTATTGTATAAATTTTGGGAAGAAAATTTATGTGTGGAGTAGTTGAAATGCCATTCCCAGGTGCGCATGTTTAAGTCGCAGGAATGAAGAGGTTTTTTCGAGCATCAATCAAATAGCAGGTTCGATGGCTCAGGTTTATAGTAAGAGTATTGGAACTACACATTTCGTCGTATGAATAACCCGAAGGTTATTTCTTTGAAACCATCAGTTCTTATTTCAACCTTGTTTACGAATTCCATTTAGACTTTGATTTTGCTAGAACCCGGATTTGTCATGATAGTAGTTTATTCTTCTTCAGAGGAAGACCTTTGCCGTTGTTGTTGTAATATTGTGTTCTTACACAAATAATAGAATGGGCCACTGCCAATTAAAAATAATTCTTTAACCACGAATAATTTGAAGGATATTTTCAATCCTAGTGCCATGAACTAAATGAATTCATTATGAAACTACAATTCTTATTTCCGCATTCTGTCGAAGAATTGCAAGTTGTGAAAGTTACTAAGAATGGCCATGAATATAAATATTTTTTTCATAATGATTCCAAGTGGAAAATTGAATAATTGAATGGTTCAACCATTTATTGATCAAGTTGATGATTCAGAAATCATATATTTTGTTAGGAACTTGAAGTTCATAATTGAGTCACTTCTCGAATGTTTAATGTCAGAAGAACAATTAATTGTTGTTGTGCTTCGCACAGTTCTTCGATGCTATGCTCAATGGTCTAATACTTTTCAGATGTTATTAATATGTGTTAATAATTTGTGTTGCTTCGATGATGATAATATTTTCGACGATATATTTTTGAAACTGGAAAAATAAGTGAAAGTTTAAAAATTCTATGAACATTTATTCTACGAGTGTTAATATCATGTAAATATTCAAACAGTGATCTACGATATTTCCAGTATAGACAATTAACTTTGAACTGGAATTAAATATTAATAATTTTGGAACACAGTCCACAGGACTATTAATCGGACTTGTGTTTCCAAAAAGATTGTCAAATGTGTTTGGAAAATTTCTGTATATTGTGTGTAAATAAGAGTGTCGATCGCCACTCGTGGATGATGCTGCTTTGAGCATCTTTGCAGTCAGATTTTAACTTTAAAATAAACTCAGATAATTTTACCAGATGTGTCATACCCAATTAAATCTCCTTCTATCCTTATTGTTGCATTGAGCCAAAAATCAGTAAAGCATTTTTTTTAAATTTGATGTCGTTTTTGCGATTTGCTTTAACCCATCTGGCGCTCCGGGATATTTTGACTCTCGTGCTGACTGATTATTGGTAAAATGCATATGTGGTCGTGCGGACTCCGGTCTAAACGGGCACAGTAGTAGGTCTAGGATTTAGAAGGCACTGACATCTGTAAGCAGATGGAATTATGGATGGAATTATGAAGCTTTATTAAGATCTATATGTAACATGGTATTTAAACATCTTAGAAGAGGAGATATAACATGCATTATATGTGGTAATAATTTGAAGGAAGTCAGATAACCCTTAAGTTATTTTATAACTTAATAGCCGAGATGATGGGGGTTCGAGATTGTATTTGTGACGCAAGACCTCGGTAGTGGGGAGGACGCCACGTGACCGCACCAAGCAGGTGAGGGTCAAGCCAGTGCAGAGACTGTCAGTCTAGCTCTGTGAGCCAAGCAGGAGAGTCAAGCTGAGTAAAACACGCCAAGCGCATGGTACAGATCGCGTCGCGAACAGAAACTGTCACGGAAAGTGAAGGCGACAGTTTCAGCTTCACCGAGCAGCGAACAGAAACTGTCACGGAAAGTGCAGGGGACAGTTTCGGCTTCTCCGAGCGGCGAGCGACAAGTAGGTCAGTGGGCCGGTCGAACACCCGCAGCAAATAAGCATAGGAGGCCGGGGTTCTTAAAACAGCATTGCCTGAACTTCATTACTACGTTGAGTTGGAACGTTTATTCAGCATTTGAATTATAAAAGCAAATAGTTACGAGATACTGCAACTTTGAACTTCGAATGAACATAGTTTTTCTTAATGACATTACGACTATGCATTTCATAACGCAGTCCAAGTAACATTAACAATTTTAAGCAAACGGAATGTTGTAAGCATATGCACTTAGGAACATTGGCTCGTGCATTAATGCAAGTCAGTCTTAAGAAGTGTTATGAATTACCGAGTATGAACACAGATACAGGGTGTTTCATAAACTTAGACACTCTGATGGAACAATTTTATTTTCTACAAGTAAAACTTCACCGCTGTGGCAATTGAACTTTCAACACTTAAACTGAACATTATATAGAACAGTGGCGTAACGTAGAAGAGGAATAGGGGGTCCGCTGTTTCTATGAACTTTTTCCGTGAGGATTTGGACAATATCCGCTATGGATAACCAGAAGTTTATCATGTCGGAGTAAACGCAGACATAGACGCGATGGCACCACGGAGCGATGGATTCGATTCCTGACGAGAAGGAGGTCCACCAGCTGATTCACTTGGAATTCAAAGGCAATCGTCATTGCATGGATGGAATGATATTCACGCCGATCATTCGAGAAATTCATTACATAGGGAAAATCGACGATCTTTGAAATTTGATAACAGCTGATTATGAGAAGGTACTGTAAGAGTTATAACTTTCTGATACGATTATTTTCATGAATTCTGGGCACACATGTATATTTTTCTAATAGGAGTGATACAATTGTTTAAGACATGGCTTTGACTTTATATGCTTCGAAATTTTGCTAGAATATGGCGTGACCATATGATATGGCAGGCATCATTATACGAAATTCTCACCATTGGTTGGCTTTATTAAGCAGATGTTTGGTCTTTTAGACATTTTTCCAGCAAGGATATTTTTCATGAATAGTTTTTTTTTGTGTAACGAGTATTTCGAACTCGTGATCTGCAATTGATTATCTATATTACTTCGTCAGTTCATTGCATACTAGCGAGTGTGTATTATTCATCAGAAGGGATATTTTCCATTGGATTGTTTGAAGATATTAAGATGTTATTCACTTTAGTGAATGAATATCGCTTTTATATGACAACTAGAGACTTGTTGATTCCTATCTGGTACATTCACTCATTTTAGTCGTCGAGATGGGGTCTTTCGTATTTATACGATTGTATGGTGGTTACTCATCTTACCCATCGTTTAGGGCACTATCATATCTGTCGACGGGGCGAGGTCTTTCGTATTTATACGATTGTACGGTGGTTACTCATCTTACTTGCCATTGAGGGACTCATTTTTATCATCCGAGTGTACATGAGATTGTAAGTGAATCAAACAAGGAACTACTAGTCACATATCAGTCGAAATTTTGTTAAATAAAGTAACGATAAATGTCATCAGGGTTACATTTGTAATTCTTGTTTGCCAATCCAATATTTTGTTGCTATACTCTTTTGAGAGTAATTTCAGTTTAACAGCTGTTACAGCTGATGCTTTTGATGATTTTTATAATTGTGTTTGATACCTTTGAGAAGGATTTAAAGTAATTGAATCTTGTAAGATGAATCATTAATGGTCAGATTTATTTTAAGGCAGATCAGTATTGCAGATTTTGATATGAGAGATTATAGCACATTGGTGTTTTTCTGTGATATGAATTATGAGAATTGTAAGAGAATTTATGCTATTTGAAAGCAAATCTTGAATTACTAAGGTAATATTTTTCCAATTGTTTAAGAAGTTGTCTAGATGTGATCAGATTAATTACAGTTATTGGAGATTGTGTGCGTTGATAATTTGAAGCCAGTTATATATTTTTTGTAGATCATGCAACATGGTTAAGTGAAGTTTGTGATAGGCATCTTGTGGAAGTTGCCAAGTGATAGTTGCAATGTTGCTAATGCATTTTGAAGCAGACATGAGGTTGTCGAAGCCAGTCTAGCGTAATTGTTGAGATTCATGCTGTATGTGCTGAATATTTATGGAGTTTTGTGGAATAATTGTTGTATTCAAATGTGATATTTGAAGAATTGAGGATATATAATGTCGTTGTGGATAGTCAGATCCAACGTGATGTCGTGAAGGCAATAATATTTTTGGCATGAAAATTAAATACGAGATATAACTTGGAAGTGATAAAACTGTAAGACAACGTTCTATAAACCATATTAAACAATTTGTTAGGAAATTAAACAAATAAATAAAGTTGATAATACAAGATTTTCTGAGAATAATAATTAATGAAATAATAATCTGAAATTTAAGCATATTAATGATCTGACCTAATGAAATAAAAATCAGAATGACTAGATGAAATAATGAAAATAATAATAACCAGAAGAGTAAAATTTAAATAAGTTAATAAATTAAATTTTGGAATAAATCAATGAATTAAATAAATGGATGAATTAATGATTGGATAGATGATGAATAACTGAATTAGAAGGTGATAATTAATTAAAGAAGCTGATGATAATGAATTTATATGGAATTAAAATAAATTTAATTGAGATATAATTTGAGGAATTGCAACTTGAGTTGAGGAATTAAACAATTTGTATTGACGATTTAAGACGATTTAGTCTGAAGGAGATAATAAGATAAGATTGTGTGAATAATTAGAAAGCATAATGAAGTAATGATAATAATTTTCATTTAAATGATTTAATGGTGATGAGTTAATGATTCTGACAGGAATATGTTGAATTTTGAAATGAGAATTAATGTGAGAAATTTTTAATTTTGATGATGATGATAATGATGACCAATGAAAAGTGAATTTCCTGTAATTCACAAACAAGTAATTTGTAATGACAATGTAAATAGTGTAAATTAATTATTCGATGTTTAGGAGCATTTGACTAACATGTTCAACATTTAAATTATGCCATGCAAGCCATAAATTGCGTGATATTTAAAATATGTGATTATAATATGTGTATGTTTAGACAGATTAATAACTTTTTCAAATCCACATTTATGATGTTAAATTAAAGGGAAATTAGGTCTCAGGTATCACAAATGTCAGTGACGAAAGACATAGTGCTACAGTGATCCTGAGAACCCAAGAGAACTTTAGAGATTTTTCTGTTTTATGTGGATGAAATATTTTTGATTAGAAAAGAGATGGTTCGATTTTTGGACAATGACAATTTAACGTTGGCATTCGACCATACTCTCAGGTAGGAGGTATATTTAAAATGTCTGTCTGACTATCAAAGTGAAATAAATTTGTTTTTATCTTAGTTGTGATCTGATGATGGTGTGATTTTCCTTTTTATTTCCTTGTATTGAGTAAGGCTTAACCAGGAAAGGAGGTGGTTTGCTAGGAATTCAGTTGATGGCACCCATTTATATTTGCATTTATTTTTATTAAACTTAAGCCCGTAACGACCCTAGAGATACTTTGTCTCGTGTTACCCAACTGCTTTTTCGATAACTCAGCTGAATTTCCGACACATTCCTTATTTGACTAGAGGTTCATTTAACTCCGCTCTGTCCCGGAACTCCAGGAATGCGATGTTATAGCAGATGGGTCATCGCATCCCCAGGACGAACGGGTACAGTATTAGTTTTAGTTTTCATTTCCATATGATCTTCCACTATCACCCAAACCATTAGGGGCCGATAACCTAGATGTTAGGCTCCTTAAAACAACAATTATCATATTCATAATGTTGAATTTTGGGCTTATGCCGTGTATTATTACATTAAAATTCGACGCGTTTCGAAAGAAACCATGTCTTTCTTCGTCAGGAATAATCTGAAATACGACAAAAGATTGCTAAGAGAAAGCAACGAAGAACATAAAGAAGGTGCCCAAAGATGGACGCCATTATAGCCCCATGTTAGGGACAACGGAAAGCAGCAGTGAATTACTTTCTCAGGGTTCTGATAATAGGTAGCCAGGATTCACTGAGATTGTAGCCGATATCGCGGTTGAAATTATCTGGGTGTTTACGTATTTCAACTGCCTCCCTGCTGATTCTGGGACGATATTGCTTTATACAGGCAAGAACATCCACTCCTTGGAACATGACATCATGGCCAGGTGTTAAAGCATGATCAGCAACAGCTGATTTATCAGGTTGAACGAGCCTGATACATCTATTATGTTCCTTAATGCGAGTACATATTGTTCTCGAAGTCTGCCCGATGTAAACCTTGCCACAAGTACAGGGAACTCTGTAGATACCCGGTCGTATTTCAGATTATTCCTGACGAAGAAAGACATGGTTTCTTTCGAAACGCGTCGAATTTTAATATAATAATACACGGCTGTCTGTCTGTTAGGTAGTCAGCCCGAAGGCTGGTTGGATCCTCAAAAAGCACCGCCGTTACGTTATGTGAGTAGATACCCACAAAAACCCAAGGCAGCGCTATTTTGAGGTGTTCTAGGCAAGAAGAGGAGTGAGGTAGTTTGCCATTGCATAAGCCCAAAATTCAACATTATGAATTATATAACGGGCCGTGAAAGTCTAAATTATAACAATTATCATCATTATCATTAAAAAAGAAACAAGCCGGAGGCTATAAAGTGAAAACCTGCACCATTCTTTCAAAAGTATTGTCCAGCACTGAAGAGGCATTTGCCCCACTGCGACGTAAGGCGGCGAATGGCCGTCTTATAGAATTCCGAACTTACTGCTTGACGTCGTCGTCCGAGGTGAATCGTTTGCCTGTCAGTATCTTCTTCAGCTAACCAAAAATGGCATAGTCGTTGGGAGACAGGTCCGGACTGTATGGAGGGTGATTGAGGACCTCCTATTTGAACGTCTGCAAGAGCTCCTTGACTATTTTGGCTGTATGGGGCCTTGCATTGTCATGGAGCAGAATGATCCCGTGGGTGATCTGTCCTGGTCGTTTCGATTTGACCGCTGTGCGAAGAAAAAACAAGGTTTGCGATCATCGCAGTGCATTCACCGTTGTGCCATGCTGCAGGATGTTCTTAAGAAGGGCGCCCTTTCGGTCAGAGAATAAGCTGATTGCTCGCTACGAAATGTGTCTCAATGTCGGTGGCGACTATGTCGAAACATAAACATCAATAAAATAGAGGGTTGATGGCCACATCTAAATGGGTAGATGAGGTGAAAAGGGATGTGGCAGAAGATGGAATCACACTACAGATGGTCCACAACAGAAGAGAGTTTATGAGGAGAGTAGACAGCACGAAAGCATTTCAGGAGAAAACTAAAATGAGGAGGCCCAAACGGATCATTTCCGATGAGGAGAGAAAGAAAAGAAGCGAACGCATGAAGAGATTCTGGGAGAAGAAAAGAAGAAAAGTCTTAAATCCTTTGCGGTCCATAGATGGCCAAATTTTAAAAAAAAGTAGTTCCGTGAAGAACTATACAGCCTATTTTCATAAATCCTACTTATGTTAATTGCCTCTATCAACATACAAAATTTCAGTTTGTTTGCTTTAATAGATTCGTAGATATTGAGAACCGACTAAATATTGCGGATGGTCACCATGTTGGATTTATTTATATATGTAGGTCTTAGAGTTATGTACTGTTACATGAAGATTATTGTGTACGTGTAGTATTCAAACTTCAATCGCATGATTACGACACAAAAAGTAAAAACGAGATTTTAAAATTGCACACAGCTGCCATATTGTGGTTATGGAAACAATTGAAATAAATTAGATGCCAGTGGATTAACATTCGTATAAGGATTTACTGTACCAAATGTCACTGCACTCGGATGGTTAAATTGCAAGAGACGACCATGTGAATATTTATATTTCGCGTCGCCGCCATGTTGGATTTTTGATCACCAGGTTATTGAAAGACCTATAGGTGAACTTATGTTCATATCCCCTATGAGCATTAAAAATCAGTAATAGATTCGTAGATATTGAGATCCATCTAAATATTTCGGATGGTCGCCATATTGGACTGTTATATGTATAGGCCATAGAGTCATGTACCATTTAAGGAGAATTATTGTGTAGATTAATTATTCAAACTTTCCCTTCGATCGCATGATTACGACACACGAAATAAAAACTTAATTTTAAAATTCGCACAGCCGCCATCTTGAGGTTATGAAAACAATTGAACTAAATTAGATACCAGTGCATTTCAATGTGTATAAACATTTCCAGTACCAAGTTTCATTGCCTTTGGATCATTAAATCGCGAGAAAGGTCTATTTAAAAATTTTCAAATTCGCTTGGACGCCATATTCGTTTTGTAGTTAAGCGGTTTTTGAAAGTCATATAGATAAACTTCCATTAGTGCCCTTTATGTCCGTACAACATTTCAGGGTGATACCGCTAATAGTTTCAGAGATACAGAATGCTGGTGAAATATTTCGCATGGCCGCCATCTTGAGGTTATGTAAACAATTGAACGAAGATAGATGTCGGTGCATTACAATGTGTATAAACGTATACTATACCAAGTTTTATTGCGTTTGGTTGGTTAAATCGCGAGAAACATCTATTTAAAAGTCGCAACTTCGCATGACCGCCATGTTGGTTTTGTAGTAACCAGGTTTTCAAAAGTCACATAGGTGAACTTATAGTAGTTCCTTTTGAAAATGAAAATCCACAGCCTGCTTCCAGTAAATTATTCCAGGGTGATGTCGGTAATAGTTTCGGAGATATTGAATGCTGGTGAAATATTTCGCACAGCCGCCATGTTGGGTTGGTGAGACGAAACAAAATTTGAAGGGCACGGTCAGGGTCCTCCGAAATAGTGCTATAGACTTACCGAGTTTCATTGAAATCGCACACGCCGTTTAGAAGTTATTAGGGGGACACACACCATCACACACGCACACACAGACAGACACACGGACAAAAAGTGATCTCATAAGCCTATTTTTTTTTCATAAATGAAAATAGTCTAAAATAAAAGGAACAGGAAGAGCCCAGGATCAGAAAAGGAGTTAGATAAGGATGTCCCCTATCTCCATATTTATTTAATTTGTTCATTGAAGAAGCTATTCAGATCATGAAGGAGAAGACAAAGGGAATGAAATCAAATGAGGAAATGATACATTCTATTAGATTTGCTGATGACATCATAATAGTTTCAGACTCCGAAAAGGAAGAAATGCTGCAAGTCCAAACAGACACACTTAAACTATGGAAATTAAAAGTGAACAAACGGGAAACAAAAGTAATGGTAGTTCGGAAAAATATGGAAGAAATTAAAACCAATATAAAAATTGATGACTTGAGAATTGAACAAGTGAAACAATTTTGTTATCTCGGTAGTATAATCACAATAGATGCTTAATGGAAGTGAAGAGAAGGATTGCATTGGCTAAACAGGCATTTATGACTAAGAAAAACATTCTATCCAGCAAACATATGAATATAGATGTAAGAAAATCCTTTGCAAAATCATTTGTATGGAGTACACTGCTCTATGGAAGTGAAAGTTGGACTGTGGGTAAATTGGAAAAGAATCGACTTGAAGCTGCTGAAATGTGGATATGGTGGAAAATGACAAGAACGAGCTGGATGGAAAGAACAATCACCCTAGAAGTCTTAAGGGAAGTCAAAGAAGAGAGAAGATTAATGAAGGAAAAGGGAAAGAGAAAAATAAAATTTATTGGACATATCATCAGACACAACACTTTCATCGTTAACATTCTTGAAGGGAAAATGCTGGGAAAGAAAGGAAGAGGACGGCCTAGGACGAAGTATTTGGAAGACATCAAGAATAGAATGGGATGTGATAATTACATGGAACTGAAACGAACCGGCAACGACAGAAGAGTGTGGTTGCATCGACAAGGCATTGGCCTTTAGAATATGATGACGATGATCATGATGCCATTGTGTATGACAGTTTGGCAATAAACGGTCCCTGGGAAAGTAATTACTAGGGCTCGGATGTCGATGCCGTAAAATAGTTTATGTTCGACCCTCACTATTATGTGTCAGATAACTGTATCATAATGATGGTCATTATAACACTGTTTCCATTATGATACAGTTTCTCCAGCCAATCAGAGCTCGTTCATTGACCAATTAGGTAACGATACCTTCGCGCATGCGCTCAAAATCCAACATGTCGGACATAAACACAACATCGAACTATAATAAATTACCGACATGGAATACGCACCGTCCATATGTTCGCGTAAATAAACTGGCGAATATGAGACAAGAAATAGCACTGTACCTTAAAATCACCAACACTAATTTCTACACAGCGCATTGTCTTCAAATGACTGCGGTGACAATATTACTGAGGGACGGCTGATGTAAACATATGGCTGCATATGGCATTGCAAGCCCACAGAGCGCATGCGTCGGTCGTTCAAAGCTCTTGAAAGACAAAGATATAACACCCAACGCTCGCTCTGCGATCACAAAATTCCAGTAGCTGACTCTCAACAGATATTTATGAATATTTATGTTAAAACATATAATAAAGTTATAATTATCGTCGAACATAAACAGTCGTATGCAACGAGCCTATAATGGTAATTAAGACACTCGTATGGAAATTATAAAACTCGCATACGCTCGTTTTATAAAAAATACTCGTGTCTTAATTATAGCCATTATAGGCTCGTTGCATAATGTACTATTAAAAAACATACTTAAAATTTTCGAAAATGACTAATAAATGACCTAAAAATTCGAAAAATGCACCATAAAATGGAGAAAATTATCTTATAATAATAAACTCACCAATAATTCAAAAATGACATCTTAAGCTCAAACTGAAATGTCAATCAAAATAGATTTTTACCACTTAACAAAAGGTTTATGTCCACTTTAGTCTGAGTTGCACTGCACTACGAATGTCATTCTGATGTTGTCAAATATAAATGATCTGCGGTTATCTGCCAACAAGTTTTTTTTTTTCTCGAAAAGCTGCGTTCAACATCAACTGATGTGATCGGAGCGTAGCCTACTTGAGTGAGGAAGGTTGTTTGCCGCTAACTCTGAGAGACGTAACTCCCTCATATACAGTAAAGCTCTGACATGACTAAATTGTAAAAAAAATGACCTTAAAAGGCCGATTTCTCTCAAATATGACCCAAAAAACAAACAACCTTAAAAATATACTCTTAAAATGGAAACATAGCAACAAATGCAAAAAGATGCAAAATAAAAATGACATATTTGTAGACGGGGTGGTCCGTCCGGAGGTTTTATGTGCTTCAGCATTGTTTCAGACAGTTCAGTAAGAGATGACATGTCATCAACATCCGGGCCCTAGTAATTACGAAACTTATTTTCGGAAATTCCCTCGTACCTTACAAATGGTTCAGGCATTGCGAGACTACCTCGTTCTTGAATTGTGCTTCTATGTATGAGGGTCATTCAAAAAGAAACGAACCGAAATTATTTATTTATTTATTTAGTGTATGGCTCTTTGTGTCGGGAACGTCCAGAGTTCAATGCGGACACCCATGGGGTGGGCTACAAGTTTCGTTGAATATGGAGTAGTTCCAACCTTCGCTACCAGATGTCACTGACACCTAGTGGTGAACGTTGGAACTTTGATAGAGGGTTTCAATGAAATCTAACCTAGAAATTTTGTTTCACCCAAATTTAGTTGGTGGAAGGATCTTTTACATGCCATAAATCTATGACATGGGACCGCCGGCTTTACGTCCCCTCCGAAGGAAGGCATACTGAGGGATTTTTAACGCTCTTAAAATCCGAGGACTTCGGCTGGGTTTGAACCCGCGACCTTGGGCATAGAAGCTCAGCTTGCTAACAACTACGCCACCGAAGCCTCCATACAGAGAAGAATAATGTTATTAGTCTTAGGTTTATTTTAGCTACTACGCCTTTTAAATACGCCAAGGTGACGGAATTTTCCTCCTTAAATGCCAGCTGACTGCGCCAGGAATAGATCCTGCAACCTTGGGACCAGCAGGCAAAAACTTTACCGCGAGCCACTTAGCAGCTAAGCTCTCGGTAAGGACACAATAACGATC
Source organism: Meconema thalassinum (assembly GCA_946902985.2). Classification (NCBI taxonomy): domain Eukaryota; kingdom Metazoa; phylum Arthropoda; class Insecta; order Orthoptera; family Tettigoniidae; genus Meconema; species Meconema thalassinum. Next base: position 72,739,362 of record OX336397.1, read on the forward strand.
CTAGTACAAAATCTTGCAGACCCCCTGATTGGCGTAACTTAAGTCCGTACGGTCATGTAGGGACATACGGTAACAATACACTCAAGTACACGAGGCTACATCCGTAGCTTAGGCGGCAGCACGCCGGCCTCTCACCGCTGGGTCCGTGGTTCAAATCCCGGTCACTCCATGTGAGATTTGTGCTGGACAAAGCGGACAGGTTTTTCTCCGGGTACTCCGGTTTTCCCTGTCAAACTTTCTTTCCAGCAACAGTCTTCACTATCATTTCATTCCATTTGTCATTCATTTAATCATTGCCCCTGAGGAGTGAGACAGGCTTCGGCAGACGGCATAGTTCATATCCTCGTCGCTAGATGGGGATGCTTCATTCATTCCATTCCATTCCCTGACCCGGTCGGATGACTGGAAACAGGCAGTGGATTTTCATTTTCATGCGAGGCTACAAGATGTTGCTAAGTTCTTCAATGAATCTATAACCGCAACACAGACATTACTGTGACCTGTAAGTTAGTTGCCTTATATAAGTGTACTACAGACCGTACAGTGGTTTGTAAACATTCCGACAATGGAACTTACAACCATAAAATAACAATAAAACGGGCAGTTAAATTACGTCACCAACTGCGTCTTACCACTGCCGATAAGCCCACATTCACCAGTTTGCGTTATTAGCCTGCTTTCGTCACTCACTCTGAAGCTAGAGTCACTTAATTTTAACCACTAAATTAGCCGAAGTAAGATCGCCAAGGTGGACATTTCTATGTAATGAACAGGAAAGGACTCTCGGACAAATTTGAAATCCAAGAGATGATGATGATGATGATGATGATATTTGTGGTTTTAAGGGGCCTAACATCTAGGTCAGTGCTTCCCAACCTTTGCCAGCTGACGCCCCCTTTTCAATACGGGTGGTTATCGCCTCCCCCAACCCCACCATCGGAATTTAAACTTTCAGCAACGCCCCATTGCAGTCGTATGGTGTCACTCGATTAGGCTGCCGAGTTATTGAGGCTATTCTTATCCCCAAAGCCTCCGTGGCTTACTGTCGACCAAAGTATTATGTGCACTCTAGTTTGATGGTTGTTTGTTAAGTAACCAATAGACTTACATAAAATCCAATAACATCATCATTTTCGTCGTTCTATTTTACGTTAGTTCATGTAGGTTTGGCATTTTAAATTTATATTTTAATATTTTTTATCGCAGTTGGAACACCAAAAGTGCCCGTTTTTAAGCGTGTTTCAAACATGCGTCACATTTAAGAATTATTATCTCACAAACCCGTCATCAGATCGAATCCAAATTTTAACACAATATACATTGGAATGTTGTATAACCGGTTTATTTATTTTAAAATTTTGTGTATCCAAGAAACAGAGTTGTTATCATTTATGTAAGGTAACTTTTTCTCGGCTCGGGGTGGTTGGAAAATGTAGTTCTTGGTCGCGTTGTAGTCCTTAATACATCAAAAAGTTCTGCTATATGACTGTGAAGTACGTAAATTAATTCACTTATTTTATATCGGTTTGTATTTGTTCAGGGAAATAAGGTATGGTTCACCAGCTAGCCGCTCCGGGAAATGCTGTACAGCTTTGCTGAGATGAAGCCCATCACTTCCGAGCGAGGCGCGCCGTGGAGCGTGACGGGCTCCATCTCGGCAACGCTGTACAGCTTTTCCCGGAGCGGCTAGCTGGTGAACCATGCCTTATTTCCCCGAACAAATACAAACCGATATAAAATAAGTGAATTAATTAATTTACGTATTTCACAGTCATACAGCATAACTTTTTGATTTTTACGGATTACAACGCGACCAAGAACTACGTTTTCCAACCACCCGGAGCCGAGAAAAAGTTACCTTACAAAAATGATAACAACTCTGTTTCTTGGACATACAACATTTTGGAATTAATAAACCAGTTATATAACATTCCAATGTATTTTGTGTTAAAATTTGGATTCGATCTGATGACGGGTTTTGAGATAATAATTCATAAATGTGACCCATGGTTGAAACACGCTTAAAACGGGCACTTTTTGTGTTCCAACTGCGATAAAAATATTAAAATATAAATTACAAATTCCAAACCTACATATACTAACGTAAAATAGAACGACGAAAATGATGATGTTATTGGATTTTATGTAGGTCTGTTGGTTACTTCGCAAACAACCTTCAAACTCGAGTGCACATAATACTTTGGTCGACAGTAGGTGGCAGCACGCCGGCCTCTCACCGCTGGGTCCGTGGTTCAAATCACTATCACTCCATGTGAGATCTGTGCTGAACAAAACGGAGTCAGACAGGTTTTTCTCCGGGTACTCTGGTCTTCCCTGTCAAATATTTCATTCCAGCAACACTCTCCACTATTATTTCATTTCCTCTGTCATTCATTTAATCATTGCCTCAGAAGAGAGCGACAGGCTTCGGCGGCGGGCGGAGTTCATTTCCTCGCCACTAGATGGGGACTTCATTCATTCTATCCCTGACCCGTTCGGTCGACTGGAAGTAGGCTGTGGATTTTCATTCTTATCCCCTCAGCACTCAAGAGGTCTGTGTGTTTCTGCAAGGGACAACAAGCACTCTATCGTGAAGGAGGAATCAATCTGTGGGTAAACTCAACGAGTTCAGTGAGTGTACATTCCGTGAAGAGCTCGCAATTTCCTCAACAAGGTTTGAGAGACGGGCGGAGAAAACACAAGGACTGGATCGTTAGAAGCAACTGTCGCTCCAGGTTACAGCATACGGCATACAAGATGTCTATAGAACTTGTAGAGAGCGAATTTCCTCTTTAAAATACAAGTTCATCCCACAGTATAGTCGTGCGTGGTAGGTCACGCAATATCTCCCGAGTCAATTTTTGTACGAAAGTTCTTATTTATTTATTTATTTATTGTTTGACAATATAATCAATACAAGATTTCAGAGTACAAAGAAAATCACTTTAAAATCTACTGTACATTATTTTTACTATTTACACTAATGAGTCTATCAATTGGACCACGTCAGGTGTCGTCAACAGGAAGTCAATCCAGTCCCCTCCATATGCCCTCAGAGGACAGTCAGTTGTAATGTGTTGGATGGTTTGATTAGGAGCATCACAATCACACTGAGGAGACGAAATGTTTCCCCATTTGAACAAAGATCCATTGCATACTCCGTGGTTTGTCCGAATCCTATTGAGAGTTGCCCAAGCCCTCCTAGGCAGATCGGAACCTGGAGTGGTTGTTCGTGTAGGGTCCAGGAAGGAGCTCGACTCTGGACAAGCTTTTAGTGTCCATTCGGTAATTCACTGCATGCTGGAATCAAAATGGTTTCTACAAGCCTCTGGGCATGACAAATGGGTGGCTTCCTGAATTTGAGTTTGTTCATTTGAAGAGAGGGGATGTCTTCATGAATAGGTAGTGTACGGTGATCCATAAACTTGTAGTACTCCCGTAGCAAGGCAACTTCTCTACGAAGGTGGGGCGGAAGAATATTGCTGAGGGCTGGAAGCCAATATGCTGGTGTAGTTCTTATACAACCAGTGATTAGTCTCATGGTGTTGTTCAACTGGGTGTCATCGAGTTTGACATGTGGGCTATTGAGCCAAACTGGGGCGCAGTATTCAGCCACAGAGAAGGCTAGACCTAAGGCAGAGCATCTTGTAGTAGTGGCAGAAGCTCCCCAAGATGTTCCACATAGCTTTAGCAATATATTGTAATTTACCTACAAATTAAACAGTTCTGAAGAACACGTTCCATTAAGCGCCAATTCTCGTGAATAGTAACAAGTTTCGAAGAACGTGTTGTGTTAAATGCGTTTCTGGTTCATTTATCTAAAAGGAAAGAAGTGCTTAAGAACCCGTTCTATGGCTTATATTCCACGTTCTTTCCCGTGAATATGAACGGGTTTTGAAGAAGATATCCCATAAAATGAGTTCTTGGTCCATTTATCTAAATGGTAAGCATTTCTGAGACCATTCCAGGTCAATTTCCCTTAAAAGAAAATATTCCATCCCATATGTTACGGGTCCAATTCCTTTAAAGGTAAGCAGTTGTAAAGAACGCATTCTATTGAATAAGTTCCGGAACTATTTACGGTACTTGAAACATAAGCAGTTACTGAGAACAATGCGTTCTTTTGAATACGTTCTGGGTCCAATCATTTAAATTATAAGCAATTCCGACGAACGCATTCTTTTGAATACGTTCCGGTTCCCTTTACTTAAATGATAAGCTGTTCCTGATTAGCAGTTACGAAGAACGCATACCATTAAATACGTACCAGGAATATTTACTGAAAAATATGCAGTTCCGGTTCCATTTACTTAAATGCTAATTAGTTTCGAAGAACGCATTCCATTGAATATGTACTGGTTCCATTTACTTAAATGATAACTAGTTTCGAAGAACGCATTCCATTGAATATGTTGCGGTTCCATTTACTTGAAAGATAATTAGTTCATAAGAACGCATTCCATTGAATACGTTCTGGTTCTATCTACTTACATGATAAGCAGTTCCGAGGAACGCATTCCATTGAATATGTTCTGGTTCCATTTACTTAAATGATAACTAGTTTCGAAGAACGCATTCCATTGAATATGTTGCGGTTCCATTTACTTGAAAGATAATTAGTTCACAAGAACGCATTCCATTGAATATGTTCTGGTTCTATCTACTTCCATGATAAGCAGTTCCGAGGAACGAATTCCATTGAAAATGTCCTGGTTCCATTTGCTTAATGGATAAGCAGTTCACTAGAAAGCATTCCATTAAATACATTCCGTTTCTATTTACTCAAACGATAAGCAGTTTCGAAGAACGCATTCCATTGAATATATTCCGGTTCTATTTACTTAAATGATAATTAGTTTCGAAGAACGCAATCCATTGAATAAGTTCTGGTTCCATTTACTTAAATACTAATTAGTATCGAAGAACGCATTCCATTGAATATGTTCTGGTTCCAATTACTTAAATGATAAATAGCTTCGAAGAACGCATTCCATTGAATACATTCCGGTTCCATTTACTTAAATGATAATTAGTTTCGAAGAACGCATTCCATTGAATAAGTTCAGGTTCCATTTACTTAAATGCTAATTAGTATCGAAGAACGCATTCCATTGAATATGTTGTGGTTCCGTTTACTTAAAAGATAATCAGTTCACCAGAACGCATTCCTTTGAATACATGCCAGTTCTATCTACTTACATGATAAGCAGTTCCGAGGAACGCATTCCATTGAATATGTCCTGGTTCCATTTACTTAATGGATAAGCAGTTCACTAGAACGCATTCCATTGAATACATTCCGGTTCTATTTACTTAAATTGTAAACAGTTTCGAAGAACGCATTCCATTGAATACATTCCGGTTCTATTTACTTAAATAATAATTAGTTTCGAAGAACGCATTCCAATGAATATGTTCTGATTCCAAAGGGGGCACATACATCACAAGGAGCCACAAAAATAACGATTTTAATGTTATACCTGTGCCTGCCACAAATCATGTACAACAATGATATACATTTCCAAGGAAACACACACACCTTACTATTGGTAGCTAAGTTAAAATTTTTCAAAATTCAAATGGTAATTATTTTTTTCAATTTAAAAAAAAATTGGTTCTTGTTTTGTGCAGACCTTCACCGTTTCCCTGATATCTCCCGTATTTATAGAAATGTTTTGAGTTTTCTTTTTTAGCCTATTTTCAATTTTGAAAAAATAGGCTTATGAGATCACCTTTTGTCCGTGTGTGTGTGTGCGTGTGTGTGTGTGTGTGTGTGTGTGAGGTGTGTGTGTGTCCCCCCCCCCCTAATAAAATCTAAACGGCTGGAGCGATGTCAACGAAACTCGGTAAGTTCATAGCACTATTCCGGGTGACCCCGACCGTGCCCTTCAAATTTTGTTACGTCTCACCAATCCAACATGGCGGATGTGCGAAATATTTCACCACAACTCAATATCTCCGAAACTATTCCCGATATCACCCTGGAATTTATTACGGTGATAAAGGGAACTACTAGAAGTTCATCTATGTAACTTTTGAAAAACTGGTAACTACAAAACCAACATGGCGGCCACGCGAACTTGCGACTTTAAAATAGACTTTTCTCGCGATTTAACCAACCAAACGCAATAAAACTTGGTACAGTATATGTTTATACACATTGTAATGCGCCGACGTCTAAGTTCGTTTAATTGTTTACATAACCATAAGATGGCGGTTGTGCGAAATATTTCACCGGAATTCTATATCTCTGAAACTATTAGAGGTATCACCCTGAATTTTTGTACGGAGATAAAGGGCACTACTGGAAGTTCATCCATAATACTTTCAAATACCGGGTAACTACAAAACGAACATGGCGGCCAAACGAATTTGAAAATTTTAATAGACCTTTCTGGCGGTTTAATGTTCCAAACGCAATAAAATGTGGTACAGGAAATGTTTATACACATTGTAATGCACTGGTATCCAATTTAGTTCAATTGTTTACATAACCTCAAGATGGCGGCTGTACGAATTTCGAAAATTAAATTTTTATTTCTTGTGTCGTAATCATGCGATCGAAGTGAAAGTTTGAAAAATGAACCTACGCAATAATTTTCCTTTAATGGTTCATGACTCTATGGCCTATACATTTAACAATCCAACATGGCGACCATCCGAAATATTTAGACGGCTCTGAATATCTACGAATCTATTATAGCAATCAAACTGAATTTTTTTATGTTCCTAGGGGCTATGAACTTGTTCCCCTATGGGACTTTAGATAACCTGGTGATTACAAATCCAACATGGCGGTGACGCGAAGTATAAATATTCACATGAACGTTTCTCGCAATTTAACCATCCGAGTGCAGTGAAACTTGGTACAGTAAATCCTTATACGAATGTTAATCCACTGGCATCTAATTTATTTCAATTGTTTCCATAACCACATGATGGCAGCTGTGCGAAATTTTAAAATCTCCTTTTTACTTCTTGTGTCCTAATCATGCGATTGAAATTTGAATGCTACACGTGCACAATAATCTTCATGTAACAGTACATAACTTTAGGACCTACATATATAAAATCCAACATGGCGGCCATCCGAAATATTTAGTCGGTTTTCAATATCTACGAATCTATTACAGCAATCAAACTGAAATTTTGTATGTTAATAGTGGCAGTGAACATAAGTAGGATATATGAAAATAGGCTTTATAGTTCTTCACGGAACTACTTGTTTAATATGGGTGTTAAACCTTCTGCTACAAAACGAATCTCGCATATTTTCACATTATTAATTAATTCATTAATTAATTAAGCATCATTATTTCTATTTTATTAAGCCTCCGTGGCTTAGGCGGCAGCACGCCGGCCTCTCACCGCTGAGTCCGTGGTTCAAATCCCGGTCACTCCATGTGAGATCTGTGCTGGACAAAACGGAGGCAGACAGGTTTTTCTCCGGGTACTCCGGTTTTCCCTGTCAAAATTTCATTCCAGCAACACTCTCCACCATCATTTCATTTCATTTGTCATTCATTTAATCATTGCCCCAGAGGAGTGCGTCAGGCCTCGGCAGCCGGCACAGTTCATATCCTCGCCGCTTAGATGGGGGCTTCATTCATTCCATTCCTGACCCGGTCGGAGACTGGAAGCAGGCTGTGGATTTTCATTTTTCATTTTCATTTCTATTTTATTCGGAGCAAACTCCAATAAAATGTTAACGTTTCATAGAAAGACTAATTAAGGTCACAACGGTTTTGAGTGAGATTCATTTTGTAGCAGAAGGCTTGACACCCTCATTAAAAAAAGAAAACTCCAAAAAATCCTATAAACACGGGATACATCAGGAAAACGGTGGTCAGCACTAAACAAGAACCAAATTTTGAAAAAATTGATAAAAATAATTACCATTTGAATTTTGATTTTTTTAAACTTTGCTTCTAATAGCAAGGTGTGTGTGTTTCCTTGGAAATGTATATCATTGTTGCACAAGATTCGTGGCAGGCACAGTTATAATATTAATATCGTTATTGTTGTGGCTCCTTAAGCTGGATGTACCCCCTAAGATTAGCAGTTCTGAAGAACGCATTCCATTGAATATATTCCAGTTCCATTGACTTAAATGATTAGCAGTTTCGGAGACCGCATTCCATTGAATATGTACAGGTTCCATTCGCTTAAAAGACAAACAGTCCATTCACGTGATAGTAGTAGTTGTAGTAGTAGTAGTATTAATAATACTATTTTGGTGGAAGGTTATTTTAAAAGGCACGTTCTTCACCGCTGAGGAGCACTCTCTGCTTCTACAGAACACACAAGATGCACTCGTTCGTGAAGAAAGAACTAATCTGTGGGTAAACTCAATGAGTTCAGTGAGTGTACATCCTGTGAAGAGCTCGCAATTTACTCAACAAGGTTTGAAACGTAGACGGAGAAAACACAAGGACTCCATGTTACAAAATGCGGTATACAAGATGAATATAGATCTTGCTGAGAGCAAATTTTATCTCTAAAACAAGTTCATACCACAAGATAGCCGTGCACGGTAAGGCACGCAACACGACTGGAATATATCCCTAGTCAATTTACCTAAAAACTAATGAGTTGCTAAGATCGTTGTGCATGAAATGCTTTCCAAATCTCTATATCTAAAACTCCCAGAAACGCGTTCCATGGAATAGTTTCTTCGCGTTCTTTCCCGCAATCCGTCACATGTTATGAAGAGTCCATATATCACTAAATGCCTTCCAGGCTTGAAGAAGGAGTTCTATGGATTGTTTTTTATTGAGTGTTCAGTCTTTTGATTGGTTTGATGCAGCCATCCATACCTCCCCGTATTGAGCTAATCGTTTGATCTGTACATAACTAGCACACCTTGCAACCGTGGCAATCTCTTTTAACATAGTCTAACCTTGATCTACCCTTACAGTTCTTGCCCTCGATACTTCCTTCCATAACTAAGTTTGCTATTCCTGGGTGTCTTAGTATGTGTCCTACCAACCTATTTCTTTTCTTCATTAGCAGTAGGCAGAAACATCCCTTCCCTTTCCTTCCCTTTCCGTCCCTTTTAATCCGTTTCCTTCCCTCCCCTTCCCTTCCTCCTCTCCTCACCCCTTCCCACCACTCCCCTCCCATTTCCTTCCCTTCCCTTTCCGTCCCTTTTAATCCGTTTCCTTCCCTCCTTTCCCTTCCTCCTCTCCTAACCCCTTTCCACCACTCCCCTCCCTTTTCCTTCCCTTCCCTTTCCGTCCATTTAAATCCCTTTCCTTCCCTCCCCTTCCCTTCCTTCCCCTCCCTCCGTTTCCCTTCCCTTCTCAGTTCTTTCCTACCCTTCCCTTCCCTTTCCGTCCTTTCCCTTTCATCCACTTTCCCTTTTTTCCCCTTCCCTTTCCTATCTTTCCGTCACTTCCCTTTTAATCCGTTTCCATCACTCCCACACTCCCCCCCCCCCCCTTCCGACCCTCCCATTCCCTTTCCATTTCTTCCCTTTCCCTTCTTCATTCATTCATTCATTCATTCACTCATTCATTTATGCATTCATTCACTCATTTATTTATTTATTTATTTATTTATTTATTTATTTATTTAATGAAAACAGGATACAGCATACTCAGGCTTGTCACTAAAAATAGAATGATTTGAATTCGAACAATTCAAAATTGAAATCAATTAAATACGTGAACAATGTGCCATTGACCTGGGCCTAATGTTCATTTAATTTCATAACACAATTGTAATAACCACTGTAGTTTATCTTAACGCTGATATCATGGAATATTCTAGCTAATTATTCGAGGCATACAACACGAGAGTATGATAAAATGTAAACCAGTAGCGGGATAATTAAAATGAACACGGTCAGAATAATGCTCCCCATCAAAATTTTAATCAGGTTTGTAATTAATTTTTGTTGTTCAAGATGCGAGGGAGGGGAACTAACTATAGGATGTACAGAAATAATGAACACAAAAGGTAATTGCCATGAAAAATGCTGCGAAAATATTGTCTAATAATGACAATCAAAATTGCGTAATTTGCAGTCTAAGAACCACTTTGCATTGATACAGTACATGTTATGTCAAAATCAATTCTTAACAATCAAAATGTTATGTTTTTCAGTCGGTCAACACGATCGTAATGGGCATTTCCCTAATCCTGAAAACAATTTAAATGAGATTAATAAATACCGTACACTTAAATTACCAGTTTTGATCGTCAAGCGATCATCATCAGATCCTTTACACGTAGGCTATTAAATTTATGTCTACAAGTATGGGTGATGGTATTTACAATATACTCCAGATCTCATCCGAGAAAATGCACTACATGGAGGGATCACTTTGGCACCTAGATGGACTACCAATGATAAGCTAATTCGGCAAAATATCTCAAGTGTCTAAATTCAAATACCTGGGAGAAGTCATCCAACCTACCGGACTAAATCGTGAAACAAACAAAGGAAGGATCCCTAAACTGTAAAAATCTTACAGACTCACTTGGACCAGATAAAATAGAAAATCAATATCCAGAAATGCAAAATTACTGCATTTCAACACTGTAATCAAGCCTGAAGCACTATATGCTTCTGAAACGCTGATTATTGGGGGCAGATAAATAATTAAAGATGAGGAAAAGCAAGAAACGAAAATCCTGAGAAAAAGTTTTGGACGAGTCTATACTGGGGTTACCTGGATGAAAAGACAATCCCAAGACTTATTCCAGCACTAGAAGAAAATCTCAGACACATTTAGGAAAAGACGATTGAAATTTTACGGTCATATCCTCAGGATGGGCAATCAGAGACTGACCAAAAGGTTTCTTAACGTTGCCCTGTCAATGAAAGTTAAAAACACCTGGCTGCTTGAAGTTGGAGAAGATCATCAGGAAGTAGGCTGTGAGGAGTTGGATCGCAGTAAGTTTAGCTACATCATTCGTGTCAAAGATACTTTATTAACAGCAATACAGAGACCATCATGATAGAAGGCGCAAGGATACAAATTAGTACATGCAGTGTCCACGGTGGTGCTCTTTTAGCATTCCACAGCATCCTCCCCAACCTAGTCTACCTCGAGGGGGATGACCAACTGGACTGGCCGTGTTAAATGCTTGCCTTCTGAGGTACGGAGCACAACCGTTGTTATTTTCTCTTCTCGACCTTGACGCAGTTCTTCCACTAGTGCCCGCTTCCACATGTGCCTTGGTAGTGTCTCTTCCTGCAACAAGGCCACGTCCCCACTTTAAGTCTTGTGACTTTTCCATGAGGCTGTCGCACTTGGTGGAAGCTTTGCAGTTGCAACAAGTATTCTTTGCTCCAACGCTTCCAGAAGTCGTTGGCTTGTTGTTGCTGAAGTCTGAATCCTCGTACAAGGTCACCACTTCGTGGTTCTGGTCCAGTAGGCATTGTAGTGAGACGATCCCCAATAAGGAAATGAGCTGGGGCTAGAACGTCGCCTCTGTCTGCGTCCTGTGTCAGGGGTCTCGAGTTTAGTGCTGCTTCAATACTTACCAGTACAGTCCGTAATCCTTCTTCGTTGATGGTGGAACGCCCAAGGACCTTCCGAAGACATCGCTTGATGGAACCAACCATTCGCTCCCAACATCCTCCCAACCAAGCAGCACGTGGTGCGATGAACTTTCAAGTTATTCACTGTAGGGCTAGATTCTGGAGAGGTCTTGCCCTCATTAACGCACCCAGAAGTTCAAGTCGAGGGAGTGTGACCTTCTTCACTGGCGCAAGTCGGCTCTTACTGCAGATCATGTGCATTTGAGCGTGCTTGCGATGGGTGTTTCTCATGTACAGAACGGTGTCGTACGATCTCTCCGACGCGTCACAGAAGACATGGATTTGTGAGTTAACTTAATTTGATGTTCCTATCCACCTTGGTATGGTGATGCGTTGCAAGTCAGGTAGTGTGGACAACCAATCTCGCCAGCAATTTGCCAGGTCGTGAGGCAAGATGTCTTCCCATTCAACTCCGCGTGTCCAGGTATCTTGGAAGAGAATTTTACCCACTACAGATACCGGTGAAATCAAACCTAAGGGGTCGTAGATACTAGCAATGGCCTGTAACAGAGTCCGTTTATTTTCTACCGCTGTTTCCAATTTGCTTCTTACTGCCTGTTGGGCGAGAGAAAACGTGTCAGTATCTGTATGCCAGGAAATTCCCAATACATGAGCATTGTGTAAGATCTTTCGTCCATCTGCCTTCCATATGTCGGTTAGCTGAAATGAATTTGTTGCCCATTTATCAAGTTGAAGCTGGATTTGCCTCATGAGGAATGCGAACTCGTAGTACAGTACAACTACGTCACTGTCGTCATCTGCACTTGAAGCGAAATCATCCATGAAGGTGTTTTGATCTATGAGCGATGCGGCGATAGGAAACTGGGCTTGATGTATAGCTGCTAGTTCTCTGATTGTAGCCGATAGTAGAAACGGACTGCACGTCAGACCAAATGGGAGCTTTGTGAACCTGTAGACGGCTCTTTCTCTAGAGGTGGTAGGGCTTTCCGTTCCATTATCAATGATGCGGTACCAGAAGAAACGAGTTAAGTCTTTGTCATCACGGTGAAGGGCTAATTGCAAGAAGGCTTGCGTGATGTCGGCAATTAAGGCAAATGGGTGGGAACGAAAACGCATCAATATAGCAATAATTTCGGGTAGTAAGTTGGGCCCCATTTCCAGAGCATTATTCATCGAAAGAGCATTCGTTTCATGAGAAGACCCATCGAACTCAATGCGCCTTTTGACGCAACCTCGTGTCCTTATTCACCAGATGATGTGGTAAGTAATAGGTGTTTTCTGATTCTTCTTGTGGGGCCAATTCTTCGTGACATTTCTTTGTGTAATGTAGCATTTGATGCTCATATACTAGTTTAAAGGGCTCGTCTTTCTCCAATCTTTTCTCAAGAGCGTCAAAGCGCCTTTCAGCGTTGCGTTTGTTGTTTGGTATAGGGACAGCTGACCTTTTAGGAAGTCGAACAACTCTTCGCTGGTTCTCAATGGAGTATGAGGCTTGAAATTCTTCAAGGATAGCAGTCTTTAGCTGTCGCAGATCGTTCTTGTTAGGGGGTGATTCCAATGGCTTCTAAGTCCCAGAAGCTTCGAAGATTATCATCGTCCATGGGTTGGCTATGTTGCATGTTGATGAAATTCACAGTTTTACGATTTACGGATACTCCGGCCATACTTCCACTGAGTATCCACCCGAGGTTAGAGGAGATCAGTACCAATGATTGCGAAACGCGTATTGGTGATGTGTCTTTCACAATCTCCCAATAAAAGTCACCTCCTATAAGAATTTCAACCGGTAGTGGCTCTTCATTATTATATTTCGGGTATGACAGTTCTAGTTTGCGAGTATATGCAAGCTTGTCGAGATCATGGGGCACAGCTGGCTGACTAGAAAAAGTGTGGTGACTCTCAAAGGCTGTTATATTCACTTTGTAGCTTGACCAGATGCTCTCCGTGGATAATTTAACTACCTTGCATGGACTGGGTGTTGCGGGTTCAGATTCGAAGGCGCCAATAACCAAGTCACGAAAATCTACCGCCTGCAGTTTCAATTCTGCAGCCAAAGATTTTGTTACGAAGCTAGATTGACTCCCTCCATCTAGGACACAGCGTGTAAGTTTGGTGATCCTCACAAGCGCCATTTGTAAATAAGTGAGTTCGTAAAGTTCGCTAACTGGTTCACAGAAGTGGACGTCGTGCAGTCGGTTCTTCCCCTCCTGCTGCAGACCCTCACCGAGTGACCACGTTTAAGACACAGAAAGCAGCGGTTTGTGTTCTACAACTTGGTTAGTCTCTCCTTGACGTCGGTGAACTTTTGGCAGTCTTGAGCCCAATGCCCTTTAGATTCGAAAAACACGCAGTTGGGTTCTGCTGTGCTTCTATTCCGTCGTCGCTTTTCGGTCTTGGCGTCTACTTTCAAGGTGGTGGTGGTGGGAATGTTAACGTGGAAGGGTATAGAATCGACACGGATTTTTGCGTGATAATTGCGCTGTCCACTTCCTCCCCCACTAACTCAATTAACTTGAGAATGTTGCCTTCAGAAACGTTCTCGCGTCGGTCGTATGTATTAAATCCAACGGTGGCAGATATCGTATGAAAAAAACCGCAGAATCTTGGGTGCTAGTAGCCTGCCATACCCATTAACATATTCCCCCAGGGCTCGTAGGGCTTGAATAAGACGATGGCACTCGATATAGGTCGTGTTCAGCTCTCCTGGGGGTAGCAGTTCGTATAGGTTGGGTGTTTTCCAGATGGTCAAGATGTGCCTGAATAATCCTGTTCTTATGGCCATAACGGGACTGTCGCATTTTCTTGGTTTCTTCGTATGGATCCGCTATGACAGCAATCCCTTCCACCAGGTGCTTTGGTTCGAATTCTAGGTAACCACGAAGGAAAATATGCTAGTGGATAGTGGAAAGGGTAGGATCTTTATCAATAGACGATTCAAATTGCTCCCTGAAGCGTGCCCAAATCTCTACCTCTCCACGAAATGGTTCAAGATTAATTGCTGGTAATCTAACTGAATGATAGGCGATAACTGAAGTCGAGGTGGCAGTAGGAAGCACATCAACAAGGCTCAGGTTGGTCGTTGAGGTGGATATCTTGCCTGTTATAACTTTGGTCACACCATGAATGGCAAGCTTGGCAGCGTCGATGTATTCGTCACATTTTTCAACGTCAGAATCATTTCGGAATCTGGGAGTAGATCGTGTATGGCTCTATCTAGCGGAATTAATTTCGTCAACGATTCTTGTAGTCGATCAAGATAGTATTCGCAATGACTAACTGCAGTATTGTCGTTGAAGTCATTTATTTCTTTGGTGAAGCGCGTTACTTTTTTTATTTCCCGTGTACGTTCACATTTCAAGTTGCGGAGGGCCGTGCACTGCCCGCTATCTGTCATCTTAGTAATGTAAGAAGAATGCTCTTGAGGAGGATTCCAGGAACTGAGTGTGTGTGAGTAGAGCGCTCTAGTGGGGGATTGACGCATCACGAACTGGACTCGCAGACTAGTGTGCAAGGAACTTAGAACCTATTATATTATCCTCTTTGCTTAGAATACTCAATGCTAATGTGCTTCCGCGCTCTCGTGCAAATGGTGTAGTGACAATATGCGCACAATTTCAGCAAATATTATAACCCCCAAATTATAAACTGAGTCACTGCTATAATTAAAGGAGCACCAAACTAATAACATGTGCTAGTAATATGACGACGCTTACCGCTATCACAGTGGATCAGTATTCATGCAATGCTTACTGCGCCGAGTCAGACATGGCTATGCTTGCTTTATTCAACTTTAGCGGCTTTTTTCTTCTTTTCTTTCCATAGTGTAGAAAGAACGTGCTCTTAGTCTAATCACTTAGTTATCATAAGTAGTTACAGTAATTAATTGAGTTTCGGCACCATATGTGAGGAGTTGGTTCGCAGTAAGTTCAGCTACACCATTCGTGTCCATGATACTTTATTAACAGCAATACAAAGACCATCATGATAGAAGGGGCAACGATACAAATTAGTACATGCACTGTCCACTGTGGTGCTCTTCTAAGCTCCATCCACAATGCACAGTCGGCAGTCGGTAGTCGGCAGTTGGTAGTTGGCAGTCGGCAGTCGGCAGTAGCGGACGTCCCCGTGTATACTATAGGCACCATACACAACAGGCAGTTGCAGTCGATAGCTGGCAGTTGGCAGTCGGTAGCCAGTAGTCGGCAGTCGAGAATTTTATCTTCAACTGCCAACTACCCGACTGCAGCAATGTAATAGCCAATCAGAGCAGGCCAGAAATTGACGTCACGTGCCGAAAACCCGCCATTCTTGTAAGACAGCTGTTGGTTGCTTGTGTATATTATCGTTCGTTCTTTTGCTTTTTTAAAATTATTATTCAACTTATTATGTCTGATTCGTCACAAGTTCATCATGTCAAAGATGACAGTTTCATCGATTTGCTGTACTTAAAAAATTTGTCGTGACTCGTTGCTTTATAGCTTTTGAAAAGGGTGTTGAATTCTCCCTCTTCGGCGTAGGATGTCGCCAGTACCTTCGCAACCCATGCCTTTTTAATCTTAAATACATGGTACCAGTTACTAACAACAAAAATAAGCCATACATCTCCAAATCATCCATTGTAAGTTTTGAGGTTATCGACAACGCCTCTGGGCGCAAGGAATAAAAGAATATCACTGTATTATTTACTCCTAGCCTTTCAACGACTGCGCAATGTGAATGAGTCAATTATCAACTACCGACTTCAGCTACCGACTGCCAACTACCAACTGCCGACTGCGCATTGTGGATGGAGCTTTAGCATTCCCCAACATACGCATCACAGATGGCATTGTACTAGACAGAGCTACGTTCAGAGAATTAGTCGATAATCACCGCTTTGCAGACCATCCAAGCACTATCACCAACAAAACCTGGTAAGTAGATCGCAAGAAAAGCCACAGCGAGAAGATGAAGAGATTTTGGGAGAAGAGAAAGTGTTTACTCATGGTCCCCACCACCCAAAGTGATTAAGACCCGACCACCCCTCACACAGGAGAGGATGGACAAAGGGACATGAAACAACAGCAAACTGGAGGCTAGCGCTTCAAATGGAAGAAGAGGAAACCTACAGTAATGGCATCAGGGCTGGATTTACCAATAGGCCCCGGCTTGGGGGCGCACCATGCGGAGGGGTGCAAAATTAATCCGCAATTTTTTTTGTCAGAAAATTTCCATAAAATGTTATAGTTGAAGGTTGTATGATGTAGTGTATATGTATATCTGAATATCTGTAAGTGTATAATGAGTCCATAATGGTTTAAACTTATTTTAATATCTCGTTGGCCTATTTATTTATAGTTTATATACACACATTTTGAAACAGTCGATTCTCTCATTATTTGAATTCATTTAATATATTTTATGTTCGACCCTGACTATTATGTGTCAGAAAACGGTATCATAATGATGGTCATTATAACACTATTTTTCATTATGAAACAGTTTCTCCCACCAATCAGAGCTCAAGAAACAGTTGTTTGACCAATTAGATAAGGTTAGCATCACACCTGCGTGGAGTTCCAAGGCCTTCTAAACTGCGTTGCCTAGTGTCATAGTGGGGTAATCGAGAAGGCCATGGTCAAATACAAGGCATTTTCTGCGTCTCATGCGCTCTGTTCAGTACATAAAACTGGCGAAATCTCGACAGATATTTATGAATATTTATCTTCGAACATAAAATAGTTATAATAATTATAGTCGAACATAAACAGTCATATACAACTCGCCTATAATGGTAATTAAGACACTCGTATGGAAATTATAAAACTCGCATACGCTCGTTTTATAAATATACTCGTGTCTTAATTATAGCCATTATAGGCTCGTTGCATAATGTACTATTACTTCACGATATTAGAATAAAATAAAAATTGTTTTCACAAAGACCTTTCTCAGGTCTAAATTCTCTCTCCTTCACGATAGTATGAAGAGGGGGCGGCAAAAAAACACGGGCCTAGGAGCGCTTAAAATCTAAATCCGGCCCTGAATGTTATGTTCCACAAAACCGGAACAATCTTAGATTCCTATTTCACACTAAAAGTTTTTTCTAAATATAAGATTTCCCATTTTGATGCAAATTTTTAGGTGTAATTACTCATTATATTTTAAGGGAACCAGGCAGTGTGGAATGGCCGAAAATAGAATCTTCTGTTTTTAGGTGCGAAACATTCTCCATTCTTTCCCGACTACACCAATATAAAACACCATATTTATTAATATTTTAATGTAACCATGCATAAGTCAATTACGACTGAATATTTAACCTTAATTTTCTCAAGATTTAAAATTCTCGATATTTTGGACCTTTTCTCACGAACCACGCGCCTGATCAAGTTGAAATTGTCTGAATTTATAGATGCTTACAAACCAAAAGCTGCGAATATAAATGGAAGTAATCGATAAAAAGATAAAAAAAAAAAAAAAAAAAAAAACTCCGAGGCTACAAGATATTGACGAAATCAAAAATTTATAAAATCGAAACCAAATGCCTGACAACAATAACTATAGTTAGATAGTTGCTTTAATGGGCGGAACTACGAGGTAAAACAATAACTTTGCTTCACAAGCTGTATCAATAACATTAGATTAAAAATTATAGATTTCACCCAATTATCTATTTTAACACCAGAGAAAAAGGTACCAAAATACAAGTACTCATCAAAAATGTTTAGAATTTTCAAATGTTCACTATTTTTCAAATATGTTTATGTTCGACCCCCACTATTATGTGTCAGGAAACTGTATCATAATGATGGTCATTATAACACTCTTTTTCATTATGATACAGTTTCTCCAGCCAATCAGAGCTCGTTCATTGACCAATTAGGTAACGATACCTTCACGCGTGCGCTCAAAATCCAACATGTCTATATAAATTACCGAAAGTGCACCGTCCATAATGTTCTCGTAAATAACCTGGTGAATATGAGACACTGTACCTTAATATCCTTAAATCCAATTTCTACACAGCGGGTTGTTTTCAAACGATTTCGGTGACATTTTTACTGAATACTGGTGCACAATCTGCACATACGGCATTGAAGCTCACAGAGCGCATGCGTCGGTCGGTCAGTGAGCTTGGACATCAGAGATATCCTACCCTGCGCAGCACCCGATCACAAAATTCTAGTGACAATCTCAACAGATATTTATGAATATTTATGTTAAAACATATAATAAAGTTATAATTATCGTCGAACATAAACAGTCGTATGCAACTCGCCTATAATGGTAATTAAGACACTCGTATGGAAATTATAAAACTCGCATACGCTCGTTTTATAAAAATACTCGTGTCTTAATTATAGCCATTATAGGCTCGTTGCATAATGTACTATTTCAATATCAATAATTTATTGTCAATACACTGCCATGGATATTGCTGATAACTTGTAAAAATCTCAAGTTTCTAGTAGGCATGGTTATCTAATAACAAGGCTTTTATTAAACAGTTGCATTGTTGGCTAATGTACACTACCGGTTCCCTTAACACAACGGTTTTTATAATTTTAAACGATCTTGTCGACTTCGTCGTTACGCTGAGGTTTGGCATTACGTTACGGTGACGGGACGAAATGTACCGAGAACGCACTGAGATCTGTGACGTCATAGTACGATGTAGCAGCCGAGTACCAAGAAGCCTGTGCGAGAACAGAGTTTCAAGAAGGCAGCACGAGAACAATCAAGTAGGCAGTGGAAAAACAAAATAGAATCTTGAAACTCTGTTCTCGCACTGCCTTCTTAGTACTCGGCTGCTAGCATTTAAAATGATATAAAGTCCAGTCTTTCAGACTGACTATCCGTGTCTTTTTAAACTTTACTTTAGTTCATTCTTTTCACATGAAAATGTTCATGAATGTGCTGTTAAATTTATGCCATTAATAAAAGGTTCTTGAAAAATCAAAAATCAATTTATTTTCCAAAAGCCTAGTGTTAATGTAAAAAGAGAGTCATGAATAAAATCCCTGAAAAACTGAGATTAGTTCTTGTAAATAATTACTGAGGATTATGAAATAACCCATCACAATTGGGTACAATCGTGTTGACCGACTGAAAAGCACCAAACTTCGTTTACTAAGGCAACACTGAAAATGGCTTCAAAGAACATAATGTTCTGAGAAAAATAAAAAATAAAATGTTAAAAATTAACACGGGCAGTTTTTTTTTTTTTTGGCCGTGTGGTTTCCTGAGAGGCCGAGAGCAGGTCTTTCTAGTCGACGCCTGTGGGTGACCTGCACATCGGGTTGAGAAATGGAATGGGTAAAGATGAATGAAACTGGGTAAGGATGCGGAATGAAGCGATCGTGGCCTGTCAGAAGGTACCGTCCCAGCATTTGTTTGGTGTTGAAATGGGAATCCACGGAAAATCATTTCAAGGACGGCCAACATCGGGGCTCGAACCCACGTGTCTCCCGAGTCAGCAGAGAGCTTGGCCCCGTGGCCTAACGCTGCGCTTTAGCGAGCGTAACCACCGCTGTTGGCAAACACGGCCAATAAAGAACATCCAGCTTCTCAAGCAGAACTCTTGGACCTTAAAGACAGCACCACAGTGGTGTTGGGACAACAACAAATATGCTAAATTATACAGTGTTTCACAGGCAGCAGTTAACTCAATAAACGACAAGTATAACTTGAACACAATAGTTGCCGACATAAGGTTAATAACTCAGTCTGTCTCTCCCGGGTTCGTGGGAAATAATTAGGAATATGAACAAGTTAAACAGGGTGCACAATCAACAATGGAAGTTTCATTTGACAGAACTCCAATATGTGACCTGAATAGAAAGATCAAAGACTACGAGGCGTTCAGATGCAAAAGGAACATTATCCACTTTTTGTGAAATTAGAGTTATTGATATTGCTATCTTGTGGAATTACATATTCATCTTTTAGTAGTAGCATTTTACGTCAAAACGGACAATATCCAGGAAAAGTTACACATTGAATATTGCGTCTTTCTGCATAAGGGACATATCCATGAGGACTCCACGATCTGTCTGCAAGCCGATGAAAACCTTTAGTTACCTAGCACCTCCTATAATCACCAAAGGTAACAGCATCAAAAAAGCAAAATAGAAAAATATTGATAGTCTTCTCACTAAACATTATGGAGCAGATTGGCGGAATTAAGACAGACTAATATTTTGCAAGTTCATCATTGATGCAGGTGCTGATCAAGATTTGAACCAAGATGACACTACGTGCTCCTCTTCTAAATATTTGAAGTTTTTGTTAGATGCAGTTTTCAAATTTTTGAAATGCTTATTATCCAATCCATCATTTCGAATCAAAAGGTACATTATCCATTTTAGAATAATTTTTGTTAACTTCTTATGATTTTTGTAACTGGAAATTGCAGACTTAAACTTTGTCACCAAATGTTAATGAGTTAGTGAACAGAAATCAATAATTGCATAACTATATGAGTGATATTACGTTATTTTCTGTTCCTGTAATTAAAAAGTGTATAATGTCCTTTTTGCATCATGCCCAATCAAAAGGGACATTATCCATTTTATAATACATTTTTTGTTAACTTGTAATGATTTCTGTAACTGATAATTTGCCGGCTTAACCTTTGCCATCAAATGTTAACGAGTTAGTGAACAGAAATCAAGATTTGCACAGCTATATGAGTAACCTTAAGTTTTTCCCTCTTCCTGTAATTTTTTAAAAAGTGGATAATGTCCCTTTTGCAGCTGAACGCCTCTATCAGTCGAATAACGATTGTACCTCAACATCGAAAGGACCTGTTACGGGAAAATTATTTTTTCCTGCGATTCAGCATCGGCTTCAAACTTTGCGCTTACTCAATTCTTATCTGGACACAGAAAATTCAAGTCATACTTAGATAGACTTCACACCACTTTTCTAAATGACTATACATGTTTCTGTGGATCCTCGCAAACTGTACATCACCTGCTATTTTACTGCCCTGCTTTTGAAAGAGGAAGATATATTATAAAATATCACCTGAGTTACTGCAATAATGAACTGACAAAACCTCTGTATCCTATGTTTAAAAGATCATGGTGTTATTCTCATTTTTAGGGACCAATTACCCAGATGTTAGGCTCCTTAAAATAACAATTATCATAATCTTCTCATTTTCTTACATTCATCCATTAATTTCTCTAATTGTCAAACTATAACCCTAATATGCTAGGCAAAATAGGGCCCCTTCTATGCATTAGAAATACATTAATAATAATAATAAATTACAGAATGCAATAGAGAGAGAAATGTTTAGGAAAAAAGTGTTGGGAATGGAAGGGTTCCAAGGAAGGAAGGAAAAGAAAAGAGGCTCAAAATGGTCCGAAGAGAGAAAGAAGATGCATAGTGTGAAGATGAAGGAGTCCTGGAGGAAGAAGAAGGAGACCTGGAGGAAGAAGAAAGAACACCAAAGGACTAAACATTGAAATTGGCTCGTGGTCCTTAGAAGACCGTAACGGAGAAAGAAGAAATTACAGAAAGCACATCCTTAACGAGAATGTAGCAGATGATCGATGTCGTAGATGCACCTCAGCGCTGGAAACCATCGATCATATCATCGGTGTCTGTTCTACGCTGGCTGGTATAGAGTATACCAAGAGGCACAATAATGTTGCTAAGATCTTACATCACGAGCTAGCTATAAAATGTGTACTTCTGGATACGAGCAAGGTGTATTACAATTACCAGCCTGCCAACGTGCTTGAAAATGAGCATTATAACTTAAGTTGTATTGGTATAGACATATTTTAACCGACCAGAAAATCTTGGCCAATCGACCTGATATTGTCTATCTCAATAAAATAAACCAAAAGGCCTACTTGTTATACATTGCTGTCCTACTTAGCCAAAAATTCGCTAAAAATCAAACAAGTACGCACCGTTGGCTGAAGAAATACGAAAACTATGGGGACTAAAATGCGTGAGAATTTTGCCAGTGATGATCTCTTCCACGGGAGTTGTTCCGAAGACGTTGGCAATGGCTTTGGAAGAACTGCAATTGAAACACCTGATTGTCAGAATACAGAAGGCAGTGCTGCTGGATACATGCCTTTTTGTTTGGCTATTATTATCTCAATAATAACCGGGTGAGTTAGCCGTGGTCGTTACGGCATGACTGCTGGCAGTGGTTCGAATCCCCCCCGCCGGCAACCTTGAAGTTGGTATTCTGTGGTTTCCCATATTCCTTCCAGGCAAATGCCGGAGTTGGTCCCTATCTATAGGCCACAGCCGCTACCTTCCAACACCTTGTCCTTACAATCACACTTTCCTCCCCATACAACACTCCACACGTGACGGTACATGTAGCTCACCCATCGGGTGTCCGCCTCGTAGCTGCTACAAAAACTGGCGAGCCGAACATGTCCTCGGACACTCCCGGCACTACAAATCATACGCTAAAACAAGTAGTTCCGTGAAGAACTATACAGCCTATTTTCATATATCCTACTCATGTTAATTGCCTCTATCAACATACACAATTTCTGTTTGATTGCTGTAATAGATTCGTAGATATTAAGAACCGACTAAATATTTCGGATGGTCGCCATGTTGGATTGGTGAGTCATAACAAAATTTGAAGGGCACGGTCGAGGTCGCCGGGAATAATGCTATGAACTTTCCGAGTTTCATTGAAATCGCTCCTGCCGTTTAGATTTTATTAGGGGGGGGGGACACACGAATCACACACACACACACACACACGGACAAAAGGTGATCTCATAAGCCTATTTTTTTTTCAAAATTGAAAATAGGCTAAAAATAGGTTTACAGGGTACTTGATTATCAAATACGTATATTGTAGACTGAGTTGTAGCATAATAATTTATGATAAATTAAATATAATAATAATAATAATAATAATAATAATAATAATAATAATAATAATAATAATAATAATAATAATAATAATAATAATAATGAAATGAAAATCCACAGCCTGCTTCCAGTCTCCGACCGGGTCAGGAATGGAATGAATGAAGCCCCCATCTAGCGGCGAGGATATGAACTGTGCCGGCTGCCGAGGCCTGACGCACTCCTCTGGGGCAATGATTAAATGAATGACAGATGAAATGAAATGATAGTGGAGAGTGTTGCTGGAATGAAATTTTGACAGGGAAAACCGGAGTACCCGGAGAAAAACCTGTCTGCCTCCGTTTTGTCCAGCACAGATCTCACATGGAGTGACCGGGATTTGAACCACGGACCCAGCGGTGAGAGGCCGGCGTGCTGCCGCCTAAGCCACGGAGGCTCCAATAATAATAATAATTATTATTATAATTATAATAGTAATAATACAGGATGGAAAACTTCAGAACGGCGAAGAAATTGCTCAACGTTATAACACCGAATAAGTGTGGCACGGAGTGGCTGACACAGGTCCAGAGGGAACTACAACAGGTCAACATAGAAAATCTCGAGGACCGCACTGAGTGCAGGAATAAAATCAAAAATGTTAAGATTGATCATAGACCATCACGACAGCCTGGAAGAAAATGGACAGATGAGCGGAAGAAGAAGCATTCCGAGAGGATGAAGAAATTTTGGGAAGAGAAGCGGGAAAACGCCCCTATTTAAATTCAATCGCTCTCCTAAAGGGAAACAATCGATTAAATAAATAATAATGAAATATCGTGGAGATATTTTGCAGATAAGCTCTTCAATTTTTACCGGATGTTGTCGTCATAAACTGTGCCCCTTTCTTCTTTTAACTCATAAACGATGCGTACACAAACCTAGTATATTAATAAATGCATAAACCGTATTTAAAAAAAAATGTTTATTTACGTCACCGCTTTCAAAATAACCGTGAGGTCTATAGTTTCCTGAACAGAATATACAGCGCGGTTTGTTTCCCTTTGTTAACTCCCGCTCCTCACAGCAGGTGGCGTGACTGAATGAATTCCTCTCTTCAATGAAAATATTCGTTTGATCTGCCTTTGAATGCGTTTTATACCTGAGGACTAGTACAATAACTACTATTGAACACCTAATTACACAAAATTATGATTTGAAATCCACAATGAACAACTCGCTAAATAGCTTTGGTCACAGCTTTGAACTCTTTGATTAGCCGTATACTGTGCCCTATTTAGAAATGATTGACTTCAATTACAATGCCCTACATGACAAAAGGTAAAATTGGCTTCCAACTCAATCAAGTGTACATCAAGGCTACTCAGTTTTAACTTGATTGGAAGGCAATTTCTATGCATGCAA
The DNA here is from genome assembly GCA_946902985.2 of Meconema thalassinum. Lineage (NCBI taxonomy): Eukaryota > Metazoa > Arthropoda > Insecta > Orthoptera > Tettigoniidae > Meconema > Meconema thalassinum. The sequence goes on from OX336397.1 coordinate 72,764,122, forward strand.
TAGCAGGATTTTATAATCTAAGATTAAAATAAATATATTTTTAGCCTACTTTTCACATTTTGCAAAAATGAGGAAAAAGTAGTCTTATGAGATCGGGAAAATGTGTGTCTGTCTGTCTGTCTGTCTGTCTGTCTGTCTGTCTGTCTGTCCTTCTGTCTGTCTGTCTGGCTGTGTGTGTGTCCCCCCCTATCAACTCCTAAACGGCTGCAGCAATCAAAACCAAATTTAGTATGAGTAAAGATGTGCACCGGAATATCTCACGTCCATATTTGAAAATTATGTCAGTGCTACCAACTGCTGAAAAAACGCACTAGAAATTTGAGCTCCATGTTGGATATCTTGCAAGGTATACATGGGAGCTATTCCAAATTTGGCACACATGTAGATAATACTATTTCAGTTTAATTTCCAGGAGGCCAACCATGACAATGTTACCAAAATAATTTTAAGCCTCCTGATAGGTCCAATGTTTAAATGCATATAACTTCTACACTATCAATTGGATTTTAACCAAATTTTGTATGTAATATCTGTACATAAACGGATATAATTAGGCGTATTCCTACGAGCCACCAGGGCTGCCAACTGTTAATAATTGCTCTCTCTATTTTTTTTTATCCAAATACCAATATATCAGAAAGTATGCAAGCCAACAGCTTTAAAGTATGCACACGTATATTCTGACATTTTAGATTAATTTGGAGTAACTTATATACGTCAGTTCTACCAACATGATTATAAGCCTGCTGATAGTACCAATTCTTAAATACATGTAACTTCTGTAATATAAGTTGGATTTCAACCAAATTTCGTATGTGCTATGTGTACCACAACAGATATGACTATAAGTATTGTTAAGAGCAATCAGGGCTGCCAACTGTTAATAAATGCTGCCTATATTTTTTGTACCCTAATATCAATATATCAGAAAGTATGCAAGCCAACAGCTCTATACTTTGCACACGTATAGCACCTGACATTCTAGATTAATTTGGAGTAATTAATACAAGGCAGTGCTGCCAACATGATTCTATGCCTGCTGATATGTCCAATTTTAAAATACATGTAACTTCTATACTAACAAATGGATTTCATCCAAAATTGGCACAACAAGATATCATAATATTTCAGATTATTTCTGACCAGCACACGCATGGTATTGTTGGCAACATGCTTTTACGCGTGCTGATAGATCTAGTGTCTAACTGCATGTAACGTCCATTGGACTTCAACCAAATGTTGTATTCTGTACCTTAAGAGGTGGAACTAAGAATATATTCAGTCACCAGGGCTGCGAACTGTAGTGCTCTATTAGGCTACATTATACCAGGTATATTTTGAACTAATTAGATATTTCGATATTACCAACGTAATTTCGTCATTATTCCAGATAGGTACATATACTGTAGAATAATCATTGGCATGAAAAGTAGGCTGTATAGTTCTTCACGGAACTTCTTGTTATATATATTGATGCGCAATTAATCAGAGTAGGAGTAAAGATTCAAGGAGAAATAATTTCAACTCAGAGATTTGCTGATGACATCGTCATCTTAGCCGAAACACCAGAGGATTTGAATGAGTTTTTAAATGGTTATGGATTCTTCGTAATGTTTAATTCACGATGAAAATAATAAATGTAAAACAAAAATATTGGAATGCAGCCGAAATAAATAATAGAAACCTCTATGGACACAATTTTGCAGGTGAAAAGATACAGGAAGTACGAGACTTCTGTTATTTTGGCAGCAAAATAACCAGTGATGGACAAAGCAAAAAGAATACAAAAAGTAGATTGGCTCGAGCAAGACAAGCATTTCTACAGGAAAGGATATCGAATATAGAATTAAGTATTATGAAGTAATTTTCGAATGCCTTTGTCCTAAGCGTGGTGCTCTATGGAAGTGAAACTTCGACTGTTGGCGGAGCAGAAAAGAGGTGAATTGAAGCGTGTGAAATGTGGTGTTACAGGAGAATGATGAAGATCAGATGGGTAGATAGGGTTACAATAAAGAAGTGTTAATACGAGTGGGCGAGGAGAGATGTTTCTGGAGACTGCTAATAAAGAGAGGAATAGCAAAGGTAGTTATGGAAGGAAGGATTGAGGACAAGAACTGTAGGGGTAGATCAAGGTAAGAATATGTTAGACAGATTGCCTCGGATGTAGGGTGTGGTATCAACGAGGGCTATTCCAAAACTAAGGTCCGTTTTTTTAATTTAAGCCAGTAATTAGTACGCACGCCGCAACAAGCGTGCGCGCTACCTCCCGGCATCCTTTGCGAACAAGCAGGCGCCAGTTGCAGCTGTGTAGCTAACCTGTACGCTGAACTGTCCATCTTTACAATGTTCAAGATTATTGATTCGCCCGCCGCGTGTGGGGTACGATCTGTGATACGTTTTTTGAGTGCAAGTAACAAGTCGGCTGCACACATTCATCGTGAGATTTGTGAGGTGTATGGTGTTAATACAATGACGGGAGGTAAAGTGAGAAAATGGGTACGCGAGTTCAAAAGTGGCCGTGAAAATGTTCATGACGAAGAACGCTCAGGTCTGTGATCACAGATGACTTGGTGACTGCATTTGACACGAAAATTCACGAGGACCGAAGATTCATGATAACCGCTCTATCAATGGATTTTCCTCAAGTTTGAATTCTTGGTTGTCAGAGCAGGCGGCAAACTTTTATGCAGAGGGATTTCAGAACTTAGTTTTAAGGTATGACAAGTGACTAAATAACGTGGCAACTATGTAGAAAAATAGAGGAAGGTATGTAAAACCTAAAAATAAATGTGGTTTCAAAATAAAAGTTTCGGTTAATTTAAAAAAATAAACGGACCTTAGTTTGGAATAGCCCTCGTATGTAGAGATGGAAAGATTAGCTCAGGATAGGGAGGCGTAGAGGGCTGCACCAAACCAGTCCAAATACTGAAGACTCAAACATCAAAACAATTAATCATGACACACTGCATCATTTACTTGTTCCAGGGTGAGGTTGGAGTCTGTTTTAACGGTGTCTAACCAACGTATCCTATGGCGAGCTAGTTTTCTTGTACCGCTGATCATTCCTAGCATGATTGCTTTTTCCCGTGGCCTACGTTATATACACACATCAAAAAAAGTTTTGCATCACCTCGGTTCCAAGAGTTCCGGAACCGTTAAATACAAAGGGAATAGAGATCAACACAAACAACATTTCAGCTCGTTTTATTGCTCATGAGACCCACACATTGCATGTTGTACCATCATACAGCTAGACTTTCAGCATTTGTGGTCCAGATTGCAGTACACACCACTACTTCTAATACCCAGTAGCACGTCCTCTTGCATTGATGCATGCCTGTATTCGTCGTGGCATACTATCCACAAGTTCATCAAGACACTGTTGGTCCAAATTGTCCCACTCCTCAACGACAATTCGGCGTAAATCTCTCAGAGTGGTTGGTGGGTCAAGACGTCCATAAACAGCCCTTTTCAACATATCCCAGGCATGTTCGATAGGGTTCATGTCTGGCGAACATGCTGGCCACTGTAGTCGAGCGATGTCGTTATCTTGAAGGAACGCATTCACAAGATGTGCACGATGAGGTCGAGAATTGTCGTCCATGAAGACAAATGCCTCTCCAATATTCTGCCGATATGGTTGCACTATGGGTCGGAGGATGTCATTCAGGTATCGTAAAGCCGTTTCGGAGCCTTCCATGACCACCAGTGGCGTACGTCGGCCCCACATAATGCCACCCCAAAACATCAGGGAACCACCACCTTGCTGCACTCGCTGGACAGTGTGTCTAAGACGTTCAGCCTGACCAGGGTGCCTCCAAACACGTCTCCGACGATTGTCTGGTTGAAGGCATATGCGACACTCATCGGTGAAGAGAACGTGATGCCAATTCCGTGGGGTCCATTCAGCATGTTGTTGGGCCCATCTGTACCGCGCTGCATGGTGTCGGGGTTGCAAAGCTGGACCTCGCCATGGACGTCGGGAGTGAAGTTGCGCATCATGCAGCCTATTGCGCACAGTTTGAGTTGAAACACGACGTCCTGTGGCTGAACGAAACGCATTATTCAACATGGTGGCATTGCTGTCAGGGTTCCTCCGAGCGGCAATCCGTAAGTAGCGGTCATCCACTACAGTAGTAGCCCTTGGGCGGCCTGAGCGAGGCCTGTCATCGACAGTTCCTGTATCTCTGTACCTCCTCCATGTCCGAACAACATCGCTTTGGTTCACTCTGAGACGCCTGGAAACTTCCCTTGTTGAGAGCCCTTCTTGACACAAAGTAACAATGCGGACGCGATCGAACTGCGGTATTGACCTTCTAGGCATGGTAGAACTACAGACAACATGAGCAGCGTACCTTCGTCCTGGTGGAATGACTGGAACTGATCGGCTGTCGTACCCCCTCCGTCTAATAGGCCCTGCTCATGCATGGTTGTTTACATCTTTGAGCAGTTTTAGTGACATCTATGAACAGTCAAAGGGACTGTATCTTGGATACAATATACACAGTCGACGTCTATATGCCGGAGATCTGGGAACCGAGGTGATGCAAAACTTTTTTTGATGTGTGTACAAGGCCTGGAAATGAGGCGCCAGACAACATTGCGAGCGATAGTTCAGGACCTTCTATACTACCGGACCTGACACTGCAATCCAAGATGGCCGCCGTAGTTGGTGATCGGTCATCAAACGCATGACGTGCGTCAGAATCCAACACAACACAAAATAACATCATGACGTGATTTTCTCTGCTGTTAATTCATTTTATGGGCTTGGGACATCTTGGTCATCAGCCCCGTGCAGTTGGGTGTGGGATGAATTCCTCCGATTACGTGATGAATGTAGTAGTGTGTGTAGCTGTATAAGGGACAGGCATGGGGAGGTACCCCAGGAGTTGAAATACCGGAGTTCCATTAGAAAAATAATCAAATAAAATAATGTTGAAGCCCACAGGAGAGATCTGCAGAATATCTTGGCTGAGTGGACATGGAAAGTTGTAACGGTTCTTGTAGGAATTTCAATTTCTTTTTAGTACATATTATTCTTAAAAATAAATGTGACCAACCAGGTGGTGTAGTTCTTGGTCGTCACTTCTGGGATTCATGTTTGATTCCTGACTGTCACAAAATCTAATTCTAGTCTGAGGGTAAGAGGGCTAGTGAGGTAAACCGGGAAATGTTGGGTTCGATTCTCCCCTTAGCCACCCAGCAAGTGGTTTACCATGGGTTCCCACACATACTGAAGGTAAATATCTAGTTAATTCCTATCATAAGGTCACGACTGCCTACATACAAGAAATACGTAATTTCCATGTAAATCCATAAACATGAAGGTTAGTCCTATTTATGAGATCAAATGGCATTGTACCAACTAAATTTTTTATACAAAATACACTGGATATTAAGTTAATTGATGCAACTTACATTTGAAGAACAAAAAATTACCATAAACCTACAGTAGAGAAATATATGCACATGAAATAATTCATTAATTTGTTGGTTTTAGACATAAAACCTACTTATTTAATGTGGAAGCCTTGCGAATTAACTTTCCCTTCAAATCTAGTCTTTCAGCCTGCACTTTGCAGTAATTATTGAGAAAAATGTTACTCAACACCTTACTGCATTTAACTGCCAATTTTCTCATAGACATTCCACATTCACAGACAGCATCGAAGTCTGTAAAGTACAGTTCAAAGTGAACCACTGCTAACTGCATGACAAGTTCCCTTTGGCGTTTAACCAACAGTAGGAAGTATTTCTCAGAAGGTTCACTGACTAAAATACAAAAGATCTTATAGAGAATTGTACACAAAGTCAGCACAATGTCTGAGGGACACTTCAGACCACCACGATTGAGAGCATGAAAGTAAGAGAACTTGTCTTGGCATTCTATTAACAAGTCCCTGTCTGTCATGAGCACTGATACACAGGTTTCACACTTTTTTTTGTTCATCCACAGCACATTTAGAACACTATGTGCGACATATCCACCGATACAAATCATCACTTTTTCACTGCTTTCATCAACCCTGACTGACTCAATGCATTGTAGTACTGTATCAAATTTGTCCATGCTAATGTCAGGTACAATTTCATCATCAGAAGCACAAGTACTGTAGTCTGAACAAGATTCAACAAAAGATGTTATGGAAAATTCGCCAAGAGAGGCTGATTTCATTTTCAAAACACTACATATCTTTAATTTTCTTTCAGATTCTAAGATCTGTTCTACTGAGACATTGTAGTTACCACCACTCATCTGGCGGTACTGACCGAATCGACCTTCAAGCTTGTCAGTTTGAAACTTTCGCAATAATATATATTTCCATTTCAGGGTATGGAAAATATATGAACACATTTGTACAATACAATCAATGGTGTGAGTCAAAGCTGTGTGTGTCTCATTTGTCAACTTTCCATTAATTGCTGAAGCATGCCAGACCTTCAAAAAAAATTGAAAATTCTTCTAAAAATTGTAACTTCTTATCTTCAGGTCCAGTAACAGGAACACAATCTTCATCCCTGAGATGCTTTCCTTTTAGTGGATTCTTTACATTAATGATCTTCCACCATCGAATTATAAGTTTGAGAATCATTATCGTACCATCTGAGCAACCACCTCCATTTTCTTTCTTTCTTTCTTTCTTTCTTTCTTTCTAGCGCTACAACATTCCTTTCATCGAAAACCTTTAGGGCTAAAAGCACACTCTGCTTTTCTAAGGAAGTGGGGAACAGGGCTTTTCTTGTGATTGCAGGAGCTTCTTTAAGAAGAGATTTCCTCTCTGATTCATACAAGTTTATCAGGTCCTGAAATCTTGCTTCTTGGGTGTAATACACACATGTTGCTGAACACTCATCACCTGGTTGACTTTGCAATTGAGCTTGAACTGCTGACAGCTGATCACCAATGTCTGGAATTTTAAGAACCTGGTCTTGGGAATTCAGCCAATTATTGCGAATGCATTTGAGTAGGTGGACAGAGTCAAACAGCAAAAATAAGTTCCTGTCATTGTTGGCTGGATTCTTTATACTGGTTTTCAAAGAACCTCCACTTACGTGCTGAAACATGCCTTTGTTTACTTTATTATTGTCCGATATAAGACAAAGGGAAACATACCCACTCTTTTCCAATACAGTGAGTACTTCTAAAGTCATTTTATACAGCATGTCACTGTTTAAGTTCTTCACAGGAAATAGGGCAACAACATCTGAAAATCTACACAAAGGTGACGTTATCATGAATGCCTGTATTGTAGTCGCACAATGAATTTCATTTGGTCTGTTCAAAGCAACTCCTTCAATTTTTCCACCCTTGTAACTTAGTTTAGGGGCAACATAAATCTCATCTAACAAGATACACACAACTTTTTCATGGTCACACAGAAGCTTGCATTTCTCCCGTAAGTATGATTCCTGTGAAACGCTGATCCCTGCACAGTTTGTTCCCATTTTACACAACAGTCTTCTTAAACAAGATGGATGAGGTACTGCTAACACTTGGCTGGAGTGGACAAAATGATAAGCCCCAGGAAAAGAATAAAATAATGATGAAGCCCACAGGAGAGTATCTGCAGAATATCTTGGCTGAGTGGACATGGAAAGTTGAAACTGTTCCTGTAGGAATTTCAATTTCTTTTTAGTGGTAATGTCGAAGTTGTCAATATTAACACGGAGGAACCAACCAAGTAAGAGATTAAGTTTCTGTTTACCATCTAAATCTTCTAGCTGGAAAGCTGCTAGGTGACTCAGTAGACAATCAAACTTGGTCCATTTATCACAAAGCAAGTTATCGCCAAGACACCACTGAAACTGACTGCTGGGGAGATGCAAATTGTTGTGGAAAACTTCCACAGAAATGGATGGTGAAATTCTGATGGAGGTTATTAATTTTAGGTGCTTCATTGGGGCTGTCATTAATTTTACACAGCAAAACATGCCTATCTTTGGTAAATAATGTGAAAGGCCCCACATATCTAGTGCCTACTTCATTTTTAAATTCTTCAAACCCTAATATTGTATCTCTTTCAGTCCACTCACTATACTGTTGCTCATCACGGGCAAGAACTTGCTTCATGCGTTCCTTTGGATCCTTTCTTTTTGGAGGCAACTGTTTTGTTAAATATGATGGCTGGTTTTCAAAGATGGTAGGATATGCACCTTCTTGTAGTTTTGTTCTTTTCTAGGTACAGTTACAACTGAGCCATCTGCACAAAGGAATTTGTGTTCTGTAATAACTAATTCAGGGACAAAATGTTTGACACAAACAGCTGAATTAGCTGTCGGAGAAAAAGCATCACGATGAATGCTTCTTGTCCATTTATCCCTAAATTCTTTTTCTTTGGGAAATTGGAAAGTAGGCAATAATGGTTTATCTTTATGATAAGTGGATTTGCATCCAGGCACACAACAGTTCCGAGGCATATCTCCACGGGTAAGCCTACTGATAGTTTATAAAAAAACAGGAATCCACACCAAGTACGTGATAGCAGGCTTAAAACTGTATTAGTGGACACTGCATCCAATTTAAAAAGCAGGTTATGTTTCTTCGTAATCAATTTTCAGATCTTCTTAGACCTAAAAATGGAATACGTTAATTATTATTATGCTTGCTCATAATGGATTACCATTACTAATAATTTATAAACCCTAAACAGAATAATAAATAGACCAACTTACCCACTAGTAGAATTGATGGAATCAGAAGGTACCGGTATCTCGAGTTTATGAAGCACTATGATAATGCAGGCATTTATTTACACGAAAGCAATAACCACTAAGCACAGCAAATCAAGTGAGACGATTGCTAAGCGATATAGGGATTATTCACACCACTAGGCTATAACAACACTATCACATCGTAAACAAAACCACACATCATTATAAACAACAACCAACTACATCAGCCATCTTGCATCTTACCCGCCGCCAGTGTCAGGTCCGGTAGTATAGAAGGTCCTGGATAGTTCGAACTTGTTCCGCATTTTGCCGCTAGGTTCGCTGTCTGGCGCTCTTAATCGTACCGTTTGCATTACGTACAATTTGATTAGTGTGTCCCTATTTTGTAGTAAATAAGGTGTCCTAATGAGTGAGAAAGCTAAGGTGAGTTTAAAATTGAATGGCGAAGCATGTAGTATTATAGTTGTGCTTTCGTTAAGAGCAGTAGGTTGCTGTTTGACTGACATTGAGATGGGTGCTAAGTGGTCTTTATGAACAAGACGTAGTGAAAAGCAAGTTTTAATCCAGTGTACTAGCGTAAATGTGACATGTATGTGTGATAAATACTTTAGATATAAATCACTGAATGATTTTAATAGAGTAACTTATGTGTAAATATTGGTGTTTTAATTTTGTTCGTCAAAATGGTGTACTGGAGCGTGCCGTATTGTAAATCTCGTCAAGTTAAAGGCAATGGACTTTCGTTTCATAAATTTCCATTGAACAATGACAATGACATACTGAAACAATGGGTTCTAGCTGTTTCACGTGAGGGAGTAAAGCCGGGGTCTTTGTGGACACCAAAACGGTCTTCTACAATTTGTAGCAAGCATTTAAAGGATTCTGATTTTAGTGTAAGTACTACAAAGAGAACGCTCTTACCGAACGCATTTCCGACGGTTTTTGAGGACTACCCCGAACGTAAACAAGCACAAATAAATAGAAATACGCGCAAAAGAGCACGTGTCGATAGAGACATACATATCAACAATAAAAGGAAATGTTCAGGTAATTTAAATTTTACGGAAGACTATTGTGATGAACGAATTGAAGAAAACCATGATCAACCACGTGTTAATGTAAGAACGCAATGTTCTACAATCAAGCAAACTCATTGCTAGTCAACAAAATTAAAATTTAGGAGGGCACTAAGAAAAAATACAGAACTACAATTAAGTCATTGAATCAGAAGATAATTTCATTGAAACAAAAATCACATTCAGTGCAACGTCAGGACAAACTCGATGTTCAAATATCGAAGATCAAGAATGAAGCGGATCGTAGGGACTTGAAGGCTCATTTCTTACTTGAACAAATTCGAGCTTTCACGAAACGAAAGTTTAAATACAATGAAACAACAATAAAAATATGTGTAAGATAAAAATATTTTACAACTTCCTCATCCATGAACACTGAAAACGTACATTGGGTATACGAAAGGAGAGACAGGTGTCACGTCACTTGCAAAAGTTAGGTTGACAGCTGAAGAAAAGTCACTGACTCACGATAATGAGAAGGTTGGTTCATTAATCATTGATGAAATGGCCATAAAGTCTAGACTATTGTATGACAAGAATTTAGACATGTTTCTCGGCATTAGTGATATTGAGAAAGATGCAATTGGAATCGAACATAAATTGGCTAATAAATTATTATGCATACTACTGTTCAAGAGTCTGTCATCCTTCTACAGGATACCTGTTTCGTTCTACTTTACATGTGGACTCACAGGACAACAGTTATCTAGGATAACACTGGACGCACTGACTGCGGTTGAGGAATGTGGCTTCAAGGTCATCAGAATAGTGACGGACAACTGTCAGGTGAATTTGTCAATGTTTGAGGCGCTGTGTGGCGGATGTGTCACTCATGAAATTCTTCACCCGAAAGACGAGCAGAGGCCACATTTTCTTAGTTTCGATCCGAGTCACAGCATTAAGAATGTACGATAACAATATCTCAGAAGGAACTTCTATGTAGATGAAAATTTAATAATATTGATCAAGAATCTGTACCACTTACAGAAAAAGCTAGGAGTAAAACCAGTTAGAAAATTAAGCAGGAAGGTTGCATATTCAAGCAATTTAGAAAAAATGAATGTGGCAAGAGCCAAATTGGTGTTTACTCCAGAGACAATAGCTGGGCTTAAGAGCATGGAAGTCGTGTGCCCAGAAAAAGTTGAAGATAAGGACAGCCTACACGAAAGAACAAAATTCTTCGAAATTTTCAGAAAATGGTTTGATATGCATGATATCTGCAATACAACACACGGACTTCATTCCAGAAACACGGACAAGCTCATTTTGAGTTTAGATAATGACGAGAGACTTTCATGGCTGACCAATGAATATCTGCCCTACCTGTCACAGATACAAAGTTATCCCGATAAAAAGATGAGACTTACAAAGGAAATGCCATCGAGTCAACACTCAGCAGAGGAATTATCGCATCTTCTAAGAGTGGGAATGTGGAGCTGAGGGAAGATGCAGTCGTAACAGGTGCCATGACCAAGTTTCTGAAGCCTAAAAAATCGCGGAAGGTGCAAAACCCAGCCAATGCTAAAGAAACACCCCGGCACATGTCTTGGAGATTCTTGAAAGCCCTGTTCAAGGTAAGAATATGGGGCATATAGCGTATATTAATTTCATTAAAATAAAACATTATGGTTGAAATTTTAGCTTTAAAATCTCTATTTTTGTTTTCAGAAAATCCAGCGTCTCTATCTTCCATTTCAATTGCAATGGTAGCGGGATTCCTTGTAGGAGTGGCCGAAGAGAGAACATACTCTGAAGGTTGCTTAGAGAATATATTAGCTCCAGCAAATTCAAGCCTGCCATTTAGTTTAATACATTTTCAAGACAGAGGGGGATTAAGATCTCCCAAAGCTTCTTTTATTTATGTGTTGGAAACAATTTCTCACTTTGTCACAACAGCCGTAAATTTCATGTCTCGAAAATATTTAGTGTCAAATTTCTCAAATATTTAAACTGACAAGTTTTCTGAGCACACAAAATGCGAAGTGTTTATTGACAATTCTCTCTCCGTAGTTCTTCTGCAAAAGTTCTTAAGGCCGCTTTTAAAGAATATTGGCGTGAACCACACGGGCAGTAGTGCAACGTTTCTGAATTTAAGAAGTAAGCCACTTGACAGAAACATTCTTAAAGTGAAGTGAAATACAGTCAAGAGTGAGCCGAATCCATCATTTGGGGGAAACTGGAGGAAAACAGGTAAGGAATGCTAAAAAAACATGTATTAAATGTACTTGAGTTGAATGTAACGCATAGTCAAAAGCAGACAACTAGGGCGCCGAACCGCGATCCTAGTGGCGTAAAGTGGAACTACCAATTTGGTGTACCAAGTCTCCGCTCTATTTCCAGGCCTTGAGTATAACTTAGGCCACGCTTTTTCCAATGCATCTGATCACATAACGTACCAAACCGCAACTTCATAATCTTCAGTTCTCAAATCCCATTGAGCAGATAAATGGTGCCCTACAGGGTGACCCAATCAGTCCGCTGTTATCATTCTCTCAACTGCTGATATCACCGGTATCCTCGAGTCTTTTGGAAGAGAAGATATCTCTTTATATATACGCAGATGACGTAGTAATTGGAGCAAAGAGTTTGGAAGTTCTGCAGGAATGTATGGATCGTCTGCTTCTCTGGGATTCATTACAGACCTGGAGATTTACCGATAACAACCGTCAAGAATTTTAACTATTTAGGGTTAATTTTCCAGACGACAGGAACGTCTTTCACAATGCATGCGAGAAACAGAGCGACTGCTGCATAAATAGCTATGAACAACATAAGGCATTTACGGAAACTATCATTAGTTCCTGCTATGAAGCTCTTAGTTTCCACACTGACACCTATTTTAACCTACAGTCTGGAACTGATCTGGCCTCATCTGACCAAAACTAACTTAAAGGAAATAGAACAAGTAAAGTCTATCTTCCTAAAGAAAGAGTTGTGTGTATCGAAATTTACTCCTTCCCGGCTAATGTACGAGCTGTCTGCAGATCCATTCTGTATTGAGCAAATCAGACTACAAATGCAGCTTCCATCTAGCGCTGCCTATCGGGAACTTCTTCCGGAATTTCATTTAAAAAAGAAAGAAATATGTTTTGACTTCTATGCAACAGAAGCGATGTTTTCATCTGACTGGAAGAGAGCAGACTACGATTTACGACATACTGTGACGCGTTTCACAGTCCATGGATTTCACTTCAGGATATGCAGAAGAAAAGACTTGCACACTCCAAATGCAGCTACATGCATATGTGAATTGTGTAGCGAACCCTGTGACCGATATCATGTGGCATACTGTAAAAGAAGATTAACTTCCCTGACGCAATTTTGTAGCGACTGACAGTTCCTGCATTGTATATACAGTACTTTTTCATTGGCCATTGGCTGTATTAAAACTATTATTATAATCTTGCCAACCAATGACATACGGGTCTTTATGCACTCTAATACTGCCTTATTGGTGACTTTTGCAGTCCATGGTATTCGTAAGAGTCTATGGGTCCTTATTGACAACTAATTCAATTAAATACCATTGGTATTAAAAGTTATCCACCAAAAATCTATAAAATATATTACTAGCAAATGTTTATGGGGCTAGTTTTGACCACATTGTGGTCTTGATCAGCATAATCTTAAGAAACAATTGATAATTGCGAGTATATTAGTATATTTAGTGGTGGCGTCGTATTTGGAAAGTCCTTAATAGGTACTTGCTTCGGCGGCACATATACGACGATAATTAAACTGTTTTATGTTCGAACATAAATATTCATAAATATCTGTCGAGATTTCGCCAGTTTTATGTACTGAACAGAGCGCATGAGACGTAGATAATGCCTTGTATTTGACCATGGCCTCCTCGATTACCCTAATATGACACTAGGCCAGGCAGTGAAATTTACATTAGAAGGCCGTGGAACTCAGCGCATCTAATTATCTGATTGGTCAAACAACTGTTTCCTGAGCTCTGATTGGCGGGAGAAACTGTTTCATAATGAAAAATTGTGTTATAATGAGCCTCATTATAGTGCAGTTTTCTGACATATAATAGTCAGGGTCGAACATAAATGTATTTAAAATAAACAGTAAACTAGGAAATCAGATGGTATATTAGCTTTCACGGCCAAGGAGTTAATACTCAGCAACTTTTCAAGATTTACGCCGTGTTTGTGAGGGGTTTCATCTAGGAACACTAAGCTGGCTCATCAGCGGGCCCTTGGTGTCCGTTCCCGGACAGGTAGTGCACAGTTCGCTACGCTTGTGGGGGTCAAGGCACAGACACCAAGGGCCCGCTGATGAGCCAGCTTAGTGTTCCTAGATGAAACCCCTCACAAACACGCCGTAAACCTTGAAGTAGGTAGTGCACATTTTGCGTGCCGGCCACGTGGTGTTGGGGTAGCGCGCCTGCCTCTATCTGAAGGCCCCGGGTTCGATTCCCGGCTCCATCCAGGATTTAAGAAACTGACCTGAGGGCTGGAACGGGGTGCAGTGAGCCTCATGAGGAGAAATGAGTAGATGTCGTACAGTGAGGCAGTGCTTCGGTCACGGAAACCAAGATTAACAGACGAAGGGACCCGATGCGCTGACCACGTGTCACCCCATTGTCTGCAGGCCAAATGGATTGGCGTCGCTTGGTAGGCCTAGGCCTTTCATGGGCTGCAGCGCCACAGGGTATAAAATATATGGGTGTGCGTGTGTGTAGAGGGGGGGGGGGTGAATTAGTGTGATAACCTTTGTTTTTGTGATAGCGGTACTCATCATAATCATCTTGCACAGTTTCCAGCCACTGCCCGGATCTGTTTGGAACACAGGCCTCTCCAACGTCTTCCGCCTTCCCACCATCTCTCAGCCTCCACCCTTGTCCAGTCTACTCCTCTCTTCATCACGCTTTCTTCCACCCCCTTCAGTCACCTGTCTCTCGGTCTCTTTCCTTCCCACTTCGTCTCGTGTATCCTCCTGTGTATCCTCTTCTCCTCCATTCGTTTTACATGTCCATACCATCTAAGTCTAGATTTCTCTATACCATCCTGTAATGGTTCCTCCTTGATTAATTCTCTGGTCCTCTCATTTCTTATTCTGTCCATTTTTGTAGCTCCAATACTGCTTCTCAAGAACCTCATCTCACTGGCCTGTATTTTGCTCTTCTCCCTTCCTTTCATAACGCAGCTCTCCGAGACATACGTCAGGATAGGGACATAGTATGTCCGATATATGATCTTTTTGCTGCTCTGAGGGACATCCTTGCTCCATAACATGCTTCTCACACTCCTCCGGAATGTTTCTGCCTGTCTCCCCCTCTCATTTATTTCTCTATCGTTTCTACCATTATCTTGTATCAGGCTTCCCAGATACTTGAAACTCTCCACGTTCTTCAGCTGTTCCCCACCAATTGTTATCCCCGTTGTGGTTCTTTCCTTCTTCCTTGTTGTGATCACCATCTCACTCTTGTTTATGCTAAATTTAATCCCATATCCTTGTATTATTCCTTCCCACACGTCCAAATGTTCCTTGTACCTCCTCCTCCTTGTTTCCCCAAATCATCAAATCATCTACAAACACACTAGTGAGTGTAATTGTTAATTGGGAGATAGGATTGGGAAGGAGCCAGTCGTGGCCTTAAGTTAAGAACCATCCCAGCATTTGATTGGAGTTGAAGTGAGTGAAACAACGGAAATCCACTTCCAGAATGGCTGACGAGGGAATCGAACCCTCCTCTTCTCAGATTTGCCTCACAATACTGATTGCTGTACTTCGTTCCAGCCCTAAAACCAGAATTAAAATATTCCTCGGCAGGACTGCGAATCTAGCCAGGACCTCCGTGGGGTGGTGGGCTAAATAATATAATTTATTGCAGCCAAAGGCCATACAGTAAGTAGGATCATGTTACACAATATAGCAACCGTTCAGTCTTTTGCATAGTGGGACAGAGGTAATGTTCTTTGTGTGCACTCAATCAAGTGATACGGTGGGCAGTGTACACACACACAGAGTCTATGGATGGTTCATGAAAGCCCTTCCTGTTACAGATGCGATGATGAAACCCATATATTGCGCCTCTCGTGTGGATGTGGCGTAGCTCGAAGTTTGCTTCTTTCCATTCTTAGTTGATCATAGCCGGGGTTCGATAGAACTCCGGGTTTCTTTCTTCTATTTTCAGGAGTTGTTCCTCAAGGAATTTTGTGGAGGCTGTGGTTGATGCCAGGTTGTGGGTAGTCATTACATCTTCAATTAAAGATCTAGTACCTGCTAGCTGGTACGCAAGTCGGGTTGGCGCGAATTTGGAAGTGCAGAGAGCTCGCTTTACGCATCTGGCCTTGGCTCTGTCGAGAGACTGTAGGTTTTTGTGGCTTAGGTGTGACCATATCATCTCGATGGCATATGACACCACTGGGGCTAAATGATAATCAGTAAGAGCAAGCAATCAATCGTACGGCAGTCAGCACACATTCCATTACCCGAGAGAGGCATTCAGGTGGGAATATTAATAGTATGTGATATTCCCTAAACACTCGAGAAGTTTCCCGCATGGGCATAGCTCGCTGTATGCCCTGGCACGTACGTACTGCTCTATCTACTCTGAGAATTCTCGTGCACACATTATACAATTCTATTTTTATACATGTCAGTACTAACACAGGCTGCTCTAAAATCCATTACAATACACTAGGCGAATTAAAATCTGCTTATACATACGCTTCTTACTTCCAACATATTACTTGTTATTGTTGTTTACCTATTTCCCACACCCTACACCCGAGGCAATCTGTTTAACATATTCTAGTCTTGGTCTACCGCTACAGTTTTTGTCCTCGACCTTCCGTCCTTAACTAAGCTTGCTATTCCTGGGTGTTTTTGTAAGTGTCCTACCAACCTATCTCTTCTCTTCATTAGCAGTCGCCAGAAACATCTCTCCTCTACCACTCGTCTTAATACCTCTTCATTTGTAACCCTATCTGCCCATCTGATCTTCATCATTCTCCTGTAACACCACATTTCAAACGCTCCAATTCTCCTCTTTTCTGCTGCACAAACAGTCCAAGTTTCACTTCCATATAGGGGGCGTGGTGGCTCAGCGGTCTAGCTGTATGCCTCTCACCAAGGCGATCCGGATTCGATTCCCGGTCAATGCATGTGAGATTTTCTAAGTGAAATGCCATGTCCTGTGGTTCGGATTCCACGTAAAAAGGAGGTCCCGTGGCTCATAATCACAAGATTCACGTCACGTAAAACTACAATCTTCCTTCCTTCCTTCTTCACTTCCATAGAGCGCCACGCTCCAGACAAAGACTTTTAAAAATGACTTCTTATACCTAAATCTATATTCGATGTCAACAGATTCATTTTCTGCAGAAATACTTTCCTTACCTCAACCAACCTACTTTTTACATCCTCTTTGTTTCGTCCATCACTGGTTATTTTACTTCCTAAGCAGTACAAGTCCCCTACTTCACCTGCCAATTTGATTTCGGATGCATTCCAATATTTTGTTTTACATGTATTAATTTTCATCTTGCTTTATTATGTTTACGAAAGAAATTATTTAGCTAATGATTTTTTTTTAATTCTCCCAAAATCTCTTCATCTGGGCACTGAAAATCATCCTCCGTTGTTTAGTCCAAAATTTATTGGTCCTAGTGCTCATTTTCTCAGCAAAATGCTGATTACTGTTCTGACCTGGAGTCGATCTTGTGTAATTTCGTCTGTGATGCCAAATTCAGTAAGGATTTATCATTTTAAGTGATCTTGTCGACTTCGCCGTTATGCTTTGGGTCTAACGTTATGCATTACGGAGACGGAGACTGTGACGTCATGCAGCCTCGCGGGAAGCCTAAGTTAATGGGTAAATGATGGCGAGTGCGTGACGTCATGCAGCCACGCGGGAAGCCTAAGTTAATGTATAATGGAGTCTGCTGAAAGAGTCCTGGGGCGTCAAGTGACCTGGGGCTTTGAGCGAAGCGAAAAGAATACAGGGTGACTCCTAAAGTGGTGTACAAGATGTCACACAAGAATACAGGGTGACTACGAAAGAAATATACAAAATGCCAGATGAAAATACAGGGTGCCTCCTAAAGAGGTGTGCAAGATGTCAGAGCAAAATACAGGGTGACACTTAACGAGGTGTGCAGTATGTTAGATTCAATTCAAATACTGGGTGACCCATAAAGATGTTTGCAAAATGTGAGATTGAAACCTTTAACCCCTTATTCGATGGAACTAATTGTTGAAATATTTTGTTCTAAGTTCGTAATGGAGTCTGTTGAAAGAGCCCTGGGACTTCGAGCTAAGCGAGAAGCCCTCCTGCCTTTCTAACATGTGTGGCATTTGTAGCATGCGTCATTTGATATGATATAACGTCTAATCTTCCAGACTGACTGTAATTTTTTCTTTATTTCACTAAGACAGATGTTCTTGGCTTTCATTCCAGAAGTATTATTACTTACATATACACACGTTCTGAGACTGACCGCATGATGGCGTTGTGGGATACTATAGCGCATAGGTGTCGCCGTGGTATGGTACCATGACAGATAGTCTCTCGTCCCCGCATGAAACAGTTGGGTGCATGCACTGGCAGAAGATGTACAATCGTTGTTGTGTCGGTGGTTTGAATGCGCCAGTCGGACCTTACGATGATCCGACTTTTCTCAACGGGAGACTAAACATGGAGTTTCCTTTACGATCCGCATCTGATACGACAATCAGCCACCTGGAAAACGCCATCATCACCACGGCAGAAGAAACCATGACAAGGCAGGTCGAAAACCAACATTATGCTGGAACTGTTTTCTGATTCAAATGGAATCATTCACATGAAATTACTACCAGATGGTGCAACGGTAAACAAAAAATTACAGTCAGTCTGAAAGACTAGAAGTTATATCATTTCAAATGACGCATGCTACAAATGCTACACATGTTAGAAAGGCAGGAGGGCTTCTCGCTTCGCTCGAAGCCCCATGAATCTTTCAACAGACTCCATTACGAACTTAGAACAAAATATTTCAACAATTAGTTCCATCCAATAAGGGGTTAAAGGTTTCAATCTGACATTTTGCCCACCTCTTTAAGGGTCACTCTGTATTTGAATCCTACATCTTTTACGACTCTTTAAGGGTCACCCATTATTTTAATCTGATATCTTGCAAACCTCTTTAAGGGTTACCCTGTATTTGAATTGAATCTAACATACTGTACACCTCGTTAAGTGTCACCCTGTATTTTGCTCTGACACCCTGCACACCTCTTTAGGAGGCACCCTGTATTCTTATCTGGCATCTTGTATATCTCTTTAGAAGTCACCCTGTATTCTTGTGTGACATCTTGTACACCTCTTTAGGAGTCATCCCGTATTCTTGTCTGACATCTTGTGCACCTCTTTAGGAGTCACCCTGTATTCTTCTCTGCCATCTTGTACACCTCTTTAAGAGTTACCTTGTATTCTTATCTGGCATCTTGTATATCTCTTTAGGAGTCACCCTGTATTCTTATCTGGCATCTTGTACTGTATTTTGCTCTGACATCCTGCACACCTCTTTAGGAGGCACCCTGTATTCTCATCTGGCATCTTGTATATCTCTTTAGAAGTCACCCTGTATTCTTGTGTGACATCTTGTACACCTCTTTAGAAGTCACCCTGTATTCTTGTCTGACATCTTGTGCACCTCTTTAGGAGACACCCTGTATTCTTCTCTGCCATCTTGTACACTTCTTTAAGAGTCACCTTGTATTCTTATCTGGCGTCTTGTATATCTCTTTAGGAGTCACCCTGTATTCCTATCTGGCATATTGTACACCTCTTTAGGAGTCACCCTGTATTCTCTTCGCTTCGCTCGAAGCCCCATGTCGCTCGACGCCCCAGGACTCTTTCAACAGACTCCATTAACCATTAACTAAGGCTTCCCGCGTGGCTGCATGACGACACGCACTCGCCGTCCTTTACCCATTAACTTAGGCTTCCCGCGCGGCTGCATGACGTCACAGTCTCCGTCTCCGTAACGCAACCGTCTGCGTCTCGCATAATGTTACACCCAAAGCATAACGACGAAGTCGACAAGATCATTTGAAATGATGAAATCAGCTACAAGGAGATCCTTGGCGCTTATGCGATGCAGTTTGCCGTAAGCGGCCTGGGCTTTGGCGTTCAAAGAATTGGCTGTCGCTACACGACAACGCCCCTGTACATCGCTCTGTCCTTGGCCAAGAGGAACTTACAAGCCAACAGGTGACAGTTTTGCCCCATCCTCCGTAACCACCTGATCTCCCACCATGCGATTTATTTACCTTTCTTCGCCTGAAAGCAGCCATACGTGGGCGCAGATTGCGGTCTTCCGAAGAGGTTTTGACGGCCACAAAAGTAGCCATACGGGATCTTCCTGCCAACTGCTTTCAGCGGTGCTTCCAGCAGCTATACCGACGAGGCAAAAGTGTATAACGGCCAACGGCAACTATTTTGAGGATGGATTTGGTTCTGTGTAGGAGTGCGCCGGGAAATGCGGCAGCGAGTGCAACATACAAGGTCGTGTGGTGGCCTATTCTCCAGGCGTCAAGTCTCAGAATTTAATGACTCTACTACGAATGAAACGATAAGGTGTACAAACAGTATTTTTCATAAAACTCAAGCTCTTAAACAAGAGGGAGTTAGAAGGTGCGGTTTGTGCCAAAATCTTTTAAATCGTCTCAATAATACACTACAGAGAAGATCTTGCATTTCGTAAAAAGTGAACGAAAATTAATATATTTGTTTATAAATTGCGTTTAAACAAATAAACAAGACAATAGCCCCTGTCAGAACTGGGGCTCGTCTAGCCCGCATAACGGTAAAGCCAGGCTAGTGGTATCTGAACATGAGGCGCTCACAAGTAACCCATAATAATGTTTATGTTCGACCCTGATTATTATATGTCAGAAAACTGTATCATAATGATGGTCATTATAAAACTATTTTTCATTATGAATCACAGCTCAAGAAACAGTTGTTTGACCAATTAGATAAGGATATCTTCGCACTCGCACTGAGTTCCGAGGCCTTCTAATTTCAATTTCACTGCATTGCCTAGTGTCATAGTGGGGTAATCAAGGAGGCCATAGGCAAATACAAGGTATTCTCTGCGTCACATGCGCTCTGTTCAGTACATAAAACAGGCGAAATCTCGACTGATATAGTCTGATATAGTCTATGTTCGAACATAAAATAGTTATAATAATTATCGTCGAAAATAAACACTCGTATGCTCTAATGTACTATTTTGTTTTTACGTCCATTTCAACTACTGAGGCTTTAAGAGATGCTAGGGTGCGGGAATATTGCCAATAATTCTACTGACACTGCTCCTTTGAATTTGCGCACCCTCAGATGCCAAATGACTGCGCCAGGGTTCGATGCTGAAATCTTGAAATGCGAGAAATGCAAGATGTTTCCTGTATTGTTAAGACGACTTGGAAGAATTTAGCACAAACTATACCTTCTTACTCGCTTTGGATTAAGAGCTTGAGTTTTGTGAACCATACTCTTTAGAATTATAACGGGCGATTCAGCAGCCCCTTCCAATACCGCTGGCTGCAACCCAACTAACGTGTGTTGTCAGGAAGGTCGATATTTCACAGCTTGCATCCCGTTTGGTACTAATGCACTGCAAGCATATCTCGCAAACGATACTGAACACTATTATTATTCCCTCGATGTGACTACAGACTAATACGAGAGAAAAATAACAGCCTGAAAGGCTGAACTGAGCCTTTTTATCAGGTTTAGGGAAACACCCATTAGAATTGGGTAAAATCGTGGTGACAGACTGTAAAACATTAGAAGAAAGGAAGATTGTAGTTTTATATGACCGTGAATCTGGTGATTATGAGCCACGGGACCTTATTTTTACGTGAAACCTGAACCACAGGACATGGCATTTCACTTCGAATATATCGCATGCATTAACCGGGAATCGGACCCAGTCCACCTTGGTGAGAGGCCAGGAAAACATTCTTTATCTTCTTCTTTCGTTTCACGCTCTTTGGTGTACGTTCAATCAATCATTTACCTTACTGCCCAGTATATCTTCACTCTCTCTGATCTTCTTTTTCTCTCTTCTTCCGAGATGATGGGTTTGGATTTTAGTGTAGATTTGTCTTGGCACCTTACATTTTCGCCTTTAGGAATTATTTTACCTTTTCGATTGAGTAGCCTAGTGGGTCTTCTGTAATGTGTAATTCTACTACCGGTAAGTCTTTTTCAGTTTCTTTAAACCATGTGGGTGTTGTTTGCGGTTACGGAAGAAATCAAAGATTTCTTTGGTTAAGAGTTAAGAGAAGATGACCGCAAAAATTTATCCCCCTTTTACGCTTAGTCTCTGAGAGATTTTCAATGTTATTGTTTCATTATTGATGTGTATCATCTTATTAACCTGAAATATTGGTGCTATGATTTTTCTTAGAGTTTTCCTTTCCTTTAATTCGAGTTTCTCTGTCTGACCTTTGAGATTCATGTTTTCAGTGCTTCTGGTTTAAACACTGTCCTATAATGTTTAATTTTGGTCCCCCATGAAAGGGATTTCTTGTTGTGTGTATCTGTTGTTAGTTGAAAGTTCATTTCAAGTTTATTTTTCCATGTTAATCATCATAATGTTAACTTAACATTCTTTTTTATTTAATACCTTAGGGAAATCATACCAGCGGTGTCACTACTACTATAATCCCAGCGATTATAGTACGCCGTGAGATGGTAAGAATGCAGTGAAGTGCCGAAGTCTTGGAACGCTGCCCGAATCGATTTGGTTGGAATAGTAGCACGAAGTGGGCTGAAGTGGAGACCAGTGTGGAACGTAATTCTACGCTCATCATAAATAATGGTATTATTGTATGACAAGTGGAGGCAAAAATTCTTAATGTTTGTGAGACATATGTTTTAATATATACACCTACCAGGCAGATGTAAATGGAGATTGTTGCCTAATGCAGTAGTGATTCATTGATAGTTAGAATGAAGAAAAAGGAAAATTAGCTTTTCAGTCATTTATCGAGATTAAGAGACTATTAAAACAACTATTGGAAAACTAAAACAAAAACTAGAAGTTCCATGACGAACTAAAGAGCCTACTTTTCATAAAATTCAAGATTCATGCCAATGATTAATCTATACGGTTCTATCTAGAATAATGACGAAATTAAATTGGTAATATCGAAATTTCTAATTAGTTCGAAATACTGTATACCTGGCATAATGTAGCCTAATAGAGAACTACAGTTGGCAGCCCTGGTGACTGAATATATTCTTAGTTCCATCTCTTAAGATACAGAATACAATATTTGGTTGAAGTCCAATGGATTGCATGGACGTTACATGCAGTTAAACATTGGATCTAACTGCGCGCGTAAAATCATGTTGGCAACAATGACATACATGTATTGGTCAGAAATAATCTGAAATGATATGATCTATAGTTGTGTCAATTTTGAATGAAATCCATTAGTCAGTATAGAAGTTACATGCATTTTAAAATTGGACATATCAGCAGGCTTAGAATCATGTTGGTAGCACTGATGTTTATAAGTTACTCAAAATTAATATAGAATGACGGGTACTATACGTGTGCATAGTTTAAAGCTATCGGCTTTCTGATATATGGGTATTTGGATAAAATATTGAGAGCATTTATTAACAGTTGGCAGCCCTGGTGGCTCATAAGAATACGCTCAGTCGTATCTGTTTATGTACACATAACACATACGAAATTTGGTTAAAATCCAATTGATAGTGTAGATATTATATGCTTTTAAAATTTGGACCTATCAGCAGGCTTATAATCATTTTGGCAACACTGCCATGTATGGTCCCCAGGAAATTAAACTACAATATTATTATCTATACGTGTACCAATTTTGAAATAGCTCCCATTCATACCTTCCAAGATATCCTACATGGAGCTCAAATTTCAATTGCGATTTTTCAGCAGTTGGTAGCACTGACATAATTTTCAAATATGGTCGTGAGATATTCAAGTATAGATCTTTACTCCTACCAAATTTTGTTTCGATTGCTGCGGCCGTTTAGGAGTTGATAGGGGGGACACACACACAGCCAGACAGACAGACAGACAGACAGAAGGACAGACTCACATTTGTCCGATCTCATAAGTCTACTTTCTCGTCATTTTTGCAAAATGTGAAAAGTAGGCTAATAATTGGTTCTATGAAGTTCAAAGTGGTTTGAGAAGTGTTGAATATTAGAATGCAAACAAATTGTAAATAGAGAAGAAAAGTATTCTGAAGAGCAATCATATAAGACTTACACTGAAAACTAAGCAACGAAAACAATATGTCATAACTGAAGAATGAGTAGCTAGGTCAGCCATAATAAAGAGGTTTTGGGAGAGCAGGATGATGATGGCAGAGAAATTCCTGTAAATTCCTAGATTACTTAAATGTATTTGGTTTGATTTAAGTGCTCCAACGTGGGAATAAATAAATACGGTAAATAAATAAAAAATAAACAATAATGAATAATAGAGTGAGTGAATGATTGAAGAAATAAACGAGTGAGGGACGAATGAATGAAGAAATAAATGAGTGAGTGTATGAATGAATGAATGAACGAATGAAGAAATAAATGAGTGAGTGAATGAGTGAAGGAAGATTGTTGTTTTACGTGACCGTAAATCTAGTAATTATGAGCCACGGGTGAATGAGTGAATGAATACATGAGTGAGTGAATGAGTGAATGAATGAATGAGTGTTAGAGTGAATGTGTGAATGAGTGAATGAGTGAATGAGTAAATGAGTGAATGAATGAATGAATGAGTGAGTGAATGAGTGAGTGAATGAGTGAATGAATGAGTGAATGAGTGAATGAGTGAGTGAATGATTGAAGGAATACATTAGTGAATGAGTGAATGAGTGAATGAATGAGTGAGTGAGTGAGTGAATGAGTGAATGATTGATTGAAGGAATAAATGAGTGAATAAATGAGTGAGTGAGTGAGTGAGTGAATGAGTGAATGAGTGAATGAGTGAATGAATGATTGAAGGAATAAATGATTGAGTGAGTGAGTGAGTGAGTGAATGAGTGAGTGAATGAATGAGTGTGTGAGTGAATGAATGAGTGAGTGAATGAGTGAATGAAGGAATGAATGAGTGAGTGTGCGAGTGAATGAGCGAATGAGTGAGTGAGTGAGTGAATGAGCGAATGAGTGAGTGAGTGAGTGAATGATAGAGTGAACGAATGATGAATGAATTAGTGAGTGAATGAGTACATGATAGAGGGAACGAATGATGAATGAATGAGTGAATGAATGAATGGATGGATGAATAAATGGATAAATAAATAAATGAATTAATGAATAAATACATAATCAAACTGGTACTATAGTATGCATCTAATGTCCAGACATGAGCATAAATGATTAGAGAATTATTACTTCAAATCTGCATTACTGGGCAAAATAATTGTTTCTTTTGCAATTTTTAAGATTGAATGTTTGCAACAAACTTTCATTAAAACCATTGATATCACTAAACAAAACTGGACTTAATAAAATAGTATCATTTTTTTGATAAGTGAAAACAAGATGTTCAGTAAAGAACATATAGCCTACTTTCTCAAAAATGCATGGGTTTAGTTATAACTCTTTGTCCTCTTCAAGGAGTATAATTGAATGTTGATTGTAGTAGCTTGTTGAAATACAACGTTCTATACGGATATTATACGTTGATTGATTGAATCCTCACCTGAATGATATATATACACACACTAATACAGCCATCACAATAACAAGGGTTATGAGACAAAATTCAACACTCACCCAAGTACACGGGACTAAATGACCATGATGTCCATGCATCTCAATTGAAACAGCAGCAACAATAGCTTCTTACCCAAATCCTGCATCGTATAAAAGTACACACACTAGTAAGCCTACAGACCTCACAGTGACACAGGTTATCAGACAACTTCTACACACACCCAAGTACACCGGGCTACAAGACCATAATGCCGCGAAACCCCTCAAGAATCAACAACAAAAATAAAAACGATAGACTCAAACCGCGGATCAAGGACAAAGATTTAAATAGCATTAGTCGAGTGTTGAAATGTGTGGTTTTATGAGTACAGCATATTATATAATCTTTTCGATTGCAAATACACACAATATATGCTTAACATTATAACGTGTGAGTAGTTATGAACCAATTAATACAAAAAAAACGAAGTAAAAATAAACGAAACCACGGGAATTCGAACCACGTAGCCCTCCGCTATGAAGCTAGCTCGCTACCACTACGCTACGAATGCAGTACAAGTTTGAGATGTAAATAACTTCTTTAGTACGATTGTATCATATTTTGTGTTGTAATCAACGATTTCATTAGCGTTTTTTGGCGCATCTATAAACCATTTGATACTAAATATATATTATTTTGTTAAGTACATTCCTAAAAGGATATAACCTTACGCAGTTACGAATATAAATGGATTTACGAGCACAAATAGCGGCCATATTGTGTAAGACCCACAACCAGACCTGTTAAGTCACTTCTACGGTTACATATTCTATTATAATAGGCTAATTTCCTACAGGTCACCTCCTTGAGGACAGTTCAAACCTCCATATGTACGATAAGCTGAATTGCTGAGATCAGGCCTTGTTGAATAGTAAGTTATGGTTGGGCTATAATACTTGCATGATTCATACATCCACCATCCTGAAACTATTAGGCGGATGATCTTGTAGTTTGGAAAAAAGACGTTTCTCACATTAAGGTATATTGTTGCAAAATTTAGTAGAGATCGGATGATTAGATAAGTCGTAATTTGATTTAAGCTTTGAATATTTGGGTGGCCGCCATTACGTATCCGTCAAGACGGCCGCGATATAAAACATGACACCTAGATGGCCTTTGCTAGCGCTACCGCTGTACCAAATTTCGTTCAATTCGGTTTCACCGTTTTAGAATTGATAGAGGGAATCGATTTGCACACATACATGGCCACCATCCACAAATTATTGGGCTGATGACCTTGAAGTTAGGTGAAACGATCCGTCATACATAAAGGTATAATGTTGCAAAATTTGGTAGAGATCGGATGATTAGGTTAGTCGTAATTTGATTTAAGCTTGGAATATGTCGGTGGCCGCCATTACGTTTCCGTAAAGATGGTGTCGATATAAAACATGACACGGAGGTGTCCTTTACTAGTGCTACGTCTGTACCAAATTTCGTTCAATTCGGTTTCATCGTGTTCGAATTGATAGGGGGAGACAGACATTCAGAGTACACACACACACACACACACACACACAGACTAACACACAGACAGACACACAATTTTCGGCCCTGTGTAGATCTCATGACTACTTTCATTTTTTGCAAAAATCGAAAGTAGGCTAATAGGAAGCAGTAAATGCTAATGAAATCAAACACGAAAAAAAAATGCCGATAGGAAGTTTTGAAACTTCAGGATCGTATATTTTCTTTGTTTGATAATGTATCAGTATGTCCGAGCCCTCACCCTTCCCCAATAATAATTTAGACCCCCTCCTGGAGCCTCTGTGGCTTAGGCGGCAGTAAGCCGGCCTCTCACCGCTGGGTCCGTGGTTCAAATCCCGGTCACTCCATGTGAGATCTGTGCTGGACAGAACGGAGGCAGACAGGTTTTTCTCCGGATACTCTAGTTTTCCTGTCAAAATTTCATTCCAGAAACACTCTCCACTATCATTTCATTTCATCTGTCATTCCTTTAATCATTGCCCCAGAGGAGTGCGTCAGGCCTCGGCAGCCGGCACAGTTCATATCCTCGCCGCTAGATGGGGGCTTCATTCATTCCATTCCTGACCCGGTCGGAGACTGGAAGCAGGCTGTGGATTTTTCATCATCCCTCTCCTAAACCAATTATAGTTACGCCACTGTTCCATTGTATACAGTATTCACTAGAAAACAAAAGTAGAGAAATAAAAATAAAAGAACAATGAATGTATTTTTGAAGAAGGAGAAGAAGAAGAATGTCAAGAAGTAACTCATTTATTCTTAAACATTAGAAAAAGCTCTCTGAACCTATTCTTCTTTTACCCTTCAATTACTTTTAATTTCTTGAAGTAACGGACTGGGTCTGTGACGGAAACGTTTTGAGGCAAGCCACACAAAAGTAATAATGACTTCATCAGTTTCCCATTTCCATCACAGCTTCCAAAACTTTCCGCTGAACTTGCCACAAAAAGTTGTTGAGGTTAGATGTAAGAAAAATAAAATAAAAGGACGAACTTTCTTAATTACGTCTACTGCATTATAATTTTTATGGAAGCCCAAAAAAATTGAGAAGTGAAATATTTCGCTAAAAGCATCGCATCTCATGTAAGAATTGTCTTGTTCTTTGGCTAAGTGGTGCTAAGCTTTGCCCTGAAGGGTTGTGGGATCGACTGGCGACGAGGCCGTCATAATTTTGATTTCCTAAAGTTAACTCATATTTAACTCATGCTGAGCTTCTATCTCCAAGAACGCGGGTTCAAACACGGCCGAAGATGTCTGATGTTTTAGGAGCGTTAAAAATCCCTCAGTATAGATAGATAGATAGATAATGCCTTTATTGGTGGCGAAGTTAGGGTTCAAGGCCCTCTCTTACACTTAACCACTAGAAGAGTATACATCTACATGACTTATAATTACAAATACAAATAGCACAAATAATATTAATAGCTATAAGAATAGTGATAATATGAATAATGGTAGAATCATTGATTTCAAAAATACTGTTACGGCTGTGAGTTTGTGTCATCACTCGCCGCATGAGTCACAACTGCCGCAGGGCTGGGCTGTGGCCTGCCTCCTGTATTGCGTGTGCCTTATGCAACAGGGCTACTAGGACAAAGGGGTAGTCCAGAATATTCGTGACTGGACCAGCGATGGAAACCTCGAGAAGCCGTGAACCCTGGATGGATCTAGATGCATTTATTGAGTCACCGGCCTGCTATATAAGTTTGACCTGTCTAGCAGTTGTTGTTGTTGTGTTTTACGAGCGAGTGCGAGCGTGTATCCTGAGCGACAGAAGTGTGGAAACTTGCGAAACCGACTAGTGAAGCCGATTCTCGTGACAGCGAAGGGAGTGAGGAGCTTACAGGGGACTGCCTGTGTTTTGAGCGAGTGTGCTTACTTGGTGCGAAGAGAAGTCATTGTGGTGAGTTGCAAAACATTGAGTGACAGAGCTAGTGCAGCTATTTCCATCCAGCGTACGGGGCTACCTCATTACGAGGGATTAACTGTGGTCTGTTGACAAGTGAAAGGGGAAGTATTCTCGACTTGAGGAAACTGGAGTAAGGTAATAATTGCTATTTGCTGTTGAGTAGTGTATTTTTTTCTGGCTGCAATAAAATTAATTATTTCTTTAAGCAGTAATTGGTGTAGTGCTTTATACCCACCGTAATCCAGTTAAAAAAGGTGCCACTAGGGGGTGGCACGTAACAATACACAAAGTAAAGTACCCTTAAATGACGAAACTACAGTAATCCGATCATTCATCTCATTCATTCATTCGTTCATTCAACATTTATCCAGGAAGTCAGCGGGCTCCACCCAGCAAATACTCGCAGCAAGCCACTTTAAACTTACGATGAGAGGGATTGACTCTAATGTTCGCAGGTAGCAAATTCCATGACCTGGACGCAGAGATTATGAACGAGCGGTTGTAAACAGCCTTCCTTCGGAGGGGAAGTGAAGCCGGCGGTCCCATGCCATAGATTTATGGCATGATAAAGAACCTTCCACTAATTACTTACACCTGTGTGAAGCTAAATTATAGGTTATATTCGACGAAAGCTCTTAGGTTCCTACGTTCGTCCCCAGGAGCCAACTGCGGTGGCATCTAGTAAAAAATTTCAGAACTAGTTGGTCATCGACGGTGGAGTTTGGTAGCAAAAATTGGAACTACTTGAAAATCGAATGTTTGCAGTCCTTACTTGAATTAAAAACAGATAACACACACTAATACAGCTATGTTGTCCCAGACCCTAAACTGAGGAACCAACCAACCAACCAAAAGTTAACTCCCCATGTTCGGGAACTGTTTGTGACGTCATCATTATTATTTTATCGTCAACACGATGCACAGGTTGTCAGAGAGCTTTTATAATTGTAATTGTTCGTGTCGTTCAATTTAGGGATTTTGGTAAGTTTATTCATCAGTTCCATGTACTTGCGTGTGTGTTGAATTCGTCTGATAACCTTTATTCGTCTGGAGGCTGCAGTAGCATTTTTTAGCCTACTTTTCACATTTTGCAAAAATGAGGAAAAAGTAGACTTATGAGATTGGGCAAATGTGTGTCTGTCTGTCTGTCCTTCTGTCTGTCTGTCTGTCTGTCCTTCTGTCTGTCTGGCTGTGTGTGTGTCCCCGTCCCCCCTATTAACTCCTAAACGGCTGCAGCAATCGAAACAAAATTTGGTATGTGTAATTATCTATACCTGAATATCTAACGGCCATATTTGAAAATGATGTCAGTGCTACCAACTGCTGAAAAATCACAATTGAAATTTGATATCCATGTTGGATATCATGGAAGGTATGAATGGGAGCTATTTCAAAATTGACACACGGATAGATAATAATATTGCAGTTTAATTTCCAGGAGGCCATACATGGCAGTGTTGCTGAAATGATTGTAAGCCTGCTGATAGGTCCAAATTTTAAATGCATATAACTTCTACACTATCAATTGGATTTCAACCAAATTTCATATGTGCTATGTGTACATAAACAGATATGACTGAGCGTATTTTTAAGAGCCACCAGGGATGCCAACTGTTAGTAAATGCTCTCAATTTATTTTATCCAAATACCCATATATCAGAAAGTATGCAAGCCGACAGCTTTAAACTATGCACACGTATATTAACCGACATTCTAGATTAATTTGGAGTAACTAATGGACCTCAGTACTACCAACATGATTCTAAGCCTGCTGATAGGACCAATTGTAAATACATGTAACTTCTATACTATCAATTGGATTTCAACCAAATTTCGTATGAGCTATGTGTACTATAACAGATATGACTATGCGTATTCTTAAGAACGACCATGGCTGCCAACAATTAATAAATGCTGTCTCTATTTTTTACCCTAATATCAGTATATCAGAAAGTATTCAAGCCAACAGCACTAAACTTTGTACACGTCTAGTACCTTACATTCTAGATTAATTTGGAGTAATTAATATACGTCAGTCCTTCCAACATGATTCTAAGCCTGCTGATTGGTCCAATTTTAAAATACATGTAACTTCTATACAAATAAATGGATTTCTTCCAAAATTGGCACAACAGTAGATCATAATAGTTCAGATTATTTCTGACCAATACATGCATGACATTGTTGCCAACATGATTTTACGCGCGCTGTTAGATCCAATGTTTAACTGCATGTAACCTCCATGCTATCCATTGGACTTCAGCCAAATTTTGTATTATGTACCTTAAGAGATGGAACTAAGAATATATTCAGTCACCAGGGCTGCCAACTGTAGTGCTCTATTAGGCTACATTATGCCAGTAATATTTCGAACTAATAAGACATTTCGTTATTACCAACTCAATTTCGTCATTATTCTAATGAGGTCCATATAGATTAATCATTGGAATGTATCATACATTTCGAGAAAAGTAGGCTCTTTATTTCGACACGGAACTTCTTGTTGCTATAAGTATTCTGCCTGACAAAAGTTTGGTGCTTTTCAGTCGGTCAACACAATTGTACCCAAATGAGATGGGTTGTCTCAAAACTCCGGAGGTCAATCACCTCTTCCAGTATCTCAACAAAACATCACATAGTGCAAGAAGTGTCCAAATGAACTGCTCTCAACAGGACCGCGCAAGACCATAACCAGATAAGTAGCCTGTACAATACAGTACAATCAGAATTGACCGTTTACAACAACCACATATTCACTCCAAACCGGAAAATTGCGGAGGTCAATCACCACTTCCAGTACCTCAACAAAAGCTTGCCATGGTGGGTGAGTGGTTATAGTGTCGGACTACCAACCCCAAGATTGCAGGTTCGCCCCTGGCCATGGTAAGTGATTTTTGAAGGCGACAAAAATCACGATACTCATGTCATACGTTGTTGGCATGTTAAATAACCCATTTGAATTCAGTAGGCCGTGTTCAATGGCAAAATTAATCTCGGGATTTTCCGCCAACACAAAGTTCCTCCATTCTTTACTTGAAAGCGCTGTAGTGTCAAGGAGTTTAGATATCTAACCTCCTTGACTTTCATAGCGTTCAAAGGAACGACGAAATTCGACATGCAAGCTACCCTCGGGGTGTCAATTAACAAAGCTTGCACCAGGCACCCGAGGCCATACGATATTATTATTATTTATTATCTCAACAAAACATCACATAGACTATAACTAACAAATACTGACGAGTTTCATTACCAACACTGCAACTAAATAAGTGTACATATTGTAAATATTTTCACCCATATTTTCGGACATAGATTTTTAAGCCTAAGTGAAATGGATCTGATGATGATCGCTTGACGATCGAAACTTGTCATCCAAGTGTACAGATCTGTTAAAATTATTACACTCAAGCACTTACAGTATTTTAGCAGAGCATTAATACTGCAACTTTACGTGAAGAAATGTCTTTGTTTTTCCCTATTATCCAAACACAATCCGATTTTACTGTGACTGGCGCTAAATGATGGAAGGAATCAACGATTTAATTATATTGTACAATAGATACATTTAGGGGCAGATGACCTGGCTGTTTCGCTCCTTAGGTGGGGGTGTAGCAGATGACCTCGTAGTGTCTCCCCTTGAAACAACAATAACTAACTGTTTCGCTCTTTTATTGCACCAACAATGACCGTTACCTCAAATTTTCATTGTTATCTTCAGCTGTGTTACTTTCGGTCATAGAGAAGCTAATGACTCTCCTTTCAAAAGGTCAAAGCAGAGTTGCCAACATCTTGATGAATCCATAAATCGAGTGGGAATTGTTTTAGCGCATTATACTACCAAATTGGCAAGAAAATTCCCTTTCATGAACAACCATCTTGAATTATATTGAGTCTAATAATTTGAACAGATCTGTATTTATTAATCTCAAGTGTTTTTTTTCTGGATTAGGGAATAACCCATCTGATTTGGGTACAATCGTGTTGACTGATTGAAAAGCACCAAGCTTTTGTTTACTAAGGCAACACTGAAAAATGCCATCAAACACCATAATCTTAGATCTGAGTTTGCAGAAAATTCATCTAAACTTAAAGTAGGAAACCATCTCAGAATTTGCCTGAACGGAGCCTTAAAATAAACCAGGGTAACACCATCTTCCGTTTCTGGACTTACTGTAACTCTCTGTTACATTTGCGATGTGTGAATCAGCACATACTTCTCAGGATAAATAACCGGATACAAAAGTATACGCAATACGTAGTGATAAATATATGTGTACGTTGATGATGAAGAGTCATGATCATGCGACAAAAATTGCCACAAGTATATTTGGAGATTAGGCCGTCAATTTATGTAACCAGTTGTTAATGGAGTGGAAAGTGATACGGTGCTGATTCAATCTCGCAGCGTGACTGATGAGTTAATTTTAATGCCTCTGGCTGGAGAATTCGCATCATTGCAGGGTATCGCCCTATTATTCAGTCTACTCTTCCAAAACATTTCATCTCTTCAAAATACAGCACAAGACCACACTTGGAGATTAAATAAATAAATAATCGTAGCAAAAGTGGTTTTACAGATTACAAATAAATAATCATACTTGATATTTAAAATTGAATTCTTGCCGGTTTGGCCTTTAGTCATGTTAAATGAACTTATATGAGAAAAGTGTACGAATACATAAAATATTGCGGTCTTAGAGGGAAGAGACATGTTCATGTTTGATTATCTAGGTTGCAAAAAAGAAAATAGCATAAGAAACAAGATCCGGATTTAGGGAGAGAACATAAAGACATATTCAGAACAGTGATAGATGGATAAGAGTAAAAGAGTAGAATTTAATTTTCTTTCTTCTTTTCTTCCTTTTGTGCCATATCCTTATTGGGTGTTGGCTGTCGTCTGGACGATGCCCTGCTTATTTTAAGCGACTCGGAATAGTGCAGGACTCTTGATTCCATACCATTCGCGTAGGTTCTTCAGCATAAATGAAGAATTCTAGCAAACAATCATTTGGATCTCCAGCATCACCAGAAGATCCAACCTGATGACCTTGTTGTTAATAAGAAAGGATACTGAAAACTACGTAACAGATTCTGTACATAGACATATGCTCAGCAAATCTAGAGTCGAAACGTTCAGTCACAAGCTCCTGAAGTGTTCATTGAACCGCTTCTAAAAACTTCACCCTCTTTGTCCTATAACTGCTGATTGACATATTGAGCAACGTAGTTTGAATACCCACAGTAAGGAATTTTCCCCATTCTCTCTTTGCTCTTTTCAATTAAACTTCCTGAAATATCTTGACAAGAAAAGGCGGTTTAAAAGTGATTTTGTTCCTTTCATTTGCCCCAGAAATCCAGTTCATCCCACCGGCCGGATACTGGAACATTCTCAGCTCTCCTCCCTCTTGTACATGTATAAGCTCTCTAAGCATGAAATCAAGCTAATGCAAGTTATAACTTTGTTATATTAGTGGATCATTTACCATGGTGATTTCGAAAGTCAAATACTTCAGGAATTCAAATACTGTAATTAACAATCAAAATTAACATCAAGTGGTGCTTGGTATGAATAATACTCTAGCCCCAATTACTGGAAATCTGAGATTTGGAACAGGGTGTATTCCAGACATAAATATTACTTGAGTTTTTCGGTCGGTCAACATGATTGTACCCAATTGTAATGGGCGGTTGCCTAGTCATGAAATAAACTGAAATGAGATTAATTAATACACTTGAATGACCACTATCGATCGTCAATGGATAATCATCAGATACTTTAATCCTGAAAAATATTAACTTGAGATTAATAAATACACTCGAATGACCAGTATCGATCGTCAATCGATAATCATCAGATCCTTAAATCCTGAAAAATATTTACATGAGATTAATAAATATAATTGGAAGACGAGTTTTGATCGTCTAGCGATCATCATCAGATCCTTTATTCCTGAGAATAAATTACTAGAGATTAATAAATGCACCTCAGTAGTACAATAACCCCGAAGAAAAGTGCAAGGGCAAGCTATGTGGGTCTAACTGTAACCGATACCATTTACTGTGCTGCAATAACAGAGGAACCTCCCCTACAGACCTCCGTAAGACTTAAAAAGGACTAAATACAAATGCAATTATTTCTTGTAACATGGTGTTACATTCTCTTTAGCCATTGGCTGCAATAAAATGTATTATTGTTATGAATGCACTTCGATGACTGTCTGAAAAATATTAAATTTCAATTACTAAGGCAGTAATATAAATGGCTTCCAACACGATAATGTCAGTGAAAACCTTCTACCATTAATTTTTGGACCGATGTATTTTCAAATCATGCTTCCAGAAATAAGGTAATTTATATTGGATTGGGATGAACGAGCGTTTACTTTTAAAATCCATCTAAATTATCTGATTAGGTCCAAAACAATTCCATAAAAAATTTGTATTATAAAATATTTTTGTTTGAAAAGTACCAACTGTGGTTTAAATAAATTGTAAATTAGTGTCGGCCTCAGATCGAAAGGAAAGAAAGCTATGACATAATTGCTGAAATACGACCAGATACAATGGGACAATATATAACCTTATATCATTATATATCATGTATTGAACTCAATTACCTTTATTGACTTCATTTGAATTCGGTAACCGTTCATTTGTTTGGATAGTGATATACTATGTGTAGCATTACATCATGAATTACGTCGATTTAACACCTGCGTCTGCGTTGCAATTACAATCATGTTTGAAAGAAAACAAAACACAGCAGCACCAGTGATAAAACATTGCTGGTAAATTATTTATCGTATTGTAATGCTATACAGGAAATAGAACTTTGTGTTATCGCAAAAATAATTATAAAGTGAACTTTTCTTCCGAAATTTTTTAGTTTTCTACATTTTCCTAAACAAATCATATATTATTCTGGGATCTTTGTCAATAAAGAAATAAAAATAAAAATAAGCTACACCTAAAGCAAATCGTGAAATACTTCTATTATCACCATTTGAGGTATTTTAATCTTATAGTACCTAATAATTAATTCTGTGAAACTGATAAAAGATTCCATGAATTCTTCATTGTATTGAAATGCTATACATGAAATAGAACTTCTTGTTATCGCAAACTACATATAGTGAACTTTTTTGTGTGTAATTTTTCAGCGTTTTATATTTTTCGAAACAAATCATATTCTATTCTGTGTTCATTGCCAATAAAAGAATATAAATCAAAGTACGCCTAAAGAAAATCATGAATTACTACCGTAATATAATTACCATTTGAGGTATTTTAATCTTAAAATACCTAATAATTTATTCTGCGAAATCGATAAAGATTCCGTGAATTCTTTATTGTATTTTAATGCTATACATGAAATAAAACTTCCTGATTTTGCAAAAAAAAAAAAAAAAGTGAACTTTTTTTAAAATTTTCAGCTTTTTATATTTTTCAAAACAAACATATTTTATTCTGTGTTCTTTGTCAAGGAAAAATATCAATCAAAGTATGCCTAAAGCAAATCGTGAAGTACTATTATAATTACCAAATACTTTATTATGAAAAATTGAAAAAAAAATAAACCAAAAATATGAATTGGCTAAAGAAACACAATGATACTTCTTATTCTCTCGATTTTTGCCTATTGTGGTCCACGGGAAACAATCAACTGACTTTAAATCTCTTTTTCTCCTCCCAGAATTTCTTCAAACAGTCGCTAAGTCTCCTTCTGGATTAATTACAACTATTTGGAGATTCTTTCTTGTTGTTTCAACCCATTTCGTACTAATTATTATGATTATCAATATTCTTCTTCTTCTTCTTTCTTCGATTCGGCCAACTAGGGACCACGTCAGTTCAACTGTCTCTTCTTCCGAGCTTTAACTACCGCCCAGTGTTCCCGCATTCGTCTCCGGTGTTGTTCTTTTCTCTCTTGGGACCACTCCTTCCCTGTCTTCAGCTTCGGCTTTTCCTGGAAACCTTTGTGCGTACGTAGTTTTTCCTGAAGTGGAACAGGCTCCTGGATATCGTTAGGGGAAATTTCCATTTCACGTAGATCTTTCTCAACTTCCGTGAACCATGCCCCTTTGGTTTTCTTATCCTGAAAGTACGTCAATATCGGTTTTGATATCCTGCCTGGGCTCATTCGTGTCACGTGGCTATAAAAGGCAATCCTTCTTTTTCGAATCGTGTCACTGATCTTCTCCACGTGCTTGTATAATTCGTGGTTGTGACGCCTTCTGTACTCGCTGTTTTCTTTGATAGGACCCAGGATTTTTCTCAAAATCTTCCTTTCTTTCGCCTCTAGTTTTTCCATTAGACCTTTCTTGTTCATTGTTAGAGTCTCTGCCGCATACAGAGCCTCTGGTCGAATAACAGTGCAGTAATGTCTAATTTTGGCGTTTAAGGATATCGATCTCTTATTGTAGATGTCTTTAGTCAGGTTGTATGCCATTTCCATTTTATTAATGCGTGACACGAAGGCTTCTTTCTCTGATAGGTTAGGCTCTATCCATTCACCGAGATATTTAAACTTTTCTGCCTTCTGAACTTTTCCTAGTCCGACCTCCAGTTCCCTGGGCGCTGATTTTATGTTAATTTTTATCAATATTATTATTATTATTTATATTAATACGAGAGCCAGCAACTTTTGTCGAGGAAACATGGTGTCGTTATTATTACATTACCATGTTTCTCTCTGGCCATGGTTATTATGAAGCATACCTCCATCGAATGGGAACATTACCGAGTTTACGGTGTTGTTCTTGCGATAACTAATGGGATGACGTTCAGCACACGTTCTTTGCATGCTTGAGGTGGATAAATCTTCGAAGGCTTCTGGAGACAAAAGTTGGAGTCATTACACCAGACAATGTGGTGGATAAAATGCTCAGCAGCAGAGAGAGTTTGGCACTGATTGCTGTCTACATCTCTGAGCTGCTGAAAACAAAATAGAAGAGGAACCGAGATGATTGGTTGCTGAAGACAGTGAAGATGATGATGAGTAATTTCATTATCATCACGTTAAATGAAATTGACTGAGACCTCTGGTCGTAACAGTGGCTCCACCCTGAAGTAAGGCAGAACAGACAGTTCCGGGGTGGCCTTAAGCCAAGTATAGGGTTTGTGGGTTTTTAGTAGTTAAGAATCCTGCACAGTTGTAAGTCCGGAAGCTTGCAAACTGTCTTTTGAAGATTTCCCCACGGTTTCCCTTGAAAAAATAAGAAAATAAAAAAATAAAAAAGTAATAATAATAATAACAATAATAATAATAGATCCGTTTGTATTGGAAGCTTTTCATTTTCATGATACATCATTATAAAATACATAGTTAACACTAATTACTTTAACTATGCTAATAATGATTTAAATTTCACTAATAATAAATAATTAAAACTCAGAAATAATTCCTCTATATTTTGTCGTGTCTTTTGCAGTGTTTCCGCTCAGTGCACCAAGTCAGGCTCAGCATTTATTCAAACAACGCCCAAATATTAGTTGTTTGTTTTTAGGAAGCTTATAGTGCATGGCTTCGGTGGCATGATCGGTAGCATGCTGAACTGCTATGCCCAAGATCGCGTGTTTAAACGCGATCGAAATCGTCAGATTTTTAAGAGCGTTTAAATCCTTCAGTATTCCTTCCTCCGGAGGTGAAGTAAATCTGGCGGTCCCACATTTATGGCATGTAAAAAACCTACCACTACAATTGGTAGCCGAATTTGTAGGTTATTTGGTTAGAAACGCTCTATAAAGTACCAACGTTCGTCGCCAGGTCTCAGTGACAGTGTCATCTGGTAGCCAAGGTTGGAATTACTTGAAATCGAACTTGCTGGGAGCCTACGGGCGTTCAATTAAATATACCCTGTTTTGGCCATTGGCTGCAATTCATTGTATACAGGGTGCATCTTAATTATACTGACAAAAAAATCAGGGACGCTCTGCGTGTTATGTAAAAGACGATGCGGCAATCAGATTGGCGGAGAATTTTTTTCCCTTCGTTACTTCCGGGCGCGCGATTCAAATTGACGGGCTCGCCGTATTTGCTGAGCCAGAGTGCAAGCCGAGGCGAACGAGGAAACTTACGCATTCCCGCCAGCATATCTCTGTCTCCTTCTATCACACTCCTTTCCCTTCCTTGAAGCACAGCAGTGGCCAGCGGCTTGCTCTCTGGCTCAGCAAATACGGTGAGTTCGTAGATTTGAATCGCGCGCCCGGAAGTAACAATGTAACCTCATTTTCTCGGAAGCCTGCATCATCTTTTACATAACACGCAAAGCGTTCGTGATTTACTTTGTCGGTATAATTAAGATACACCCTACATACAGCGTATGCTGAGTAGATGATAAGAAGAAGGGAGAGAGGGCTGGGGGGAAAGGATGGAATGAAGATAGTTAGGAATGAAAGAAGACAGAAAGTAGGAGAAAGGAGGGTGGAAAGAAGGATGGGGAAGGAGAGAGGGTGGAATGAAGGATGGGGAGGGAAAGAGGGTGGAATGAAGGATTGGGAGGGAGAGAGGGTGGAAAGAAGGATGGGGAGGGAGAGAGGGTGGAAAGAAGGATGGGGAAGGAGAGAGGGTGGAAAGAAGGATGGGGAAGGAGAGAGGGTGGAAAGAATGATGGGGAGGGAGATAGGGTGGAAAGAAGGATGGGGAGGGAGAGAGGGTGGAAAGAAGGATGGGGAGGGAGGGAGGGTGGAAAGAAGGATGGGGAGGGGGAGAGGGTGGAAAGAAGGATGGGGAGGGAGAGAGGGTGGAAAGAAGGATGGGGAGGGAGAGAGGGTGGAAAGAAGGATGGGGAAGGAGAGAGGGTGGAAAGAAGGATGGGGAGGGAGAGAGGGAGGAAGGAAGGATAGGGAGGGAGA
This sequence comes from Meconema thalassinum, assembly GCA_946902985.2. Classification (NCBI taxonomy): domain Eukaryota; kingdom Metazoa; phylum Arthropoda; class Insecta; order Orthoptera; family Tettigoniidae; genus Meconema; species Meconema thalassinum. The sequence continues at coordinate 72,803,886 of OX336397.1, forward strand.
GAGGGTGGAAAGAAGGATGGGGAGGGAGAGAGGGTGGAAAGAAGGATGGGGAGGGATAGAGGGTGGAAAAAGGATGGGGAGGGAGAGAGGGTGGAAAGATGGATGAGTAAGGAGAGAGGGTGGAAAGAAGGATGGGGAGGGAGAGAGGGTGGAAAGAAGGATGGGGAAGGAGAGAGGGTGGAAAGAAGGATGGGGAGGGAGAGAGGGTGGAAAGAAGGATGGGGAGGGAGAGAGGGTGGAAAGAAGGATGGGGAAGGAGAGAGGGTGGAAAGAAGGATGGGGAGGGAGAGAGGGAGGAAGGAAGGATAGGGAGGGAGAGAGGGTGGAAAGAAGGATGGGGAGGGAGAGAGGGTGGAAAGAAGGATGGGGAGGGAGAGAGGGTGGAAAAAGGATGGGGAGGGAGAGAGGGAGGAAAGAAGGATGAGTAAGGAGAGAGGGTGGAAAGAAAGATGGGGAAGGAGAGAGGGTGGAAAGAAGGATGTGGAGGGAGAGAGGGTGGAAAGAAGGATGGGGAAGGAGAGAGGGTGGAAAGAAGGATGGGGAGGGAGAGAGGGTGGAAAGAAAGATGGGGAGAGAGAGAGGGTGGAAAGAAGGATGGGGAGGGAGAGAGGGTGGAATGAAGGATGGGGAGGGAGAGAGGGTGGAAAGAAAGACGGGGAGGGAGAGATGGTGGAAAGAAGGATGGGGAGGGAGAGAGGGTGGAAAGAATGTAGGCACGATGGAATGAAAACAGAAAAATCGGAGGGAGGGTACAATGAAACAGGGTAGGGGAATGGCAGAAAGAAGGGCAAAGAAGAATGGAAAGAAAGAAGGATGGGGAAGGAAGGTAGGCAGGATGGATGGAGGGAGGGAGAAAAGGGAGGAAGACAAGAATGAAGGATAGTGGGGCAAGGAGGATAGAAGGAGGGTAGGGAGGAAGAATGCTTGGACGTATTCTCCTATGGCAACAATTATCCGCTTTTTGTCTTTTTCCAATATCGAACAGTAATTTCCATTGCCAAATCAAATGAATTCGTTTTTTGCACCGGGGTTTGACAACTATTGGCACTGTGAAGGCTCCCATTACCACATACAACCGTACAAGAGCTGACAAGTGTATTATAATGTCAGCCAATCATTTGCTAAACAGACGGACATTGCAGAAAGCATTAGCATGGTGGAGCAGAATCAATAGTGTGTGATGGAAGGGTTGCATAATATATGGGGGAAAAGTGGCTGCAGTGCCCAGTTCAAAGCTCTTTGCAAACTGTGTGTCTGTGTGCATTACTAAGCTAATTGAACCGAGTGCCTCTCTTTGCACAAGGTAGCAACACATGCATTATTGTTGTTGCTGTTGTTGTTTAATTCTGCAGTCTTTTGACAGCTTAGATTCAGCACTACATGTCTCCCTGTCATGAGCTAATTGTTTCATCTCTACATTTATACCACACCCTACATCCGAGGCAATGTGTTTAACATATTCAAACCTTGGTCCACACCCTACAGTTCTTGTCCTTGAACCATCCTTCCTGAACTAAGTTTGCTATTCATGGATGCCTTAGTACGTACCATACCAACCTATCTCTTCTCTTCATTAGCGGTTGACAGTAACATTTATCCTTTCCTTCTCGTCTTAATACCTCTTCATAATATGTTGCTCTATTTACCCATCTGATCTTCATAATTCTCCTTTAACCCCACATTTAAATGGTTATATTATAGTCTTTTATACTGCGCCAACAGTCCGACTATCACTTTCATAGAGCGCCACGTACCACAAAAAGGCTTCAAAAAGAATTCCTAATACCTAAATCAATATTTGATGTCATCGAATTTCTTTCGTGTAGAAATGCTTATCTTTTCTGAGCCAAACTATTCTTCTATCCTCTTTGCTTCGCCCATCACTGGTCATTTTGCTTCCTAAGTAGCAGAATACTCCTACTTCCTTTAACGTTTCACCTGTCAATTTGACGCCAATAGGAGTATGTTTTCTTATGGCTGCATTGCATTATTTTATTTTACATTTATTTATTTATTTATTTATTTATTTATTTATTTTCATCATGAATTATATACTCAAGACTGATTCCATACCATTTATACCTTTTAAAAACTCATTCAAATCCTCCGATAATGTTATATAACACCAGCCTAATCACAATAAACAACATGGTTCACGAACAACAGTCACTTAACTGGTATCATACGTCTGAGAGACGGAGCGGTGACTTTACTACGAATTTACAGAAGGTCAGGAGGAGGGAGCGGTGTGTGACCTACACAGAAACGAGAAAACATTCCAACTAAATGGTACACAAAGAGACAGAGCATTAGGGTCCCGGAAGAAGAAGGAATGGTGTTGAGAAACATTTGTAGCCATCCCACAGACGTATTATACCAGTTGAGTCTATTATTTAAATTAGTTTCCATAATGGTTCCGTATTGACGTACTATATAGTTTTTAACAACAATTATACATCCGCCTTAGTCAATACATAAACGAAAGGAAATATAATTAGATTTGCTCCTGCTACATGTTTCAGGGATTAATAGCTTTTATCCCCTTCATCAGCCAAGATAATATCTGAAGAAAGATATAAAATAGCGTAGCACTCAAATAAAAACAAACGGCTATTTGACATAATATGGTGCACCATATAAGTAGGTCACAGAAAAATATTGAGCAAAACTAAAAAATATGAAACGGTGATTAAATTCAGCCATCAAACACAAGCGAAGATAAACGTAGAGAACCAGTGGACAGTTCATTCATAAATCCGTTCAAAAACACAGGTCGAAGCTATAATTGGCAGAAATGGGACCACAATACTACTTCTTTCCACGTGCGTTTCGTTTGTATGCAGGCATTTGATTTGGCTTATGGACCTGTTAAGCATAAGGCTTCTTCATTGGTTGTGTACATATGCTGAAGTATTGTGGTCCCATTTCTGCCAATTAAAGCTTCGACCTGTGTTTTGGAGCGGATTTATGAATGAACTGTCCACTGGTTCTCTACGATTATCTTCGCTTGTGTTTGATGGCTGAATATCATCACTGTTTCATATTTTTTAGTTTTGCTCAATAATTTTCTGTGACCTACTTATATGGTGCACCATATTAAATCAAATAGCCATTTTTTTTAGTGCTACGCTATTTTATATCTTTCTTCAGGTATTATCTTGGCTGATGAAGGGGATAAAAGCTATTAATCCCTGAAACATGTACCAGGAGCAAATCTAATTATATTTCCTTTCGTTTATGTATTGACTAAGACGGGTGTATAATTGTTGTTAAAAACTACACCAGTTGAGGGTTAGAATAAAAGGACGACAGTGGAATTTTCAATGTAGTTTTCTTTGTTGCAAAATGAACTAGTATGGATCTGTCTGGTTCTTTCACCAAATCCTTCAATAAAATAAAATATAATAATAATAATAATAATATCGTATGGCCTCGCGTGCCGGGTGCAAGCTTTGTTATTTGCGCCCAGAGGGCAGGTTGCATGTCAAATTATAATGTTCCTTGGAACGCTATGAAAGGCAAGGATGTTAGATATCTATGCTCCTTGACACTATAGCGCTTTCTAGTAGAGAATGGAGGAACTTAGTGTTGGCGAAAAATCCCGAGAATGATTAATTTTGCCATTATGAACACGGCCTACTGAATTCAAACGGGTTCTTTAACATGCCAACAACGTATGACATGCGTGTCGTGATTTTTGTCGCCTTTCAAAAATCACTTACCACGGCCAGGGGCGAACCTGCAAGCTTGGGGTTGGTAGTCCGACACGATAACCACTCATCCGCCGTGGCAAGCACTCTTCAATTGGTAAAGCATTATTCACAGAGTGTATTTGAAAATGAAAATCCACAGCCTGCTTCCAGTCTCCAACCGGGTCAGGAATGGAATGAATGAAGCCCCCATCTAGCGGCGAGGATATGAAATGTGCCGGCTGCCGAGGCCTGACGCACTCCTCTGGGACAATGATTAAATGAGTGACAGATGAAATGAAATGATAGTGGCGAGTGTTGCTGGAATGAAATTTTGACAGGGAAAACCGGAGTACCCGGAGAAAAACCTGTCTGCCTCCGTTTTGTCCAGCACAGATCTCACATGGAGTGACCGGGATTTGAACCACGGATCCAGCGGTGAGAGGCCGGCGTGCTGCCGCCTAAGCCACGGAGGCTTCAAGAGTGTTTTTAATGATATTAATTACTACTGCAATTTGTCGTCCAGACTAAAAAATGTACTTCTGTTCTTATAGGCCTAATTGTATTTTATCTTGATTCCATCTTAATTCACTAGAATCACTTGAGTTATTATGACACCACGCTGTTGTAAATTATTGTTAAGGTGTTTCTTGTGAAGTATTTATTGTCTAAATCTTGTGGAGTTTTGTTTTGTTTTGCTTTCTCCTGACTCACAAGTCTTATAAATCACAGAGCAAAGCACAGCGAGGCAGGGCAAAGGAAAGGAAAGCGGGTGCTAAAAAACTTTTAGTTTCTGTGGTTCTGTATTAACGGGTGGCTTGCACAGTTTGGGGAAGAATGAGACAATATTTAGTTCAGGTGTGAGCTCTATTGCTTCTACATAGTTATTAGAAGCCTGATTATTTCACATTAAATTAAGTTGGCGATAAGTGTTATGAGTAGGGCTTGGATTTTTAGGTCCTAAAAATCGGTAAAATATTTATTTTTTATGTATTAAAAATACCTAAAATATGTGACAAAAAAGTAAAAATATGTAATTATAATTTAGTTTATTAATGTGAATATAAACAATATGCAGTGCTCACGAATGCAATTTATTCTATGTCTCACTGACTGCTGAAGCATTACAATACACAACGAGATACATCTTCAAGTGTCCATCACAAATGACCGACGATTATCGCGAAACACTTCATCTGAAGGCGTGAAACTGAGGGAATGTGTTTCTTGCCCTTGAGGTGTTGTGTAACTTGAGATCGCTGTTCAGCCTTGATTGCTTTCCCACATGGTTGTCAGAATAGAACGTCCCCATCAGGAGTAAAATTATCTTTAAAATTTCCAACAGACGATAACATGTACTGTTGTTGTTTTTACTTTAGGCATCGTAGAACTGTCTTACACTTCACAGAGCCAGAAATGAACTGATATTGAGATACACTGGTTCCAGGTAACTGGGGGAAGGGGAGGTCTAACACGTGGTGCAATATGGCTATGGACAAGGAAATCCCCGGCTTCCACAGTGAGTGGCATGGGGCGTCAGGTTAAGAATAACACAGTTGAAATCTGACATACGTTCTGCATGAAGATTAGTTAGCTCACAGGTTCTTCCCCGTTGAAGTAACACTGAAAAAATATGCAATAAACCGAATGATGCTGATTTAAAAATGTAAATATTATGTCTTTTTATGTGCTAATAAGTGAAAAGCAGGAATTTATGTATTTATAGAAAAATGCTTAAAATATGTATTTACATAAAAAAAATATTTATTTACCTAAAAATCCGAGCCCTAGTTATGAGTATCTATGTGATGGATGGATCTTACGGTCGGACGCAACCTAGGCACATTATTAACACGCGAGAGGTCGCACTCGCGGCACTTTGCTGTGCTTTTTGAATTGTATTGAATTGTATTAGTAACTATCTATTGTGCCCGGCGTTGCCTGGGAGGTATCTTTATATGTTACATGCCAATATATTCCGCAGAATATATTCATTTTGCCCCTATGTGAGTTAAGAACATAGTTCTCCTCGAGTGCAATACTAACTCACTGTAAACCTAGTCGATAAGTACAGTGGAATACAATAACGTAGCAAAGCATGCCCAGGATTAGCCGATTCTTTTTAAATTTTAATTCTCTGCAACGAACCCTGATAATAACATTTAAAAAAATACATATTCAGATTTTTATTGCGTTCAGATTCCTAATGTTCTTATTGTGGTTTGGATAGAAAATGGATTGCCATGGCCTCTTACAGAGATACTGTTGATGGAAATCTGGTGTTCATGTATTGAACTACTGTTGACGTGGACAAAATGGAGTGGCATGGCCTCTTACAGAGATAGTTGGGAACTTGGTGTTCACGTCTTGATCTACTATTGCCATGGAGTCGACCGGCCCAGGCATTCCATCATCAGTTTATTTTGTGACTTTATTAGCCTTTGCTCGAGTGTCAAAAGGCCAAAATCACAAGAATGAGGAAGACTATCGAAAATTCATGCAGCCAGCGGTTTATTCTGGGTCCTCAGCTATGTGTATAAAAATAGGGTTGAGATTGGTGGAACGGTGTAGATTTTTATTCAGAACAAACCCACCCACATAGGCTATACACATACATAGCCTACACACACACAGACTTTCACTTCTATATATAAGATTATGTTGCTATATGCGGGCGAGTTTTGGGTGCCCGTTTCATCTCCCCTGGCACTCTCCCTCACCTGACCTTGACGAGTGCCAAAGTCTCGTCTGTCCCGTTCCAGAGTGGTTTATGACGGCCGCGTCATATTTACCATCGTGTGACCTCTCGTGCAACTCAATTTTGCAACATTCTGCATTACTAAGGACACTGGGTACAATAGCTTATTTTACACATATAAATGAGCAAATTTTAAATACAAATTTCAGTTATCTTTATTTAGTCAATGGTTGTTAATTTTATACTAAACAAAGCTCTAACCTTTATAAACCACCTGCTATCAATAAATATGAAATATAATTGTCTGATATTTACAGTGCGTTCAAAAAGAAGGTCACAGAAAAAAATCTAGTGCACTAGTTTGGTACACTTTTCTTGAAACACTCTTGTCAAGGATGCTTCGTTCTTTCCTGGAAAGTAAAGAACATGTGGCTTGATAAAATGAACGGATTGTTTTTTCTAGAATAATTATTTTGAGCCTTTAAAAAATTACAAACTCAAAAATTATTTTATGTTCGACCCTGACTATTATATGTCAGAAAACTGTACTATAATGAGGCTCATTATAACACTATTTTTCATTATGAGACAGTTTCTCCCACCAATCAGAGCTCAAGAAACAGTTGTTTGACCAATTAGATAATTAGATGCGCTGAGTTCCACGGCCTTCTAATTTAAATTTCACTGCCTGGCCTATTGTCATAGTAGGGAAATAGAGGAGGCCATGGTCAAATACAAGGCATTCTCTGCGTCTCAAGCGCTCTGTTCAGTACATAAAACTGGCGAAATCTCGACAGATATTTATGAATATTTAAGTTCGAACATAAAAAATTATAATAATTATCGTTGAACATAAACAGTCGTATGCAACTCGCCTATAATGGTAATTAAGACACTCGTATGCAAATTATAAAACTCGTTACGCTCGTTTTATAAACATACTCGTGTCTTAATTATTGCCATTATAGGCTCGTTGCATAATGTAATAATATATTTATCTCTTAAAATGTATGATTTTTCATTCATAAATTGAAAAGATAATGATTATTCTGAATATCTTTCGGTTTATTTTATAACACTACATGGTTATCAAACTATTACAAAATATCAGGCCTTTAACTTAGATAGTTCATGAGAAAAGTGTACCAGAATCTCTAAAATTCTTAGATATTAGGTACGTTCTGCAGGGCTATTGACCTTTTTAAACTGTTTCGATATTGTGCCTATTAAAGGAGGTATGAATTATGTCCCACTCAAAACTCCATTTCCTCACCTCTTTGGTCAATGGGTGGTGCTATCGATAAACTTTATGGAGATACGTTTTTGGCCCTTAGTCTATCCGAAGAATACTACGGACTTGGAATGGATTAAATTTCTCACATTTAAGAAAGTTATAGCGATTTTTCACTTTTTCCAGAAAGAACCCTCAGGTTGAGAGTTTGCCCTTTAACGAGCTCGACTGAGATTTTGAATCCCTCCCTATAATTTTCTGCTAAGGTTCCATTCCAGTTTTGTACCAAAAATAAGGTCCCACTAGCACCAACCTACACATGTGGGGTACCTACAGGTTCAGCATAACTCAATGCGTAGTCGAAACGCACTCACTTACTCTTTAAATGCCTCACAACTAAATAAATACCTTAAAACATGCATATTTACAATGAAATAATGAAAGAATGCAACACGGTAATCATGGTAACAGAATCTCACAGGTCCATATATTTCTGTAAGACGCAATGCAATTCCAATTATTACATTACTGTGTAAGTTTTCAGACGGTTATAAGGTTATCACTGAACCAAATCAAGCCGTAAAATTCATCAATACATACAGTATAATGCGCTTAAGGGGGTCAAGGGGCACTCTAGATTTTTTTCAGGCAATTTTCACGTGTGAGTGTGGTACGAAATGTCTTTTTCACCCGACTATAAAGGGTCTCCGAAAACCACATTTTTAGGCCCTTAAATTAACAGTGTCTGTGATATTCCCAGAAAACTAACTTCGCTCTGATATACCTATGAAGGAATGACAAACCCCTAACCACAGCACCAGTAAATGAATTGATAGTCTGTTTATTCATGAAATGAAAATCCACAGCCTGCTTCCAGTCGACTGACTGGGTCAGGGAATGGAATGAATGAAGCCCCCATCTAGCGGGGAGGATATGAACTGTGCCGGCTGCCGAAGCCTGTCGCACTCCCCTGGGGCAATGATTAAATGAATGACAGATGAAATGAAATGATAGTGGAGAGTGTTGCTGGAATGAAATTGTTACAGGGAAAACCGGAGTACCCGGAGAAAAACCTGTCTGCCTCCGCTTTGTCCAGCACAAATCTCACATGGAGTGACCGGGATTTGAACCACGGACCCAGCGGTGAGAGGCCGGCGCGCTGCCGCCTAAGCCACGGAGGCTATCTGTTTATTCATACCAAGGATAAATCAGTAATAGCATTCATGATTGAGATTTTGAGAGTTTGCCCTTTAACGAGCTCGAACGAACGGGCGAAGCCGCGACGGGTAATGCTAGTGGTTATAATTTAAATAAAATTTATACGAAATTGGTGCAAAATGACGGTAGTTATCGTGTCCACAAACAAAAACATGATGATATAAACATGGGATGCGAAGATATGTCGAAATTTTCTGGAAGTCGCGACATTGTACCCATTGTAATAGGTAGCGTTTTCAAGAAATCTACTAATACATGCGTCATAGGTATTACAATAATAAACTGAGAGATTAATTGTCATTGAAAAATTCAAAATACAAATGGGGAAATTGAATTGTATCACAGGGAATCATGCATATCATACCCTCGGGTACAAAGGGTACAATATATCAGCGTGGAGGTGTTGGGTCCTTGTGGGGTACATAATTATATTCTGAAGCTATTCGAACAAACTGCAGAGAGAGTGGGCCAGCAAGTGACGAAATGACTTTGGCGGATATCGAGAGTAGAAATCTCAATTTCCTGTATCAGTGTTTACAAGTTCACCACAATCCATTACAACTCCAGTCTAGAAGCCACATTTTCTATTGTTTGCAAAGTTTTATCCATTAATTTGGATTTTTAATTTTAGTTTGGGCTGTCTTCCACGGAACTCTTCAGGATTGCACAGGATAAGAAGGTGTTAGCCATGGTGGTAGCCAACGTCGTATCGGATAAGGTAGAAGAAGAAGAAGAAGAAGAAGAAGAAGAAGTCAAATTATTTGTCACGATATCCATTTGTATTTTTCAATGTTATGCGTTTTTAATTTGAACGCTGAATCTCTACTTAGTATAAAACAAATATCCAGATTCTTGGATGTAACGGGTAATCTCAAAAACCACTGGAGGGATTTTGATCTGGTTTTCACCATTCAGTAAAGGATTTCATGAGGAAGGTCCCTGTAGAAAATCATTCATTTATGGTCATATACAGCTGAGCAGTAACGATTTCAGTGAATCGAGTCGAAGAAGAAGCTCCTCTCCGTGCGCCTTTTAAGCTTATGCTGGGTAAACCGATAACAATATCAGTATACTATGAGTGTAAGAATTGTTCAGCATGAAAAGTTTTACAGAAAGGTCTGGGCGGAATATCTCTATCTTAAATACATCGCCCATTATAAGTGTTTTTACATTTTCATTTCTTCCAACAATCTCAATTCAGTGTAAATTTAAATTACTAGCATCAGAGCGAGTTTACAAGCAAGCGAGTGGGCCTATCAACCCAGCTTCGCCCAGCATCAACCTGTCGAGTCAAGTCGAGTTAAAACTTCAAAGAAGAGTATATGTGTCTGGAGTTTTCCTGTTCACCTCGGATATTTGAATTGCATCTGGGACCTGCCGACCATGTACTCATTTTAAGCTTGCGCTGGGAAAACCGATAAAGATACCGGGCGAAGCTGGGGCAGGCTGCTAGTTTTCATTGAACTACATATTTTAGTATTGACAAGGTGGATTATATATCATAAATATTTATACATTAAATTAACTCTTACTAACAAATTACACAGCACGATTGTTACTTTCCATAAATCAAAACACATATTGGTAATACTTAAAATAAACCAAATATATTTCCCATTTATCATGATACAAAGCGAGCCTGGATAGAGAGGTAACAGAACAGAACAGGTGTAGAAAAGGGAAGCACATTTAGCGACCTAGTTGAGTTGAGAGAATGAGCCGGGCCCATCCAGGTGCAGCATGGCGTGGCTGTGCAGGGCCCTGTTCCCGGAACTGCGGCCCATCCGTGAGTTATAGCCCCTGCCGTCGAGTAGACCACCCACCACACAGACAAACACTCCGGGCGGTGTGACTCCACGATTACGTTAATGAAATATCACCTTTTCCTTTCCTCCCTTGTTATACTGTAATCACAATGTCCTTCTCTTCTTGTCACCTCGATGAGTAGCCGAGCGTGTTAAATTGACCACCACGTATGTAATGGAATGCTTTTTTTTGTTGTAGTTGTTGATTCATTTAGGGGCATAATCGTGTTGAAACCCATTATCAGCGTTGCCTTAGTAAACGAGATTTCAATGCTTTTCAGTCGGTCAACATGATTGTACCCAAATGTAATGTTTGTCACTTCCTCAACCAAAAAACAAATTAGATGGGATTAATAAATTCATTGGATTACTAGTTTCATCCGCTAAGCGATCATAATCAGCTCCTTACCACTCAGGGCTAACCCTATGGAGGGCGCGTAGCCGCGCTTCACGTGGCAAATTCGTTTCTATTTACTTTGCTAATGAATGTACGAAGGTAATCCCTGGTATGGCATGGGCATACAAAACCATTCACAGAATCTACAAAAAAAAAATATCGAACGAAATGGTGATTATGTAGAAAAATTCCTAATTATTTAAGCTGTAAAATGATGTAAACCATTGTAAAAATAAGCAGGTCTATGTATTTATAAAAAATAGGAGACCTTAATTTTGGGATTACCCATTAGTTATTTCCCGCCTTGAGAGCCGAGATATGCTATGTTCATTATACAGAGCGTCAACAAAGTCTCTCAGCAACGGCGAGTTACGTGAGTTTCGCAATGTGGGACATGTTAGCTTGGCAGCACATTCATGTCTCTGTAAACGAAAAGTCTCACCGCAGCGGCGAGCTATGTGGGACGTGCTAGGTTGGCAGCACACTCCTGTCGCAGATGAGTGCTGGCACTTTTAATCAATTATATTGTTTTCGAATAATCGATTAATTGAGGCAGACAATTCGATTAATTTCTAGAAAAGACGACACATCAATTGAGCGTTTAATCAATTAATCGATTGGCTAATAATTGCTTAATTTTGTTGTTTATTAATCGATGTGCATTGCTCCTTTCACTGAGCTCTCACAGATACAAAACAGACATTTATTTAATTAAAATATATTGTATCATATATATTTAAATAATGTACTTTCTTTGTGAAAACTAGGCTAGAACAAAAATGTTCCTCTTCCAAATTGTAAGCACTGAACAAGAATACCAAATCTTTGCTGAAAATTCTACGTTTTTATTTCGAAACCTTTCCCAATTTAATTGATGTTTGTCCGTTCACTGTCACTGATTCTAATTTGATTATTGTTAACACTTTGCAACTTATATTTAGACAAAAAGTAACTTTTATAAATTGGTATACACCATTCCGAAAATAAGCCTAACTCAACTTAAGCGACGACCTCTCAATTAATCTTCTTTTCTACTAATCAATTCATCGATTTTTCGGTTAGTCGATTAATCGATATAACGGTCAGCTGATTAATCTATTAATAATTTTTGATTAATTTCAATTTATTCGAGTATTAATCGATTCACCTAACATCGGTTATTACCAGCTCTATTACAGATACACACATACAGCCATCACAATAACACCGGTTATCAGACTAAATTTCACACTAATCCAAATACACTGGTCTAAATAACCACGATGTCCAAGCACTTCTAATCAAAGCAACAACAACAACAACAACAACTGTATATAATCCGGTCATAAAAGAAAGCTTTGAAGCCATTTTTCAGTGTCGCCTCGTTAACAATTATTATTATAATTGTAGCTTTCAATCGGTCAACACACTGACGGGTTTTATTGTATTTTGTTTTTGGATGGCAGATACTGTCTCTGGGTGTCGCTGTAGGTTTGGTAGTGGTTTGTAGAGCTATTTGTTTTGTATATTTGATCTGATGATGCTCGCTTGACGAGCGAAACATGTCATTACTTTTTATTTTCTTTATTCTTATTGTTATTATTTGTCTTATCCTTTTCTTAATTCTTTTTCTTTTCTTAATATTATCTTATTCTTTTTCTTATTCTTCTTCACATTCCTTTTCATTTTCTTTTTCTTTTTCACTTCTCATTCTTATTCTCTTCTTATTCTTCTTATTCATCTCCAATAGTCCGTAAAAATATATAAATCTCAATCACACGTAATTTATTTCAGGTAATTTTTCACATATTCCACTAATTTGAATAAGAAGATCAAAACTAGGAATAACATCTTGCCCAATCTCAGTACAACGTCAGTTCTTGCCTTAGTCTACCCAGTTGCAGAATACTGCTGCCCTGTGCGGCTTACTGTAATAGCGCACACACTGAAAACCTTGATACGCAACTGAATGATACAATGAGGAACCATCAAATCCACCTCTTTACTGCAATGTATCCTTATTTTGCCATACGAAATAATACAATTTTTAGTGTTAGCCGACATTCAGTAAAGCTAAGATATCAAATAAAATATGTGAAATACCAATACCAATACCAACTGCGCTAACATTTACAAGATATTTTTTCTTTCCCAACTCTCACCTGTATTACAAATACACTCACTAATACCGCCATCACAATAACACCGGCTATGAAACAAAATTATATTCTCACCCAAGTACATGGGGTTAAATGACCACAAATGAAAACAAGAACTACAACTTTAGATCGTAGGCTTTCGCGGCCGGTGTCTAGTTTATCATCTTGGCTTACAGGATCGAGCCGCGTCGCGTATCGGTGATTGTTTCCCGACGTTTCGGCTGTCATTGCTGCAGCCTTAATATTGGGTTGGTACGAGTTGGTGTCCGTACTCAAACTTGTACTTACCAATGATTAAGGCTGCTGCAATGACAGCCAAAACGTCGGGAAACAAATCACCGATATACGACGTGGCTCCATCCTGTAAGCCAAGATGATAAACGAATTGACAAGGGATCCTTTCTTCATAGAGTAGCTCTGACTTGAATTATGTCTGCCCAATACAATGAGCTCTAACTCAGTGTTGAACGACCTACAACAGAAGAAAGGAATCATCTGGCTGGAGTTTTATTCCACAGATGCCATGATCAATAACGAGTGGAAACGGTCGAATTACGAGCTGCGCCACATGGTGACCCCTCTAGCAATACACGGCTTTCATTACAGACTGTGCATAACGAAAGCTTTTCACGACCCAGGATCCGACTGTGTGTGCGAACGGTGTGGCATGCTGTGTGAAAGTTATCATGTGCTAAAGAGCAACAACAGGAGCAGTCCTTAACAGGATTTTGTACAGATTGAAGATCTTCTTCTTCTTCTTCTTCTGCTTCTTCTTCTTCCTCCTCTTCTTATTCTTCTTCCTCTTCTCCCCCTCAACCGCTAGGTCGGTGGGTAACATGCATGTCTTCCAAGTCTTCTTTCTCTGGCCTGGAGTTTCAAATGGCAATAAGTGTGCTTGCCTTTAATGCTGTCCATAAATTGAGTCCTTGGTCTTCCTCGACTCCTCTTTCCTTCTAGATTCCCTTCGAAGTGTGTGGTGGACCAGTCAGAATGACGAATCAAATGGCCAACAAAACTATTCCTTCTTCTGTTTAAGGATTCAACCAAGGTACGTGTTTCCTTTGCTCTTTTGAAAACATTCTCATTCGTGACTTTATCAGTCCAAGGTATCTTTAGTAGTCGTCACCAGCACCACATCTCGACTGCCCTTAGTTTTGATACATCTGCTTGTCTTAGAGTCCATGTTTCAGAACCATAACTTGCAATACTCCATACAAAACTTTTCACGAAGAGTTTTCGCGCCTCTAAATTAACAGTCTTGGATGTTAGTAAAGACTTATTTTTTGAGAAGGCATCTTTTGCCTGTGCGATTCGAGCATTTACTGCTCTCGTACACTTTCCATTTGATATGATCAAGCTCCACAGATATTTGAAATCCATTCCTTGGACTAGTTTTTCACCATCCATTAGCACATTGACTAATTGGTCGCCATCCCTAGTGCATGCCTTTACTTTGGATTTATTTTTATTTATCCTCATACCACAATTCTCTTGCAATAATTCGTTTAAGTGATTCAGAGCATTTTCCATATCTCATTGACAGTTGTCAGGGCTATATCATCTGCAAATCGTATGGTACTATAAAGCTTGCCATGACTGTTGGTAGCTAAGAATTCTTGGTTGGCCTCTTCAGTGTAGATATTAAATAACAGTGGTAATAGTCCACATCCTTATCTCACTCCCTTCCCAATTCTTGCTTCCACTCTTTCCTTGCCAATTAATGCTGTCTGGTTCTTGTAAAGTTGATAGAGTATTCTTCTGTCCACGTAGTCTATCTTCAGTTTTCTTAGGTTTTCAAACAGCACCTTCCAATTCACATTAACACGAGCTTTCTCTAAATCAATGAAAGGAATAACACAAGTTTTTCGATTTCCAGGGATTTTTCATTAATTATTCTGAGACTAATAGAGGAAGAAGACCAGATAGATGCAGAGAATAGAGGTGACCAAATACTAAAATCGGAATTTAAAAGAGCACTGAAAGATTTAAAAGACAAAAAAGCACCAGGTGTAGATAAAATCCCTGCAGAACTATTAAATAACTGCGGAGAGAAAACTGAAGATGCAATGTATGGAATGATATGAAAAATGTATGAAACTGGAATATTACCAACTGACTTTACTAAGTGCATAATAATTCCAATTCCAAAGAAGGCCAGAGCACAAAATTGCGATCAATTTAGGACATTAAGCCTGACAACACATGCATCTAAAATTCTTACACGTATTATACTTAGGAGAATAGAGAACAACCTTGATAACTACATTACAGGCGACCAATTTGGATTCAGAAGGGGCATTGGAACAAGAGAAGCAATATTAACTCTAAGACAAATAATTGAAAAGAGGAATAGAAAAGGAATACCAACATATCTAGCATTCGTGGATCTGGAGAAAGCTTTTGACAACGTGAATTGGAATATACTGTTCAAGTTACTAAAGAAAGTGGGAATCTCTTACAGAGATAGAAAAATAATACATAGTTTATATAAGAATGAAAGGGGAATAATAAGATCTGGCAATAACCTGGAAGAGGTTGAAATAAGAAAAGGAGTACGACAAGGATGCTCGCTATCTCCTTACTTATTTAATTTGTATGTCCAAGATGCCATAAATAGGATAAGAGAAGAGATTCAAGTTGGAGTAAATATACAAGGGGAAAAGATTGACATGCTCCGATTCGCAGATGACATTGCTTTAACAACAGATAATGAAGATGATCTTCAACAGATACTTCATGTAATGAATAACATCCTTAAAAACGAATTTAACATGAAGATGAATAAAAATAAAACAAAAATACTCGTATGCAGTCGGAACCAGGAAGATCATAGAAGAGCACCAGCAATTTATATCGAGAATGATAGAATACAACATGTGAAGGAATATAAGTATCTGGGAAGCTTGATAACGTATGATGGAACCAGCAAACGAGAAATTTGGAGTAGAATTATTCAGGCAAAGAACGCCTTTTATAGAAAGAAGAATCTCTTCACATCCAGAAGTATAGACCTAAAAATAAGAAAATGACTGTTGAAGACATACGTGTGGAGTGTGGCTTTGTATGGTAGTGAGACCTGGACAATAGGGAAGTCAGAAGAGAGGAAGTTGATGGCTTTTGAGGCTTGGTGCTGGAGAAGAATGCTTAAGATCAGTTGGATACAACATATGACAAATGAAGAGGTATTCAGAAGAGCAGGAGAAAGTAGAAGCTTTATGAAGACCCTGAAAACAAGAAGAGCAAATATGTTGGGACATATTCTCAGACATAATAGCCTGCCAGCAAGAGTCATCGAAGGGATGTTAGAAGGGAAAAACACTAGAGGAAGACCACCACTTGCATACATCACACAATTAATGACAGACACGAACACCAAATCATTTTGTGAATTGAAGAGGATGGCGGAGAATAGAGAAGATTGGCGAGTTGCTGCAAACCAGCCCCAGGGCTGTTAACTTAAGAGAGATTCTGAGACTTAGGATGGCTTCTCGTGTACCTCTTCCCTTCCTAAATCCAAATTGAAGATATTGATGTTAATTTATGTAATTATGTAAGTGTACTGTAATTCATGGCCATTGGCTGCTATTAAATCTTTATTATAGACAAGAACTACAACTGTAGGATGATCATCAACTGCTTCCGTGACAGTGTGTCCATGCGTTATTACCAACCTTACAAATCAAGCAGTTAACAATCCCTGCGCACTACTTGTTGAACTACAAGAGAAGAAGAAGTAGGTGTGATATTTCCAATTATAAACGGCGCGGTGGAGAGAAGAGGAGCTGGTATATAAGGTGTGACAAAGTAGAGAATAAGAATAGAGAGAGATGGAGGAAGTGCGTTGTAATGTAGAGTTTCCGCGCTCCAGTAGGGGGCGTTGTTAGAAAGAGACAGCATTATGGGGGAAAGAGCAATGGTAGAGTGAGATGGAGAAATGGCGAGCATAAATCTTTCCTTACAACAGGTACAACTTCGGTTAAAGGATAGAGGAAAGAAAAATAATATAGAAAGGAACTAAATGAAAAAAGGAAGAGAACATGTGGAAACCTCTGCCAGGTGGCCTACAATCGATTGAGTCGTCTTTGGCGGAATAATATGTGACCAAGAAGATTATAATATACACGGTTATCAATGCGAGTTATTTATGTGAAAATATGAGGCGTTCCCGATTAGAAGGGGGACATGACATGTGAGTTTTTGATGTGTAACATCTTTCCGCTCGGTTGCTGGCTATTTTTAATGTGTAACATCATTCCACTCGGTTGCTGGATATTTTTGTGTGGGGGTGATTTTTTAAAAAGGGACGAAAGTGGGACGGAAATGCAACGGAAACAATGGGCTCACGTGGTGGTAGAGATTGGTACAACGACATACTGTCGGCCATGTGGATATGTGGAATGTAAATCGCATACGGTTTACTATAAGGTCCAGAGGCCCCATTACAGATATTCGTATAATAAATCATCTTCAAACTGTCGTCCATTGGTGTGAAAATATTCATTAAATCATGTTTGCTGAAAACAATTATGATTTATTAAATCTTACTACTTTTGCTTCGTTCTTATTTAATGTCTGCACTCGAGGTACTGTCGGCCAAAATACAGCACTATGTGTAATGTATATAGCATACGGCTTTATTCAAGGTTTGGAGGCCCCATTAGAGAAATTCCTACAATAAATCATCTTCAAGTTGTCGTTTTTTTGGTGTGGAAATATTCATTATATCATATTTGTTGAAAGTATTTGGCACAGGAGTTTTAAAAGTAGCGCGCGGTGGCAGAGATTGGTACAAGGACGTACTGTTGGCCATGTGGCTATGTGGAATGTAAATCGCATACGGATTTCCTCAAGGTTTGGAGGCGCCATTACAGATATTCCTACAATACATCATCTTCAAACTGTCGTTCTTTGGTGTGAAGATATTCATTATATCATATTTGCTGAAAACAATTATGATTTATTAAATCTTACTACTTTTGCTGTATTCTCATTTAAGGTGAGCACTCGAGGTACTGTCGGCCAAAATACAGCACTATTATATCATATTTGCTGAAAGGATTAGTCACATGAGTTTTACAAGTAGTTATTGCAGGAATAATACATGTAGTAGTGAGAACTTACCCATGGTAATACTGTAACACGAAGGAATCCTTCATGTTTGCTGGCACAAGGTAGCACTGTGAGTTCATTCTTTAAATAAAACAAGAAGTTCCGTTAAGAACTATACAGCCTACTTTTCATGCCAATGATTATTCTACAGAATATGAACCTATCTAGAATAATGACGAAATTAAGTTGGTAATATCGAAATATCTAATTAGTTCAAAATATACCTGGTATAATGTAGCCTAATAGAGCACTACAGTTGGCAGCCCTGGTGACTGAATAGATTCTTAGTTCCATCTCTTAAGGTACAGAATACAAAATTTGGTTGAAGTCCAATGGACGTTACATGCAGTTAGACACTGGATCTATCAGCAGGCGTAAAGCATGTTGCCAACAATACCATGCGTGTGCTGGTCAGAAATAATCTGAAATATTATGATATCTTGTTGTACCAATTTTGGATGAAATCCATTTGTTAGTATAGAAGTTACATGTATTTTAAAATTGGACATATCAGCAGGCATAGAATCATGTTGTCAGCACTGCCTTGTATTAATTACTCCAAATTAATCTAGAATGTCAGGTGCTATACGTGTGCAAAGTATAGAGCTGTTGGCTTGCATACTTTCTGATATATTGATATTAGGGTAAAAAAATATAGACAGCATGTATTAACAGTTGGCAACCCTGATTGCACTGAAGAATACTTATAGTCATATCTGATATGTTACACATAGCACATGCGAAATTTGGATGAAATCCTACTGATAGTATAGAAGTTACATGTATTTAAAAATTGGCCCTATCAGCAGGCTTAGAATCATGTTGGTAGAACTGACGTATATAAGTTACTCCAAAATTAATCAAACATGTCAGGTACTATACGTGTGCATAGTTTAAAGCTGTCGGCTTGCACACATTCTGATATATTGGTATTTGGATAAAAAAAATAGAGAGAGCAATTATTAACAGTTGGCAGCCCTGGTGGCTCCTAAGAATACGCTCAGTCATATCTGTTTATGTACAGATATTACATACAAAATTTGGTTGATTTCCAGTTGATAGTGTAGAAGTTATATGCATTTAAACATTGGACCTATCAGAAGGCTTAAAATTATTTTGGCAACACTGTCATAGTTGGCCTCCTGGAAATTAATCTGTAATAGTATTATTTACATGTGTGCCAATTTTGGAATAACTCCTATGCATACCTTGCAGGATATCCAACATGGAGCTCAAATTTCTAGTGCGTTTTTTCAGCAGTTGGTAGCACTGACATCATTTTCAAATATGGACGTGAGCTATTCCGGTGCACATCTTTACTCATACTAAATTTGGTTTTGATTGCTGCAGCCGTTTAGGAGTTGATAGGGGGGGACACACACACAGCCAGACAGACAGACAGAAGGACAGACAGACAGACAGACAGACAGAAGGACAGACACACACACAGCCAGACAGACAGAAGGACAGAAGGACAGACAGACAGACAGAAGGACAGACAGACAGACAGACACACACATTTGCCCGATCTCATAAGACTACTTTTTCCTCATTTTTGCAAAATGTGAAAAGTAGGCTAAAAATACGAGTAAGTAATATGAAATTATTCGAATAACATGTCAGATGTTACACATCATACGCGACTACTGTAAGGCTCGTAATTTTATTATTTTTAGCCTACTTTTCACATTTTGCAAAAATGAGGAAAAAGTAGTCTTATGAGATCGATCCGGGAAAATGTGTGTGTGTCTGTCTGTCTGTCTGTCCTTCTGTCTGTCTGTCTGGCTGTGTGTGTGTCCCCCCCCTATCAACTCCTAAACGGCTGGAGCAATCGAAATAAAATTTGGTAGGAGTAAAGATCTATACCTGAATATCTCACGGCCATATTTGAAAATGATGTCAGTGCTACCAACTGCTGAAAAATCGCAATTGAATTTTGAGCTCCATGTTGGATAACTTGGAAGGTATGAATGGGAACTATTTCAAAATCGGCACACATATGGATAATAATATTGCAGTTTAATTTCCAGAAGGCCATACATGGCAGTGTTGCCAAAATGATTATAAGCCTACTGATAAGTCCAATATTTAAATGCATATAACTTCTACACTATCAATTGGAATTCAACCAAATTTCGTATGTTGTATGTGTATATAACCAGATATGACTGAACGTATTCTTATGAACCACCAGTGCTGCCAATCGTTAAAAAATGCTCTTACTTTCTTTTATCCAAATACCAATATATATGAGAAAGTATGCAAGCCGACAGCTTTAAACTATGCACACGTATAGTACATGACATTCTATATTAATTTTGAGTAACTTATATACGTCAGTGCTACCAACATGATTCTAAGCCAGCTGAGAGGTCCAACTTTAAATACATGTAACTTCCATACTATCATTTGGATTTCAACCAAATTTCGTATGTGCTATGTGTACCATAACAGCTATGACTATGCGTATTCTTAAGAGCAACCAGGTCTACCAAATGTTAATAAATGCTGTCTCTATTTTTGTTACCCTAATATCAATATATCAGAAAGAATGCAGGCCAACAGCTCTAAACTTTGCACACGTATAGTACCTGGCATTCGAGATTACTTTGTAGTAACTAATATACGTCAGTGCTGCCAACATGAGTCTAAGCCTGCTGATAGGTCCAATTTTAAAATGCATGTAACTTCTATACTAACTAATGGATTTCATTCAAAATTGGCACATTAATAGATCATATTATTTCAGATTATTTCTGACCAATACATGCATGACACTGTTGCCAACATGATTTTACGCGCGCTGTTAGATCCAATGTTTAACTGCATGTAACGTCCATGCTATTCATTGGACTCCAACCAAATTCTGTATTCTGTACGTTACGAGATGGAACTAAGAATATATTCAGTCACCAGGGCTGCCAACTGTAGTGCTCTATTAGGCTACATTATGCAAGGTATACAGTATTTCGAACTAATTAGAAATTTCGATATTACCAACTTAATTTCGTCATTGTTCTAGATAGATCCATATCGATTAATCATTGGCATGAATCTTAAATTTTAAGAAAAGTAGGCTCTTTATTTCGTCACGGAACTTCTTGTTTAATTATATGTTCGTCTCGATTGATAACAGTGCACATTGTAGTAGATTAATGTATCGGGTCATTATCTTTGAGCGCTCCGGTTGTCGCGGCAAACTATGGCGCCATTTGGCTGGTCAGCTGCAGAGTGAGTGGTCCTCGTAATACCCTGCCCAGCTGACTCATATCGTTACTTCC
The DNA here is from genome assembly GCA_946902985.2 of Meconema thalassinum. Lineage (NCBI taxonomy): Eukaryota > Metazoa > Arthropoda > Insecta > Orthoptera > Tettigoniidae > Meconema > Meconema thalassinum. The sequence continues at coordinate 72,825,452 of OX336397.1, forward strand.
CACATATTTGTCATTCTTATGGACGTGTATCTGCAAATCATAGACGGTACTGTTGCACGTTTAGTGGGTATTGTGATTACTGTGATTGATGGACATGCCAAGACACCAATTCATATTGCGCGAACGTGTGTATATCCATAATTCGTACATGAAAAGCAGAACAAGGGGAAAATAAAATTTTTGAGTTAGTTATTGTTGTTTTAAAAGAGGGAACTACGAGGTCATCTGCCCCTCTTAACACAGATTAAATAATACAAATTTGGAATTGAATTTAAAATTTAGAGGTGGACACCTAAATTTGAAAAGACCTAAAATTAATTAAACAAAAAATTAAATAAAATAACTATAATAATAAACAAAAATTACGGGATAACAAACAAGTAGTTCCGTGAAGAACTATTCAGCCTATTTTCATATATCCTACTTATGTTAACTGCCTCTATCAACATACAAAAATTTCTGTTTGATTGCTGTAATAGATTCGTAAATATTAAGAACCGACTAAATATTTCGGATGGTCGCCATGATGGATTTTATATATGTAGGTCCTAGAGTTATGTACTGTTACATGCAGATTATTGTGAACGTGTAGTATTCAAACTTCAATCGCATAGTAAGGACACAAGAAAAAACAAGGAGAGTTTAAAATTCTTCACAGCTGCCATCTTGAGGTTATGGAAACAATTGAAATAAATTAGATGCCAGTGGATTAACATTCGTATAAGGATTTACTGTACCAAGTTTCACTGCACTCGGATGGTTAAATTGCGAGAAACGTCCATGTGAATATTTATAATTCGCGTCACCGCCATGTTGGATTTGTGATCACCAGGTTATTTAAAGTCCTATAGGTGAACTTAAGTTCATATCCCCTATGAACATTAAAAAATGCAGTTTGATTGCTAAAATAGATTCGTAGATATTCAGTATCGTCTAAATATTTCGGATGGTCGCCATGTTGGATTGTTAAATGTATAGGCCATAGAGTCATGTACCATTAAAGGAAAATTATTGCGTAGGTTCATTATTCAAACTTTCACTTCGATCGCATGACTACATCACAAGAAATAAAAACTTAATTTTAAAATTCGCACTGCCGCCATCTTGAGGTTATGTAAACAATTGAACTAAATTAGATACCAGTGGATTACAATGTGTATAAATATTTCCTGTACCAGGTTTCAGTGCGCTTGGAACATTAAATTGCGAGAAAGCTCTATTTCAAATTTTCAAATTCGCTTGGCCACCATGTTCGTTTTGTAGTTAACCGGTTTTTGAAAGTCCTATAGATGGACTTCCAGTAGTGCACGTTATCTCCGTACAAAATTTTAGGGAGATACCGCTAATAGTTTCAGAGATATAGAATGCCGGTGAAATATTTCGCACATCCGCCATCTTGTGATTATGTAAACAATTGAACGAAGTTAGATGTCGGTGCATTACAATGTATATAAACATATACTGTACCAAGTTTCATTGCGTTTGCTTGGTCAAATCACGAGAAACGTCTATTTAAAAGTCGCAAATTCGCTTGGCCTCCATGTTGGTTTTGTAGTTACCAGGTTTTCAAAAGTCACATAAGTGAACTTATAGTAGTTCCCTCTATCACCATAGAAAATGTCAGGATAATATCGGTAATAGTTTCGGAGATATTGAATGCTGGTGAAATATTTCGCACAGCCGCCATGTTGGATTGGTGAGTCGTAGCTCAGCATGCTACCAACTATGCAACCAAAGCCGCTTTGCCTAGATTAAAAGGGGGAAATCATAAGAAACCACTTCCAAGATGGCTGAAGTACGAATCGAACCCACCTCTTCGCAGTTTTTCCTCACAAGGCTGATTGAGCCCCATTCCAAACCGCAGACCAGAATTACATTTCTTGGCAGAGCCCGGAATTGAATATGAGCGTCCACGATGAGAGCTAAGAATGGTAGCCACTACGCTACGAGACGGAAAGTTCATTGATACCAACGGACTAACATGGTGGGGTCATGTGAAGAGAATGGGGAATTAATAATTAATAATCGATGAATTAAATAAATCGCAATTAATCGATTGACCGATAATAGATTTAATAGGCTAGCCGAAGATTCTGTTAATTCTATACTCGTTGGCAAAAAAAACGCAACACGTTTGTATTTTAAATATTATCAAAATTTATTACACTTAAGTTATTCTTATGTAAAATATATGCATAATTAATTGTTTTTTAAACATTTGAAAGCCACTTCACATACAAAAATATGCTGCAAATAAAATATCTGTTTAATTTTCTAGAATAAGAAAAAAAAGTGAAAATGTCTTAAATTTTGAGTTAATTACATAGTTGTTTAAAATTTTTTGTCCGAGTTCCAAAATCTATCATTACAGAATTAATCCAATTCTTTGGGTACTAACACAAGAACTGAACACTTAAAAACGGGCGTTTCTACCCCTAGCACGAATTTTTGAATTTTTAATATAGTCTAAAGCCAAATATCTTTTTTACACTTACTATTACAAAATGTCTTGTTTTTCTATCTGCATTTTGAAATAAGTATAATGTGAAGCCCAATATTATATTATATTTTATTTACAATTAATATTACATTGTAAGAATATCCATTTTATTTTTTTATTTCATTCTTTTAATTACAATTCATTTATCACACAATGCTTTTTGTTTTCATATCAAACAAACATTAGACACAAGTGCTTCTATTTTATTTTATTATTAATCGATTTTATTCTTAATCGATTTTATTCTTAATTGATTTTATTCTTAACAAGCTGTACCCGGCATGCGTTGCAATGCCAATCAAAGAAAGTGTTGGCGTTGAAATTCTGTTTCTTGAAGTGCTTTTGGATATACTATATGTTTTTCAATTTCCGTTAACTGCCTCTAAGCTATCGTAAAATGGATTTTCTAATTTAGAACCATTCGTGGGAGCGTGCACAACGACTTTCAAAAGTTTCATCGCAATCGGATGAATGGCATATGAACGTATACGGGATATTGTTTGAACGATTCGTGCGCTGTCACTCATTTGTTGATTCTTCTCGTACGATATCTATTGAGAAATGGATTTACTAAGTCGAAACCCTACCATGGCGTGTACACAATAACTCATCAAGGTTTCATCACACTCGAAGAAGGTTATATGAACGCATAGGGGATTTTGTTGAAACGCTTCGCGCGTCGTCACCCATTTGTTGCGCTACCTAATGTGAAATGGATTTAGTAAGTCGAAACCCTTCTCTGGCGTGTACACAATAACTCATCAATGTTTCATCGCAATCGGATGAATGGTATATGCACGTATACGGGGTTTTGTTTAAACGATTCGTGCGCTGTCACTCATTTGTTGAATCTACTCGTGCGCTACCTATTGAGAAATGTATTACTGAATCGAAGCCCTTCCCTGGCGTGTACACAATAACTCATCAAGTTTTCATCGCAATCGAAGAAGGTTATATGAACGCAACAGGGGATTTTGTTGAAACACTTCGCGCGTCGTCACCCATTTGTTGCATCTACTCTTGCGCTACTTATTGTGAAATGGATTTACTAAGTCCCCTTCCCTGGCGGGTACACAATAACTGATCAATGTTTCATCGCAATCGGATGAATGGTATATGAACTCATACCGGATTTTGTTTAAACGATTCGCGCCCCGTCACTCATTTGTTGAATCTACTCGTGCGCTACCTACTGTAAAATGTATTTACTAAATTAGAAACCGTCACGTTAAGTGTCCACAACATCTCACCCAAGTTTCATCGCTATCGGACTAATGGGATATGAAGACATAGGGGACTGTATTGAAACGCTCCACGTGTCATCGTTCATTTGTCGAATCTACTCGTGTGCTACCTACTGTGAAATGTATTTAATAAGCCAGAAACCTTCCTTGGAGTGTCCACCATATTTCATCCAAGTTTCACTGCTAACGGCAGAATGGTATATGACCTTATACGGGACTTTGTTGAAACGCTTCGCGCGTCGTCCCTCATTTGTTGAATCTACTTGTGCGCTGCATATTGTATAGTGGATTTACTAAGCCAGAAACTTTCCATGACGTGTACACAACATCTCACCCAAGTTTCATAGCTATCGGACGAATAGTATATGAATGCATACGGGGCTTGGTTGAAACGCTTCGCGTGTCGTCGCTCATTTGTTGATTATACTCTTGCGCTACGTATTGTAATATGGATGTACTCAGCCAGAAACCTTCCCTGAAGTGTACACAACATCTCACCCAAGTTTCATCGCAATCGGATGAATGGTATATGAACGTATACGGGACGTTGTCGAAACGCTTCGCGCGTAGTCACTCATTTGTTGAATCTAAACGTGCGCTTCGTATTGTAAAATGGATTTACTTACCCAGAAACCTTTCCTGGAGTGTACACAACAATTCACGAAACATTTATCACTATCAGACGAATGGTATATGACCTTATATGGGACTTTGTTGAAACGTTCCGCGTGTCATCGCTCATTTGTTGAATCTACTGGTTCGCTACCTATTGTAAAATGGATGTACTAAGCCAGAAACCTTCCTGGAATGTACACAACATCTCACCCAAGTTTCATCGCTATCGGATGAATAGTATATGACCTTATATGGGACTTTGTTAAAACGCTTCGCGCGTCGTCACTCATTTGTTGATTCTACTCGTGCTCTACCTATTTTTAAAGGGATTCACTAAGCCAGAAACCTTCCCTGGAGTGCACACAAAATCTCAGCCTAGTTTCATCGCTATCGGACGAATGGTATATTAACGCATACGTGACTTTGTTGAAATGCTTCGCGCGTCGTAGTTCATTTGTTGAATCTACTCGTGCGCTGCCTATTGTAAAGTGGATTTAATAAGCCAGAAAATTTCCCTGAAGTGTACACAACATTTTACGCAAGTTTCATAGCTATCGGACGAATGGTATATGAATGCATACGGGACTTTGTTGAAACGCTTTGCGTGTCGTCGCTCATTTGTTGAATCTACTCGTGCGCTATCTACTGTGAACTGTATTCACTAATTTTGAAACCTTCACGTAAGTGTACACAACATTTCACCCAAGTTTCATCGCTATCGGACGAATGATATATGAACACATACGGGACTTCGTTGAAACGCTTCGCGCATCGTCGCTCACTTGTTGAATCTACGCGTGCGTTACCTATTGTAAAATGGATTTACTAAGTAAGAAACCTTCCTTGGAGTGTACTCAACATCTCACCCAAGTTTTATCGCAATCGGATGAATGGTATATGAACGCATATGAGACATACACACCCACAGACAGACAGACAGACAGACAGACAAACTATCACGTAAAATTGATTTTTATATATATAGATTGAGCTGAAGAAGACCTCAATGTCTGGTCGAAACATGTACAATATACAGGGTGTCATTTATGTACTAGACTAACTTTAAGGGGCGTGTAGGGGATGGGTATAGAATCAATTTGAGATGGGGAACCTGGGGTCGGAATGGCCTCCTAACCCCAGAATTAGGTTTGCTTCTGGTCCTCCGCCCCTGTAAAGTAGACAAGCGCTCCATGTGTTAGTCTGAGGTCATACTCTTTCGCTCTCAACGGTCTTGGCGCGACCACCGTTCAACGCTGCGTTAGCCGAGAGGATAGCGGTGAGGCGCGGTACCAAGGTGGTCTCGGGTTCGTTTCTCCTGGGGTGCCATGCCTTCAGTTTTTTCTTTTCTTCATTTTTTAGAGGGGAAGGAAAGGGCGTAGTCACAGTGCGTGTTTATTCTGTGCTTAGTTTTTAAAACTATCGTTTATTCTGTAAATTAATTGCCATTTTTTAATTAGTATCAACGAGTTACGTGTGTTTCTGTAGTGTTTAAAGACAACGGAACTATCATTTGGCAAGAGGAATGCAGCTCTTGGCTAACGCAGTGTTGAGCGGTGGTCAAGCCAATACCTTTGATAGCGAAAGAGTGCCTGACCTCAGAGTAACACATGGCGCGATTGCCTACTTTACAGAGGCGGAGGGCCTGAAACGAACCCTTTTTCTGGGGTTAGGAGGCCATTCCGACCCCAGGTTCCCTATCTCAAATTGATCCCCTACACGCCTCTTAAGGATATTCAGGTACATAAATGACACCCTATATAATAGATATATTTGTGTAAGTACTGATTGGTGTATAATTTCAACTTTGAATTCATCTATCAATACGGATATCTACAAACACTGTGCTATCAATGGCAAAATGTATTTGCATTCTATAAGAAAATAAGTTTAAATGGCAGGTCATCGCTCAATTTTGAGTTATATTATTTTTGGAATGATGTATAGAAATCTATAAAAGTGACGTTTTGCCTAAATATTGTTTTAGATCCCTTAGTTGGGGGGTAGTTAGGGCTAAAACATTAGTGTTATTGTACTAATTTGGAAGGTGATTCCTAGGAGAGGGTGGCTTCCCGAAACTGGGAGAGCTTACCAGCGTAGAGTGTTGTTAAGTGTTTAAATGCTAGGGGGTGCTCCTATAAAGGCGTAAGTATTTGTTAGGGGATGATCCTCTGGTTGCAGGCTGCTGTGCTGGTCTGCCGGCTGGACGGAGTGAGTGATATAATGGACGTGCTTATGTCAGCGGCTGGCTGCTATGCATTCGAGTCGCCTGCGGGAAGCACAATGAAACCTGAGCAAGCAATTACTGCTCCTATGGTCACGGTTAATCGTGACGAGAGTCAGGAAGGGTATGAGGATATAAAGAGGCGTGTAATTATCAAGACAAGTGTAGTTTACTGTCCATGTGTTTATTGGTCAGTGAGTGTGAAATTGAGAGCCCCATTTAGGGGAATGTAAATAATTATACAAGTTAAGTGTACAAGATTGTGGATGGGTGTTTACAAAGTAAAGGATATCTGAACACTTGCTGATGCTCACCTGATGATGGTAGCTGGAACAGGGCCTGCGGCGACACACACTGTATGACAGATAGTGCTCCAAAAAGGCCTCTCTTCTTATAGTTCCTGTCGTTGTTTAGTTATCATTCCATTGACGTAGCTGCCCCAGATAGCTGTAGTGTTAATGTTTATGAATGTGTTGCAAGTGGTTGGCTAACCTCCCAAGCTGGGTGGCCGCCTGTTGCCGTGTAAAGGTGATGTTCTGGTCTTATGATGTTGCCAGTTGGGGTGGTTTTTAGTAGAAGACGGGGGGGGGTGGCTCTCAGGGGGTACAGCCCCCCGGGCCTGTACAAGTCTTCTTCATGCATTAGTTCGCGTCCCCGCGAACGGGAACGGAACGTGGAGTGGGGGTGTTGATGTGACGGATCGTTGTTGATTCCTCCTTGTACTACTTCTTCTTTTCTTCTGTGTTGATGTTGTGTAGGTGTAGCGATGTCGTGTTGATGTGAGATCAGCATGTGCTCAGAGGGGTAGGTTTTGGGATATACATATGATAATTTATAACAGTTCATTTAAAAAGTTGACATTTGAAATATTAAAAAGTACAACAACAAAAAATACGTGCTTTTGACATTATATATGCGTCGGTATTGTGCAGGGAGGAAAAAACCCAGGGCTGGACGGGTGGTTGTGCCGTCCGGCGCTTTATTGGGGGAAAAATAGCTCCCTGCAATGTTTTAGTGTGAAAGATGGAAGAAATAGAAACAAGATGTTCAATAAAGAACATATAGCCTACTTTCTCCTAAATGCATGGGTATTGTTATAACTCTTTGTCCTTTTCAAGGAGTATGATTGAATGTTGGTTGTAGGAGCTTGTTGAAATACAACGTGCTATAGGGATATTAAACATGAATATGAGGTGCCCTTTGCTAGTGCTACCTCTGTACCAAATTTCGTTCAATTCGGTTTCACCGTGTTTGAATTGATAGGGGGAATCGATTTGCACACATACTTGGCCACCATCTGCAAACTATTGGGCTGATGTTCTTGCAGTTTGGTCAGAATATGTTTCCCACATAAAGATATGGTGTTGCAAAATTAGGTAGAGACTAGATTATTAGGTTGGTCGTAATTACATTTTAGCTTTTAACATTTGGGTGGCCGCGATTACGTTTCCATCAAGATAGCGGTGATATAAAACAGTACACTGAGGTGCCCTTTGCTAGTGCTACCTCTATACCAAATTTCGTTCCATTTGGTTTCAGCGTGTTTGAATTAATAGGGGGAATCGATTCTGATACAAAGATGGCCGCCATCCGCAAACTATTAGGCGAATGACCTATTAGATTGGTCAGAGGATGCTCCCTCCATAAAGGTATGTAGTTGCAAAATTTGGTAGAGATCGGATGATTAGGTTAATCGTAATTTGATTTAAGCTTTGAACATTCGTGTGGCCGCCATTACGTTTCAGTCAAGATGGCGGCGATATAAAACATGACACTGAGGTGCCCTTTGCTAGTGCTACCTCTGTACCAAATTTCGTTCCATTCGGTTCCACCGTGTTCGAATTAATAGGGGGAATCAATTTTGACATAAAGATGGCCGCCATCCGCAAACTATCAGGTGAATGACCTATTAGATTGGTCAAAGGATGCTCCCTCCATAAAGGTATGTAGTTGCAAAATTTGGTAGAGATCGGATGATTAGGTTAATCGTAATTTGATTTAAGCTTTCAACATTTGTGTGGCCGCCATTACGTTTTCGTCAAGATGGCGGCGATATAAAACATGACACTGAGGTGCCTTTTATTAGTACTACCTCTGTACCAAATTTCGTTCCATTCGGTTGCACCGTGTTCGAATTAATAGGGGGAATCGATTTTCACACAAAGATGGCCGCCATCCGCAAACTATTACGCTGATGATCTATTGGTTTGGTCAAAGGATGCTCCCCCCATAAAGGTATGTTGTTGCAAAATTTGGTAGAGATCGGATGATTAGGTTAATCGTAATTTGATTTAAGCTTTGAACATTTGTGTGGCCGCCATTACGTTTCCGTCAAGATGGCGGCAATATAAAACATGACACTGAGATGCCTTTTGTTAGTACTACCTCTGTACCAAATTTCGTTCCATTCGGTTGCACCGTGTTCGAATTAATAGGGGGAATCGATTTTCACACAAAGATGGCCGCCATCCGCAAACTATTACGCTGATGACCTATTGGTTTGGTCAAAGGATGCTCCCCCCATAAAGGTATGTCGTTGCAAAATTTGGTAGAGATCGGATGATTAGGTTAGTCGTAATTTGATTTAAGCTTTGAACATTTGTGTGGCCGCCATTACGTTTCCGTCAAGATGGCGGCGATATAAAACATGACACTGAGGTGTCCTTTGCTAGTGCTACCTTTGTACCAAATTTCGTTCAATTCGCATTCACCGTGTTCGAATTGATAGGGGGGGACAGACATTCAGAGTACACACACTCACACACACACACATACACACACACAGACTCACACACACACATACACACACACAGACAGACACACTTTTTTCGCCCTGTGTTGATCTCATAAGTCTACTTTCATTTTTTTCAAAAATCGAAAGTAGGCTAAAAATAGGTGTCCCAGGGTATAAGTTAAAGGAATACGTAAAATATAGTTTATTGTGTTGGGGTAAAACGGGACACCTTCACAAATTTTAAGTTAGAAGGGTAGAAATGAAAATCAGTGTGTACATGTGTGTGATAAATAAGAATATGTGTGCTTACAATGTGTGGCATCACTGGTAACAAATTTTGTGTAAGGTGCCTCTTATCAGTATTACATCATTTTCTTTTACATTATTCACTTATATCTATCTTAATTATTTTATACCTAGACGGCCGTATCTACTGTACCTTGCGTGCACGCTACCCTTGTATTCATGTGTCGTCTCACGGCTAGTCCTGTCCTGCCGTTTCCGGTGCAGTTTAGTAGTCGTGCCGCTGATATACCCCTAACCTGTGGATCATTCTCTGTGGGCGAATGCCTCCACACTTGACAGTGAGAGTCACCGCCACAAATTGGTTGCGCCCTCATTTCCGTATGTTGCGTCACATCTTTGACGCTTTAGTGTTTTGTGGATCTGTCAGTAAGCCTGATACCCCACAGGTATCAACCCTGCTGTTCAGATTTCTGTGTTCTGGAGTGTAGCTGTAAAAGAATGGTGGTGAGTGTGTTGCATTATGTTAGAATGATTGCAAATTAGTGAGTCAAGATGGTACATAATACTAGCATGGCACAAAAACATGTTGCTGCTGTATGGCAGTGAAATCATCGTCACCAGTGTCATGTATCTGGTGCCGCCATCTGTAAAGTGGAGAAGTGAAATAAACATGTAATCATTAGCGTAATCTCCATATCGCCTCTTTTGTCGGCGTGTATACTTTCTGAAAGCAAAATTACAGGTATTATAGTCTGTCAATACATTCGTGTCTTGTCTGGCGCCTTCTTATCTATACCTTCTTATGCCGGCTATGACTTATGTCTTATACCTTTGTGTTTATTGTTATGTCTGTTCGGTGGTCCACCTTACCGTATACCATGATCATTTTTGGGTTCCATTCCTTGGTGCAATGTTGGAGCTCTTTGCTGAAATATAAAATATGTTAGCAATACCCTTGGCCAAATATATATATATTGCGCACCTATCGCGCAGCGCCGTTTAAGGGTCGGGTTGCGGTGCTACCGTCCCTGAGACTTCTTCGGCGTCTCGTGTATTATCGAAGTCGGTCAGCTCCAGTGGCTGTACCGTTTACCTCGCTGGTGGGTCGGACGGCTTCAGTGCCTCCGCCCTGTTGCTTTTTATTGTTACTTTATTGATTTATCGGGCTTTTCCTGGCAACGTCTAGCCGCCAGGTGCCGAGCCCGTTATCTTAATCTTAGTTACTTACGTATTGTCGGGCTTACCCTGATGACGGGTGTGTTGGTCATCAGGCGCCGAAATATTTTGCCTTAATCTTACCTATCTTAATGTGTTATCGGGCTTACCCTGGCAATGGTTTTTAGTCGCCAGGTGCCGAAATGTTTATCTTAATTTTACTGAACTTAACATATTGTATTATCGGGCTTACCCTGATGACGGGTTTGTTTTTCATCAGGCGCCGAAATGTTTATCTAAATTATGATAAGTAAAAGAAAAAAAATTGTTATTTATAAGCCGAATGGTTTAACTTAGTCTAATGCCGAAATGTGCTGTGCTATTATTGAGCAACAGCGGTTATTAAATTTGCTTAATTCTAAGTTGCGTACCAAAATGCAACTGTCTTACATGTTAAAATTTCGATGGCGTGCAATGTGTAGGGAGGTATTGGGATATCTGTTAGTGGAACTGTCCCCATCTGTTTTAGATCACTTCTTTCCTATCCTTCAACTGGATAGCTACCCGACCTTACATTTCTGGTATTCAGAAGGTTGCGGGTTTTGAGACCGTCTTTAACCATAGTAATTGTTTCTGGTGCCATTCTAGGCTGTGTCTCCGAGACAGTTCTGTCGAGTGTTAGGGTCGTATCCCGGCGCGGTCAGTGAGGTCCGAAGGCTATTTCTTGGCCTTCTTTCCACGTCTGCCAGTGGGATCATTTCTTTTTCTTTTGATAGTGTTCCCGCCTGCGCGTGTAGGTGTTGTTTGGCGGGTGTGATATGCCTTCATCCGGCGGGCGTGTATGGTGTCTTTGATGAGTTTTCTCCCATGGCGCACGTTGACTATGTAATTTAGGTCAGATACCTTCCTGCAGACTTTGAAGGGACCTGACCAGCGTGGCAGGAGGAACTCGGACACGTTTTTCTTACGGGCCGAATTGGAGACCATGACCAATTGCCCGGGTGTGTATTCCACGGTCTTCCTATTCCGATCGTACCGCTCTTTTTGTTTCCTCTGCGCTGCGGCTATGTTTTTTCTAGCGTTCATTCGAGCTACCTGTAAGTGCTCTAGCCGGGCAGCATTATCCGTGTAAGTGTCCTGTGGGATACATATATTATCTATGGGACTTCTGGGCGTGTATCCGTGCAATAGGAAGTGTGGAGAGTGTTTTGTAGCCGTGGATATAGAGGTGTTATAACTAAAAGTTGTGGGCTGCAGGTAGTCATCCCAGTCTGTTCCTGCGTCCCCTGTAAATTTAGCCAGCGCTATTCCGAGTATTTTATTCATACTCTCCGTGAGTCCGTTGGTTTGCGGGGAAAAACTCGTGGTAGTGTATGCCTTAATCCTGAGTATCTCCAAAAACTGTTGGAGCACTCTCGAGGTGAAAATAGTACCTCTGTCGGAAAGTAAGGTTTGGAATAGGCCGAATCGTGTAACTATATCAAATAAGAATTCGGCTATGCTGTTTGTGTCTGCTTTGGGAACAGCCTTCGTAATCATGTATCGAGTGAGATACTCGGTTGCCACCAGGATATATTTATTGCCTTTCTGAGATGTCGTAATGGGGCCTTTCACATCTATCCCGACTCTGTGAAATAACTCTCCTACGGGAATTGGGTTGAGTAATCCATGAGGCTTGCCAGGCCTTGTTTTGAATCGCTGGCAAGTGTGACATGTCCTTACGAAGGTATCTATGTCGGCCTTCATGTTTACCCAATAGTACTTGTCACGGATTCTAAGGTATGTTTTATGCGTGCCTAAATGTGCCCCTGCCAGCGGGCTATTGTGGTGTCCGATCATGATATTTTCTCTCAATGATTCCGGAACCGCTATAAATGCGTTATCATGCATGGCTGTGGGCTTAAATTTCAGTACCCCGTCTTTGTCTAGGAAAAATCACCTAGAGAGCCGTGCTGTCTTGGAGTCCACTTTATCCAAGTTTTCTAGTGCCAATAGAATCTGTTTCAAGTACGGATCACTTTCTTGCTCCTGTTTGATGTTAATCACCGTCAGGGCAAAAGTGGGCATGTCGTCCCAGTCGTGGTCCTTACTGTCATCCGGGGGATCAGCTACTGGCAGTCTAGACAACCCATCTGCGTCTAGGTGTGTAGCGCCTTTCTTGTGTTTGATCACGAAGTCATATTCATACAGGCGGAATATAAACCTGTTGAGCCGCGAATTTGGGTTGTTAAATTTGTCCCAAAAAAGCAAGCTCGCGTGGTCAGTCACTACCGTGAACTTGATACCATAGAGGTATACCCTAAAATAGTTCACTCCCCACGAATATGCCAGTATTTCCCGCTCTGTGGCAGAGTATCTAGTCTCAACGGCCGTTAGTTTCCTGCTAGCATAAGCTAGCCCTTCTGCAATATCACTATGGAAGTGTTGCAGTAATGGTGGTGAGGTCAATAGTTGCTTCAATGTGTTGAAGGCATCTATGTGCTCCTGTTTAATGCTGAAGGGCGTCTTTTCCCGTGCGAGCTCAGTTAAGGGGTGGGCGATGTGCGCAAACCTGTAGATATACTTGCGATAATACGAGGCCAGGCCAATAAAACTGCGCAATTGTTTCAAATTTGTGGGCACTGGGATGCCCGTTATTGCGTCAGTTTTCGCTGGGTCGGGAATAATGCCCTCTCTGTTTACAATGTGGCCCAATATGTTAATCTGCTGTCTGGCAAATTGACATTTCGCAGGTTTAAGCCTTAACTTGGCCTCTCTGATCCTTGCGAAAGCCTCCTCCAAATGTACGATATGTTCGTCGAAGGTATTGGAGAAAACTGTTATGTCGTCCACGTAGACTAATACGCTACGCCACTTAAGACCTGAAAATGTTTTATCCACTAGCTTTTGGAAGGTTTGGCTGGCGTTCCGGAGGCCCATTGGTAACCTTGTGTAGGTATATAGCCCGTTCTCTGTAACGAACGCCAGCTTGTGCCTATCTGGTTCATAGACGGGGATTGAATAGAATCCACTATAGCAATCCATCGAACTGAACCAGCTAGCTCCGCCAAGGGCGTCCAAATAGGTGTCTGCCCTTGGTAGTAGATAACTATCATTTTCGACTAACTTATTGAGCCTACGGTAGTCAGTACAAAACCTGTGAGATCCGTCCTGTTTTTTGGTCAGCAGAACTGGCGAGCTGTAGTTGGAAATAACGGGAACAATGACCCCTGCCTCGAGCATCTCTGAGATCTGAGCGTCGATGGCGTGTCTCTCCTTCTGGCTCACTCTGAAGGGAGGCTGGTGTACTGGCCGGTCACTAGTGAGTGTGACATGGTGTTCAATGAGGTCTGTCACAGCGAGATCCTTCATTGAATGGGCAAAAATATCCCTGTTGGCCTCCAGGAGCTCCGTGAGCCTTTTATTTTGCTCCGGAGTCAGGTCCTGTCCGTGGGGGTGTTTGGCCGCCTTATCTGTGTGTGTGTCTTTGTGCTGGCTGATAGTGTGCAGTGCAGAGGCCTGGTGCTCGTGATTTTCTCGCTCCACTCGAATCCCATCTGTGTTCCTGGTGTATATCATGGGATGTGTGGTGAGTCTCTGGTCGTGTTTTAAAAGCATCTGACCGCTAGCGAAATTTATGCTAGCCTCATATCTAGCGAGAAAATCCATGCCAATTATGGCTGACGCAGAAAGATGTTCTATAACGAACATAGGGTGTGTTGTTGCAAAATGGCCTAGCCTAAGATGTACGTTTGCCACCCCCGCGTTTTCTAGCGTCTGAGCATTGGCCGCTACCAGCCGGATGTCACCCGTGACATCGTGTATTTGGGCTTCGGTAACGTGTCTCCTATTAACACAACTTACGGCTGCCCCGGTGTCAATTAGGGCCTGCACTCTGTGGCCATTTATGGTGGCGTGTATCGTGAGGGCCGATACCTGAAATCCACTGCCCTGCACCGATGTGTTATGTAGGATGTATGTAGTTGTTGTTGTTGTTGTTGTTACCGGAGTGACATGTGTACTGGGAAGGCATGGAGCGGGCCGCTTATCGTATCGGGCACGCTTAGCCTCTAAGTCTGCTTCCTGTCCCGAGTGCTTTGCCTCAGTCAGCAAAGTGCGCTCACCCAGTACGTTGCCAGCTCTCTTAATCGGCCTCGCTGTTAGAATAGAAGTCTACTGGCGAACGTTTAATGTATTAATCGTTCCCAGCCTTCGTGTAGTTGTGTTGTTGTTGTTTCCTTCCTCTCGGGAAGGTGTGTCTGCGAACGTGACCCTGAGCTTGCCCTTGTTACCCCCGTTTTTTGTTCCAGGCGGTCGCGAGTTCGCTTCCTGTTGCTGGCTTCCCAGTGCCGAGCGAGCTGGCGTCCTGCGCCTGTGTGTGGTCATTTCCTACCCTGCGTTGTGATGTAGGGGGTATGGTCTTTTGTTTGGGGTGTGTGTGTGTGTTCTCAGGCTGTTTGCGCGTAATTATGAGGGGTGTATAATGTCCCGCCTTAGGGTTCCCTGTAAAAAGTACATGCAGGTCCCTGTCGAATCCCGCAGTGGAAAATAGCGGGGGCAAGTGCACGTCAGTGTATACGTGGATATTGGTTCGAAGCACCTTGCCGAGAGCGGTCACCTCTACGGCACTGGCATAGGTGCCGTCCCTACCCATGTATTTTCTGTAATCCTCCCCGGTCTGGAATGGGTTTTCCCGGTCGTCCGACACAAAGTCTCGGTACTCTTTCCAGTTGGCCAGGATGTGTTTGACCGTTTTCTGCCTGTATTCCTTATGATGGTCCTCGCTATGCCGAATCAGGAAGCTAATAGTCCTAAACAGGCAGTTGCCGTCTCCTTGTACGGGGTGTGTCTGGAAACGGCCCGGGGGCGGATTGTCAGCCTTAGCTTTGGCTGGCTGCTTCTTCCCCTTACTCTTGCGAGTTTGCTTGAGGGAAGGGCCTTTCTGTTGTTGTGTTGGGGGAGGAACATCAGCTGCTTCATCCGCTAGCCGAACCTCCCCGTCTAGGCGTTTTTTTGGAACGTAGGTGTACGCCTGCCTGTACTGTACGTGCGCCCCCCCCCCCCTCGGGGTGGCTGCGCCAGCTCCCCGCCTGCGGTGTGTGGCTAGGCGTGGGGAGTATTGCCCCCCTGTCTGACCTGCGGGGTGTCTCATCCCTGAACTCCCTCGGGTATTCGTCGGGGAGGGGGTAGTGTTCCGGGCCCTTTGTGTATTTATCTACATTGTCCCGTCCACTTGTGGGTTTTCTTCCCTGTCTCTTATTGCCCGGGGGTCTGTTTTCCTGTTTCCGCCAGGGTGGGGTGTATATCTGCTGCTGCGGGGACGGGTTTTCCCGTCGATTCCCCTGTTCCCTGTACTGGGCAGCTGCATACCCCTGTCTGGTCGGGGTTGGATTTCCTCGCCTGTCCCCATTTCCCCTGTACTGCGGGGGTGCATAGCTTTGCCTGCGCGGGGGCGGGTTCTCCCGATATTCCCCATTTCCCCTGTACTGCGGGGCTGCACAGCCTTGCCTGCGTGGGGGCGAGTTTTCCCGGTACTCCCTCTCTGCCCTGTATTGTGGGGCAGCGTAAGACCGTCTACTTGGTGGCGGGCTATTTCGACGGGGGATGGTGTGCTCGTACTCCTCAGGGTAGTACTCCTGTGTGTACGGGGATGGTGATCGCCGTGAGGGGTGTGTCGGCTCTGTGTCCGTGTACAATACCGGTGAATACCGAGGAGGGTAGTGTGGTCTATCCTGTGGGGGAGGTGTTGTTGGCCGCTGTGGAGGGTAGTAATTTTCCTCCCTCCCGTAGCGTCTCCTCTCTGTGTACCCCCTGTCCCTCTCAGGATAATAGCGTTCTTGTGTGTCTGCGTGCTCATCCCTTAGCGGTCTCCCGCCTGCTTGGATGGCAGCTATGGTCAGTTTCTCCATTCTGTCCACTAATTCGTCCATTTTATTGTTAGTGTCGTCTTGTTGTGTCTGAAAGTGCAGATCCACGGCTTTTTCTGTAGCTTTTCCCGTGATATTTCTCCCCTCCTCTATGGTCTTTATGTTGTTCAACATATGTTGGACCGTGGAGTTGTTCATTATACACAGCTTTTCCACTATGGCTGGTCGGAGGCCCTGCATTAACAGCTTGACTTTCTGTTTGTTTGTCATGGCTGCATTGTACTTGTCGCACATTATCAACTTTACATTGATGTATGCCTGGGCGCTCTCTTTAGGTCCCTGTGACCTCTGTCTAATTTGGTCGTAGAGATCGTCATCGTCTGGTATGAGCTGGAATTCGCTCTTCAACATTAAAGCGGTTTCCTCCCACGTGGCAGCTTCTAGTGTGTCCTCATGGAGCTCATACCATGTCATGGCCGCCTTTGTGAGGTATGCAGGAAGGAGCCGTTTCCTAACTTCCTCGCTCCAACCATTGATCCGGGCCGTTCTATTGAAGGCCTTGAGGTATTCCTCGGGATCCTGGCCTTCCCCCGCGAACTTTGTGGGGTGGATCATGGGGTACTCCGTGTGTCTGTTCATTTCGTGTTCGGTTATTTCTTGTTGGCTGTTTAGTGATTGCGATCTGTCTATGTTGTTCTCACCGCTATCGTGTGCCGAGGTGTTTGAGTTATTTAGAGGGGAATTAGTCTCGCTACCCGTGTACGACACTTGTGTTACGTTACCAGGTGGCTCGTCACCTGATATGTCTGTACTGATGGATGGTGTGTTGTCGTACTGTGTGGATTTGGCTATGTGTACAGTCCTGTCTAAATCCTGTTTCACTGTTTCTAGAATAGTGTGGATGTCAAGAACTGCTTCTGTCGTATAGTTATCTGACTTGATAGTGTCTGTCTCTAGTAGCTCTGTAATGCGCTCGAGAAGATTATTAGTCTTCTGCTCTGTGATTTGCAGTTGCTGCAACAATAGGGGATGGAGTGTTGGCAGGCAATCTACTTCACTAGCACTGGATACTGGTGACTCTTGTCTGTGTTCACTGGCCTGGGATCGTGTAAAATGTATAACTTGTGCTGCGGCGGTAGGGTGTTGAGCGCGGATTTGCGATGTCTTGAATTCGAGGTCCCTAAGAAGTTGTACTGCGGTCTGGTCAGTTATTAAGTCACTGTTCTTAATTTTTAGCTTCGGCAGGAGTGGAGTCGTACTAGCCGACAAATGGTGCGCAAAGTCTCTTAGTGTAGTTCTAAATGTGGACATTTAATTTCCACCGACTTTGCACTATGGGGCGGATGGGGGTTGGTGTAATAATACAAACTCCTAGAGAAAAAAAATGTGTGAAGTAATATGAGCCTTAGTGGGGGGTAGTTGGATCTAAAACGGAAGTGTTATTGTGTTGATTTATAAGGGGGTGTCTAAAAGGGGGTAGCTTCCCGTATCCGGGTAAGCTGACCAGTGTAGAGTGTTGTTTAGTGTTAGGATGCTAGGGGGTGCTCCTATAAAAGATGTAGGTGTATCTCAGGGGATGGAACTTAGTGTACAGGTCAACGTGCTAGTCGTCCAGCTGACTGCAGATAGTTATAGTTGGATAGTTACCCGACCTTGCACTCCTGGTATCCAGAAGGTTGCGGGTTCGAGACCGTCTTTGTCCAGGCTAATTATTCCTGTTGCCTTTTAGGCTTGTGTCTCCGGGACAGTTCTGCCAAATGTTAGGGTCGTATCCCGGTGCGGTCAGCGGGGTCCGAAGGCTATTTCTTGGCCTTCTTTTCCCGTCTGCCAGTGGGATCATTTCCCTACCTTTTGACAGTGTTCCCGCCTTTACGTGTAGGTGTCGTTTTGCGGGTGTGATATGCCTTCATACGGCGGGCGTGTAAGGTGTCTTTGATGAGTTTTCGCCCATGGCGCACGCTGACTATGTAATTTAGGTCAGATACCTTCCTGCAGACTTTGAAGGGACCTGACCAGCGTGGCAGGAGGAACTCGGACACATTTTTCTTACGGGTGGAATTGGCAACCATAACCAATTGCCCGGGTGTGTATTCCACGGTCTTTCTCTGCCGATCGTACCGTTCTTTTGCTTTTTCTGCGCCGCGGCTATGTTCTCTCTAGCGTTCATGCGAGCTATCTGCAAGTGCTCTAGCCGTGCGGCATTGTCTGGGTGAGTGTCCTGTGGGATACATATATTGTCTATGGGACTTCTGGGTGTGTATCCGTGCAACAGGAAGTGTGGAGAGTGTTTTGTGGCCGTGGATATGGAAGTGTTGTAGCTAAATGTAATGGGCTGCAGGTAATCATCCCAGTCTGTTCCTGCGTCCCCTGTGAATTTAGCTAGGGCCATTCCCATTATTTTGTTCATACTTTCTGATAGACCGTTGGTTTGTGGGGAAAAACTCGTGGTCGTGTATGCCCTTATCCTGAGTACCTCCAAAAACTGTTGGAGCACTCTCGAGGTGAAAATGGTACCTCTATCGGATAGTAGGGTTTGTAATAGGCCATATCGTGTAACTATGTCGAATAAGAATTCGACTATGCTGTTTGTGTCTGCTTTGGGCACAGCCTTTGTTATCATGTACCGGGTGAGATACTCGGTGGCAACCAGTTTGTATTTATTGCCTTTTTGAGATGTCGTAATGGGGCCTTTAACGTCTATCCCGACTCTGTGAAATAGCTCTCCTACGGGAATAGGGTTGAGTAATCCATGAGGCTTGCCAGGCCTCGTTTTAAATCGCTGGCAAGTGTGACATGTCTTTACGAAGGTGTCTATGTCGGCCTTCATGTTTACCCAATAATACTTGTCCCGGATTCTAAGGTATGTTTTATGCGTACCCAAATGTGCCCCTGCTAGTGGGCTATTGTGGTGTCAGATCATGATATTCTCTTTCAATGACTCCGGAACCGCTATAGGTGCATTATCGTGCATGGCTATGGGCTTAAATTTTAGTACCCCGTCTTTGTCTAGGAAGAATCGCCTAGACAGCCGTGCTGTCTTGAAATCCACCTTATCCAAGTTTTTTAGTGCCAATAGAATCTGTTTCAAGTATGGATCACTTTCTTGCTCCTGTTTGATGTTAACCACCGTCAGGGCAAAAGTGGGCATGTTGTCCCATTCGTGGTCCCTGCTGTCATCTGGGGGGTCGGCTACTGGCAGCCTAGATAACCCATCTGCGTCTAGGTGTGTAACGCCTTTCTTGTGCTTGACCACGAAGTTATATTCATACAGGCGGAATATAAACCTATTGAGCCGCGAATTTGGGTTTTTAAATTTGTCCCAAAAAAGCAGGCTTGCGTGGTCAGTCACTACCGTGAACTGGATACCATAGAGGTATACCCGACAATAGTTCACTCCCCACGAAAATGCCAGCATTTCCCGCTCTGTGGCAGAGTATCTAGTCTCAACGGCCGTTAGTTTCCTGCTAGCATAAGCAACGGGCCGTATGCGCCCTTCTGCATCCCCCTGCAATAGGGCCGCCCCCGGCCCGTACTGGCTGGCATCCACGTGTAAAAAGGTGGGCCTACCACTATGGAAGTGTTGCAGTATTGGTGGTGAGGTTAATAGTTGCTTCAGTGTGTTGAAGGCATCTATGTGTTCCTGTTTAATGCTGAAGGGCGTTTTTTCACGTGTGAGTTCGGTTAGGGGGTGGGCGATGTGCGCAAACCTGTGGATATATTTTCTGTAATACGAGGTCAGTCCAATAAAACTGCGCAATTGTTTCAAATTTGTGGGCATTGGGATGCCCGTTATTGCGTCAGTTTTCGCTGGGTCGGGAATAATGCCCTCTCTGTTTACAATATGGCCCAATATGTTAATCTGCTGTCTGACAAATTGACATTTCGCAGGTTTAAGCCTTAATTTGGCCTCTCTGATCCTTGCGAAAGCCTCCTCCAAATGTACGATATGCTCGTCAAAGGTGTTGGAGAAGACCGTTATGTCGTCCACGTAAACTAATACGGAACGCCATTTTAGACCTGAAAACGTTTTATCCACTAGCTTTTGGAAGGTCTGGCTGGCGTTACGGAGGCCCATTGGTAACCTTGTGTAGGTATATAGACCGTTCTCTGTAACGAACGCCAGCTTGTGCCTGTCTGGTTCATAGACGGGGATTGAATAGAATCCACTATAACAATCCATGGAACTGAACCAGCTAGCCCCACCAAGGGCATCCAAATAGGTGTCTGCCCTTGGTAGTGGATAACTGTCATTTTCGACTAACTTATTGAGCCTACGGTAGTCAGTACAGAATCTGTGGGATCCGTCCCGTTTTTTGGTCAGCAAGACCGGGGCGCTGTATTTCGAAATTACGGGGACAATGACCCCTGCCTCGAGCATCTCTGTTATCTGAGTGTCGATGGCGTGTCTCTCCTTCTGGCTCACCCTGAAGGGAGGCTGGTGTACTGGCCGGTCACTGGTGAGGGTGACGTGGTGTTCGATATGGTCTGTCACTGCGAGATCCTTCATCGAATGGGCAAAAATATCCCTGTTGGCCTCCAGGAGCTCCGTGAGCCTTTTATTTTGCTCCGGTGTCAGGTCCTGTCTGTGGGTCTGCTTGGCCGCCTTATCTGTGTGTGTGTCTGTATGTTGGCTGATAGTGTGCAGTGTAGAGGCCTGGTGCTCGTGAATTTCTCGCTCCGCTCGAATCCCATCTGTGTTCCTGGTGTATATCATGGGATGTGTGGTGAGCCTCTGGTCATGCTTTAAAAGCATCTTACCGCTAGCAAAATTGATGCTAGCCTCATACTTAGCGAGGAAATCCATGCCAATTATGGCTGACTCAGAAAGATGTTCAATAACGAACATGGGGTGTGTTGTGGCAAAATGGTCTAGCCTGAGATGTATGTTTGCCACCCCCCGCGTTTTCTAGCGTCTGAGCATTGGCCGCTACCAGCCGGATGTCACCCGTGACATCGTGTATTTGGCCTTCGGTAACGTGTTTTCTGTTTACACAACTTACCGCTGCCCCAGTGTCAATTAGGGCCTGCACCCTGTGGCCATTTATGCTGGCGTGTATCGTGAGTGCCGATACCTGGAATCCATTGCCCTGCAAGGATGTGTTGTGTAGGGTGTATGTTGTTGTTGTTGCTACTGGCGTAACATTTGTGCTGGGCAGGCATGGGGCTGGCCGCTTATCGTACCTGGCACGCTTGGCCTCTCGGCTTACTTCCTGTGTCGAGTACTTTAGCTCGGTCAGCGAAGTGCGCCCACTGAGTACATTGCCTGTTCTCTTAACTGCCCGCGCTGTTAAAATAGAGGGCTTCTGGCGAACGTTTAATGTGTTGACCGTTCCCAGCTTTTGTATAGGTGTGCTGTTGTTTTCTTCCTCGTGGGAAGGTGTGTCTGCAAATGTGACCCTGCGTTTGCACTTGTTATCCCGTTTTTTGTTCCAGGCGGTCGCGAGTTCGACTCCTGTTGCTGGCTTTCCTATGCCGAGTGATCTCGCGCCCTGCGCTTGTGTGGGGTCACTTCCCGCCCCGTGTGATGGTGTAGGGGGTATGATTTCCTGTTTGGAGGGTGTGGGTTTTCCTCCATCTTGTTTGTGCGTGATTGTGAGAGGCGTATAGTGTCCCGCCCTAGGGTACCCTGTAAACAGTATGTGTAGGTCCCTGTCAAATCCCGCAGTAGTAAATAGCGGGGGCGAGTGCACATCAGTGTATACGTGAATGTTAACTTTAACCACCTTGCCGAGAGCGGTCACCTCTACAGCGCTGGCATAGGTACCGTCCCTGCCCATGTATTTTTTGTAGTCCGCCCCGGTCTGGAATGGGTTTTCCCGCTCGTCCGATACAAAATCTCGGTACTCTTTCCAGTTGGCCAGGATATGTTGGACCGTTTCCTGTCTGTAGTCCCTATGATAATCCTCGGTGTTCCAGGCTAGGAAGCGCATGGCCCTAAACAGACAGTTGCCGTCTCCTTGTACGGGGTGTGTCTGGAAACGGCCCGGGGGCGGATCGTCAGCCTTGGCTTTAGCTGGCTGCTTTTTCCCATTACCCTTACGAGTTTGTTTTGGGGAAGTACCTCTCTGGTGTTGTGTAGGGGGAGGAACCTCAGCCGCTTTATCAGCTGGCCGAACCTCCCCGTCTAATCGTTTTTTGGAAACGTGGGCGTTCGTCTCCCTGTACTGTATGTGCGCCCCCCCCCCTCGGGGTGGCTGCGCCAACTTCCCGCTTGCAGTGTGTAGCTAGGTTTGTTAGGTATTGCCCCCCTATCTTCCCGGCTGGGTGCCTCATCCCTAAACTCCCTCGGGTGTTCGTCAGGGAGGGGGTAGTGTTCCGGGCCCTTTGGGTATGTATTTGTATTGTCCCGTCCTTTTGTGTTTTTTCTTGTCTGTCGGTTATTGCCCGGTGGTCCGTTTTCCTGTCTCCGCCAAGGTGGGGTGTATGTTTGCTGCTGCGGGGGCGGGTTTTCCCGGCGATTCCCCTTTTCCCTGTACTGGGAAGGTGCATATCCCTGTCTGGTCGGGGGTGGGTTTCCTCGACGGTCCCCATTTCCCCTATACTGTGGGGGTGCATAGCTTTGCCTGCGTGGGGGCGGGTTCTCCCGATACTCCCCATTTCCCCTGTACTGCGGGGCTGCATAGCCTTGCCTGCTTGGGGGCGAGTTTTCCCGATACTCCCTGTCTGCCCTGTATTGTGGGGCAGCATAGCCCTGTCTGCTTGGTGGCGGGCTGCTTCGCCGGGGGGTGGTGTGCTCGTACTCCTCAGGGTAGTACTCCGGTGTGTATGGGGATGGTGGTCGCCGTGAGGGGTATGTCGGCTCTGTGTCCGCGTATGACACCGGTGAGTACCGCGGAGGGAAGTGTGGCCTGTCCTGTGTGTGTGGTGTTGTTGGCCGCTGTGGAGGGTAGTAATTTTCCTCCCTCCCGTTGTGTCTCCTCTCCGTGTACCCCCTGTCCCTTTCAGGATAATAGCGCTCTTCTGTGTCTGTTTGTTCATCCCTAGGTGGTCTGCCGCCTGCTCGGATGGCAGCTATTCAAAGAAATTCAGCACCGAAAGTATGACGCCTACCTGGAAGACATGGACTCCAGTGTGAAATCTAATCCGAACAGACTTTGGTCCTTCATTAAGCAGAGATCTAGGAACACCAGATTACCGGTCTCGCTCGAGTACGACGGACGTACCAGTACTGATGCAAACTCTGCCTGTGAGCTGTTTTCTAAATATTTCGAAACCTTATTCCTTCCTGTAAATTCTATACCGCCACCTCTACCTGATCTGCCACCCTCCAGTAACGACAGCATTTCTTACTTCCATATTTCCGAAGACTGCATCAAGAATAAATTACATAATCTAACCTTTGGCAAGTCTCCCGGTCCTGATGCCATTCCTATAGAAATAATTACATCTTTATGCCACCAGCTATCTCGTCCACTTTATATTCTTTTCAACCAAGCCATCAGTGAAGGAGTGTTTCCGGATTACTGGAAATCAGTCCATATCACCCCAGTGTTAAAGAAAGGCTCCAGGCAGAAAGTAGTTAATTACAGACCAGTATCACTAATGTCTATTTTCGCACGAGTCTTTGAATCAATTGTTCGGGACGAAGTGTACGCCCACGTGTCACCATTCATCACTGAATTTCAGCACGGCTTCCTTCCTAGGCGATCCACTGCTACCTACCTAGCAGTCTTCACTCATGATGTATCCACCTTTATGAATAACCGTGGTAGTGCTGATGTTATCTATACTGATTTCTCTAGGGCTTTCGACAGCGTACATCACAACCTACTGCTTCATAAAATTTCAAATTTTGGTATAACTGGTAATCTTTTACGTTTCTTCAAAAGTTACCTCTCAAATAGAACCCAATCTGTTATAATTAATAATAATAAGTCTAAATCTGTAAACGTTACTTCCGGTGTCCCTCAGGGTTCTGTATTGGGCCCTCTGCTCTTTATACATTTTGTGAATGATATCCCTCGTATAATACATAATTCTAGGTGCCTGATGTACGCTGACGACCTTAAACTGTATATGCCCATCAGTACTATAAATGACTGTGAGTTGTTGCAAGAAGACCTACACCAACTCAGTGAATGGTGTGAAACATGGAAACTGAAACTGAATACTGAAAAGTGTAAAGTTTTGTCAGTTTCATTGAAACGTAACCTCCTACCCAGGTTTAATTATTGTATTAATAATGAAATGCTAGGTAGAGTGTCAACCATTAAGGATTTAGGGGTGACAATCACAAATAATTTCTCGTTCGATGAACATATTTCAAAAATATGTCGTGAAAGTTTCCGGATCCTGGGACTTTTAAAAAGAAATTGTTTAAATTATACATAACTCTATCCAAATTATTTAAGTCACTCATTCGGCCTAAATTGGAGTACTGTATTGTGATCTGGAATCCTTTTCACAGTAATAAAATTGACGCCATCGAACGTGTGGAAAAGAGATTTGTCAAATGGCTCTGTTACAGGGGTGGACGATCGTACCATAGAGCTGAGTATGAGAGTTATTGCAACGTGTACGGTCTTCCTCCACTGAGCAGTCGGCGCACAGTGGGAGACGTGAGATTCCTGTGGAAACTGGTAAATGGTGGAATTGACTCGAATCAGTTGCTAGCTGACTTGGGTTTTCACGTCCCTCAGAGAACCACCAGACGGAAGCACACGTTCAATGGGGGCAGATCGAGAAGTAATGTACATAAAAATTCATGTCTGATCCGGTTGCAGTCAACATACAGCTTGATGGAGAGTAAAAGTGCTACTGATATTCACTTCGACTCTCTATCAACTGTTATGAGAAACATCTCGAGTGGGCTGTAAAATAGTGTGTGCATTTTGTGTTTTTTCTATTTGCGTTTATTGATTGATTGATTGATTGAACATGTGGTTGAATGAATGGTTGATTGAATATACGAGCGACTGAAGTAATGTTTTTTTTTTTAGATCCTCGAATGTCACTCTTATATTACTTTTGTCCCAGTTTTCGATTTTTTCTTCTATCTTTCATTTTATGTTTTTTGCCTTTTTCCGTTTACTGTAGATAGTTTTTTTTCTGTAATTATTTCAATGTTTCTTGCACATAGGGATTGTATGAATGAATGCTTCAGATCGGATGTTTGAGTGCGTGTCTGTATGGTTGTGGTTGTTGATTTATAATAGACTAGTGTATTTCTATTTTTTGTTCTTGTTTGCTGTTATTCTTTTGTTTATACTTGTACATTTTATTGTTAATTATTATATTGTCACTAGTGGATTCTATCTGTCTGACAATAAAGAATACATACATACAAACTTTTCCATCCGGTCCACTAATTCATCCATCTTCTGACTATTGTCGTCCTTTTGTGGATGAAAGTGCTGATTCACGGCTTTCTCCGTAGCTTTTTCCGTGATCTTTTTTCCTGCTTCAATTGTCTTTATATTATTGAGCATGTGTTGGACCGTGGGGTTGTTCATAATGCACAACTTGTCCACGATGGATGGTCTGAGGCCCTGCATTAACAGCTTAATTTTCTGTTTGTTCGTCATAGCTGCGTTATATTTATCGCACATTAGCAACTTTGCGTTGACGTACGATTGTGCGCTTTCCTTAGGTCCCTGTGACCTTTGTCGAATTTGGTCATACAGGTCCTCATCATCATCTGGTATGAGCTGGAATTCACCTATCAACAATAAGGAGATTTCCTCCCATGTGGCAGCTTCTAGTGTGTCCTCATGGAGCTCATACCATGTCATGGCCGCCTTCGTGAGGTATGCAGGGAGGAGCCGTTTTCGGACTTCATTGCTCCAGCCATTGATCCGAGCCGTTCTATTGAAGGCCTTGAGGTGTTTCTCGGGATCCTGGCCTTCCCCCGTGAACTTTGTGGGGTGGATCATGGGGTATTCAGTGTGTCCGTTCATCTCGTGTTCGGCTGCCTCTCGTTGGCTGTGTAAAGGTTCTAAACTGTTTACGCTATCGCGTGACAAGGTGTTTGTGTTGTTTTGAGGGGAATTAGCCTCACTCCCCGTGTACGACACTTGTGTTACGTTACCAGGTGGCTCGTCACCTGATATATCGGTACTGATTGATGGTGTGTTGTCGTACTGTGTGGATTTGACTACGTTCACAGTCCTGTCTAAATCCTGTTTTACCGTTTCCAAAATAGTGTGTATGTCTAGGACTGCCCCTGTCGTGTGATTGTCTGATCTAACAGTGTCTGTATCCAGTAACTGTGTGATGCGCTCGAGCAGATTATCAGTTTTCTGCTCTGTGATTTGTAGTTGCTGCAACAATAGGGGGTGGAGTGTTGGCAGGCAATCTACTTCACTAGCGCTGGATATTGGTGACTCTTGTCTGTGTTCACTGGCCTGGGCTCGTGTAAAGTGTGTGACTTGTGCTGTCGCTGCAGGGTGTTGAGCGCGGATCTCTGATGCCTTGAATTCGAGTTTCCTAAGAAGTTGTACTGCAGTCTGGTCAGTTATCAAGTCACTGTTCTTAATTCTTAACTTCGTCAGGAGTGGAGTTGTACTAGCCGACAAATGGTGCGCAAAGTCTCTTAGTGTGGTTCTAAATGAGGTCATTTAATTTCCACGGACCTTGTACTATTGGAAGTGTGGGTTGGTTGTAGTAATACAAACTCCCGCGTAATAAAAAAGTGTAGGACGTAATGTAGGATTAAAAAAATTTTTTTTAGACTCGCTTGGCTGTGTGCGGTAGGGGTCGTTTCTACCACGGGGCTCGTTGTATGAGTCCTACCCTTACTGTGCGTGGTAGCTGCGACTCCACCAATATGTTTTAGATCCCTTAGTTGGGGGGTAGTTAGGGCTAAAATATTAGTGTTATTGTACTAATTTGGAAGGTGATTCCTAGGAGAGGGTGGCTTCCCGAAACTGGGAGAGCTTACCAGTGTAGAGTGTTGTTTAGTGTTTAAATGCTAGGGGGTGCTTCTATAAAGGCGTAGGTATTTGTTAGGGGATGGCCCTCTGGCTGCAGGCTGCTGTGCTGGTTTGCCGGCTGGACGGAGTGAGTGATATAATGGACGTGCTTATGTCAGCGGCTCGCTGCTATGCATTCGAGTCGCCTGCGGGAAGCACAATGAAACCTGAGCAAGCAATTACTGCTACTATGGTCACGGTCAATCGTGACGAGAGTCAGGAAGGGTATGAGGATGTAAAGAGGCGTGTAATTATCAAGACAAGTGTAGTTTACTGACCATGTGTTTATTGGTCAGTGAGTGTGAAATTGTAAGTCCCTTTTAGGGGAATATAAATAATAATACATGTTAAGTGTACAAGATTGTGGATGGGTGTTTACAAAGTAAAGGATATCTGAACACTTGCTGATGCTCACCTGATGATGGTAGCTGGAACAGGGCCTGCGGCGACACACACTGTATGACAGATAGTGCTCCAAAAAGGCCGCTCTTCTTATAGTTCCTGTCGTTGCTTAGTCAGCATTCCATTGACGTAGCTGCCCCAGATAGCTGTAGTGTTAATGTTTGTGAATGTGTTGCAAGTGGTTGGCTAACCTCCCAAGCTGGGTGGCCGCCTGTTGCCGTGTAAAGGTGATGTTCTGGTCTTACGATGTTGCCAGTTGGGGTGGTTTTTAGTAGAAGATGGGGGGTGGCTCTCAGGGGGTACAGCCCCCCGGGCCTGTACAATATACAAAGTGTCCTTCCTTGTTTATGTTAACAGTAACCAAATAAGAGTCAGTGACAGTGGAAGGACAAACATCAATCATATTGGGAAGGATTTCAAAATAATAAACGGAAGAGATTTCAACAAGGATTTTAAATTCTTGTTCAATGTTTACAATTTAAAACAGGGACATTTTTGTTTCACTTTGTTTTGGCTTAGTTTTCAGAAACAAGTTACATTGTTTAGAAATAAATTATACAATATATTTTAATTAATTAATTAAATGTATGTATTGGTTCTGTAAGAGCGAAGTGAAAGAAGAAAAGTATATCGATTAATCGACAAAACAACTAATCAATTATTCAACCAGCCGAGTAATTGATTAACCCTTTATAGGTCAGAAGTATTATTAATATATTTTATTTGTATTTATTTAATTATTTTATCCTAATTTTTATTCATCTATTTTATTTTGCGTTATCTTGTTAATTTCTAGTTTATATTTTTTATTATTTAATTTTTGTATAATTTTTATGATCTTATATTGTTATATTTCTAATTTGATATGCTTATTCATTTTTAATTGTAAAAGCTTATTTAATTTTAATTGTAATTTTATAATATTATTAATTTTTAAATTTTAGAAGCATATTTATTTTCAATTTCAATAATTTTCATCATTTTTTTTTTAAGAACTAAATTTCATCAAGCATCTTAGGTCAAGGAGATAGAAGCATATTATTTGTTATTCTGAAATATAAACACTTCCAAAAGAAACCCCTAGCGGCTGATCGCAGTGTGTGATTTACACGACATCTTGTATATATTCAGCTATGATTGACATAGCAGGTGGTTGATATAAAGACTACTAACCTATAAAGGGTTAAACGACCATTCGATAAAAGCACATAATCGATCAATCGTTATATGGAAATTAATCCATTGTTATGTTTCGATTTATTTGATAACTAAAATGAATCGATTAAAATCACCAGCCCTACTAGGAAGCGATGGTTAGATTCACTGTTGAACGATTTCAAAGAAACAGGTATAGAAACAAAAAAGGAAGCTTGTAGTTTAACGTGACCGTTAATCTCGCGATCATAAGCCACGGGACCTCCGTTTAACGTGGAATCCGAACCACAGGACATGGCATTTCACATCGAAAATCTCACATGCATTGAACGGGAATCGAACCCGGTCCGCCTTGGTGAGAGGCATACAGCTAGACCGCTGAGCCACCACGCCCCTGGTATAGAAACAGAGGAAGCCGCAGTGATAACTGCAAATAAGGAATCACGGAGACGACTTATTCGCAAACAGAGGCTTATGATCTTTTTATAACCTCATCGATGGATGTCTTGAACACTATCCCTTTTATCAACCCCTAGCGGCTGATCGCAGTGTATGATTTACACGACATCTTGTGTATATATTCAGCTTTATAGCACGTATTCGCCATACATACGGAGGAGAAAGAAGATGCAACCCTTGGGTGATATAAATAACAAGGATTCGCCTTGTATTCTGTGGAGTGAAAGTAACAGACCACAATATTACCATATATTTGATGTTTAAATTTTGGTCACCCCTTACTCTTGTTATAAGCTGAATGATTGATGTTAGGAAGAGAAGTTAGCTTTTAACTCATGCACAGTTCCTCGTGAAAGTGAGATTGGTTGGTTCCTCAGTTTAGAGGCTGCGACAAAGCGGTCATGTATCCCCATGTACTTTGGTTGTGTGTAGAATCTGTCTGATAACCAGTGTTAATTGTGATATTTGTATTAGTGTGTGTTGTCTGTTGTTAATTCAAGTAAGGACTGCACACATTCAATTTTCAAGTAGTTCCTACTTTTGCTACCAAACGCCACAGTCAACGACAACTATTTCTGAACTAGATGCCACCAAAGTCGGTTCCTGGCGACGAACGTTGGGACCTAAGAGGGTTAGTAAAATCTAACCTATAATTGTGCTTCACACAATTGTTATTGGAAGGTTCTTTTACGTGCCATAAATGTATGACATGGGACCGCTGGCTTTACTTGCCCTCCGAAGGAAGTATGAGGGATTTTCAACGCTCATAAAAAATCCAACGATTTCGGCCGGATTTGAACCCGCGATCTTGGACATAGAAGCTCAGAATGGTACCAACTACACCACCCCAAAAGTGAGATTAATCTGGCAAAAAAAAACTAAAAAAATAACACCAAATATTCTGAAAATATTTGCATATTAAGGTTTTCACGGCCAGGATTATTATATAAATAATTCATTCTTTTGGGCTAATGCCGTGTGTATTTAGATTTGAACCATACGTTTCGGAGAAACCTTGCCTCCTTTTTCAATGGAAATAAACAATGTGGCCAAAGAAGATAATTGTTATTTGGTTTGTCGAAGTTGTTTGAGTCTTCAGTTTTTTCATTGGTTTGATGTAGTTATCCACACTTCCCTGTCCTGAGCTATTCATTTAATGTCTACATAGCTACGATACCTTACATCTGAGGCAATCTGTTTTACATATTCTAACTCTGGTCTACCCCTACAGGTCTTGTCCTCAACCCTTCTCACTACCAGGCAAATGCCGGGATGGTTCCTTGCAATAGGTCCACGGCCGATTTCCTTTCATAATCCCTTCCCTGACCCGTCCTGAAAAGAAAAGTACATGGCCATTGGCTGCATTAATAAAATTATGATAACTAATATAAGTTTGCAATTCCTGAGTGTCTTAGTATGTTTCCTACCAACCTATCTCCTCTCACCCTCTCCACTGAATTTGAATACTTTATAAGTACCAGTATGATAAACATCAAACATTGTGATAGATAATAAGTTAATCACAGAGGTGAATTGTTTGTTTGCTGGGATTAACCATTAGTAGTAGTGGCTCATGCAGTCAAGAGATTCCCCGAAGACTTGCCCTAGGAAGAGCAGCTTTCAAAGGCCTGGATAAAATCTTCAAGTGTTCAGATGTATCTTTGCCTACTAAAATTAGAATGGTTAAGGCACTAGTCTTTCCCATAACTACATTTGGTTGTGAAAGCAGGACCATAAGCAAACGAGATAGGAAGTATATTGATGCTTTTGAGCTATGGTTTTGGAGAAGGAGACTGCGTATTTCTTGGACAGCCAAGAAGACAAATGTATGGGTGATTCAAAAAATCAAACCAGATCTGTCTCTTGAAGCATTGATAACGAGATTACAGCTGTCATATTTTGGATACATTATGAGACGTTCTGATTCGTTGGAAAGGGCAATTACGCTTGGAAAGGTGGAAGGGACTCGGAGACGAGGGCGGCCAGCATTGAGATGGATCGACTCCATCAAATCCCACATGAATATGTTAGTTAAGGAACTGAAGTATATGACTGAAGACCGAATCATATGGATACAGTCCATCCATGCAGTCGCTAGGAGTCGACGCTGACTTGATGGCACCTGATCATCAATATCATTACCGGGTGAGTTAGCTGTGGTGGTTACGGCATGACTAATAGCAGTCGCTCACATCCGGGAGGCGAGGAGGTTCGAATCCCCTCGCCGGCAACCTTGAAGATGGTCTTCTGTGGTTTCCCATCTTCCTTCCAGGCAAATGCTGGGGTTGGTCCCTCACTATAGGCCACAGCCGCTACCTTCCAACTCCTCGCCCTTCCCTTCCAACTTTCCTCCCCAACGGTACTTGTAGCTCACCCATTGGGTGTCCGTCTCGAAGCAGCTACAAAACTGGCGAGCCGAACATGTCCTCGGACA
Organism: Meconema thalassinum; assembly: GCA_946902985.2. Taxonomy (NCBI): domain Eukaryota; kingdom Metazoa; phylum Arthropoda; class Insecta; order Orthoptera; family Tettigoniidae; genus Meconema; species Meconema thalassinum. The sequence goes on from OX336397.1 coordinate 72,857,373, forward strand.
CTCCCGGCACTAAAAGCCATACGCTAAAAAAAAACAATATCATTATAAATAAATATCCATAACTGTAACTGCATGTTAAATACAGTGTTAACCTACCTGACAGTGATCGAGTAATCAGTTCATAAAGAAGTGCTTACGTGCTAATCTTGGTTATTGCCTTACTATTCAATTTTCGATTTATTATACTTTTATCGGAGGTAAATTGACGTTCTACCCTCAATAAATGTATTGGTTACTATTCGCTCAACTCTTATATAAATCTTTATTGCAACCAAATAGCCAGGATTGAAATTGAAATTTTACATGTTTGCTTAATCACATATTGACTTTGTCCTTTTTGTGCATAGTTCAATGTGGTAACGATCGCATGACGTTTCACACAGCCAACATTCACAGTCTGTATTTGGTTGGTGGAATTTTGTGTTCTTGCATATCAGGTGGTGGAATCCATGGACTGCCAACCTAGTAATGACGTGTCTGATTTCTACGTTTTCCTTTGTCCACGCACGGTCTACCAAGGCTCATATGAAGTGTTGCTAGCAGGTTCTGTGAGGCATGGGTGTTAGGTAGGAGTATGCTTGTCCTGAGATCCTCGATGAGGAAAGTTTCCTTCGCCAGCAGGTAAGTGTACCTTGAGTGCGTCATTCTTGACACTCCTAACTCTTGCTTTATGTTTCTTGCTTTCACTCTTTCTAAAACGAACACAATGATCTTTAGAAACGGAGAAAGAGCCCCCGCATCAGCTGAGATACACATATGGGAAAGAAAACTGAAAATAGTATCAGAAATCAAGTATTTAGGAATCACTCTGCAAACGTAAAATGCTTCACTAAACACACAACAGAAAAAGAAACGAAAGCAATAATGACAATGCATGAAATAAGAAACATTCGATCCCTCAGCCTAGAGACGGCGATGCTGCTATCCGAGTAAAATTTTTACCAATACTGACATATGGCATAGACCGACAGTTGTGGCTACTCTCGCTAAAGCGCTGCATTTGGTCATGGGGCTAAGCTCTCTGCTGACTCGGTAGACGCGTGGGTTAGAGCCCCACCGTCGGCCATCCTTGAAATGGTTTTCCGTGGTTTCCCCATTTTCAACTCCAGGCAAATGCTGGAACGGTACTTTCTGACAGGCCACGGCCGCTTCCTTCCACATCTTTCACCAGTTTCATTCACCATCATTCATTTCATCTGTCATTAACTCCTCTCATGAGGTTGGCGTCAGGAAGGGCATCCGGCCGGAAAATCCATCCGCCATAAAGACTTCCATCGCATCTCATCCCCGACCCCGTTGGAAAACGGGAATAATAAGGGGTAGACATACTGACATATGGCATTGAAATCATCTGGTCACACCTAACAGTGAAGAATCTATCAATTCTTACAGAATGCAAATACATTTGCCATGGCAGCTAATTATTAATTAGAGATCGGTATTGGTTTCTATAACTATAAGAAGTTAAAGAATACGCCAATCAATAGTTATTGAAACATATCTATGTTATGTATTAATATTGATACAGTACTTGTTTCAACCTACGATGAGGTCATCTTCAGTCAGCAATAACAATACAAGATTGTTGAAACATTATGTTCTAATATGAACGTTAGGTAACAAAAACTATATAAGAAACTTGTAGAAATTAATAATAGGAATGGATATCCTTTCAAACAGAAATGAAAAAAATATTTTTATACAAATATAATATTGTGTTTCACAGTAAAACCCTCAAAAATCGTCAGTATAAAAACAAGGCATTAATAATATCAAAAGTAGTGAATATGTACGTTAAAATCTTGAAGCTGACATACCATGTGGCGTGTAGATTTGGTATTTTTGGCATTTTCCTTTTCCTCCTTAGTTTGATTAAACTACATAACCTTTGGTCTACGAGGGGAGTTCTGGATGAATGTTTCGTCATGTTATTTCACAAGGAAACTGTATTACTAAGCCATAAAACTCATCGCCATGCCAAAGGATAATCTTTCTAGAATTCTCGATGGGCATAGGAAGAGAAGAGGAGCACTGGAGCTTGCGCTGAGTGCCAAAGCAGAGAGGAAAGCAGCAGATGGGCGTGCTTCAGTTCATTCGAGTGCAAAACCAGTATGGTAGCATAGCGTGGTCACGAATGGAAATGCGTGCTGTCATGCACTATGAATGAATAAGTTGGACTTGTGATTAATACATTAATCGCCACGTACAGAACATACATGGAGATTGCGTCACGATCGAATGTGGACTTTGCACTTTCAGCGTGCTGGCTATGCTGTGCCTGGCGCAGAGTCCTGAGCCCTGCCTCTTTTGGCTGGGCTGCTTGCCCTGACTGACCGCGCTGCGACAGCCCTTCGCCGCGTCTAACCGAGTCAAGTCGGGATCACTAGCACACCAGACGTAATGTAAACAAACAAACAAACAAACAAACAAACAAAGAAACAAACAAACAAAGAAACAAACAAACAAAGAAACAAACAAACTGTTCGCCCAATGCGTTGGTTGTCCGACACATCTAGATTGTGTTTCTCTTCACACACCGGTACTTAACCCTTTACAGGGCAAAACTATTCTTTATTTTGATGTGATTTTACATTTTAATTTATATTAATTATTATAATTATTAATAATGTTACTTTTTGTTTCTCTAATTATATGTTTACATATTAATTTTTAATTTTCAATAAATGTTCTCATGGATTTAATTTTGATATTTGTTATTGAATTAATTAATTAACTAATGTACTCGTACAATTGATCTTTACAATTATTTTCATAATTCCTTATTTTAATTGTGATATTTCTTTTATTATTGTAACCTTACCAACCTGGGCCCAATGTCTGGGAAGCCAGGCTCTGCCTGTCACAAGTCAGGACCAAAGGGGAGTGATAGAGGAGTAACACCTCTTTAAAAAACCTTGGTCCAGCTGGCCCGGCTGGTAGTACCTTGTAAGGGCCCCTTACCAGGGTTACGGCAAAGTCCTCAACGACAACTGTGGTGGAGAAGGTAGCCTTTGGTACAGCATAGGTGGCGGAAGAGGCATCCCAGTGCTCGGGATAAGTAGAGCAAAAGGTATCTGTTTTGACTAAACTGATATCAGCATTCACCCGATAACGTCTGTTCCCCATGTTAGGGGTGGTTATCAAAGGCGTCTGTTCCCATATTGGGCGGCCTGGTATGATCCATCTGGCGATTCGATCACAGATGTAACATCGAAGGGGAGTAAACCTCCTTCCAAAATAATCTCAACTTAAGACATGATGGTAAACCACAACGGAAAATATACTCCAGGAGGTAAACAATCCTCCATCACAAGAAACTGTGATGCAACTGGGCCTGCGGAGTCTGGAGAGCCCAAAACATCATGTGAGGAAGAGTCGGAGCTTCCTAGAACTTCACGCATAAGACCTAAGCAAAAACATCTGCTAGGCACACTGAACATCAATACGCTCATGAAAACTGGTAAACTGAAACAACTGACAGATGTGCTGAATAGACGTAATATCCTCATTCTTGCTTTACAAGAAACTCGATACACCGACGAAGATGCTTTTGAGTCTGAGGGATATAGAATTTACAAAAGGAAAGCTGGCATCAAAACCAATCAAAACAATACTATACTTGGAACAGCTTTTATGATTAAACAAAACTTAACGGAATCAATAACAAATTTTACATCTTCATCAGAACGAATTTCACTTCTCTCATTTCGATCAGGAAACAAAGGCTATACTATAATCAATGCTCATGCTCCTACCAATGAGGACAATAAGAAAAATCCAGAAAATGTTGAAGAGTTTTGGGAAATGTTGGAACATGAATCATCAAAGATACCTTATCATCACGTTAAAATCTTAGTTGGTGACTTTAATGCACAGATTGGAAGAGAGAGAAAATTTAGAAACATAGTGGGTGACTTCCCAGCTCACAACCGCACTAACAGAAATGGAGAGAGACTCATAAGTTTCTGCAGACTATTTGATCTTAAATTAATGTCAACCTTTTTAGGAAATTACCGAGGAGAAAGAAATCCACATTTAGGTTCATATCAATTGGATCATGTAGCAATTACAAAACAGAACTTAAGAGAAATCATGAATGTTAGAGTAAGGAGAGGATTAAATATTGACTCTGACCATTTTTTGTCTGAGATCAAAACTAAATTCCAACCAAATAAATCCAAGCCAAAAATTCCAAAAATTCCTAAAATAGACACAAAAGTTTTATCAGAAAATAAGACTGAATTTATCAATAAACTGCATACTAAAGATAAGAGTAACTGGGAAAAGATCAGAGATGTAATGATAGAATCAGCCAAAGAATTGGGACAGCCTCCAAGGAAAAGGAAACACCGATGGTGGAATACAACATGTGATGCAGCGATCGAACGTAGATTAGCGGCTTGGCAGTTATGGAATTCCAGGAAACGAGAAGATGACTGGATTAATTTTGTAGAGATCAGAAAGCTAACATCCAAAATCATCAGGATAGAGAAACGTAATTATGATAAGAAGCGATTGGAAGAGATAGATATAGATTTTAAAAAGAACAACACCAGACAATTCTACAAAGTATTTCGAGAGGAGATCCAAGGATACAAACCAATGAACCTCCATTTCAAGGATTCAACTGGTAGACTGGTCACTAATAATAAAGACAACTGCGAGTTACTAGCTAAATACTTTGAGGAACTTCTTATTTGCGAAGAACCTTTAGAAAGACTACAGTTTACATCACCACAAAAAGAGAACCCTCCGTCAGAACCACCAACTGTCCAACAAATAGAACAATATATTGACAATCTTAAAAATAATAAGGCACCTGGTGAGGATGGGATACTAACTGAAATGTTGAAACTCGGTGGTAAATTTGCAGCTGAAGCTTTACACAAAGTTATCAAGGAATGTTGGGAAAAAGGAGCAATTCCAAATGATTGGAAACAGGCAATAATCCATCCTTTGCACAAGAAAGGAGATAAGACCAACCCCAACAATTATAGAGGTATTTCCTTACAGCCAATCGCATACAAAGTTCTTTCTAAAGCATTGCTACACAATCTGGAAGAACAAGCAGAACATACTATCGGTGAATACCAAGCCGGATTTAGAAAAGGGAGATCTTGTCCAGAGCAAATTTTCAATCTCAAAACAATCCTTAGAATCAGAACAATACGTAACCTCAACACAGTTGTATCTTTCATTGATTTCAGAAAGGCTTATGATTCAATAGACAGACAGTCTGTATTCCTAACGCTAGCAGAATTAGGGATAGATAAAAATACCAGACAACTGGTTGAACAAACACTAACAAATACAACCTCAAGAGTTAAATTTCTAAACGACATTTCAGAACCCTTCCAAATCAAAACCGGAGTTAGACAAGGTGATGGGCTTTCACCACTTCTATTTAATTTGATATTAAACAAAATCATGAAGGAATGGGAACTTAAATTATGCGAAAGAAACATTGAAGGGGTCCATTTGGGGCAAGGAAAAGGAAGATTTGAGGTGAAATGTCTTGCCTTTGCTGATGACATAGCAATCATTTCAGAAAACAGATTTCAAGCACAAATAATGGTTGAAACCCTACATGAAATAGCAATAAAAACTGGTCTTCAGATTTCATATGAAAAAACCAAATATATTGAACACAGACACAATGGAGAAAAATATCTAACAACTCAACATGGACAGATCCAAAGAGTTGATAAATTTAAATATTTGGGAGAATGGATCCAGTCAAATGGACTTGATAACACATCCTGCAAGGAGAGATTAAGAAAGATGGAAAATGCCTATAAACTCACCCAACATAGATACAACAAACGATCAATTTCATTCCAGGCAAAAATCAGGCACTACACAACTGTAATTAAACCAGAGGTATTATACGGATCAGAATGTTTAACGTTGAACAAAAGAGGTGAACAAGAGGAACTGGAAAAGAAAGAAAGGAAAATACTGAGGAAAATTTTGGGTCCCCAAAAGAATAAAGATATTTGGATGAAGAGAAAAAATGAAGACCTTTACCGAAATGTGGAAAAAATTTCAGACTCAATTAAAAGACGGAGACTACGATTTTATGGTCACCTTCATAGAATGAATAGCAGCAGGCTAACTAAGAAAATTTTTGACTACATCTCCAAATTAAAAAACACCACTAGATGGCTGGAAGAGATACGGTGTGATCTGCAAAAACTGAAGATCACAAACAACATCATTTCTAATAGGGTGGAATTCCGGCGACTGATCACTACTGCAGATTTTTCGATTCTGCAAGTTCCACATCAACCACGGAGAGTGTTATCAGCGGAACAGAGGCAGGCCATCAGCCAACGTATGAAGAAGTTTTGGGAAGAAAAGAAAAAATGAAACAATGTACCGTAGTCTTAGGTTCAAAGCGGTCTATAATTGGCCAAATTCTAAATATATATATATATATATATATATATATATATATATATATATATATATATATATATATATTGTAATTTTATTTTTGTTATTTCTTATTTCTATATTTATATTTTATTTTTTCACTATACTTTTTTATGTTTTTAGTTTTAATATTTTTAAATTTTATCCAACACATTACGTCAAGTAGATATACAGGAATATTTGATTTTTAGAAATACTAGCACTTCGGCATGAAAATTCTCCGAAATTTGGCTTAAAGATTCAAATTTCAGCATCTTTGAAAGCATAAACTGTCAAATGACAGGTGGTTAATATAGCCCTTAAAGGATTAAAGATAACATGCTTGGCATTCATACAGCCTAGAGGCATAGAACTCATATAAGGCATTGCACTTTCAGTGACATTATTGGTTTATTTCCGAGTTTTCATTTTGTTTAAATTTATTTTCATATTCACAATATAATGAACGCCGTTTGACGTTCGACCGATCAACCAAAACGCAGCGAAGGCAGTACGGGAGGGAGTGAGACGGTAAAGCGAGCAAGAGAGACAGATATATATTCTTGCCCCACCATCGCTGCAAGTGCACCCAGCGTGCTGAATGGACTTCTCTGATGAGGAAGATGAAGACTGGTCAGGGCACTCTTTAACGTCCACGATTGGAACAAACCTAGATACAATATAGGAAATGGCTTAAGCCGACATGGGGCGTAATTGTGTCTGATATCACATCCACATATTTTGGAGTCAGACGTTCTTAAGTCCACCACATCACTCTCCAAGTGTTGGGATATCAGAAGATGTCGGCAAGATGGAAACAGAAAACGGTGTGCGGGAAGATGAACGAAGGAAGAATTCAATGTTCCATTACCCCCACCCCGAAATGAAACCTTGGCTATGTCACTGTAGTTATAATACTTGAATCCAGCGAATACCTAGGCATTATCCCTCTCACATAATGCTGAATGTTTGTTTGTTTGTTTGTTTGTTTGTTTGTCTGTATGTTATTTATACAAATCTACACCGTTTCACCGATCTGAAACAAATTATATGTACTTACCCTTTGAAATCCAAGCAGTAACACCGTCCACTTGAGAAATTTTGGGCAGCCCTATCCATTCCCCAGATTTAGGCCCTTTGGCAAAAGTCTATACCGTTTCACGGAACTGAACCAAATTTTACGAACTTACCTTTTGGAAACTGTCTACCAAAAAATTGGACAGCCCTCTCCATTCTCTATATTTTGACCACTTGAAATATGGACGAAATATCAAACAGTGCTAAGGGCCAAAATATGACACTATTGCTCCCACAGGAGCCCGGTACAGCCAAGGTTTCCGATGTGCTCCCATTATTTTCAAAGAAATGCGGAAAATACAACATAACAGCCAATGTGATATAGGCTGCGTCTTTTATTTCACTTACTCCTATTTCTAATCATTTCTTTTCAATGCGTTAGTAAATTAAAATAATGTGTTAGTAATTAGTAAATAGCTGTTTCGATGCTCATTATGAAAATTATCATTTTCCCCTAATGACCAGGATGTTACGACCATTATTCTACTCATCAGCACCACAAAAAGTTATATTATTTTTTAAAATAGTTTTCCTATTTGTGTGTAAGTTTCATGTGTCAGTTCAGTAGTAGCATTCATTATCATCCATAAAACAAATTAATAAACCCAACGGGTGTAGCCGTGTACTACTGCTAGTTAGTTATATAACGCATCACATAAAATCCGTATTTATAACAAAAGAAAAAAAAACAGCACATGTTTTAGGTGAAGAACTCAATAATAATGCATACATCGTGCTTTGATTATTTATAAGTTTCCAATAAAAATGTGCCCTGCCGGATATTGCGGCCACCTGCTGAACTAATGGCGTGGCAAGTGGACGTGGCAGGAAACACAAGCATTGCGGGGAGGTCTAAAATTCTCCCTTTCTTCCCAGCGTATGTGAGTGTGTGTTGGAAGGTTGAAAGGGGAGAGTCATAAAATATAAGACGGAAGACATTTTGTATGGAGCCAAGCACTAGTAAAATTCAAATAGGAAGGATGAATAATTTCTGTCCAAATAAATCCAAGGACCAAAGGGGGCTCCAGAATATTACATTTTATATTCTCCCCTATCGTCGTTGCTAAGAATACAAATGGTTGTTTAAGTGCAATGATTATAGTAATCATAATAATAACAATAATAATTGTAATTAAAGAGGAAATATCACCCACTATTAACCCTTTATGGGATAGTGGTCTCTAAATTAACCACCTGTCAAAAGGATAGTTTATGCTTTGAATCATTAAGCCAAATTTCGGAGAATTTTCATGACGAAGTGCTAGTATTTCTAAAAATCAAATATACCTACGTATCTTCTTGACGTAATGTGTTGGATAAAATTTTGAAAAAAGAAAAAAAAACATTAACAATAAAGTATAAAACTAAAATATAAATATAGAAATAAAATAATAAAATCATTAAATTAAAATTACAATAATAAAAGAAATAAAGAAATAAAATAATGAAATTAATTGTACAAATCAATTCGAAATTAGTTAATTAATTAGTTCAAAAATAGTATCAAAATTAAATCTATAAGAGAAAAAATTGAAAATTAGAAATTAAATTATGGAAACAAACTAATATTGTTAATAATTATAATAATTAAAATAAATTAAAATGTATAACCACATAAAAACCAACCAAAATTTGCCCTAAAAAGGGTTAAAAAAGACGATTGAAATTTTAGAGGTATATTCAAAGAATTGACTAAACGGATATTTTATTATGCCTCCTCTTTGAAAGTCAAGAATAACTGGATGAGAACAAGTAGTTCCGTGAAGAACTATACAGCCCATTTTCATATATCCTACTCATATTAATTGCCTCTATCAACATACAAAATTTCAGTTTGATTGCTATGTTAGATTCGTAGATACTGAGAACCGACTAAATATTGCAGATGGTAGCCAGGTTGGATTTTTATTTATGTACTATTACATGAAGATTATTGTGTACGTGTGGTTTTCAGACTTCAATCGCATGATTAGGACACAAGAAGTAAAAACGAGATTTTAAAATTTCGCACAGCTGCCATCTTGTGGTTATGAAAACAATTGGAATAAATCAGATACCAGTGGATTAACATTTGTATAAGCATTACCGTGCACAGTTTCACTGCATTCAGATGGTTAAATCGCGAGAAACGTCCATTTAAATATTCATACTTCGCGTCGCCGCCATGTTGGATTTGTGCTCATCAGGTTACTGAAATTCATGTAGGTGAAATTATGTTCATAGCCTCTATGAACATTAAAAAATCAGTTTGATTGCTGGAAAAGATTCTTGGGTATTGAGAACCGTCAAAATATTTCGGATGCTCGCCATTTTGGATTGTTATATGTATAGGCCATAGAGTTATGTACCATTAAAGGAAAATTATTGCGTAGCTTCATTATTCAAACGTTCACTTCGATCGCATGATTACGACACAAGAATAAAAACTTAATTTTAAAATTTCGCACAGCCGCCACTTCAGTTTATGTAAACAATTAAACTAAATTAGATCCAGTGAATGACAATATGTATAATCATTTACTGTACCACATTTCAATGCGCTCATATGATTAAATCACGAGAAAAATGAATTAGAATGTTTCAACTTCGCTTGGCCGCCATGTTCGTTTCGTAGTTTTCAGGCTTTTGAAAGTTACATAGATAAACTTGTAGCAGTGCTCTTTATCACCGTACAAAATTTCAGGTTGATATCATAAATAGTTTCGGAGATATTGAGTGCCTGTGAAATATTTCGCACAGCCGCCATTTTGAGGTTATATAAACAATTGAACGAAGTTAGATGTTGGTGCATTACAATGTATATAAACATATACTGTGCCAAGTTTCATTGCGTTTGGTTGGTTAAATCGCGAGAAACGTACATTTAAAAGTCGCAAATTCGCTTGGCCGCCATTTTGGTTTTGTAGTTACCAGGTTTTCAAAGGTCACATAAGTGAATTTCTAGTAGTTCCCTTTATCACCATACAAAATTCCAGTGTGATATCGGTAATAGATTCGGAGATATTGAATGCTGGTAAAATTTTTCGCACAGCCGCCAAGTTGGATTGATGAGACGTAACAAAATTTGAAGGGTATGGTCGGGGTCGCGCGGAATAGAGCTATAAATTTACCGAGTTTCATTGAAATTTCTCCAGCCGTTTAGATTTTATTAGGGGACACACACACACAAACACGCACACACACACGGACAAAAGGTGATCTCATAAGCCTATTTTTTCAAAATTGAAAATAGGCTAAAAATTGAACATTACCTTCACGAGATCAACGTAACAGACGAAATTTTCTGAGACCGGACAAGCTTTAGAACGTTGGTGAACAAACAAACTTTGCTACAACCCCCGGATAAGAGCCACCACTGAGTGACAGGAGTGATTTTGGGAAGAGATGATATCTATAAGGTGCGTTCCAAAAGTAAAGAGCCGGAGTCATAATTACAGAAACCAGTACCTGTATGTTAGAAGTATTGGCCCTGGCTGTTGAGGAACTTGTCCCACTCTGACACGAGGCGGTGAATGTCTGTCTCATAAAATTGCCTGGGCTGCGATGTGAATCAGTTCCGCACGTACAGCTGGACGTCGGCGTCTGCGGTGAATCGTTGGCCCCGCAGAGCCCTTTTCAGGCGACCAAACATGGCGTAATCACAGGGAGAGAGGTCTGGACTATATGGAGGGTGGCCGAGAACCTCCCATTTGAATTTCTGCAGGAATGCCGCGACTGTGTTGGCTGTATGAGGTCGTGCATTGTCATGGAGCGACCTCGGCGGCTATGGCGTTCACTGTCACTCGGCGGTCCTGGTTAATGAGTGCATCAACCAGCTGGACGTTGTCATCGGTAATGCAGTGGGGTGCCCCAGACCGGGCATCATCGGCTAACGACACCCGTCCTTCCCTGAAGCGCTTGTGCCACACCTTGACCCTTGCAAGGGACATGCAGTGTTCACCGTACACTTGTGATATTCGACGAAGAATGTCCGTTCCCCCTACTCCTTCCGCTGTCAGAAACCGAACAACACCTCTTTGCTCTTCGGTTGACGCCTCCATGTGACTGTTTGCAATGCGACTGGCAGCGTTGGACGATTGATGCATGCTGCTGCTCGCTTTGTATCGTCACGTGATGGGCACGCATGCCCTCTAGCGAAGGACTGAGACCTTCCACGCTATGGTCAGAACCACACCTCGTTACACACGCCACGATTAGCCGATGTCGTAACCGGTTTGCGCATTACAACCTCCGGCTCGTTACTTTTTGGACGCACCTGATAATTCAAATTCATCTGTTAAAAATCCTAGTTGGGCGTAACGTCCTAAAAGAAAACAACAATGTGACAATAATAAGAATAAAACTGAATATTACAAAAGAAAGCCTCCGTGGCTTAGGCGGCAGCACGCCGGCCTCTCACCGCTGGGTCCGTGGTTCAAATCTCGGTCACTCCATGTGAGATCTGTGCTGGACAAAACGGAGGCAGACAAGTTTTTCTCCGGGTACTCCGGTTTTCCCTGTCAAAAAAATTCATTCCAGCAACACTCTCCATTATCATTTCATTTCATCTGTCATTCATTTAATCATTGCCCCAGAGGAGTGCGTCAGGCCTCGGCAGCCGGCACAGTTCATATCCTCGCCGCTAGATGGGGGCTTCATTCATTCCATTCCTGACCCGGTCGGAGACTGGAAGCAGGCTGTGGATTTTCATTCATTACAAAAGAAGAAATTCTAGACAGGTTTATATTACGGTAATATATTAGAAAATTCGTTGGTTTTCAGGATAAAGATTACAAATGCGCAACTGTTTAGGCAGCTGAAGGAAAGAAAGTGCACAGTACAGGAAACAAGTAGTTCCGTGAAGAAATATACAGCCTATTTTCATATATCCTACTCATGTTAATTGCCACTATCAACATACAAAATTTCAGTATAATTGCTGTAACAGATTCGTAGATATTGAGAACCGTCTAAATATTTCAGATTGTCGCCAGGTTGGATTTTTATTTTTGTACTATTACATTAATATTATTGTGTACGTGTGGTATTCAAACTTCAATCGCATGATTAGAACACAAGGAGTAAAAACGAGATTTTAAAATTACGCACAGCAGCCATCTTGTGATTATGCAAACAATTGAAATAAATTAGATGCCAGTGGATCAACATTTGTATAAGCATTTAACGTGCAACGTTTCACGACACTCGGATAGTTAATTCGCGGGAAACGTCCATTTAAATATTTATACTTCGCGTCGCGCCATGTTGGATTTGTGCTCACCAGGTTACTGAAGTCCTATAGGTGAGCATATGTTCATAGTCTCTATGAACATAAAAAAAATCAGTTTGGTTGCTGTAAAAGATTCATAGATATTGAGAACCGTCTAAATATTTCGGAAGCTCGCCATTTAGGATCTTTATATGTATAGGCCAAAGAGTTATGTACCATTCAAGGACAATTATTGCCTAGGTTCATTATTCAAACTTTCACTTCGATCGCATGATTACGACACAAGAAATAAAAACTTAATTTTAAAATTTCGCACAGTCGCCATCTTGAGGTTATGTAAACAATTGAATTAAATTAGATGGCAGTGCATTACAATCTGCAAAATCATTTACTGTACCACATTTCACTGCGCTCAGAAAGTTAAATCACGAGAAAAGTCTATTAAAATATTTCAAATTCGCTTGGTCGCCATGTTCGTTTTGTACTTTACAGTTTTATCAAATATACATAGGTCAACTTGTATCAGTACCCTTTATCATCGTACAAAATTGCAGGGTGATATCGGTAATAGTTTCGGAGATATAGAATGTCAGTGAAATATTTCGCACAGCCGCCATTTTTAGGTTATATAAACAATTGAACTAAATTAAATTCCAGTGCATTATAATGTGTATAAACATTTGCTGTACTAAGATTCATTACGTTTGGATAGTTAAATCGCGAGAAAAGTCTATTTAAAAGTCTCAACTTCGCTTGACCGCCATGTTGGTTTTGTAGTCACCAGGTTTTCGAAAGCCTCATAGGTGAACTTCTAGTAGTGCCCTTTATCACCGTACACAATTTCAGGGCGATATCGGTAATAGTTTCGGAGATATTGAATGCTAGTGAAATATTTCGCACAGCCGCCATGTTGGACTGGTGAGACGTAACAAAATTTGAAGGGCACGGTCGAGGTCGCCGGGAATTTGTGCTATGAACTTACCGAGTTTCATTGAAATCACTCCAGCCGTTTAGATTTTATTAGGGACACACACACACACCTCACACACCTCACACACACACACACACACACACACACACACACACACGGCTGGCTGCGTGGCTCAGGGGTAACGTTCTCGCTTGCTGGGCCCGAGGTTGCAGGTTCGTATCCTGGCGCAGTCAGCTGGCATTTGAGGGTGCGCAAATGCGAGGGAGCCGTGTCCGTAGATTTACTGGCACGTTAAAGATCCCCTTCGGGGCAAAATTCCGGCACCCCGGCGTCTCTAAAAGCCAGTGTAGTTAAAAGGGACGTAAATCCAATAACATTATTATACACACACACACACACACGGACAAAAGGTGATCTCATAAGCCTATTTTTTTCAAAATTGAAAATAGGCTAAAAAATACAAGAATACTGGAACATCCTAAAATGAGTAAATACATTAAAAAATTTAAAAAAGGAAAAGAATAATAAATAAATACATAATAGTACATTATGCAACGAGCCTATAATGGCTATAATTAAGACACGAGTATTTTTATAAAACGAGCGTATGCGAGTTTTATAATTTCCATACGAGTGTCTTAATTACCATTATAGGCGAGTTGCATACGACTGTTTATGTTCGACGATAATTACAACTTTATTATATGTTTTAACATAAATATTCATAAATATCTGTTGAGATTGTCACTTGAATTTTGTGATCGGGTGCTGCGCAGGGTAGGATATCTCTGATGTCCAAGCTCACTGACCGACCGACGCATGCGCTCTGTGAGCTTCAATGCCGTATGTGCAGATTGAGCATCAGTATTCAGTAAAAATGTCACCGAATTCGTTTGAAAACAACCCGCTGTGTAGAAATTGGTTTTAAGGATATTAAGGTACAGTGTCTCATATTCACCAGTTTATTTACGAGAACATTATGGACGCTGCACTTTCGGTAATTTATATAGACATGTTGGATTTTGAGCGCACGCGTGAAGGTATCGTTACCTAATTGGTCAATGAACGATCTCTGATTGGCTGGAGAAACTGTATCATAATGAAAAACGGTGTTATAATGACCATCATTATGATAGTTTTCTAACACATAATAGTGAGGGTCGAACATAAATGAATAAATACATTAATTAATTAATTAATAAATAAATGAATGAATGAATGCTGAATAAATAAATATTTAAATGAATAAATAAATGAATAAATGAATGACTGAATGAAAAAATAAATCAATTAATTAACTAATAAAAATGAATGAATGATTAAATAAACATAAATATCATAAATAATTAAATAAACAAATAAATGAATAAATAAATGAATAAATAAATGGAAGAATGAATAATTAAATGCATAAATGAATAAATTAATGAATGAATGAATGAATGAATAAATAACATAAATAAAAATATAAATAGAAATAGTAAAATAATAGTACATTATGCAACGAGCCTATAATGGCAATAATTAAGACACGAGCATGTTTATAAAACGAGCGAATGTGAGTTTTATAATTTCCATACGAGTGTCATAATTATTGCCATTATAGGCGAGTTGCATACGACTGTTTATGTATGACGATAATTATTATAACTATTTTATGTTCGAACATAAATATTCATACATATTTGTCGAGATTTTGCCAGTTTTATGTACTGAACAGAGCACATGGGACGCAGAGAATGCCTTGTATTTGACCATGGCCTCCTCGATGACCCTACTATGACATTGGACAACGCAGTGAAATTTAAATTAGAAGGCCTTGGAACTCAGCGCAGGTGCGATGCTAAACTTATCTAATTGGTCCAACAACTGTTTCTCGAGCTGTGATTGGTGGGAGAAACTGTTTCATAATGAAAAATAAAGTTATAATGAGCAACATTATGATACAGTTTTCTGACATATAATTGTCAGGGTCGAACATAAAAAATATAAAAAAATCAGACGAAAAGAGATAGTCAGTCATTTTAAATGCTGTTGTTGTTGTTGTTGTTGTTGTTGTTTGAGTCTTCAGTCTTTTGACTGGTTTGATGCAGCTCTCCATGCCTCCCTGTCCTGAGCTAATCGTTTCATCTCTACATAGCAACGACACCACACATCGGAGGCAATCTGTTTAACATATTCTAACCTTGGTCTACCCCTACAGTTTTTGTCCTCGACCCTTCCTTCCATAACTAAGCTTGCTATTCCTAGGTGTCTTAGTATGTGTCCTACCAACCTATCTCTTCTCTTCATTAGCAGTCGCCAGAAACATCTCTCCTCTCCCACTCGTCTTAATACCTCTTTGTTTGTAACCCTATCTACCCATCTGATCTTCATCATTCTCCTGTAACACCACATTTCAAATGCTTCAATTCTCCTCTTTTCTGCTGCACCAATAGTCCAAGTTTCACTTCCATAGAGCGCCACGCTCCAGACAAAGGCTTTCAAAAATGACTTCCTAATACCTAAATCTATATTCGATGTCAGCAGATTCCTTTTTTGTAGAAATGCTTTCTTTGCCTGAGCCAACCTACTTTTAATATCCTCTTTGCTTCGTCCATCACTGGTTATTCTGCTTCCTAAGTAACAGAAGTCTCCTACTTCCTTCAGCTTTTCACCTGCCAATTTGATCTCCATAGAGGTTTCTGATTTATTTCGGCTGCATTCCAGTATTTTTGTTTTACATTTATTTATTTTCATCAGGAATTCTTTCCGTAAGACGGAGTCCATACCATTCAAAAACTCATTCAAATCCTCAGGCTTGTCGGCCAAGATGACGATGTCATCAGCAAATCTCAGAGTTGAAATTATTTCTCCTTAAATCTTCACTCCTACTTTAAATTTTTCTCTAATTTCCTTCATTGCTTGTTCAATGTAAAGATTGAAAAGTATGAAATGCTACAAATGCTGGAAAATGCTAGATAGGCTGGAGGCTAGTGCCACGAATGAAAAGGAACCTCCAAGAAACGACAACGTATAGCGTATAACATGAAGAAAGTTATAACCATTTATGAAAAACGATTGGGTCTATCTCTCCTAAATATACAATGCTCGTTAATTCCCAAGTCCTTATCCCCTAATGGAATAATGTTCATGGAAGTTCTAGTCTTTGACATTAAAGGATGTTTTCAACATTGATTTGCTTGTCTGAAGGCCATATACTGTGGATTTTGTTTATCGCGGTACATTAAAATATTTAAAGCAGCGATATTTAAATTTGGTATACTGCCTATTGCACTTAAATCACTGTTAGCATTGATTATAGAGTTTTGAGATTTTACTCATGTGTAACCTTAGAGACGGGATATAAAAGCTAGTTTACAATTACATTCTATTAAAATTCTCCCTTTCCCATTATTTATTTTCTCACCTCTCCTCACAACTTGTGTGGTGGCGCATGTTTGTTGGCAGAACATTAATTGTATCCCAGCTAATTAATGCTGACATCAAGGTGTGTAATTTAATTAGTCCCTGTGACACTTCTAAACATATGTTCCATATAATTATAACACGACACTCAAAGTGTTGTATTCTGTGATGGCGAGCTAGAGTGAACTAGTGCAGACTCACCAGCTTGGAGTCAAAACAGGAGTTTTTTTTTTAGCGTATGGCTTTTAATGCCGGGAGTGTCCAAGGACATGTTCGGCTCGGCAGTTTTGTAGCTGCTTCGAGACGGACACCCAATGGGTGAGCTACAAGTACCGTTGGGGAGGAGAGTGAGAAGGTAAGGACGAGGAGTTGGAAGATAGCGGCTGTGGCCTATAGTTAGGGACCAACCCCGGCATTTGCCTGGAAGGAAGATGGGAAACCACAGAAGACCATCTTCAAGGTTGCCGGCGGGGGGATTCGTACCTCCTCGCCTCCCGGATGTGAGCGACTGCCATCAGTCATGCCGTAACGACCACGGCTAACTCACCCTGTACAGGAGTTGGTGATTGTGGTTTACAGAACCATGACACCTACGTCGTCTGCTCTTAATGATATCGGTAACGATGGAAATAAAGTGGGGACTAGGGGCAGATGACCTCGTAGTTCCGTCCCTTAAAACAACAATAACTAACTAAAGTGGGGACTTTTACAAACGCCATATACAGGGTGTCACAAAAATGTACGGCACAAATTGCAGGACACTTTCCTTACACGTAGACGAAGAAATTATGTTATATGAACATGAGTCAGGAAACGCTTTGTTTCTATATTGTACCTCAATGTCTCCAACTCAATCATGGGAAACACACAAGAACAGAACGTTCGAATCATGGGAAACATGCGCTGTTTTTTACGTCTGGTCACGTTGTCATTATCGTAGGTGCACCGCCAATATTTTATCACTTTAAATGATGTTGTCGGCTTCGTCGTTACGCTGGGGTCTGGCGTAACGTTACGGTGACGGGACGAAATGTACCCAAATGCACTGAGGTGCGTGACGTCATAATACCGCTAGGTGCATGTGTTCCCCGACAATCTCTACTTCGTTAGTATAAGACAAAAATCCCCGATTCTTGGATGTCACGGGTAATCTAGAGAACCACTGGATGGATTTTGATGCGGTTTTCACCATTCTGTAAGGGATATTTCGAGGAAAGATTCTGTAGAAAATAATTTATGTATGATCTAAGGAAGCCAAGCAGTAACGATTTCAGTGAAACAGTCGAAAACAAACTTGGCGTCCGTGCACTTCTTAAGCTTACGCTGGGCAAACCGTTAAACATATCAATATACTATGAGGGTAAGAATTGGTCAGCATGAAAAGTCCTACAAAAATGTCCGTGAGAGCATATCTCTATCTTCAATACATCGCCCTCTATAAGTGTTCTTAGACTGGATGGAAGGGGCACGTCCTCGCGCGCTCTGGTGAGAGTGCGGCATCCTGCCCCCTTGTCCTTGATTTGCCCTTGGTTTGCACTTGCCGTTCGCGAGTAATTTGAAACAAGATAATCAAGATAAGTATTGTGCAGATAATTTTCTAATATTTCAAGAGTCTTTGGCCTCGAGCGAAGCGAGAAGCCTCCAGACTTTCTAGTATTTTTCAGCAAAGTCTAGTCTTTCAGACTGGCTGTCACTTTTTGTTTTACATGGCCCTGTTGCCATGCGACTTATGGTAACATCAATCGTTCTAGTGATCACTATGGCATCATTTTAGTGTTAGTGTACGTCGGCTTTTAAATAACAGATTCGGTGACAGATGGTTAGGTAGAGGTGGACCAATTGCCTGGCCTCCACGCTCTCCGTACTTAATCTAAGTAGACATTTATTTGTGGGGACATTTGAAAGCTCTTGTGTAGCGAAACCCTGTACAAGATTTTCAAATTCTGCGTGCCCGTATTATGGAAGGCTGCGAAACCATCCAGGTATACATCAGCGATTCCGAGATTCACTACGACGGCGGGTTGATGAATGCATCAATGCGCACGGAGGGCATATTGAACATTTCCTGTGAGAAAGAGTTGCATGTGGTATGGTGGTACGTTCAGTTCTTGTGTGTTCCCATGATTAATGAGTTGGAGACAATGAGGTGTTAAATGGAAACGAAGCGTTTCTGGACCCATATCCATAGAACATAATTTCATCGTGTAAGTGTGGGAAATGTGTCCTGCATTCTGTGCCGTATATTTTTTTGACACCCTGTATAATATACTAGAAGAAGAAATTGACAGAAATGGTACTTCATTACACTAAGAATCATCATTCCATCTATATATATTTTTACATCGTTACGCCCTAGTCAGCAGCACGATTGAACCTGCTTAGCTGATGTGTTGGCCTTCTTTTCCTCCCAAAACCTCTTCATCCTCTCACTGAGATTCTTCCTCCGTTGTTTGGTCCAAGTTATAGTGGCTCTGGTGTTGGGCTTGTCTCAAAATTGGTGATTGTCGATTTTGGTTCTGAATTTACATCTGTCCCGTACAATGTCTTCTGAGATGTTGATTTCCCGGAGATCTGTTTCAATTTCAATGTCTTGTTAGCCTACTTTCGATTTTTGCAAAAAATGAAAGTAGACTTATGAGATCAACACCGGGCGAAAAATTGTGTGTCTGTCTGTGTGTCTGTTTGTGTGTGTGTGAGTGTGTATACTTTGAATGTCTGCCCCCTCCCCCTATCAATTCGAACACGGTGAAACCGAATAGAACGAAATTTGGTAAAGAGGTAGCACTAGCAGAGGGCACCTCAGTGTCATGTTTTATATCGGCGCCATCTTGACGGAAACGTAATGGCGGCCACCCAAATGCTCAAAGCTTAAATCAAATTACGACTAACTTAATCATCCCATCTCTACCAACATTTGCAACATTATACCTTTATGTATGAAGGATCTTTTGACCAATCTACAAGGTCATCAGCCCAATAATTTGTGGATGGCGGCCATGTATGTGTCCAAATCGATTCCCCCTATCAATTCAAAAACGGTGAAACCGAATTGAACGAAATTTGGTACAGAGGTAGCACTCGCAAAAGGCAACTCAGTGTCATGTTTTATATCGTCGCCATCTTGACGGAAACGTAATGGCGGCTACCCAAATGTTAAAAGCTTAAATCAAATTACGACCAACCTAATCATTAGATATCTACCAAATTTTGCAACAACATACCTTTATGTGAGAAGTGTTCTTTGAACAAGCTATAAGGTCATCAGTCTAATAGTTTGCATATGGCGGCCATGTACGTGTGCAAATCGAGTCCCCCTATTATTTCAAATACGGTAAAACAGAATTGAACGACATGTGACACAGAGGTAGCACTAGTAAAGGGCACCTCAGTGTCATGTTTTATATCGGCGCCATCTTGACTGAAACGGAATGGTGGCCACCTAAATGTTAAAAGCTTAAATCAAATTATGACCAAACTAATCACTTGATCTCTACTGAATTTTGCAACAACATACCTTTTTGTGGGAAGCATCTTTTGACTGAACTACAAGGTAATCAGCCCAATAGTTTGCTGATAGCGGCCATGTATGTGTGCAAATCGATTCACCATATCAATTCAAACACGGTGAAATCGAATTGAATGAAATTGTGTACAGAGGTAGCACTAGCAAAGAGCACATCATATTCATGTTTAATATCCGTATAACACGCTGTATTTCAACAAGCTACTACAACCAATATCCAATTATACTCCTTGAAATGGACAGAGTTAAAACTTAACCCATGCATTTAGGAGAAAGTAGGCTATATGTTCTTTACTGAACATCTTGTTTTTAATGAAATGTATCGGTTGAGAAATCTTTTAGTTAGTCTGTTATTGTTCATTCTGATAACGTGCCCATAAAATTTCAACCGTCTTTTATGAAAAGTATGAAACATTTTTTCAGAATAAGAATATGGGATGATATTTTCCTCCATATTCCCTCTATACGAACAGGACTAAATATTTTTCTTAAACCTGTCCTTCCTTTTAGAAGATGAAACTTATCATCCAATTCCTGACGCAAGATTTTTAGCAACTGCATAATTCCTTTGTTTGTTCTCCGCCACCAGTATACTTATATATTTCAAAATATTTAACAGTAGTATCAATTATGGCTCATGTTCTGTGCCATGTAATAGCAAATTTATTGTAGAGGCATTCATTCCACCCTCGGGACTGTACCTACGATACTATCTTTGGCTATCTTTGTCACATAATTATCTCTCTCTATATATACAGTTTTATGTAAGTCCAACTCTTTGCATCGTAAAGCTTATTTCTAGAATTGTTCTGATCTATTTAAATAACTCTTGCTGTGAGGGTTACATAAAATGTCTCAGAAATACCGTTTACTCCGGAAACCTAGTCAGAAAAACAGAAATACTCTATGTATGCCAATGCTTCATATGATACAGCTTTTTCAATACTCTAGTGTGGCAGTTTCAATGGAGAATACCCTTTAAAAGAAAAGTGAAAAATTACGAACGTCTTATTTACCGAACAGATTTCAAAAATCCTAATATCATTCAAACTTTCCTGCCGAGTAATTTCCGAAAATCGTAGATAGTGTCCGTTAAATCAGAAAACCCCACCGGAAAGAACAAAAATACCCAACCATCAAAAATATTCACTTAGGAAGAACTTACGTCCATAAAACTTTCTTATGCGTTAAGTAGACGATTTCTTATAAAAAGAGATAAAACATTTGCAATGACATTCAATAAATTGCAAGGTCAAACACTGGAAAAATAAAATAAAAAATAAGTACTTACGTTCGAAAAACAGTGTTTGCGTACGGGAAGATTTAGTGTAAGTTGTATTGTAGAGGATGCACAGCTTTGATGACTTGAACGCTCTAGCTGTGCATGGTAACGAAAAAGTTCGGTATTTTTCTCTAGCAATGACATTTTCACAAAATTAATGAGAAGCACAAACAATACATAATTCTTACCCGAATTAATCCTTCTTCAGCGTTGGTAGATCGCAGTTTCTGAGAGCACCTAAGAAGAAAGAAGAAAATAATATTAAGGCTTTGTAATTAAAATAAGATCAAAGTTTTAGAACTAACAAGAGCAATTAAAATGTTCTTAAACATCTCATCTACGGCAGAGTATTACAAGCTCCTCCATCAACTGTATTAGGAACTCTGAAATGAAATGTCTTTTATAACTGAAAACACATTTTTCATTTTTGTACGAGGGCTGTTCTATTTTTTTAGTTCCGATGGACTGTATAAGAATAACAGATTGACAAACCAAACTGATTTTACTAATAAATGTTTGCTTGTTTTATTCTTATTTGTCAACATAATCGCCAAAACGATTGAAACATGTGTCGTATCGTTACACCAGCTTTCCAATGCCCTAGGCAAAATATTCTGCCGCTACTGAGGTGGGTACGACTGGACAGTCTCCTGAAGTGATGGCTTTTTGGCGAGGCTTTGCCGACCAACTACATTTTCAATTCTCGAAAAAGAATAAAATAATAAAATAATAATAATAAAATGAAATAAATTAAAGGTGCCGGGACGTCCTCAAAGACCAGGCAGCGCTTAGTATGAATGGCTATTAGTCCACGCGTGGTGAGGACTGTTCCACGTTCTTTAATAGTTGTAGACCTACCTGTATTCAACAACATACATCTTATCTAAATTTGGCAACATCCCACAAATATACATTGCACTGACTTCAGACAGCACATAGGAACAGGGGGGAGAAAGGGAAAAACCAGTTTCGTTGAGATAACATCCCATTTCAGTAGACCACAACTGGTATAAGTGTGAACACGAAACTGCTCGTAGCTCCAGCGAGGAAGACAACCAGATAAGTAGTAGCCTGTAATATTACAGTATAACCACAGTTGACTTTTTACAACCATATAGTCACTCCAAATACACTAACTCCGGAGATTTTAGCATTTCACCTAACATCATATATATTGCATTTAGCATACACCGACAGTTGCATTACCAATACTGCAACTAAATAATTGTACATATTGTAAATATTTTCATCTGTATTTTCAAACATAGATTTTATAGCCTAAGTGTAATGGATCTGATGATGATCGCTTGATCCTAGTGTATTTATTAATCTCATGTAATTTATTTCAGGATTAGGCCATAACCCAGCTCTTTTGGGTACATTCGTGTAGACCGACTGAAAAGCACTTAACTTTTGTTTACTAAGGCAACACTGAAAAATGGATTCAAAACCCACAACAAACATTAAATAGTAAAATCAGATTGGTATTTGAATGTGTTATTTTTATACAGTCCAACGGAACTTTTAAAAAACTCGTATCATCGAGTATAGAATTCCAGAAACGCTGAAAATTTTACGTGTGCAGTGAAGAATGTAGCCGGGACTCTACATGGTACAGTGGAATCTCAGTAATACGAGGTGGACGGAACCGAGAGTACCTCGAACTATAGAAAAACTCGAACTTACGAAATTACACTTTTGCCAGCACTCATTCTATTATATAACAAGAAGTTCCGTGAAGAACAAAAGAGCATACTCTTCTTAAAATTTAAGATTCATGCCAATGATTAATCTATATGGATCTATCAAGAATAATGACGAAATTAAGTTGGTAATATAGAAATTTCAAATTAGTTCGAAATACTGTATACCTGGCATAATGTAGCCTAATATAGCCAAATAGAGCACTAAGGTTGGCAGCCCTGGTGACTGAATATATTCTTAGTTCCATCTCTTAAGGTACAGAATACAAAATTTGGTTGAAAACCAATGGATAGCATGGACGTTAAACATTGGATCTAACAGCGCGCGTAAGATCATGTTGGCAACAATGTCATGGATGTATTGGTCAGAAATAATCTGAAATAATACGATCTATTGTTGTGCCAATTTTGAATGAAATCCATTAGTTAGTATAGAAGTTACATGCATTTTAAAATTGGGCATATCAGTAGGCTTAGAATCATTTTGGCAACACTGCCATGTATGGCCTCCTGGAAATTAAACTGAAATATTATTATCCATACGTGTGCCAATTTTGAAATAGCTCCCATTCATACCTTCCAAGATATCCAACATGGAGCTGAAATTTCAATTGCGATTGTTTAGCAGTTGGTAGCACTGACATCATTTTCAAATACGGCATTGAGATATTCAGGTATAGATCTTTACTCCTATCAAATTTTGTTTTAATTGCTGCTGCCGTTTAGGAGTTGATAAGGGGGGGGGGGGCACACACACACACAGCCAGACAGAAGGACAGGCAGACAGACAGATACACATTTACCCGGATCGATCTCATAAGTCTACTATTTCCTCATGTGTGCAAAATGTGAAAAGTAGGCTAAAAAACAATGCTGGTTTGTCTTTCTGTCTGTTATCTATAAAAATCTACACCGTTCCACCGATCTGAACCAAAATTTGTATACTTACCCTTTGGAACCCGACGAGTAACACTGTCTACTCTAAATTTCGGACAGACCACTCCATTCGCTGCATTTAGGCCCTTTGGCACTAATCTACACCGTTTCACCGAACTGAACCAAATTTTCCTACGGCGCAATGCGACAAAACACGACAGTATTGGTCTCAACTTTTCTAACAGCCAATGATATATAGGCCCTAGTCAGAGTCTTTTATTTCACTTACTCCTCTTTCTAATCATATTTTTCAATTCGTTTGTAAATTACATGGATTGTGTCAGTAATGTAGTTAGTAAATAGCCGTTTCCCTATTAATTATTATCACTATCATTACGGGAAAATGACCTGAATCCTACGTCCATTATACCGTACTACGTATCACCCCCAATACCACAACAAGTTTAATTTTTACATTTGATTTTTCTGTTAGTTTGTGTATAATGTGCCAGTTCTGTTGTATTCATTATCTTCCATAAAACATATAAATCCACCGGGCGAAGCAGGGCACTACTGCTAGTCTTATATATAAAAGTGAAAGTCTGTATGTAGATTTGTTCCATATACATATCTACACCGTTCTACCAATCTCAACCAAATTTTGCGTACACATAGTTCAGGACCCAGAGAAAACTGCTGTCTACATGCATTTTTGATAGTCTTTCTCATTCTTCTGATTTCGGCCTTTTGGCACTCGAGCAAA